>JAKLWX010000002.1:3747630-4372235 GCA_022702355.1 Cercospora zeina | reverse complement strand
CGAAGATGATCTTGATGATGTCGCTGGGAGGTGACTGTTAGCATCGCGCGAACTATCGCCGTGTGTTGCTGTTGCTATCGCGTCGAGGAGCCGCGGGCATCCGGCGCGAGAGCTCTGTGTGGGTAGCTTACCTTCCGGTGAAAGGCATGGTGACGGTGGTGGAAGTGGTAGTGGTAGTGGTAGGCGGAGACGAAGGTAGTGGGCTTCTCGAGCTTGTCGTCGCAGATGTGTTTGATGTGGTCGTGCGCAGCAGTGAATGGGGAGAGGAAGAGCGAGTGGCAAGTCAGGCGCTTCCTGGCGACAATATACTTGCTGGCGACAATATACTTGCTCGTCACTTCTGACGTAACACTAGCTCATGCTCACAGTGGGCCAGCAGGCACCGCTGCCGGCACGTCTCAAACACGCACACACGGCGCCTCGCCTACCAGCCACCGCCGCCGACCCACAAGACACCCGACGCTCCTCGGAACCAGCCACCACGATGCCGAGATGAACACTGACGCGCAGCCTGAGGCGGTGAACAGGGCCTTCGCCACGATACAATGTGTCTGCCTGATCCGATGTGCTCTCTGCTCTCGTTTGCACGCTGCTGCTGCTGAGCACGAGACGACAGGCCGTCAGCCGTGCACAGCGCTCATGACCCGATGATGTATGATGATCTGCACGCGCCACGCATGCGTCGGCTCGCCAAAATGCCAACCCTGCCGAGAGGCGCCATAGATCCAAGAAAAAGAGGCGTCATGCTGTGGCGCGGCTTGCCTCATCGCCTGCAAAACGTGGAAGCCCAGCTGTGCCAGTTGCTGAAAAACCTGCTGCAACGGACAGTTCTGTCAATGTGCGGAGGTGGCGGCTCTGCTGATGACCTTATCGAGATTGTTCGGTTCTCGATTCCTGCGGTGGCGCTGCTTCTTGCCTGCCAGGCATCGAGATGAGGAAACTCTCAGACCACGAAGTTCGTCTCAGCCACCGCCCAGAGCGCACGCAATGCTTGTCTCTGCTGATCTCTGTGGCTGGTGGCTAGCGATCCTCGGAGCACGCTGGGCGCGTCCTGCGCATCACGTTTTGATGTCTCGTTGCTTCGTTTAGACGTTGTTTCTGGCCAGTGCATCCGCGCCACAGCATTTCGCTACTTTTCTACCGTTGCACAAGCTGTACACGCGCTTGCGGCGCACAATGGCTTCGAAGACGCGATGAAGAAGTCCTCCGGCATCGGCACTTCTTCCACACCGACACAGAATCATCCAGAGGCGACCAGGCCTACGAAATTCACTAGTTCTAGTCCAACCACAAGCGAAGTCGACGACTCATCCAGGCTACTATACGAATCACAGTGCACGGACAACTATCCGGGTCGTAATGCACGGTACTGGCGCGGAAGGGAGAGACGTCTTGGTAAGCAATCTGTCTCTTGGAAGGCTGATAATGCATCGGACCAAGGAAGACGACTGGACAAGCTTCCTAGGACGCAGCATCCTTGAGCATTGGGGACTGCACCGCACGATGATGTGCTCCAACTGGCACAATGGCAGCCAATATGATAAGAGCAAGCACTAAGACCTGCACAGCAAAAGAGCCAAATTGGCAAGGCGACGGCCAGCACGGAAAGAACGCACAAACAAGCAACAAAAAGACGTACGACCAGAACAGAAAACACAGCAGTCGTGCGAATACTGTACATATTATGACTACATCTATCTTACACGCCGAGCACCGATCTACCTGGGTATCTTCAATTTCAGATAAACAAATGCACCCAATGCCTCCGCCCTCTCCATGCCTCAAAGCACAAGCAGCGCCCAATCCAATGAACACCAAGACCGATCATGTCTCCTCCAAAGGAAAGCTCAAAAGCTAAACAACCCACTCCTCCTCTTCCCAAGCGGATAAACGACAATAGCACTCAAAAACAACCCCACCGTAATCCCAATCGCCACCTGAATCACCGAATAACCCACCGTAAAAGCAATCGAATCCAGCCCTTGCAAACTCGTCGCCGAGCTCACCACCTGCGTGCCATTCGTCGCATTCCCCGTAATCTGATTCGCGCTCGCAATCCCACTGACCAACGACCCATTCACCGACAGCCCCGAGGGAACCTGCACGAAAATCGCAGGCAGCATCGCAGCAGCTGCGAGAGAGTATCCGAGTCTCCTCGGCGCAGCCTGGAAGAAGGATTCCGCGTCCGCACGACTTTTCCGCTCGTGCTGCAACGAATTCCCTTCTTCCATCGTCTTGGGATGTTTGTGCCGGGCTTCGAGACGAAAGACGCGTTTGCGAAGAGCTTTGTAGCGTGGACGAAGTCGATTTTCCCAAACATCGAGCGCCATGTTTTCCACTCCGCCGCCGATGCGACTATACAAATTCGCCATGACGCCGATGGTGAGAGCGCCGAGGGTGTTGGAGACTTGGGTATTTCCCGCGAAGCGTTTGGATGAGAAGAAGTTGACGATGTAGCCCACGAACGCGAGGATCATCATCATTGGTGCCTGTTTCCATTTGGCTTGGTTGATAATGATGAGACACATGGTGAAGCCGGGGACGAAGAAGAAGAACCAGTGTTCATCGATCGGTTTCCGACATTCGGTCTCGGAATTGGCATTCTTATCCAGCATGCCGTAGATTGCGGTGCCGACTGTGATACCGAAGCCAAGGAAGAGGGAGTAGATGATCGCATAAACCATGCGGACACTTCCGGCTACGATGGAGCGGGATTGCAGTTCGAGAGATGCGCAGAGGACAGTATACCCCGGCAGAATCAAGGCAATGGACGATTGGGCCAGTGCTGAGAAACAGAAGAGGTCACCGTTGTTGATGCTTCCGAATGCGCGAGCCAGGAAGGATGTCACGACCGCTGCGGTGATTTCGAAGACATTAGCGTACAGTTCCGATTGCGGCGCGATGTAGAGTTGTAGTATTCCGAGAATGCTTCCCAGGATAAAAGCAATAGGCAGATCGATAAGTCGGGCTCCAAAGGCAAACGGTCCTACGCAGACTGCTGCAAGTCCGTACACGGGAATTCGAATCAGGCGATTGAACTTGGCTTTGCGTCCAGTAATCTCCTTCAACCTCTTAGTGGCTTCCTCGACTCCCAGCTGATCGTGAATGACCTCTTTGTACACTTCATGGACATCACGCAGTTTTCCGAGATCCAGTCCTTGAGGTACTTTGACGAGCTTGACCTCGCTCGTATGAGTGTCTCTATCTTCAAACGACATGATCATGCTTCCAGGAATGTAGAGGAACTGAGCATCCGTCTCAAGTGTCCGAGCGCTCATACGCATGTACTCTTCCAATCGATGTGTTGGGGCTCCGTATTCCATGAGAGCCCTGCAAAGCCTCATCAAATACTTTTGTCTCGCGATCGTTTCGGCGATGTGATTTGTGATCCTGAATTGCTCTGCTTGTCTTTGCTTCGACAGCCGATTGAAGACGCCTCCAGAAAGAGCGCGCTTGCCGATTCCAGGTCGTTTGCTCTGTTCTTGATGTTCTCGCAGCTTTTGATTGACTTGCTCACCAAACGCAGAAACAGCTGGGGAGCCAAAGCTGGCTGATGACCCTACAAGCTGGGCCAAGGATGATGCTGATTGATTCTTACTACGTTTGTGGGAATACCAATGTGACTTGGCAGGATTTGGCGTGCTAGTACCAGATTCCGGTGGCGAATGCTGTGGTGTCGTTGCGGCGCTGGTGTTCTGGCTGAAGTCATCACTCCATCGCCAACCGCGGCCTCTAGGCACGGCGCCCGATGCAGATCGCATATGGCGGCCATCGTGTAGAGAGGCTTCGCCATATAGTTTCAGCAGGCTACCGAGGATACCACCCCTGTACTTAGAAGGTCGCGGCTGGTAGTCTTCCATATAATCGCGCTCCTCGATCGGCGTGACATTACCAGGCGTTACCGCTCCGGACGCGCCCCCAGACTCGGGTTCTTCGTGCGCGTGGTTCAGCCTCCCTCGGCCAAAGGTGTGTCTTTGAACAAGTTTGAAGGCTTCCTCTTCTGCAGCTCTCCGCTGGTTCTCGAGGCCATTGAGATCCTTGTCATCATCTGAATAGACGTCGTCATCCTCGTTGAAATTCTGAACAGATGCCTCTTCAGATATATTTTTCGACGTCCTCCTCCACCCTACTGGCGAAGTGTGTCGAGAATTAGGTCCAGAGTGCATTCGCTCCGTAGTCTCAAGTCGTTTAGCTTCTGCATATGCCTTTCTGCTGGCTTGTTGCCTCTTTGATCTTTCTTCATCATCGTATGGGCCCTCGATGTGTGAGATTGGATCGTCCGCTCGTGTCGTACTCCGCGCTCTTCGCAGTGCCGGGCGCGGTCTGGGCACGTTGAGACTTTGTACAAGTCCGCTCCGGATCTCCTCAGTCTGTTGTTGGGACAATTCCGGCAGGTGAGATTTGCTCACGCCGGGAAGCAATTGATCCCCACCATTACTCCTCGTGTGCGTCTGCGTGGGTGTGCTCAGTCCGCTTGCCTCCGTTGACTCTCCATACGTGCTATTCATGTTGATGGGAGAGGTAGCAACACTGGGAGACGTCTCAACCCAGCTTGTTCGTTGGCGGTGATCACCTGCAGATTCGGCGTTGCCTGAGAAGCCGACTTTTTTCTTGCCCTTCGAAGGGCCCGGGCGATCTGTTGGTGTGTTCCCATCGCTACCAGTGACGACGCCACTCGAAGTGGGCGTCTGCTTTGGTGAATTCGGCATGAGTTTGTTGTCCCCAAAGGGGTTTTCGAGCTCCTCGACGGGGGTACTCATAATGAAGTCGGCCGCCCGATCTCCCGATGGTGAATGCGTTCACAACAACGAAATGCCGTCCAAACCGGGCGAAATACGTAAGAGTGATTCAACCAAGTTGATGGTATTCCCGCCGGGACAAAGGAATGCTATGTATTTGTTGTTCCGATTTCGATCCTAAATTTAGCGAGTGGTCGTAAAAATTGAGGTTGTCGATTGATCAAAGATGTAGAGACGAGGTGCGCTTTGTCTTCTTCTTGAAGCGAGTGAAAGTAGCCGGACAGAGATCTTCGACGCTGCTAAGCATTGCAGGCGAGTTTCCGAGCAGTGGCGTGAGATGTCGCTTCCAAGATGCTGTTATTGTGAGTGATGAACAAAAGCAGTTGATATACGGCAAACGTCGCAAAGAAGGACAGGAAAGAGGAGAAATAGAGCCTGCCGTGGATATCAGAAAAGGCAGAGCGAGTGCGTTGAAGAGGACAACCACGGCGGCATATCTGGCGGTGGTCCGATGCTGTCGCGCTAAGCAGCGCGTAGTCACGAAAGTATGCGGGTACCTTCCGGAGAGTCACTTGGAGTCATGTGATGTGAAATCAGCGGGAAGCGATCTCTGTCCATTCCCAGAATTTACTATGGGAACGCTTATATAGAGGCCTTGGCGGTCAGAATCCCCCTTTTGATACCCCGAGGATTCTGCATGTCTCAGAGTTCTCGTACCCTGAGACACTTCTCGTATTCTAAGACATCTCCGTATCGCAACAGATGCAGTTCTAGAAAGGACAGGACCTATAATAACTACCTACCTACGCATCGAGCAAGAACGGAAGGTATACTTATTAGTAACCTATACGCATCGAAGCACGACACGATAGCGACGCTACGCGACAACAAGTCCCTCGTAGTAGTAGTAGCACGTGCAAAACGGAACGAGACTAATCTTTAATAGAGTAGAGTCGCTATTATCTAGTTAAGCCGCGTTATCGAACGCGCTAGCTAGTCGTCTAAGAGTTAACCCGCTAGGAAGGACCGAGCGTAATCGAATCGGCAGAAGCGAGAGATATATAGTAGCAGTTTATACGCTTAGGCCCTATTTACTTCCCTAGATTATATATTATAGATTATAGATTATTAGATTATATTAATCTAGAAATAATCCTTACTAAAACTTAGTATCTAATATTTTAATAATCTATACTATTTACTTCCGAGTTATCTACGTTCTATATTATTACTAAGATAGTTAGGTAACTAGCTAAATTCGAGCCTTATACTATTAGAGATGTTATTAATAGTAGAATCGCGTCAATTGCCGCACTATTCGTCTTAATTATCTTTAATTATTCTATGCTATTTCTCGAACGCTAATTCGCTACGGTATTAGTTAGCTAGAAGGCTAAGAAAGATAGTATTTCTATAGCTAATAACCTAAATTTACTATACTATATACGACTTTAATAATAGCGCGTTAGCCGCCGCGCACGGACATAATTCGCTAATAATTCCTATAGTGCAAGAATTATTAGATTATCCGCATATACCTATCCTTTTAAGGAAGCCGGATTTACTTAGTAATAGGTAGATTATAATCTAACTAGATTATAGATTATTAAGTGAACAGCTGGATTATTACTGGATTGTCGAGCTGGATTATTGCCAAGCGGCCAAGAATAATCTATAATCCACCTATAATCCAGTGGAAGTGAACAGGGCCTCATCAGCAGCAGCCGTCGGATCTGGAAAAAGAGTCTGTGGCGTTCTCGAACATAAGGTTACTTGAAGCGCCGAAGTAGAGGCGTGGTCGAACGGGCAAGCGCTAGTAGGAGATTTTTATGATGTGATGATCTTCCGTCATTCGCAGCAAAAGCCGTCGTCTTGGTCGCCATTGTGGCCTCTGCGCTGTTGTCTGTGTGCTATCTGTGATGGGAAAACTCGCGGTGAGAGCCCAATATCATTTCGCGAGGAACGCGGCACCAAAAGTCGATGAAACTATCATCGTGCAAGATAGCTGATCCGGCGTTGCGGAATCCGAAAACCTGTCGCGTATTGTGGAGCGTGATGACTGAATGGGAGGAGAACAAATATCTCTCAACGACATCAGCCTCAGGACGTGTAAGGCTCGGCGTGGTTAGGGTGGCACGGCACGCAAACTTCGCCGAACAGAGTTTCGGGATCGACTGCAGGGATTTTGCTGGGTCGTTCAACGACATATTCTTAAGAACTCTGTACTCTTTCACATGAATTTCTGCGACTCAGGGAATGTGTTGAGTGACGAAAATTTCATGTTGCTCGCAGCCACTGCGGCCGCTCACTGATCTGCCTGGTTCGGCCGTTATATATTCCATCGACACCCCTGATACCATCGCCGTTCGTTGCACTCGCAAACAGGAGTGCGTGTATAGCATGAGATCAGAGGGTACACCTCCACCGCCTGAAGACGCGTCAAGCGTCCTCCTCGATGTCCCCAGATGTTGATGCAGGCTTGGTGCATGCGGTGGCATTGATATTCTCCACCGCTCGCACTATCTCCCCGCCGTTCAATATGCCTCAAACACAACAGCATTGTATCAGTCCCACTGAGACTCATCCAATCAATCTACCGTCTGTAAGTCTAGAATCTCTCTACGCATGTCGTCGAGTAACAAGCCATGTCGTGTCAACTCCACCGCTTGCCATCTCTGCCATTTCTCCCTGCCTCGGAATTGCCATATCCAGAATCGTTGGCAGAAACAGTCTCATCATCCTCGTCGAAATCTATGTCAAATTCGGGTTCTCGCTCGCCCTGCTTTTCTTCGGCGTCGCCTTCCTCATCAGCAGTCCAGCCTTTCTGCTCCGCAGCTCGGGTGTTCCACCGCAGTGTTCTTGAAATACTGTCGAACCATTCAAGTGGCTGACCCATGACGGTGGGGAATGGATACTGCGACGCGCGAACGACAACCTCGTCGCCGCGACCAAGCTCAACGCGGCCTTTGCCGTCAAAAGAGACAAAAGCGCCACCACGGCCGGTCGATGGAATGGCGACTTTCAAAGCCATATCATCGTTGAGGAGCATAGGTCGGAAAGACAGAGTATGCGGACAGATAGGAGTCAAGAGTATCGCCGGAATGTCGGGATGGACTAAGCTACCACCTGCGCTCAGGGAATACGCCGTGCTGCCTGTGGGTGTGCTCAAGATAATGCCATCCGCGCTGATCCTGGTGAGCAAGCTGTCGTTGGCATATAGATCAAGGCTGGAGATGTAGGAGCTCGGACCGCGGTCAATAACCAATTCGTTGAGCACCTCATGCGTCTCGCCTTCGATCTTAGCGGATTGGGATTCGGCATCTTCAGCAGTGTCATATGCACTCATAGCTGTCGAGACGCTTGTGGTCGAGGCACCAGATGATCGCAGTACGGGTGATGCTGCTGAGCGGTAGACGGTACACGTGAAGCGCATCCTCAGGTTGACTCTCATTCCTTCTTGGCCCATGACGCGATTCAGTTGATCTTTGTACTGCTTGTAGTCGAAGTTGGTGAGGAAGCCCAATGAACCCAGCGAGAAGGCCAGTACAGGTGGCACAATGCGCTGGAAAAGCCAAGACGTGTAGAGGACTGTACCATCGCCTCCGAGAGTCAGAACCAAGTCAAAGAGTTCCGGCTTTTCGAGACAGACGGAAGGCGTCCAGAAGTGCAGCATGTCCTTGAATTGTTCGTCCTGCGCGAGCAAAGAATCCATGTCAAATCTCTTCGACCTTCGCAACTTCGAATCGATCCAAACATTCACTCCGACCTCTTTACCATACCTCGGAGTCGCCAGCAGAAATTCTGTCAGCTCCCTCGTCAATGTTATGAGAGTGTTGTCTCTCGCCTTGGTGACAATCATAACATTTCGCACCGCACGCTTCAGAGGCCGTCGCTGCAGTTGTCTTGACACTTCCCGCACACTCGCCGCCGTCTGCATCAGGCGAGAATGCGACAATTGGTCGTCTCCTTTCACCTCTTCTAGAACTTTCTCAATATTCACAGCATCCCCAAAACGCTTATGGAAAAAGCAAGGACTCGTCAGAGCAGCGAGTCGAGCCATCGAGGGTGTATCTGAGCAGAGCTTGAATCTCGCCATGGCGTCCTTGATCTGGTCCTGCTCTTTTGGCGTTCGCGATCGCTTCTCCTCGAGCATTTCCTCGGCTACGCTTTGCGCGGCGAACACTTGCGGCGCGGGTGGCGGTACTCTCGCCGCGCCGGTCGAAAATCGTCGCGGGGTGCTGTCGAGCATGGGGAATTCGCGATCGAATGAGTCTCTCCTCACGGGCGCCTTGGACAGCGCTTCACCTAATGCCGACCGCGCGGGCGTGCGAGAGCCGCTGTTCGGCGTACCCGGGTATGACGTGCGTTCGTCCATGTCGGAAGTGTAGACTCGTAGGTCGCTCGAATGCAGTTGCGCGTTGGGCGAAGTAGGTGACGTTCGGCACGATTACTGATGACGATGGTGGCCCAGGATATGTGCGATGATTCCCTCGGTTTGGAGACGGAGATGTCAGAGGCGGGTGTTACGATTGTGTGGTGACGGTGGTCGCATCATGAAAGAGAAGTTCGCGCAGGACGTGCATTTTCGTGTGGAGGGCGTCGGTGGAGGATATGCTCGGGGCAAAGGTCTCGGGTTTGGTCCGTTGGTCAGACGTGCAGGAAGCAGAGGCCGGCAATGATGCTATATCGTCCATGGTCAAGCAAGCGGAGTAACTAACCCTTTCGCTCGGTCCGTCTCCCAACTTGGGGTCGCTTCGCTGTCCGGCAGCATCATTCCTCCCATTTTCGCCCCTTCCCAATCTCGGCAGCGCAGTGATGGCGGCGCCGTCCACTCCACAGAATTCGCGTGTCGGTGTCGATGTCAAACGCAGAACTTGGCCAGCCAGGACAGCCCGGTGGCCTGACCGAAGTGACCGTGCCACAACGGTCAGACGACTTTCAAGCAACTTTTTGGCGTTGCCGGCAAGACGCGGAAATGCTGGACGAGAATGTTCTGCAGTGTGAAGAACTAGTCTTTGCCTGCAATAACGCAAGGCATTGAAGATGTATACTCAGTCGCATTGGAACGCACGTGGCAGTTGCGCACAATTGTGTCAACGCCAACAAGACTACCACCTTCGGAGAAAGTACGAAGCACACCAACCAAAGAGAAGTACACTTCCACATTTCATCGTACTACTACAAGACTGCGGCAGTCATTGAATCCGGGTATCATAAATCATGCTCAATCTCATCAATCGTGTCGGTCACCCCTACCGATCTACTTCTCCGCCTCAGCCTGCTTCTGCAACTCACTCTCGACACCTCTCTGCAGCGTCTTTCCCTGATCATGCTGATCAGCCCTCCGGGCCTGTTCCGCCCTATCGCCCGTCAAACCGGCAACCGCACCTCCGAGTGTTCCAGCCACACGGTTGGCCACGCCAGCACCCAAGTCGTTCAACTGTCCGGCTGCCTCTTGGGCCTTGCCCTCCTCGTTCTGCTGCTGGCCTTCCTTTTTCAAGCCTTCGAGCCCCAGAGCTCCGCCGACGAACTCTTTACCCGATCCGATGGTTTGGTTCCAGCTGCCTTGTTGGCGGTTGGGGTCGTTGGGCGCGACGCCTGAGGCGGAGACGGAATGGCCACCTACTGTTGCGCCAGCTTGTGAGGCCTCGTGACGGGCTTCGGCGATATCTTTCTTTTCTGAAGAGCCGAGAGGTTAGAACGGGCTGTATGTGCCAGTAGTTGAGGACCGACTTACGCTCGCCTTGGGCCTTGTCGGCCGTGCTGCCTGTGAGAGACCCGAGAGCGCTCTGCGCAGCGCCTGTAGCCTTCTACGTGGATGTCAGTGATTGCATTCAATAAGTACGAGGCGTGACATATGCGAACCTCGTAGGCCGCTTGAAGAGTGCTGGTGTTCTGGTCAGACATGACGTCGTTGTGTTGTGCTTGATCGGTCGAAGGATCTGGTTGTCGGTTGGTGGCCAATTGCTGTTTGGAATCGAATGTGCTTGAAGGAAGCTCGTCTCCAAAGTGCAGAACATATATATTGCTGCATCCTTCGTGATTGCTTTCATCATTCACGCGCCTGACGCAGCCACGCGAACTATGACGCAGTGCCTTCCACCCATGTGCAAGCGCCGACACCACGAATCCACCCATTTCCTCACACGTGCTCCACTTCGTGACAGCCGTCTGCAGATCCAGTTCCATGGCCTCGTCACCAAATAAACACTGTCGTGCCACAATCGCGTATGTACATGGTCGTTCCTGGTAGGAGGTAAGAGTGAAGAGAAGGAACAAGTTCGCAGGACGCGAATTTCTCATGGTATTGATTTGTTCATTATTTTCCCCTTTTGTCGCATAACCGACATAACCCAATTTGTTTCCATTCTAGTCATATTGCTAGAGCTCAAAATATGGCTTAACATAGCAGCAAGTGGTATCATCGTCAACCAGACAGCAAATCTTTCACGAAATCATTCCGCCCACGAACCGTCACTCGCTTGTTCCCCTTCATGTTGAAAGTCCGTGTTCAGCAAAAGGGCTCTCAGTCAAACCCACCACGATACTCCTTTTTTACACCATATCCTTACTGTACAGGTCCACCAAATCCTCACAAACTGATCCATTCGGTGCTCCCAAAAGCATCATCGGCCGGCACCACGAACCCTCGAAATGTCTCGCCTGAATTAAGCGTCCAGTCCTCGTTTGGGCTGTTGCCCGTGCCCAAATCTTCGCTGCCACTTAATCCATCATCAGCACTCGAGAACGACAGAATACTCGCTGGTGCGTTATTCACGGGAGTCAATCCTGGATTGCTCGAGGTGCTCGTCGTGTTCGTATCAGTTTGGCACAATGCCCACAGATCTTGGGACCATGCAATGGGTGTTTCGCCGCCGACGAGAGCTGGAGTCGATGATGAATTGAGATTGGGTGTGTCAATGAGCGACTCCAGAGCTGCGCCTCCGTAGACGCTATCGTGAATGTTGATGTCTCCATTATCGAGGGATCCCAGGAGTTTCTCCCAGTCTGTTGGGCCTGGCTCCGGTTTGACTGGTTGAATGTTGCGGACGTTGGGCGGTGGAATTGTCGTCTCAGGTTCGTTGCCGAAGGAGAGATAGTCGAGGTTTGGAAGTTTCTTCTTCGTAGCGTTGGGCTTGGCTTTCAGTTGCGGAGGTGCCGAGGGTCGAACCAGCGCGTTCGGGGTTGCTGTGGATTGTGGTCGGCTGTACAAGTTTACGGGACTCCGTGCTGGCTCGGATCGCGAGGTGGATGTTGGACTGTATGACGTTTGAGGTTGCAGCGAGGGCATGCTGCTGGTCTGCTGGCTGTACGGATGGAGGTTGATCTGGTGAACTGTCGCCCGTCTGTGGTATGTTAGTCGCGCATTGATTACTGATCTAGGTGCATTAGACGACAGTACGTACCTGCTCTCAGCGGCAGCGAGCTTTGAGTTCTTGGTGGGGCCATTCGATGTGAATCGCGATGCAATGGCCTTGAGCTGCTTCTTTGTGGAGCTTTGTGACCCAGAGCTGTTAGTAGAGAGCTGGCCATCCGAGTTGTGCCGTGAAGGAGACGGTGACTTCGATTTGCTACCATTGGTAGCCGGCACAAAAGAGTTGGCGACACGCTCGAATTCTGCGGCACATGGGGCAGATGTCTTCTTCAGGACCCCGATGACGGCGGACAGCATTTTGCTGTTGTCCTTGAGAATCTTGGAGTTGTTTTCCAGCCCAAGACCTTGGAAGAGAAGACCAAACCCGGAAATGATCAGCAACTCATCCCGATTGAGGCAAAACGAAAACCCAAGCCCTCGCTCGTCTAGCAGTTGCACGATCTGGATTATGTGCTTGCATGAGCTCGCCATGGTGAGCATAGAGGATTGCGATCGCGCACCAAGCGAGGCACCAATGACTGGGCGCTGGATTAGGGATCGAATATAGTGGTAGGTCAACGACAACAAAGGCGACCGGCTGCTGATGGTGCCCGTGCTGGGTTTATCTTGGGCGAACTGAAGGCGCAGATGCTGTGGCAGTTGCGCGCTCCAAGCCTCAAGCTCGTCCGACAGCTCAGAGAGCTTCTTCAACGAAAGTTCATACGAAGTCTTCGCGGGGAACACCTCTTCAAGCACTTTGGAGAGGATGCGCGACGCTTGGAACAGAGCCAGAGCGCTTGATACTTTTGTGGACTCGCCTGGCAGGGTTGGTTGGAAGCCTCGTTCGGTGACATACTCGTCATCGGCGTCCACAGGCATCTCGCAGTGAGCATCGTCGGCCTTGAGCTGTTTTGGCAGTCCGAGAAGCACGGCCGTAAAGCTGTCGACAGTATACAGCGTCCAGAACACCTTTTTCCTCGTCTCGCAGGTCAATGTGCCCAGAGCGAAGCGCTTCTGGGATTGATGTAGACCCAGTCGTGCACACAAAACAGTCGAGAGCCCTTTGTATGTCAATACGCGTGTGAGGTCTCCTTGCTGCACGCAATATAATTGTGCAAGAATCAACGCCTGCAACGTAGCCATCGTGTTGTCCTGGATGATCGCATCGAGCGCAGCTTTCCATTGCGCTTCGAAATTGTCCAGATCCGGCGACGAGCGGGTGCCCGTCGATAGCGCAGCAATGCCAAACACGAGATTAAGCTGAGCAAGCTCCGCCTTGTCACTAACGTCGTCCGGATCGGCGACATAGCGTCCGTACAGCGTCAAGAACGTGGGCCGGTGCAGTACGGGGAATAGTGGCGCCCATTCTTGAAAGAAAATGTTGATCATCTGATCTGATACCATGCGGGCAGGCGGCTTGAAGCTGACTGTCGACGACGGGGAGTTGACATCTGGCGTTTTTGGTGTGCTGCTCGCAAGGAGTAACGAAACATCGACGTCCTGTGTTGAGCGGCCCGTTTCCTGCACACGATGTTTGAACGCTTCGATAAAGGTCCTCCCGCTGGACGTCCCCGCAAAGTACGAATCGGATCGCTCATCGTCCAACAGATACGGTGATTGTTGGACCTGGAAGATATCATCCTTGGGAGGCGAATCGACCATCGCGGCCGGAGTTGTGTCCGTTGTTGCTGCCGACTGCGGTCTTCGCGATGACGGCAGTTGCAACTGATGTGACGACTGCGAGTGCAGTCGCGACAGCATGTCAATCTTCTCATCCTTCTCATCCAGCAGATCCTTCAATTCCCTAACTTCCTGCTCCAATCCGCGTACTCTTTCTTCCAACGACTCCGTATATCCTCGCGGGAACGCCCTCCTACTCAGCTTATCGCTCGTCTTGCATTCGAATCCTACGTTGGCGCATTGTGAGCAGCATGGCCGGATGCCGTCACAGCGTATCTTCTTGCTACGGCATCTGCGCGTGTAAGAATGTGGTTCGGAAGGAGTGTCGACCTGCCTACCTATCGCAAGCTTGTGCTATCCTCGTCTGCGCGTTCAAGCCAACCTTGATCACCTTCATTGGGAGAATGCCTGGCATGGTGGGCGGGAAGGTGAGGACAGCAATTCGCCGCCTAGACTACCTGCTCGCCTTGGGCTGGGGAAAAGAATAAAGTGCAGTAGGGTGGGAAAGGCCGCAGCCGGGTACTCCAAACAAGTGGGGAAAATCCGAGGGATGCGTCGTCACGCGCATGCAGTGCTGATGAGACCAGAGTCTAATAGCGGGAGCCGGAGCATTGCTTTTGGCTCACTCAAGACGTTCGAGGTGGAGTTAATGTTATGACTGTGTGTATAAGACGGGAAGCTGGTCAAGCGAAAAACCCAGCAGATCGCAACGCAAGCACAGCGTTCGTCTTGTCTGGGGCATACTGCCTGCGCGAGGCACCTCACACGATCATTTTGCGGAGTCGCCTGCCGGAACAGCTCCTCTAGCTGGGCTTTCGAGCTGCATGATTGGCTGATGCGCGGCTGTTGGCTTCGATTATGCTGCTGCCGGTTGGGGGGAGATCAGCCAAGGGTAGCGCAGGCATGGCGAATGACGAGCCCCGAACTCTCCAGACGACCGAGAGTCCCGATCCATGATGAGAACGATGCTCTGCGGTATGGTACGACACCTGGGAAGCACCATCTCGCCCATGGTCGCTAGGCGATGCCGCTTCCACAGGCGCAAAGTCGCGCTGCTAAACTTCGGCGTCGCAACGACTGAACTTACGATCATAACACCACAACGCAATTGTCTTTGGGCCTCGAGCTGTGACTTCATTGAACCTGCGAGATGAGCTGGAACTCTGGCTACGAGCCTAACAAGCAATCTGGGCTGGCTCGAGCCATACAACGAGCGGGGCGAACAGCCATATCGTGGTCGGCCACAACGCTGATTCGTCCGCTCATGCTACAGCTGTCTTGTTTCACGCGACGTGACTTCATTGTATTGCGTATGTTGTCACTTCATCCGCAGTCTGTAAAGGAACATTGCTATTTGCGTTTTGCCTGCCGCGGCAACTGCAGAACTACAGAGTGTGGACAGGATGTGTCAATCTCAGCATCCGCGCGAGATCTGGCGTTTCTGTCCTGGCGAAGCATGTGGAGGCAAGCAAGAGCAGCACCTCCATGCGGTCCGGCAAATGCCATCTTGGGCTTGCCGGAAGCACCCTTGTTTGCCCTGACGTGGAGTTGTTCCGCTCATATAGACAACGACTGCCCTGCACCGTGTGCGTAAGAAAATTGGCACACCAGGTGGATTTCCCAGCAACGTGGAACAGACACACCTCCCGTCGTTCCTTAAAGTCCGGAGAAGAAGTGGTCGCCCAATGCCTGCATTTGTGGGGAACGGAACAACTATTTCGAGTATCGGAGCTTCTTCCATTGATACCAACCCGGGTGGACTCTCATTGCATCGACATCAAGCGCATCCAGCGACGTCTCACTATTACTGCCACTAATACCATCTCCTGGGTCTTGTCCGAGGCGCCAACAACCTGTTGATGGAAGTAGACCTGTCTAGACCCTCCACAAAGCTCTTCACAGCTTGCCAACTGCCTACACGGTTCCGTGAATTGCTGTGGCTTGAATTCCGCGCTACTGTAGTAGCATGCGAAGTTCGAATCGATCAAACAAGGATGACATGTCAACGGCTTCCGGTTCGTTGTCAACACTCCAGAATTCCATGAATTCCACTCCTTCACCACCTCCAGCTGCGTGCAGACGCACAAGATGCAGAGCCTCGTCCTCCTCCTCCTACCTCCTACAGCATATCGCGGGGTACCGCCTTGACATCAACGCCTCCAACACTACAGCTTCCAGCCTCCTAAGAGCCATGCTTTGAGCACTACTAGCAAGCCGCAGGTCCTATCCCTGCAAGGCGCTGCAGAGACGCCGCAAAGATGCTGCAAGAGCACGCACTACGCATGCACACGCTAAACATGCTAACGCCCAAAGCAGACCTCTAAACCCTAGAAGGATCATCACTACTTGTCACTACCCGTTTCCGTTTGCGCGTGTGAGCTCTGCGATGCGAACTTCCGCTGGGCCCGGGGCGCTGGTTGCCAGATTGGGCGCAATGCTTCCCTCAAATCTCCGACGACGCTTCGACCGAGTCGTGGGTCTCGCCCTGGAATGCGTTGATGTTGATGAGCGTTCGCACTGATATTTGCTGGATGCTACGTCTAGGAGCCCACGATGTGACTGTGGTCGTCTTCGAAACACCGACTGGCGCTGGACCGAGAACGCGCGAACAGCGATTGGCCACCGGAAATGGACCAGAGGGACCTGGAAGTATTCCGGCTCTCAACGCACCAGCACACGTGTCGCTCTCGAAGGGCCATTCCCTCAAGCGAATTCTTCCGTGGAGACTGGCTCTAGCGATCCGCCTACGGCGCCTTCGTCATCAACCGTAGTCCCATTCATCTCGGCCAAGAATTTCTTCACAGCTGGCGTTTCTGCCAACTCAATTTTCTGTGTACAATCGTCAGAATTCCCGCTGTTTCATTGAGACTCGCAGTTAGTCTTCATGCAGCGTGATCAGACTTGCCTGCTTTTCAAACTCCTCATAAGCCTTCTCGAGAAGCTCGAATTCCAACTTCCGCAATTTCATCGCTTGCTCGTAACAGAGATCTCTCACAGCTGTCCCTTCGCCATGCTCCACGCTCTCCATGTCTTCTTGCGAGCTGTAGAGGACTTGCATTTGCTCGAAGACTCGTTGCTGCAGGATCACGATTGCACGAAGCCTGTACACGTCCCATTCATCACTCGCAGCGAGGAGACGGCGCAGAGAAGTGGCACCTTCAATCAGTTCGGTGCCGTTGAAGGTGGCCTGTAGTTCGGGTTCAGAGGTCATGTCTACGGTTTGTGCGAGCTGAAATTCGAGGCCGTCGGCGGGGTTGACGCAGAGGAGATAGATGAAGTCGCCGGTCCAGTCTATCGTACCAGAGGATGATGAATCGTCTTCATTCGTGTCTGCTGAGGTGCGGTTTTCGGGATCCCTGGCGTTGGACGTGAAAGACGATGAAATGTCGATTATCTTGAAGCCGGGAGCGCAATTGGCGGTTTTCAATTTCGCGGGGCGGGAGATGTCGTCCTCGGGAATGCTCAGGCTGAGGAATAACGTCTCTGCTGTGTCCATGTGTTCGTCGAGGAAGCCGTAGGAGAAGAGCACTATCATTGTCAAATTGTTGAGCGTGTGCAATTTGACTGAGTTGGTTGTGAGGAACTTACTTTCACATGCACCTTTCTCGTCGCCGTACGTGATGCACACCTCTTGACCTGCTTTGAGCTCCTTGTCTTTCATCAAGTACAAGTGATATTTCCCATCACCTCGATCGTAGAAGGCGTTCGCTCTCTCGTGGGCTGCGTGGCTAGCAAGGTCCATGCCAGGGATCATGCAAGAGCCGTAGAAGTCTAGTGCTCGAGAGCGGAACATTGCATCAACTTGAAGCCAGTCATCGAAGGAAATATGAGGTGATACTACGTTGTACCAACGGGTCTTCGATGCTGACTCGCACAGAAGGTCATACTCTCTGCGTAGCGACTTGAGTTTCGATGACGCTGCTGGAGCGAGGGTAGTGCCGATCAGAAGCTGGAGCTCGTCTGGACCCCAGAAGGTAGGGAGGAGTTCGCTAGGAAGTGATTTGACATAGCTGAAAGGTGTCAGCCACTTGATCTTATTTCCAATTAATTTTGATGTGGGTGATGGACTCAGAAGGAGGACTGCTGAAAAGTTGTATGCAAAAGAGAGCATGCTTCGATCGTGGACTTACTCTGTGAATGCACAATGTACTCCAACGCGTTCTTCAAGATGGGGACAGGACAGAGAAGCTTGGAAAAGAAGGAAAGACAGAATGGCACCTCGTGGCGTCTGCATTCGAACATCAGCACTTGCTGCTGATTCTCGAACGACTCGCATCGAAGACATACCGCATGACCCATGAGATTGCTCTGCGCTAGGTCATCGATACAAGGAACGCATGCAGAAGGTGAACTGCACCTACTCTTCCGAAGTTACCTAAGCTCTCTAGCACCTCTCTGAAGTCTGTATCGAACTGTGCATGCCGTTTGACAGCCTCACCAGAGAGCACGAGTTCTTGATCGATAGTCAAGATTTCGGTTGGACTTGATGCCTCGGTGTTGAGATCTCTGTCCGCAAGCAAGCCCGTTCCGCGCCCTGGCACAGCAGTCGGCGAGGCGTTGGTAAACGTGATGCCACTGGCTTCAGCCCATGTCTTGAGAGCTTTGGTATCAAGCCGGAGCCAGCCTTCTGCTTTGCCACGGCGTATCAGCATGGCGGCAAGAGCGCATGCAGGCGTGCTTTGGACAGTATATGGCGCTGGATGATGTGACTGGAGGCAGCAAATGGTTTGACAGATGCTGCGCGATGACACTTGACCCTTGTTGTCTTCACGACCAGACTAGTCGGGTGCTAGCGGTGGTTGCCACACGTGTTACGCAGGGGTGGAGAGACGTCTGCGGACTCCCGAAACAGCTTTGCGGGTCCGTCGAGAGGGTGAACAATGGGGAAGAAGAAGAGGGGCAGATTTTCGAAGGAAGCGTGTTCAGAATCACGGCGCGGCGGAGGCGTTGCAACAGACTCCAGTCATCGGGGAGAGTTTGGGGTGCAACGCGAGAATGGGCGCGCACGTGCACGCGCGTGCAGCGGAAGGAAGAGCCGAGCCGAAGCGAAGCGTTGCTGTGGTGGAGGATGTTTTGACATCAAGCAGCCGGAAGGCGCGCACAGACACATCATAACAAGCAGCTGCTGGACAACCAAAAAGGCGAGTCCGCTCAACAACAGCATCGTTGCGACCACCACCGATACCACCAACTCCTCCACCGCCCGCATCGCCCGGCCCATGCGCCCGTCACGATAGTCTTTGCTGCTGCTTGCTCGCTCGGGAGAAGGCTGTGCGCTGCTGCGGCGATTGCTCCTCTCACCACCTCTCTTCCTGCTCCAAGCATTGCTATCACCACCGCCGCATCCACGATCCACGCCGATTGCCCCCGCGTGCCTGCACCGACCACTCCAGGCGCATCGATAACGCGTAGAAGGCGTAACCCACCAGCCCGCGACTGCCTCATTACCACCGCCGCAGCCATGCCGCACCAGTCCCGCTCCAGCGTGCAGGAAGCGTCTGCCATGACTTCGTTCGGGCAGGTCATTGAATACATCCAAGGTGCGCGCTCTCTCTTCCTCGTCCGCCTTCATTCGATCGAGCATGCATATCGCTAACCCTTCCGCGCTCGCCTACACAGATCGTCTGTACCTCGCATCATACACGCACACTCCCGACGAGAGCACGCCGTTTCCATACCCAGCGAAACAGAGCCGATCGCCACACAAGTCCAGATCATCGCGAGCACAAGCAGGACCACAGTCTGCCGCAGCCGCCCCGCAGCACCCGCCGTTCTACTTTTCCATCGACCACACTCTGCTGTACAATGCTTTCCACGCCGACTTTGGTCCGCTCCACATCGGTCATCTATACCGCTTTGCCGTCCAGCTTCACGAAGTGCTTGGGCACCCGGATAATGAAAATCGACCCGTAGTGTTCTGGAGCCATGCAGATTCGAGAAGTGCGTGCTGAAAATCGTGATGACAGACATGGCGCATACTAATCAGTGCATAGGTCGTGCCAACGCGGCATGCATCCTTGCAACATACATGGTGCTGATCCAAAATTGGCCTCCCCATCTCGCGCTTGCGCCAATTGCGCAAATGGACCCTCCATGCATGCCGTTCCGTGATGCGGGATATAGCCAGGCCGACTATTCGCTCACCATTCAGGATGTTGTCTATGGCGTCTGGAAAGCAAAGGAAGAGAATCTTGTGGGCTTGAAGGAATTCAGCCTGGAAGAGTATGAAAAGTACGAGCGGGTCGACATGGGTGACTTCAACTGGGTTTCGCCCGACTTTCTCGCATTCGCCTCGCCCCAACATCTGCCCACTCACGTTTTTCAGCCCACCGAACCTTTGTATGCACAGCTTCCACGAACAGTGTCGGCCGTGAAACGCGATTCAAATCTTCCAACGCCATTCAAGAATGTGCTCACCCACTTCGCGGAGCGTGGCATCGGGCTTGTGGTCCGACTCAACTCAGAGCTATACTCACCGAGCTATTTCACTGCCCTTGGGATCAAACACCTGGACATGATCTTCGACGATGGAACCTGTCCGCCTCTAAACCTGGTCAAGAAGTTCATCAGCCTTGCACACCAGATGATCAACGAAAAGCGCAAGGGCATTGCAGTGCACTGCAAAGCTGGTCTTGGCCGCACTGGCTGTCTGATCGGCGCGTACTTGATCTATCGCTATGGCTTCACCGCAAACGAGGTGATAGCATTCATGCGTTTCATGCGGCCTGGTATGGTGGTTGGTCCGCAACAACATTGGCTTCACTTGAATCAAGGCACATTCCGAGAGTGGTGGTTCGAGGACACCATGCGCGAGAAGCTTATGGCTTCGATGCAGCCAGCGACTCCCACGAGATTGCAACAATCGAATAGCCGAAAACTTGCCAGCAATGGACAAACCTTCACGCCGCCCAATGGGGACCGCCACCAGACCAGCCCACGCAGGGCATTAGGTGAGATCACCAACAATGAAGGAGCTCCCGCATCGACGTACACCGATCACATGAAGAGTAGCGTTGGTGTGGCAGACGAGAATTTGCCAGCGCCCACTCCAGGTCAGCCTCGGAAGACGAACAAGGTCTACGGTGGTCGTAGAATCATGACCGAGAACCAACCTCTGAATCTCAAGCCAGAGTCAGAGTCTGTCAGCACAAGTCGGACACGAGGAGCGAACGAGACCGAAGAGGAGTACGCACTTCGAATGTTGTCCCGTAAGGCCAGCCTCTCCCCCGCCAACCGCAGCAGCGCAAAGCGAAGGGCAGTCTCGTGCACCACCACGACAACCACGACAACAAAGTGGGAAGCGCCATCTGACACGAGCGATGGTGAGAACCGTCCCGGATCCGGCGACGAATTAGCGGGCATCACGAGCCCCAGCAAGCCGCCGCGAACTCCTGCCCGCAGCGGTAGTGGTGTCGGAACGCTGAGCGTAAGCAAGCGCTCTTCGCCTGTCCGACGCAGCACAGAAAGTAAGAGTGCAGTGCGGAAGACCAGTGGGCGCGTTGGAAGTGTGGGAACTGTACGAGGACACAAAGCATCATGAAGCGACAGGCGCAATCTCACGAACGATTGATTGTCTCCCTTTTTTGGCGCGGGATACCCCGACCGATGTTGTTGTTGTTGATGTGTGCTATACGTCTTCAAGGCGAAGACGACAAGACGATATGCATTTCTGTTCTGGCGAGGCGCTGGTGGTTTTTTCCGGGGATAGGTTTTCGTACCGATGGATCGTCGTCATTATGAGGCATGGGAATGGGGAATCGTTTTTTGTCAATGAGATATTCTGAAAAAGACATTCAGACAGTGTGTTAACGATTGAATTTTACTCTTATCTTTGCTGGGGCTTTGGTTTGTCTCGTGGTCGAGAGCGGACTTGCTTGAGCGATCTAGATCTCCGGGAATTCGACTGTGCTTTTATAAAAGTTGCGCAGCTCTGCTACAAGTGTATCAATTCTGCTGCAGCGCCAATGGCATGTGCATGTTCGTTGCGAACTCTCAATGCGTATTCCGAAGAAGTGAGGAAGGTACAGTGCAGTGCACATGTGTGATTGTCTGAACAGCTATTGTATATAATAGAAATATTTTGACATCGTATTTTGCCAGCCGTCGCTTCTTCGCAGAGCATCGTCGCATCAGATGAGTTAGTTATTCGTTCAGGGGGTATATTCCAATCAATTCCAGCTCATCCCGGTTCAGATCCATTCAACAAGAGAAAAAATAAATAAGGGATTGGCAAGTTCCTTGCGCCCACAGTTAAGGTGAAAGGTAAAAGAAATATTCGCTGGAACGCTGATGGAGCAAGCAGATAAGGTGTTCGGATCCGGGTGTAGATCCAGGATATGATGATGAGTTGGAAAAATTTGAGTGAGAATGGGAGAGAATGAAGGGTAGCATGCACAAGGAATGTCGTGTCGTAACATCACAAGCCGTCCAATGTCCTCTTTGCCTCATCAAGCGTGTTGCGCAGCATCCGACTCGCAAACGTCGCGTCGTCTTCTTCTTGCATTTGCCGTACGATTTTGCGGAGACTTTCTACGACTCCGAATAAGACGGCTTTGTTCCTCAGCCCGAGTTGTCTGCCGTTTGGATCTAGTAGTGCTTGCACAGCGATCGTGGTGGGATCCATCTTGGCTAGCGAGTCGTGCGGAGATAGCGGTGGAGTGCTGATTGCGCTGGCGTTGGACAATTCGCCTCTGTGGCGGTAGACCGTGGAAGAAGGATGCGAAGGTTGTTGTCGTCGGTGGTCGTTGCGGCTTGTGATGCTTACTCCTGAGTCGGCGCGTTCGGATAAGGCATCGGGGTGGACGATAGCTTGGGCTGAGTGGACGTTTCGTTGATATCTGTTGGAGATGTGATATGCTGAGTGGGTGGCTTGATGGGTGTGGGATTCTGCTCGGACGTGTATTCTTGTATTGTGTTCGGGAAGTGGCGATACAGGTGAGACTGAGCGCTGTCTGGATGGGTAGTTGCCGTTAAACGTCGCGGGCTCTTCCATCGGTGATACTGGCTCGGTCTCGATTTCCTCTTCCGCTTCCTCATCCTCTTCGTACTCATCCTGGTCCAGCTCTTCATCATCGTATTCTGCATGTTCATTTGCAGTGGCGAAGGTGTGCATGGTGGTTCCACTTTCTATAGAGGAGGATCTTTGATGTAGAGTGCGCTCAATTTCTCTCAATCTTTCTGGCGTTTGTGGTGCCGGTGAGAAATCGCCAGCAGTTTGATAAAACTCGTCATCCTCATATCCTACCAATGCAGGGCCTCTAGCCGTTGCGACGGAATCCTCTGACTCCATGCTAGACTGAGAACCTCTTCGATCAGTGCTGTAGCTGGCCATTGCGCTGTGAAGGAAAAAGTGTTCGTAATCGAAAGCATCTTCACGATCTTCATGTGCGACCACAGAGAACTGCTCGTTTGCGTCTTCGTACACACTCGCGTCCGCTTCCGAAGCCTCGTATGGGTCGTATTCCTCATCTGATCGTGGAAATGCCTCGTCCGAAGACGAATGTGGGCTTCCATTGCTTGATGGGTTCGGTGGCGGAATTTGTAGATACTCATTCTCAGCCATTTGTGCCGGGGGAAAATCTATCACCATTACACCGTTTTGGCTCATTTGACTGTCGCCACTGCCACTGCTACTGTGCTGGTGGTGAGAATAACGATTCCTCGCTGATTCCACAATGGTAGTTCCACTGGACGTTCTTCGATGTCCTTGTAGTTGTAGTGGGATGGGGGCTTTGCTTTCGATTGTTTTACTGGCCCCTTGTTTCCGGCGCGTGGCGCGATCGTTTTCTTGTTCAGCAAATGCATTGCGACTTCCGGTGAACGTCTCATACGTGGGTATAGCAGGACTGCTGGGATCATCTGTCGGCGGAGGCGTATAGAACATCTCGGGTGGCGTAGTTGTTGCATTGTTGAATGGAGATTGGTGTCGAAGACTTGATTGACTGTGCCGTCGCAGACTGTCTTCACGGGCGCGCTCCTTGAGCGTGGATATCTTTCCCTTCAAGCTCGACATTTGATCTCGCAATTCTGACGTCCGGGACGATGGTCGGTATATGCCAAGGCCATTGTTTACACTGGAAGTAGGCGTATGCGAGATGTTCTGCTGCAAGTGTCGCTCTTCATCCTCGCTCAACGGTTCAAGGTGTTCTGAGCTCGGAGAAGGTCCAACGTAGAAGGGACGACCGGCGCTGTAGCTGCCGTTGGGCATGAGCTGTTCGTGACTGCGAGTAGAACGTAAGTTCCGTTCATGAGTCTGCTGCGCAGATCGGAGTGGATTTCGCAAGTTCATTGGAGGTGTCGCCATGTATTGCGGTCGGAGCTCCAGGGACGTGTACGGTCGGTCTGGTAGCGGAGCAGGCCCCGTGGGGTCAGACGTCTGGCAGTCGTAGTCGTGGATTATTTGTGGCGAAGAGTGTTGGCTTTGGAGCCTGCGAGGCGAAGACTGGGTTTGCTCGTCGTCGTAGTCGTATCGCAGCGTCCTGCCGTTGCCATAGATTGCCCCCGATAGTGAGGTTGCTCGCTTCAGATTGGCAGCGGTCAACGGCTGCACAAGATCGCGGGCGCCTCGCAAGTTGCCCTCCATGACATTGAGTCGTTTCTTGGCATTGGCAAGAATCTCCTCTGCGCGCTTGCTCAGAATCGCCGACTCATACTCTTCTTGTTGCTGCCGCCGCCTCATCTCCGCCGGGTCTTCCTCCAAGCTGAGCCTGGGCCCCACATCCGCGCTTGTTCGCCCGTCCGTCCTCCCGGGTGTCGCGTGCTCGCTGCTATCGTACAGCGTATCCTCGTCGCTCGCCTGTCCATACTTGTCGAGGAAGCCCGTCATGCCCGAGAGGCCGCTGGAGGAGCTGCCACTGGCCCTCCGTCGCTCCGACTCGGGCAATTGCAGGAAATCCGCGCCCGATTGCTCGGGTGCCAGATTGCCCACGTCCTGCAGCACAGGGGACGAGGGCACGAGATCAGTCGACGCCTGCGACGACGAACCGCGCACGACGCCTCCATTGCTACCGGTCCGACCCCTGAGCAGCATCATTCTCCGACCCACTAGGCCCAACTTCTCTTTCCTGCCCATGGGCCCCGCCGTGTAGCTGTGCTCCTGATTTGCGTTGCGCAAGTAGCTCGGACTCGGTGGACGCTGGATTGGGCGCGGTGGTGACATGACGGCGGATACGCCATTGTCCATGGGCAGCACCATATCGATGTTACTCAAGGTCGGACTCGGGAGCTGTGGCAGCGGTTTCTCGTCCTCCGACGGCCATGCCGTCTGCACTCGTGGATGTGGCGGCGCCGACATGGCGGGCGGGCGGGCGTGGGCTTTGACAGTCGATGGTGGAATCGTGGCAGCGTGTAGATCCAATCGCCTTGCGCAGACACAGTGCACGACAGGCGACCAGCTGCAGGCGACAGTGCAGCTCCCGCAACTCTGGAAGTTGACGCCGGTCGGGTAGCAAGGATGGGAGCGGAAGTCCGGTCGTCACCAGCGCGCCAAACAATTCATGTCGCCCGCGCGCCCGTTTCCTCCAGTTGGTTTCTGGTGCGGGAGGAGCAATAGTTCATACAAGACACCGCTCCCATGTGCGACAGGGCAGTCATCGTGGCACGCGCAGCACTTCCCTGCAGCTCCACCACGGCCACACGGCCGACGGCGCGCGACAGGCCCAAGCGAATGCTGTCCAATGTCGAGCGCAGGGGATCTGCAGGAACAACTCTGCCATCCGTTGCACGCGAGCTCTAGCGCCTGGCCTCCCTGATTAGGAGGTACCGCCCCGTGTGATTTGCGCCTTGAGCTCCAGCTCACACCAACAACCACCAGCACCGACGACAACGCTCCGCCTGCGCGCACTTCTTCTTCGTCGGAAGCGGCCACGACGTCCTTCTCGATCATCTCAGGACGCACCCTCATCACAATATCAGCAGCAGTGCGCCCATCAGCGAATTCACGAAATGTACCACTTGGACAGATCCTTCCCTCTTGGCGAGCTTCACGCAGGGAAATTGTGCACAGGGCGGAAAAACATCGATGCGTCTCTCATGCTTCCGGCAATCTCAACATCACATGTCGACCAACGTCTCAGCAATTGCAAACCAGAATGCTAGATGCTGTAGTCCAATAGAGCGCCAGCACGATGGACATCCAATCCAGGTCCGCGGAAGTGGGCGCAGCACTCAAGGCTCCACCCATCCCTACGCGTCGTACGCATGGTGCGCACTCGCAAGGTTCTCCATGCTCCCCACTCCAAGCACGAGGACTGTCTTGCAAGACTTTCTGTAACATCGTCCCAAACGGGCGAAATACTGCTATGAGCTTCGTGAGCGGCTGTCGTGCCCGCAACGAGTTGACTAGGATCGTATAACAACCATGCCAAGGGGACGCGCTGTCGACCACTGTGTAACCAATACACGCTCGTCTTCCCGTTACGCGAGCACCGCCCCAGACGATATGCCATGGTCATTTTCGTATTCACTGACTCGTATAACAATACTTCCACATTGGGTCACTCATCTGCAATCTAGGCGTATACGCGGTCGAATGAAGTGGGCAGTAGCAGCGAGGCGTCCATATGCGATCAAGGCAGATGCCAGTTTCAACCATTACCTATGCATACCTGCAAAGCGCTATGAAGAGAGATCTAATTTGGTCGAGCGCGCCGCCGGCAAAAGCTACGGAGCAATATTGCGCTGTGTGCGAATGCCATTCACGCGGCGGCTAGAAGACCAGTCGTTCTCTAAAACTTGCCAGGCTTCAGCAACACTCGATCGTTCAGCTACGACCAGATCGTCTCGCTGAGTGGGAACCAACGTTGCAGCTACAGTATTTGCAAATCGCCTGCGTTGGGCTTCTTGTCTATAATGCTCTTTCTCACTTACTGTCTCCAGACAAGGCTACTGGTCGCCAAGCTTACTGTTCTAGATATATTGCAAGCCCCACTATTCTCTTCACACCACTCCCATCTAATCCCATGAAATCCCCAACATGATCCCCGCCCCCGCAGCCATGGCCAAAAACTGCAACGCCGTCGTCCTCAACTCCTTGCCCACATTGGGCCCCGTCTCCAACATCTCTGGAATCACGCCGACAGTTCCCACATACAAAAATGTGCCAGCGGTAAAAGGTAACAACATATCTCCCCACTGCAGACTGGTGCCCCAGAGTCCCGTGTTTCCGACTCCAGCTTCCCGGACGACAGAAGCAGCGTTGCCACCGAGTTCTTGCACGGCGATTCCGATCAGCGTTCCGAGGACCGCACCTAGTGCTGTGACAAATTGAAGGCCCATGGCAAGTTTCTTGCTCATTCCACCCTGGATGAGAAGTGCGAAGTCGCCGACTTCGTGAGGGATCTCGTGACAAAAGACGGCGAGGGTGGTTGTTGCTCCGATTGTCGGGCTGGCGTAGAAAGAACTGGACATGGCAAGGCCGTCGGTGATGTTGTGCGTGAAGTCGGCGATGATGTTGAGGTAGGCAGAGAGTTTGACTTCCTTCTTTGGAGGATCTTCCTTTGGTGCAGCTGCGAGTGATTTGTCTTGCTTGCCGCCTCGCTTCTTGAGCTCTTTTTCGTGGGGCTTTGCGACACCTGTTGCGCTTGCTACGGCCTGTCCGTTGCTTTGCTCGTGACTGTGGCCAGAGTGATCATGAGTATGGCCCGCTCCACCTGTTGCAATTCGTAGTCCTTTGTCCATGCCTACGAATGTGACGAAGCCGACCATGATCGCTACACCGAGTAAAAGATTCTTGTTTGGCTCGACCAGTACAGCTCGGACTTCTCCCTCGGGCACTTCTCCCAGGAAGATTTCTGGGAGCAGGTGGAAGAGGGTATCACCCAGCAGACCTCCAACTGCGAATGCTACCATAATATTCAGGCTTGAAGGATCAATGTTGGGGGGGCATAGTGCGAGAAGGAAGTTTGGAGGCCCGGAAATATAGAGAGTTCCCGTGAGCGCGTTCAAGGCGGGCGATTCGAACGGGAAGAGGACGGCGAAGGCTCTCGACAGCCATGAGGAAGTCGGCGGATGGTGCTCAGCATTGTAAGCGGTAATTTGTTCAATGATGGGACATTGCTATGCATTTGTCAATAAGTATTCGTGGCAGTGTTCAATTGGTGACATGGGCTGACCTGGAGCTGCTCTTCAATTTCCTGTGTATTCAATGCTGAGACGTCGATGGATTTTTCTCGTGTGACCTCTGCGTAGACGGTATAGGCCAACAAGGCCACAATGGCGAGAGTGACGTTCCTGTAGCCTCTTCTCGCCATATTCGATTAAGAAGGGGCTTCAATGTCTTGTGTCGCGAGTGAGCGAAGTCATCTTGTTCGAAAGTTGTTTCGATAAGGAGGCTATCGCAAGTCCCGATACGAGGATCCTTCGCGAGCCGAGCCCATGGACCCTGTCCGGCTGCTGCATTCCAGAAATCTTCAACTGCACACTCGAGGTGCGTAATTACACACCCCATCGACCACAACAATCATGGGTCGAGAGCTGCAGAAACGTAAGAACCGCTCGGGCGTATCCAAAGTCCGCCAGAAGCCCAAATCCAAGAAGCGCGTCCTCAACAACGCCATCATCGCCGCCAACTGGGACAAATCTCTCACGCTCGCACAAAACTACAAAAAGCTCGGCCTAGCCGTCAAACTCAACAAATCCACCGGCGGCATAGAAAAGAAAATATCCGATCTCAAACAGCGTCAGTCAGGCGATAACGAGGAGGAATGGCAAGGCATAGATGACATCGACCCTCTGAATATCACGAGCATGAGTTCGCGAAAGAAACAACAAATCGACCTCTCCGAAGCCAAAATCGAACGTGATCCCGAGACAGGCGCAATCCTCCGCATCATTGAGCAAGATCTGCCACAAAAGAACCCTTTGAACGATCCTCTTGCGGAATTCGACAGCGATAGCGAGGACGAGGGAGCAGCAGCAGCAGAAGATCGGGTTTTCAATCTGCGGAACCAACATGCGAATACGGGGACAAAAGGGTCTGCTGCTGCGAAGACGGATACGGTGAGAGCGTTGGAGGAACAGGCTTTGAGACCTGCGGCGAAGCATAAGAGACGGCAGCCGGAGGGGGAAGTGCAGTTTATTGAAGAGTTGGTGAGGAAGTATGGAGAGGATTATGGGAAGATGGCGAGGGACATGAAGATTAATTACATGCAGAGGAGTGAGGGGGATTTGAGGAAGAGGATAAAGAAGTGGAAGGAGGCGGGTGGGAAGGTTTGAGGAGTGCTGGTGAGGGGAGGCAGGGTCGGCGTTACGAAAATTTGATGAGAGGCGGAAAGAGGTTACCTTGTTGGGAAAGTCTTGTTCAAAGGGCTGTGTGTGACGAAGATATTGCAGCCTCGAGTAAACGTTATAATCCTAGCATGCTGCAAGACTGGATAAATGCACATCGGAGCGCGACCGATGGGATCGTATGTCAATCTCGATCTTGTCATTTCAAGCGGCAATACACTTTCGAACTGCCATGGGATACGCCGTCTCAAGACAACTCATCCTCCATATCGGTATCCCACCCCGCATGCGGCCCTTCTACCAGCCCAAACGAATGCGCAGAACTATTCGACACGACATGCTTTTCGTTCGGCGCATTCTCCACCGGACCCACGAAAGGACTTCCATGAGCTCTAAGAAGCCCCGTCGACCAGTCCTGTTTCGCCGTGACAGTCAAATAGTACGCTCGTCCAACCAAGCATTGCACTCAGGACATCTCCAAGTCTTGAACTCGTTGATATTCAACGTCTCAGGCGAGGCTCGCTCGTATTGTGCGAGTTGCATGCTTTCCAGTGCGCCGCTGATGTCGTGTTCGTAGTCGGTTTTGTAGCCCGCTTTAAGGGCTGGCCATCTAGATCAGACTATGTTAGCGAGATTGGAATTTGCTGGGGTGATTGGCAAATGTAGCTTACAGTGGTGATATCTTGTTATCGGCGCCTCGACCAGCTGGCATCGCCTTATAATCTGGAGCCCATCGACCGGGGTACAGATGATGCCAGAGTTCGTGGTATAGAGTCAGTGCTGTGATCTCCATATCATCGAGCGTTGCATCGTCGTCTTCGGGTTCGAGAAAGTCGTCTGGTCTGCCGATGTTGAAACTTTGCGGACGGAGGACGATGTGGTTTGATCGCGTCCAGGCTTCGGCACCATCATCTTCGTCTTCATCTGAGCTGTCGGAGTCGGAAGATGCGTCGTAGGCTTCGATGGGAACGAAAACCGCGCCCATTCGTTCTGTTCTCTTTTCTGTTCCTTGTGCGCAATACGATGGCTCGCCGGTGTTTTTGTCAAGTGCCCAGGGCCAGGGTTTGTTTGGTGCTTCGGGCGGGTTAATATTTTCTTGATAGGACGAGGTATCCTTTCTGCATGCAGGACGTTAGTGGAGGTTTGGCTAACGCTATGCTGGAGAACTCACGTCAGTCCCGATGTCGAACCACAAGTACCACCTGTCCTCTGTCACAAGCGTTAGCAGAATAATGCGTGGAGGACACAGTGAATCTACCAAAATTCCGACCATGCTTCGCTTCCCAATCCTTGAGATTGTACGGCTCATCTGTCTCAGGGTCGATAATTTCTCTTCCATTCTTGTCAAGTGCAGGATCATTCCAATCGTGCATCTCGAAGTATGACGAATCGCAAGATAGCTTTGGCATGTCTCGCTTACTCATTGGCGATGCTGGTTGCGGAGGTTCGAAAACTTCGTGGAGCTTCTTGTATCGATCTGTGCGATTTCATGAGCGAAAAGACAGGCAACCCTGAAATATGTGTGTACACATACCCCGTATAGCTTTCAACTTCATTCCAATCTGTCCTCTTGGCTGCACCGGACCAGTCGGATTTGTAGCACTCCAGATATCAGTCCACCAAATGGCCCAAAAGGACCATATGAGTTTTGTGCTTCCGGGTAAGTTTTGAGATTCGTGTTTCCGAGTGCAACACGAGCTTGATAGGTCATTTGGTAGATTTGATACCAGATGTTGTTGAGAATGTTGTCGCGACTGTTGAAGTCTGCGGCGGGATCGAAGAGAGGTTTTGTGTTGTCGGAAAATTGGGGATTGTTGAAGGGACGTAGACAGGAGCCGTGCCAGAAACCTCGATTGAGATTGGTGTTGGAGAAGTCGAATTTTGCCATGTTTACGTCGAAGACTTCGGATAGTTTTCGGGGTGCTGCATGGATTGGGTTGGTGCAGATGGCGAGAAATGCCAGGAGGATGGGTAGGATGGTCAGCATATTGGCTTGTTCTTCTGCTTTTAGAAGTGTATGCGGAAACACCAACAGAATCAATCCGACAGATCGTCGGGTTGAGTCGTTGTTTGGAGGTGTCAAGACTGATCCGTTGTCAAGCTTGCCTGCTTTGCCTGCTTTGTTGCAAAGTCTGGAAACATGTGAAAGTGAAGGATGAGCACATGAAGTGAAAACATGTGAGAAAGAACTTGGTTGTACGAATTGAAACCCTTGTGAAGCATCTGACATTGACATGCTGCTCGAAGTAGGATTGGGGCACCTGCTGTCCTTGGCTCAAGTCTTTGATGCTGGTAACAGACAAACCTGAAGTTGACGCTGATGATCAAGACATCGTATGCTCAGTCATATGAGCTTGACGGGAGCGCAATGGGGCCTATGGCCAACTCTCTACCTGCTTGGAAATCGCGGTAGATGATCGTAAGGACAAATGCCTCGAAGGAAGTCGCGGATGTGTCATGTTCTCAATCCCATACCCTGTAGCATATGTCGATGGTCAGCCATCATCACAGCGGCAATGATGGATGGCCCATGATGGAAGATTGCAATGCTGCAACTGCGTTGTTCTGATGGTCGAAACTGGAAGGCGAAGTCTGTAATCCAAAAACGTCAAATTGTCAGGATCGATGGGCAGCTCTTCCCCCGGTAATGACCACCTGTGGATGAGTCTTCGAGAGTGAGAGAAGCGTTCGTAAGCTCGTACCTCGCCGCCAAGCCGGGTCCAGCGGGGAAAATGATCTATATAGATTGCAATTGCCAAATCTGCTTATCACCAACCACGGTTCCTTAGCTCAGTTGGTTAGAGCGTGGTGCTAATATGACTATACGGTCGTTCAACGCCAAGGTCGAGGTGAATAGACGCCGATAATCAGCACAAACGCCGTTCAGCAAACTAATATCTCGATAGGGTTCGACCCCCTTAGGGACCAACAATACCATTGGTGTCCTACCAACGCAGCGTAACAGCTGACAATCGTCTTTTTGCCGTTCTGTTCGATTCAAACCGGCCAGTATGCCATCAGTGGTCCCTGACGCAGCATCGCAATCGACGATGATTTTTTGTCAGCTCTGACCGTAAGCTTAGAAAGAACGCGGTGTACGCTTTCACGCCCTGAAGACCTACAATGTAAACCAGGCCCAAGTTTACTACAAAGCAATAAATGTGGCTCGGGGTCGATAGCTGAGAACTACGCCACAAAGTCATCCATCATTTTTCGTCCTAGCGAAAGGAGAACGACATCGACGAGACTGTCAAGCAATGGGTCATAGAAGGGGAGACACGTAAGAGGTAACACAATCTCACCATCATCAATCGACCAATAACCCCTCCAGGCAAAAAAGGAAAATTCAACCTCACCTCCCAAAGCCCCCCAACAATCTCATCCAACCCGGGCGCAAACACCGAGTTCACATAACAAAACACTCTCTCTCGGGGTGAAAGTTTTAATTTCTTCCGAAGAAATTCCACGATACCTTCGAAGCGATGCGATGGAGAGCAGGTCAAACGTGAGGAGCGGGGGAAGGGGGTGTTGGGTAGTGGGGGGAGGCGAATTGTTACTGCTGCAGCATTAGTATTAGGTAGCAGGTAGTAGGTAGAAATGTAAAACTATATAAAGGGTCTGGGCGGAGAGAGGGAGAGAGAGAAGTTATATTCGTACCGCTGGAGAAAGCGAAGCGGCCAGCAAAATTGAGGCCCAGTTGGGTGGTTTGTAGGAGACCATTAAGGAGGAGGGAAGTTGATAGTGGGAGATGTTGCTGTTGCTCGTCATCTAGAGCGGGGTCTTGGAGGTCAATTTGCATTTTTGGTTATTGCGGAATCAAGTGTTGTTGTAGCGAACATATGATGTCTGGCAAGTCTTCGTATACAAGTGCCTGTACCTGCATCGCGGCCTGAACTGCCAAGACAGTGAGCTCAAACTATTCTACCTGAACGTGACATGTAGTATACCCGTCTTGATTGGGACGAGTTATCAATCACTGCTTTACGGGGAGCGCAGACAACTACTTCAAACAAGAAGCAGCTATCCGCATGTCCCCTAATCATCATCATTATCACTCCCAAAAATCGCCTTAAACACATCCTCTCCTGGACGACTCCCCTCCAAAGCCTCATTCCTTTCCACATCGACCTGCGCCCGCGTCGTGCCCATCGCATTCACAGTCGCCTGCTCAGGTGCTTCCTTCTCGTCCTTTCCACCCTCCATACCGCGCGACACAAACCTCCCCGCATCCCTCATCATCCTCTCTAAACTAACCTTGCTCACCAAATCCAACCTTTCCGCCTTCTCCATCCCCTCCGCAGCATCTTCCGCAGCAGAACTCCCAGCCGCGACATTCGCGGGCGGACGCACATTGAATCGTTTGCAAAGAAGTCGAGTGGGATAAAACACTTCACGCTTCCTCGTCAGCGGACCATACATGCCCAATTTCGCTGCCTTGACAGCAGGGTCTTCTTCCTTCGACGTTGCAGACTGCGCGGTAGGATCCGGAGCATCAGATGCAAGTTTAGGAGTGGCAGAACCGGACGTGAACCGACTTGCCATGTATCCCGAAGCAGGTTTGAAGATCTCGGCAGCTTCAGCAAACTCTCGTAATTCGTTGGCCCATTCTTCAAGACTGGTGCCTGTCGCTCGCAAAGGAAGGTGATTGTGCTGGCCGGAGGACAATTCGAGAAAGTGTGTATATCGCTCTCGCTTTCCAGGATCTTCACTATATGGCATCCATCCTGTTTTACCGCGCATGAGAGCTGCTACGGCAGTTTCTTTGCTGAGATTGGGGACGAGATCCCAGAGAGTTCGATGCTTTTCGGCTTCACTTTGAGTGTAGCCTTCGGGCGCCTTTTCGCTTAGCGCAGCCGGCAAATCTATGCGACCACTGGCTGAGGCGAGCTTGTTGCGCTGTGCCGGGGTGAGAAAGTCGAAGATGGATTTGGAGGGCAATTGCTGTTCTCCCAGCAACTCGGCACGTGCTTTTGCGTCTAGTGTTGAAGCCTTTGCGGCGTCCGCAGTCGAAACATATGCAGTCGCGGACGAGGTCGAGGACTGCATTGCTGGCTTCCAGCCTGGTGGAACCTTAGGCGGCGGATATTTGTTCTCGGTGATAGTGAGAGCAGCAGCGGCAAGCACGAAGCCGTCCAGTGGTAGCCTTCCGTCGTGACATTTTCGGAAGTTGTTGATATTTGTCGAACGCTGAGCGAGCTTTTTGGAAGGCTGAAAGGTCGGCTTGATGACATTCGGATTGGCGTTGCTGGCGACGAGACCTCCCTTCTTCTTCTTTTGCCCGACGATTCGGTTGTAGCTGATGCTCGGCCCAACAGCATACGGATCTTCATCGTCCTCGCCATCGTCGTTGAGAACTCCCACACCGAAGCCCGACTTCTTGAGTGGCTTGGGCTTTCGTGCGATTTTGGATCGACTCAGAATTCGAGAGTCTTCTCCACTGTCCTCATCATCACCCTTGACAGTGGAATCTCCTCCAAGCTTGCCTTCGCCCTCGAATCCCAACCCTTTCTTGTCTGTCTTGCGTACCAATGAAATCATGCGCGTGTCTTCTGGAGCGAACAAATGCATCTCGCCCGTTTTGTCCCCTTGCGCACGTCTTTTGACTTTTGGGCCAATGCCTTGACCTTGCCGCCAGCCCATTCGTTGCAGCAACTTGACGCCCTTGGTCTCGCCTGTGTTCTTGAAGAAGTCTGAGAACATACCTTGAACACCTCCGTCCTGACCACCACTTCCCAGCCCAGCAAAGGATCCTTGGGTTTCCACCTTTTGCGCTTCTGCCTGCTCCGCCAAATCTTCATCATCCATGAAATCTTCGGCTCGCTGGTGCTTCGCCTCTTTGCTCTCTTTGGCGCGATTGGAACGCGAAGACACAAAGGTGCTCGGAGTCCATCCTTCCTTGGACCCTACAGTGTTGAAGTAGCCTGCACTGAATCCCCCGGTAAAGGCACCGTGCAGCCTCTTCCTGCCCCGCTCATCGGTCACTTCCTGCTTCCATATGGGCACATAGCTGCCGTCGTCCCTCGTCTGCTCATCAAAGGGCGGTAGCGGAGTGCCGTACAGCGCATATGGGGCGTGGGTCGGGGGAGCATCGCGGTCTTCGAAGGCGGCTCTGGAGCGCTTCGAGGACATGTCTTAGTCTGTACCCACATGGCCAGCACATTGAGATGGACTGTATGGGCGCGACGGGGCGTGCGCGGCGACCTACCTAGCTCCACTGTGGCTTCTTTCACATGCTGCGCGGCGGGAGGGAGGGAGTTGCGGTGCGGGAGTGGTGATCGGATTGCCGGAATCCTTCCTTCACAGCTGCAGTAGCGAGGGATGACGCTGTGCTGTATGCACGGGAGAATGGTGCCACGGTGCTACTCCAGAAATGAAGAGGACATGGGCGCGGGCGGTGGTTGGTGGAGGAGAACAGATTGCTCCACCGCACGCACCTGCGGTCTCACGTGGCCGAGTGCTTCACTTCTGTCCAATAAATACCACCGTACTGCGCAATCAACAACGACAGCACATCCTTCCAACATGAACCTCCCGACCATCACGTGCGGGCCAGCGGGCGCGCGTGTCAGGTCGGCGTGAGATTCGGCGGACCGGTCATTGCTGCAACGGCCAGCCAGCAGCAGCCGAAATTGAGGGAGATCGAGGCGGATATCTTTGGTACACGCCGCTCGGGAGTGGGCAGCACGCGTGAACCCTCCATCTGCGCAAGCCACGCGAGACACCGACCAACGCCTGCTCCAACCCGCCCACATCATCATCACCATCCCGCCCACCGCAGCCAGCATCCATACCAACGCATGTCGCACCGCCGCCCTGCCTCCATCGCCGCCGCAGCGAGCCTCCGTCCTGCGTGCATGAACCCGGCCGCGCTACCCTAATACTTCCATCCGCGTTTCACCACCACGCAAGCCAGCACCAGCACGACCAGGGCCAGGACCAGCAGCGGCCCCAGGCATCCCTCCGCCCCCCTCCAGCGCCCGCCGGCGCCGTCAGCAGCAGCTGCTTCTCCGCCGCCGTCCTCGCCCGATATGTCGGCCGCCGCGTCGCCAGCTGCTGCTCTGCCTCGTTCCGCGACCACCACCTCTCCCCAGCCCCGGCCCGCTGCCTACTCGCCCTCTGACCGCGACACTGCCCGCCTGCCCCATCGCACCCACTCCACCTCGCACCGCTCCTCCGCCGGCCCTTCTTCGCCCCGCCGGTCAATGTCCACATCGCAAGCCTCCAACACGCCCGCATCGCACAGTCGCCAGCCCTCCGGCAACCACGACAAGGTCGCCCGCCATGACTACGAGCAGTCCAATGTAGCGCACGCCCACGCACCCCCTTCCTCCTCGTCGCGACGGAGCGACTCGCACGAGCCCGCCATGAACGGCGCGAGTGCGCATCCGCAGCGGACCGATTCCCTGCGAGCTCCGTCGTCCCAGGCTCGCACGTCTTCCCGCTACCATGATCAACCCACGCCCGCTCCCAGCGGAGGCAGCGACAACCGGTCGGGACAGCAGCCGGTCAACCTGAGACGGAGGACTACGCTGGACGCAGCTTCCGGCACTTGGGAACTGGGGAAGACTATCGGTGCGGGCAGCATGGGCAAGGTCAAGCTTGCGAGGAACAAGGAGACTGGCGAGCAGGTGGCCGTCAAGATTGTGCCGCGAAACAGTCAAGGCGAAGAGCACCGCACCCAGGCAGAGAGGGAGCGGGCAGAGCATAGCAAAGAAATCCGGACTGCGCGAGAGGCGGCCATCGTCACCCTGGTCGACCATCCATACATCTGCGGCATGCGGGACGTCGTACATACCAACTACCACTGGTACATGCTCTTCGAATACGTCAACGGCGGCCAGATGCTCGATTATATCATTTCGCATGGCAGGCTCAAGGAGAAGCAAGCGCGCAAGTTTGGCAGACAGATTGCGAGCGCCCTCGATTATTGCCACCGGAACAGCATCGTCCATCGGGACCTGAAGATCGAAAACATCCTCATCAGCAAGACGGGTGATATCAAGATCATTGATTTTGGCCTGTCCAATCTGTTCTCTCCCAAGAGCCTTCTCAAAACGTTTTGTGGAAGCTTATACTTTGCGGCTCCGGAGCTGCTACAGGCGAAACAATATACCGGTCCCGAGGTGGATGTCTGGAGTTTTGGAATTGTTCTATACGTGCTGGTCTGTGGCAAGGTGCCGTTTGATGATCAGAGCATGCCGCAGTTGCATGCCAAAATTAAGAAGGGCTTCGTCGAGTACCCGCCTTGGTTGAGCAATGGTGGGTGCAGAGATGCATCGAATAGAAGCATGCTCCTGCTAACGGTTTACAGAATGCCGAGGACTGATTGCACGAATGCTGACAACGGAACCGCAAAACCGTGCAACACTACAAGAGATCATGACACACCCCTGGATGACCAAAGGTTTCAACGGACCTCCAGAGAACTATCTGCCTGAACGAAAGCCCTTGACGCTACCCCTCGATCCGGCTGTTGTTGAAAAAATGAAGGGATTTGATTTTGGCACGGCGGAGCACATTACCACACAGCTGACCAAAATCTTGGAATCGGAAAACTACCGGCACGCGGTTCAGATGCAGGAGAAACGCGCCGCGGCTCCTCCGCCAGAGACCGATCAAAGGCGAGGCGTGTTCAACTTTTACAAACGGAGAAGCTCCACCACTAGTAGGGATACGCTGAATACGCCATCGAATGAGGCCATCCAGCTGGGCTCAGATCCGCTGAACGCATTCCACCCTCTGATCTCTGTATACCATTTGGCACAGGAAAAGATTGAGCGAGAGGCCAAGGAGGCGAATCCCGGTGCCCTGTCGATGCCGCATGTAGCGGGAGAGAAGCCTCTCGGCATGGTGGATCTGCCCGCGCCCGCGCCTGCACATACTAACTCTTCTGCATATGAAATGGCCGGGGAGAAGCCTACTGGTGGGCGATCACGGCCTCGTGCACGTACGCATGGTGAGGACGAGGTGACCGAGGACATGCGGAATCTGCACCCTCCTGCCACATCGACATCACAACACCCGACCATCGTCGAGCCGGAGAAGCCTCCACATAACCGCAAGGAGAGTGTCGCTGGTGGTCTGCTGAGGAGATTTAGTAAACGTGAACGATCCGAGCGGCCAAGTCATCCTCCATCCTCGCTGGACAGGTATACGAATGAAACGCCAAGAAAGAGCTTCAGCATGCGACGCACGCGGGATCGTAGTCAGAATCGCGAAGCTAGTCAAACGCGGGAAGGAGTGCGACCGGAGACGGCCGCAAGCAAACAGAGTGAGCTGTTGGTACTGCCAGGTGCCGCTGCCGCTGGTGATGCCACGAACGAGCAGACGCCACCGCCATCGACTGCCCCTTCGAAGCGAAGTCACGGGCTTGGAAGATCTGTCAGTGTCAACTCGAGCGACATTCGGAGACGCTTGACAAAACGTGGCGCATCCGAAGGGTCCGCCAAACGTCCGCCATTGATATCGACGGCAAGCTCGGAGAATCGTAAAGTGTCGTTTGATCAGACCAGCAGCATACGGGAGGCACAGTCTGATGTGGAAGGGCCGGCAAAGCCAGCAAGCGCTTTTGCTACTCGCGCGAGATCCTTGGGACATTCTCGAAAAGAGAGCATGCAGGTCCGCAGGGCGAAACGCCAGCAGGCTCGAACCGGCCAGGCAGACCTGCCCGAGGAGACGGATGCCGAGCTGATGGACGAAGCTGACGCCAAGAATGGCAGTGGAAGTCCTAATATGAAGCCCGTCTACTTGAAGGGATTGTTCAGTGTCAGCACCACGAGCAGCAAGCCTCTGAGTTTTATTCGTGCGGATCTTATACGAGTATTGCAAGAGCTAGGCGTCGAGTATCGAGAGGTCAAAGGTGGCTTCTCTTGCAAACACGCCCCCAGCATTGCGCCGAAAGCTGGACCTGAAGAAGCAGCAGCACCAGCGCCACTGACGCCTCCAGTGGACACCCACCACAAACGCAAAATCAGCTTCGGTGGTTTCCGATCCCAGCAACAGCAACAATCTGGCGAGGCCAGCGGCGAGCCATCGAGAACACCTCGCAAGAAGCGGAGCTACACGACTGGCGCATCAGAAGAAGACAGTGAAGAGGATCCTTCTTCGACCAGCCAGCCCCGAGCATCAATGCAGCAGCGAGCCGCAGGAGAAACGAGCACGCACGTGCAAAACGATTTCGGAGAAGGACTGGCATTGGAATTCGAAATCTTTGTCGTCAAAGTCCCCTTGCTGAGCTTACATGGAATACAATTCAAAAAGGTTGACGGAGGCACGTGGCAATACAAGAATATGGCGCAGAAGATTTTGAACGAATTGAGGTTGTAAAGCGGAAATGGGAAACGCTGACCCCTTAGTTTGCTGGGGTTGTTTTCCACGTAAGAATGAATATTATATGGGTGGGATGGCGGCTCTTCTTCTTCTTTTACTTCCGTTCTGGTAATAAGGGATCGATCGAAATGCATTGAGCAGCGGCTTGCATGAGCGGGTCTTGTTTTGAAGTTTGCTGCCGCTTGTCGGGGAAGTGAGTCTGTGTTCGAGTGGGGAAGGAGTACAAACAACCCTTTTTTCTGTTATTATTCCTTGTTTTAGGCAGCGAAGAGAGAGAGAGAGAGAGAGAGAGGGACAGAGAGAGGGAGACAGAAGATGCATAATTAAATGATAGACGGCGCGAATGTACGTGGTGGCCCTTTGTCTACTTACTTGCCCTTTTCCATTTCGTCCATCGCCACTCTCTCAGTCTCCGTCTACTGCTTTTCCCCCTCAGGCGTCTCTAGACAATTTTTTCCAACACCCATCACCTTCTCCTTCAAGCCCACATCTTTGGCGCCATCCTCATCGTCCACCGGCGCCAAATTGCCTTTCGCAGGCCCCATTAAATTCTTCCCCTCTTTGCTAAACCTACTGCCATGCACGGGACAATCCCAGCTCTTCTCTGTGGGATTCCAGCACACGACACCTTGCATATGTGGACAGAGGGCGGAGAATTTGTGAATTTTTGCGTTGTTGTTGTTGTTGTTGTTGTTGTTGTCCGAGTCGTCTTCTTTGTAGACTGCGACGGGGGTTTTGGTTTTGGAGTTCAAAACTCCGCCTGTTCCTGGGGAAAGAGAGGCGATGTCTTCGATGTCGGAGACCAAGTGTCGGGCGTATTGCGAGTTGATTTGGAGGTCGTGGGAGAGGATTTTGGTGGCGGATTTTAGGAGTGAGGTCACGCGGGTGGGTTTGTAGAGGAAGGTCCAGGGGTGGGCTAGTGGTGGGAGGGTGTGGCGTTAGTCGAGAAGACTAGAGAGGGGAAACGATGTTTGGTGGGGGAGGACTCACTTTTCCCTTCGAGTTCCGAGGCGAGGATTTCGCCGGCGATTACGCCGTGTGTGAGGCCGTTGCCGGAGTCTCCTGTTATGATCCACGTGTGTTGCGTTCCCGGATCGAGGCCGATGAAGGCCATGTAGTCTGCTGGCTCAAAGACTTGGCCTGACCAGGCATAGTCGACTGAGCCCGCTTTGGTGAAGCGTTCGCGGACCCAGGTCTCGAGCTCTTGGAAGCGGCCTGTAATTATCTTGCATGAGTGTAGCGAGTTTCGGGATCAATGATTATAAGACATACCTGTTGGATCTTCTTGGCCCACTTTGTGATCGCAGCCTCCGATGACGATGTAGTCGTTTTCAGCGTCCGCTTCGGTGAGACGGATGTATTTGTAGGCTTCAGCCAAGTCGTAGAGAAGGACATCCTCCACGTAACCCTGCAGCAGTGATGAGCCAGATTCTGAATATCGCGGTCCTCACGGTAGACACACCTTTGGTACTTTGATGGCAACAGTATACGTTCTCATATACTCCATCTCGGCAATAACACTGAGCTTCTGCAGTGGTACACACGTAGCCATGACCACATCCTTAGCAGTCACAGCATGTCCTTCGAAAGTCTTCACTTCGACCGAGGATTTGCTGCCGATGGGACCTATTCCGAAGCCCTTCTCCTGAGTATCAGAGACCCGCGTGTGAGTATAGCACTTGAAGTTTGATTGATTGTCGAGCCACTTGAGCAGAGCATTGAGGTATTTGGTAGGATGGAAGGTAGCCTGGTCACTGAAGACGGCTGCGTCGCGTTGATCGGGTCCGCCGTCCCAGCCTTTGACTTTGTAACCCTGCTCGAACTTGACATCAATACCGAAACCGTGGGCCTTTTCCACCTCCTCTTTCAGCTCTTCGACCTCTTGCTCGTGCTCTTTGGCTTGCTTCTTGCAGTCATACTGGCTGATCTGAACTCCTGGCAGCCTACGGTACTCGCAGTCAATATGATGTTTCTGTACGAGCTCGCCGATACGAGAAATCGCCCACTGATGGCTGTCCGCGGCGATCTTCGCTCCAGATTTACCATGCTTGCTCATGATATTTGCGTAGCCGTCATCGAGAGCACTGGCGAGATGTCCTGATGTCCTGCCCGTTTCTCCGCTCAGGACATGGCGGGCTTCGAGCATGACTACATTGTAGCCTCGTGTCACAAGTTCATAGGCAGTCTGTATACCAGAGATTCCAGAGCCGACAACTACTACATCTGTCTCGAGATCTCGATCGAGCTTGGAAAACTGTGGTCGATTCGAGTACGGGTCGGTGTGCACCCAGACTGGCTCAGTAGCTCCGGAAGTTTGATCGTAGTATTCAGCGTTTGGGAGGGCGGGTTGTTCGAAATTCGCAGCTTGGGTGGCCATGCTGCGTGGTGTTGGCAGAACGATCTCTGCTTGAGCCGACTTTTGTCGTTGAATCAGAGTTGGGAGCTGAATTGTCCGCTTGGGCATATGTGTTAACACTGAGCAGTACCTGGCAACTCGAGATAGAGATCGAGATGTTGCTGGGAAGGAGAAACGTGAGAGCAGCATCCTACTTTACAGGAAAGAGAGGAGCTGGAGCTGTACCTGACAATTGGACAGAAGATGAGGTGCCCTTATGTGATACCAGCAGGACTAATGCTCTTCTTGTGATTGGTGCTTTGAGCCTGAAACCTGCGACATGCCGTCGTGACGACAGGTCGCGCTCATATTTGCGACTTGCTCACGTCGTCTGCCGGCAATTCGCAGGAAGAGCTGTCTTTCAGTCTTTCGATTCCGATTCGATGCAGAAGTGGCGGGGAACATGTCGAGAGTGCTGATTTGTCACCACAGGCCGACCTGGGGCATTACTTCGATATTCAAGTCGTCTTTCTTCAATTCGGTGTTGGCACCTGCTCGTTCTTGTGCGACTCCATCGCGGTGAAGACGTGAGGTTGACGTTTGCGTGCATATTAATAGTATGCCAAGACCCGGGCACTTCCATTGTGCCTGCGGTAGATATTCAAGTCATCTTGAGGCCAACATACCAACATACCAACATCGATTTCACGCAAAGGTCCGCCGTCAGCGGCATGGAGTCGTTGTGGTACTTCTTATTCATGCTTCTTTCTGATCTCGAGTCCCGCCGAACTGCGGATGTTCTGACCAAGCCGGAATCATCTGCGTCCGACGAGAGATCTCCCATTGCTGGAGCAGCTCCATCAGGCGCCCCATGGATCCTGCTGGACCTCTTCACGTTTGATGGCGATGATCCAGATGTTGTCTTCATCAGCCGGGTGACGTGTGTGCACCCCACATGCATCCGTGGCGGAACACACGGCAACTGTAAGTTAGAGCATCGACGGCCCCTCCACTGTGGCTACACAGCACCGAGGACGGTATATGTAATCGAGCTAGAAGACCAGGATCTCCTCTCGACTTGTTCGCCACGACATGGAAAAGCGCCTTTTGTCATTTCGACCAGTCCTGCATCGCGCTACGAACCACATCGAGAGTGGAGCAGCGGCGGGGAACCAAAGCACCTCGCTTCAGTCATTTCACTTCTTCGAAAAGCTGTCTACTATCCTTGATCGTCTATTGACAACTGGTCAGCGGCATGGTGCTAACTACCTTCATGCTCTATGCTGCCGGCGCTGTCATACTTCTCAGATCCATCTCCTTGCTCTTCCAATCTTTGTTCGGCCCTCTCAAAGACGTACCAGGTCCCCTCCTGGCACGCTTCACTCGGCTTTGGTATCTGCGCAGCATTTGTGGAGGACAAGCTCATCGAGAGGATATCGCGTTGCATCGGAAATACGCCAAAGATGGCCAATTTTATGCTCCAGTAGTCCGGCTCGGGCCAAACATGTTTTCGATCACACGTCCGGAGAAACTCGTCTATGGAATAGGGTCGAAGATGCCCAAGTCTAGCTGGTATGAGGGATGGAAGCACCCGTAAGTCAAGCAGATGCGTAATCTCCTTCTTGGACCAAGTTCCAATGTCAGGATTGTGAAAGCGATGTCACAATTTGACTTCGGATGCTCTGGGAATGGCAGAGTTGTGAGAGACCTGGCTTTTGCTCACAAGTATTTCTAGATCGCCGGATCGATGGACTCTCTTCCCGGATCGTAACATGCAGCGCCACGCAGAGACCAGGCGGAAGTTCCAAAGCATGTACGCCCTGTCGAGCCTTTTGCATTACGAACCATACGTGGAAGCAGCGCAAGATATCTTCAATCAAAGACTTGTCGAGATGTGTCAGGACGGGAGAACGGTCAACATGCACCACTGGCTACAATGCTACGCTTTTGATGTCATTGCGAACATCACTTTCAGCCGCAGATTTGGGTTCCTGGACGAAGGGAAAGACATCGAAAAAATGATGGCATCGCTCGATGCAAATCTGATCTTCTCCTCCATGGCTGGCCTTTACTCATGGGCATATCCATTTCTGTACAAGATCATGGAACAAGTTCCCGGTTCCGGCGCCGCAGCACGGACATATCTCATGAAGTTCAATACAAAAATGATAGCACAGAAGGAGGCGGAACGAGCAAAAGACAAAGAGGCGGGCAAAATGCATATACCAGAAGAAGGAACTCCTCGAGACTTCTTAAGCCTCGCAATGGACGCTGAGGAGGATCCAGACAAGAAGATGACAAAATACAATGTGTTCATGATCGGGATCTCGAACATTATTGCTGGATCGGACACCACGGCTGTTTCGTTGAGCAGCATCCTCTGGCATCTCATTGCGAATCCAAACGCTCTGCAACGTCTGCGCGCCGAATTAGATCAAGCCATCGAAGATGGCAAGATGACGCCCGACCGCATCTCATTCAAGCAAAGTCAAGAGCTTACATATTTTCAAGCCTGCATCAAAGAAGGCCTCCGCATGTGCGCAGCCACCGGCCTACCGCTCTGGCGCGAAGTTCCAAAAGGTTCAGGGGGCGTGGAGCTTTTCGGCCACTACTTTCCTGAAGGCACGGAGCTGGGTATCAATACCTGGGTCGCTCACTACGATCAAGATATTTGGGGGCCTGATGCAGCACAATTTAAACCAGAAAGATGGATCGACAGTAGTGCTGAGAAGTTGAAGATTATGGACAGCATGTTCATGCCTTTCGGTCTGGGTTCAAGAACTTGCATTGGAAGGCACATCTCGATACTGGAGATGAACAAGGTCGTCCCCATGATTGTTTCCAAATTCGACTTTGAGCTTCTGGGAGAGTCCGGCGTAATGGATACGGAGAATTATTGGTTTGTGAAGCCAACGGATTTCAGGGTCGTTGTGAAACCACGAAGCAAGTGAATGGTCGTTGTGCTTCGCTCTAGAACATGGCGAATATGCTTTCAAACGAGATTGTGGCGAGCTTCCTGTCCGATGGATACAATTCGATACTGGACCTGAACTTCTAGCCAAAGATAGTACGCGACACTGGCACAGCAGAACAGGGCAGCTATCGCGCTGCAGATGACGAAGGGCTGGTGGCGTAACACTAAGAGACTAGAGTCCGGCTCTGGCAGTGAAGGCAGATTAAGACACAGGAAAACCAAGACGAAAGAACATGGGCAAAGTTCAGCTGCCGAGTTTAACGTGCCATCTGAAGTCAAGAGAATGAGCAGCTTTATTATGTTAGACTGTGCGACCAAGCCGAAAATTACATGATCTTCCTGGACCTAGACTGCATACGAGTAGCACTACTATATTCACAGGAAGCACATTGTTGGCATTCATTGAAGCTACGAATGTGCAACCTTTTGGTGACGGGCCAAGGGAAGATTTGTCTTGAGCAGGTAGGAGACGCGATGGGCTTTCTGTTCGATCATTCACCTGGCCACTGTACCTCTTTAAACCGCAAAGAGTCGCTTTCAATGGCGCTCCGCTCAAGCGTTGGACGTTGCAACATGGAAAACAACTACTTCCGGACCTCAGCACACTCTCCCTCAACCTCAACTTCTCGCGACCGTGAACCACCTCGCCGCTCCTTCTGCCCCTAGCGCTCCTTCGCTTTGCCATCCCATGTCAGCCCTGTATCTCATTACAAAGCAATAAAACACTCAACCCTCCCAAAGCAGCAACCTCGTATTTAGCGCTGACCCAAAACGAAGACCTCACTCGCACCGCTGACGGAGGAAGCTCGGTATGACGGCGAAGGATCCTCGTCTGTGTTCGAGGGATCAATTCCCTGGGCATCTCGCAGCTCGCTTCAGCAATCAGCCCTACAATGATCCTCGCCGTCCATGATGCGCTTGTGGGGGAAGCGAAGGGAAGGAGGGAACGAGCAATGCGAACGCAAGCCGGCAGATGAAAGGGAAGTCATGGTATGAGTGTGTCAGCGTCAGATGAGTGAAGTCTCCTGGTGAATTGAAGACGAGAACCGTGTGGTTTCCCCTCCATGTCGCTTGCAATGAGATTGAGTGCGACGGTGAATAGTCGTCGCATACCACCACTGCAATTTGTTTCTCATCTAATCCCATCTCATCTCATCTCGTTCGTGCCATAATGAACATACCCATCGTTCGATCTCCACCGCTCACACATCTACACACGGCCCACACATTCCTCCCCCACGCTCTCATCACCCAGCAACTTCCAACTCCCAGCTCCCAACTCTGTTCCCAGCCCTCTCATCACACCCGACTCCCCATCCCCCACCCTCCGCCCCAAAAGACAAGCTCTCTCTTTCTCTCTCTTGCAAAAGTGACCAGGTCCCGTGACGACCACGACCACCACCCACCAAAAGGTCCCATCCATCTGCATCAATCAGTAGTGCATCCTTTTTCCTATTCCTCCTCCTCCTCCTCCTCCTCCTCCGCTTCCCAACTTGCAAGCCTCCTTCGTAAGCGCCCGTGGCTGAGCACACTGCGAAAACCTTGGACTCTGATTCGCCAAACCCACGAGAAACTGGTGTGGCCGCCACGCGAAAAGCAATACCAAGTATCAAGCGACAGCAGCCTCGGAAACTAGTAAATCATCTGACCTCGCGTTTCTGATGATGAGAGGGCCATGAGGCTCTATCTTCCTCATCGCCTCTTATTAGCCATGTAAGCTGTCCTGCCACCCATCATCAATCCAGCCTGGCAGCATCGAGAGAGATAGACTTTCTACTAGAAATGCCTTGCGCGCGAAAGCGGTTATCTGTGCCTTTGGAGCTAATAAAGAAGAAGAAGAAGAAGAAGAAGCTGGCTGGCTGGACACCTTTTCTAGCCTCTGTCTCTCTTCCTCTGTGTGTGTGTGTGTGTGTGTGCGCGCGTGTGTGCGCGCGGGAACTATAGCGCAAATCAAATCAAGATATCGTCCCGCTTTCCATCAGCATCATCTATCTTTTCAAGAAATATCAAGTGTATCATCTGATCCCCTAGTTTCTATTCCAAAAGAAACACTAAAATTCAAAGTTTCCGAGAGACAAAGGCGACCGACGATGGATGCAAAGTCACACCTCGTCGCATCGGTCGCAGCAGCAGCAGCAGCAGCAGCAGTAGCAGTAACCGACCAAAAAAAAACGCGATCTAGAAGCCTCTCCAAAAAGCCCAGCGCAGCCCAGCGCAGCCCAGCCCAGACCAGACCAGACCAGACCAGACCAGACCAGGACAGGACATCAATGCATGCAATTCATGCAAATTCATTCATGCAAATTATGAGTTTTCATGCAAGAACGGCCTCGCGCACGAGAAAGAGAAAGAGAGAGAGAGAGAGAGAGAGAGAGAGAGAGAGAGAGCACACGCGGGATGTGTGCGCAAATACAAGAAAGTATAAAATGGATAGCTGATGAGGAGATACATACGCTACGATACGCTTCCTTTGCGTGTGGTGTAGTAACAAGTATGATCTGGTGCCGCCATCGCATCGCTTCGCGCCGTCTTAGCCGTTCAGTGCAGCACTGATGCGACTGCCTCCGAATTGTGCCGCGATCCTTAGACCTTGTGATCCCATTGGAAAGTAGCTCACGAGGTACCAGACTAGAGCGACGATCTGGACGATTGATGTGAATAGTGTCAAGATGGTGCTGCGGAGCTGTGTGTGAGGCAGATATGTCAGCGGCAATGTATTTCTCGCAAGCGTCGCAAACAGTACGGCCAATGAGAGGAGTTGTAGCGATCGATAGCGGGCATGATAGCAGGCTCGCATTTCATGGCGAAGCAGGGAAGGAGTGTGAGATAGGACAGGCGAGTAGGATAAGAAAGGTCGAGCGGGATGGTGCGGGAGGGTGCAGGGTCTGGTCGAATTGTAGGCTAACGCCACAAGTGGCCAGTAGCTCGAGCGCATGATCGACGTCGCGTCCGCGCAACAACGATATTGTTGATGACGCAAGCAAACATCGTGGATGTTCGTGGAGGTGGTTGTTGTGGTGTTGTGGCAACGGGCGTACATGTTCCGGAGGACGCAAAGAAATGCATGACTTACTCCGACCGCAAAGTACAGCGTCAGCGCTATGCTGCCAAAGTAGGTGGCTGTGAAGGGTAATCGTTCTTGGGAGATCAGATGGCGCACTGTGGTGGTCGGTTAGCGAATGATGGATGGAGTGGTGCGCATGCACTCCGGCTGCAAGAAATGCGATTCCGCGAGGCTGGTACTCCGCAACACCGCAATCCCCCGTCTGCGCGCTGTGATTGATCGGTCAAGCATGCGCACGCGACGAAAGGTGTGGCGGAGGGAGCAAGAAACTTGGGACGACTACTCACCATAGACCACTGGCCCCATCATGACCGCCCACGAGCCGAGGAAGAGGAGTGAAGCCATCGTCCATCTGACCAAGAGTTAGCGTCATTTCATGCAGCAACGTTATCTGTAGTATGTGCGAGATGCGCCTGGCGCCGTCCGTATAGTTTGGCGATTGAGCATTGCCAACAGACTTGGGTGATGCTCGTGCGCAACCAGGATGAGGTCCAGAATAGGTGAACAAGGTGCAGGAGATCGACGTGAGCTTCAGAGCAGCTTCGCAGCGGGCGGCTGCAGGAGTGCTCGTTCGAGCCGCGGCAAGCACCCCAGATGCACTAAGCTGATGGTCAGGCGGGCGTATCCACCGTGCATAAGTGGGCGCGGCTTTGGCACGCTGCGAACGCCCACCTCGTGGCCGGGATGGCGAATATTGATTCGATGCGTCAAGTGATGACGGCGTCGATACTTGGAAGAGTGTCGGCACTGCGGGAACGTCGCACACCCTCTCTCGCGAACGAGCAGGGGGCAAGTGTTTGCAGAGCGGCTGAGCATGGGGGAAGGTGCCTGTCATGACGAGTGCACCAAAGAGAGAGAGAGAGGGGTACGTACAGGATGGCAAACTTGCGTGGTCTCAGGCTGAGTATAGGCAGCAGTGTGAAGCACACGACGAATAAGGCTATGGCAGCGAGGTTCAAGCCACCGAAAAGTAGGAGACGGTCCCAGCGACTTACTGTGAGCACGAGTTAGCCATTGTCTCGGCTGGATTACCCGGCTGGCTATGGGCTGGGCGAGGAGTTTCGTGAATGACCGCGCAAAGCGGGCTAAGTGCAAGACCTGCGCGGCGCATGCACGTCGGAGTCTGATGCAGGAACTCCACTCGATCACATCGCAGACTCGTGCAATGCAATATGCGATGCTGTGCATGGCCGAGACGGACGAAGTGCGATCCTTTGTGAGAGCGAGATAGTGAGTGCCGGAGCGCCCCCGCGCGGTGAGAGCGCCTCACTCGATCGCAGCGCAGAGCTGCAGAGGCACAGGCGGGGCGAGGAAGTTGTTGCCAGATGGGTGTGCAGTGATCATAGACTTACGCGCAAACCACCCTTCCTCTTCTTCTCTTCGTGTCCGGGCGGGAAGTGGTGCGCCCGGCCCTTCGCCCTCTGTAGTAGGCAGCCTCACGTAGCCTTCGCTTCCAAATGGATTAAGCTTCGATAGAGTGCCTAAGATAGGGTTCTGCGGGCTCGTGTTGACGGGCTCTTCAGCGCGGCGTGACCAGCCCAGACTGTTCATGCTGTCGCGAAACGATGAGGAGGCCATGGCGATGCGGGTGTTGGAGGGCGTCTTTGTGCGGTGGAGGTAGCGTGTTTGAGGTTCGGTGGAGAGCTTGCGAGCTATGAGCTCGGGTCGAATGGTGGACTTGAATGGCGATGATCAGTGGTATTGTGCTGCCTTGGGGGGCGCAGCCGCGAATTGTGGAGAGCCGGCGGGCGACTCGCAGGCTGACGATGGCGACGCGATGGCGCCGAGGTGGTGGTCGAGGCAGCGAGATGGCGGCGGTGGTGGTGGTGTACACTGTATGCGCGGCAACTAGTTCTACAATAGCCATCCAAGGAGGTGCACATCGGGCACGGAAGCACGACGCTTGGCAGCACGTTTCGGCGTTTGCGAGCCGAACACAGCGGACACGAGAGCACAGCACCCACACTCGCGGCGAAATCAAAGCAGAGGGCAGAGGGCAGGGTGGCAGGGCAGGGCAGACGGGGCGGCGGACAGAGTTCGCGCTTGATGCGCAGGGTGATGTGCATAGCGATCCTGCTCGATTCCACTATGACGAATGGAGGTGGCAGCGGGCGGCCGACGAGGCTACTGATGATCGGTTTCACCTGGCGCGATGGCCAGCAGGTGCAATCGCCCGAAGCAGCGGGCGTCAAGAATGTCGGGCACGGCGCGGTGTGTGCGAGGCGTCATTGTTGCTTGGTGAAGGCGCGGTGGATGTGGCTGAAGCCGAGCCGAGCAGAGCAGAGCAGAGGCGATGCTGGCTGGAGGGTGGAGGGTGGACCAAGCAGGGCAAGCGAGGCGCCGCATCCAGCAGCCTGGGACGTGCTGTATACCGCGGAGGGAGTGGTGGCCAACATGACTCATTGGTCATCATGATGGATGGCAGATGTGGAACAGGATGGCAGCCGTTCACAGGTAGCGGCCAGGTCGATGGAATACAAAGCACGCCGCTCCGCTGCGGCGTGTCGTTGCTGCTGCTGCTGCTGCCATCATCAGCAGCGTCAGACCGGCCACTCCGATATACTTTGTCGCAATTGGCCGCTGCTCGCGCCGTAGCACGTTCAGCCGAACAGCCAACCTTGACATACGCGAATCGCCTCCATCGCCCCCAAGCGCGACAAGCGACATCGCCGTGCACCGCCATTTCGACCGACGAGCCTGCGTACCGTCTCACCGGCTTCCGACCACGACACGCTGCCCCAGCGCCTCCCGCTCGTCCACCCCATCACCAGCCGTCGTCCTTTGTGTCTGCGGCGCTGGTACAAAGGTTGACACTCCTGTTACACCAAAGCCCACAAAGGCCGATCATTGCGGGCGCCGCGCTTGCCCCTCACCATCACTAGCGCCAGGCTACTCGCCCAGCACCGACACTTAGTCGCGACGTCGCACAATCGACCGCATATCGACCCTCGCCCTCTCGAGCGCTGCCTCTTTGTGCTCGAGAGCGCTTGCACGCGCTGAGGCATTCCGTGTCGCGCCTGATAAGACGACAGCGGCACGTCGTCGTCCGGAGCATCCATCCGCATCGAACCAGCAATCTCCATCCGACGCCGACTCCACGAAGCTCTCTCGCAGACGCACCTGTCCGCGTGCACGTGCGAGCTGCGCCAACCATCGCCGCTGCGACCAGCCCACCCACCGCAGCGCGCCGACCGAAGGAGCCCGCGACGGTGAGTGTGCCCTCCTCCTTGCCTCCCTGTCGTTGCCGCCCGCGTGTGTGCTGGTCCGCGGCCTCCGTGTATGACTCCCCGCGCCCGCTCTCGGCGGCCAAGAGCGCTGGACGACGGCGTCGCTGGACGGCGACCCAGCATACGCCCACACACCACCGCGGCAAGCCTACCCGACGCCGCCCTCGCGCGGCGACGTCAATGCCTTCCTGAAGCGAGCCTGCATGAAGACGCTGTCGTGCACGTCTGCTTTGGGCGGCACCCGCCATGAATGCCACTGCAGCCTCCCGCGAGTGATTTGGCATGACTTGATCAGAAACGCACCGACTGCTGTTGCTGACCCTCTTCTCCTCGTCCAGAGCACCTTCCTCCTCGAACCCTCCACCCCGCCGCGCCGCCCCGCGCCCTCTGCTACGCTGCGTCATTGCAGAGCACCAGGCAACCAGCTGCCGTGCACTGCGAAGCCGAGCGGCCATTGGATCGAACCGCACCGTCGTGCTCGCGACGCACTCGTGCCCGGCCCTTCACCTCCAGCGAGCAGCAAGAGAATAAGCCCGGAGCGACACACACCCGTGTCCTCGCGGCCTATCACTCACGCATTGCCACGATAGTCGCGCGCCATCACCGGCCAGAGCGAACACAAGAGCCGCGGCAAACACCTGGATGAGCGCTGGAGCTGTCAATCAAGGAATGCCTGCTTTGCGTAAGTCGCCGCTCCATCGACACGACCCACCCGTCCGCTCGACTTCCCGTGAGAGCACCTCGACATTCACCTCGTGTCCCACATGGAAGCTCTTTCGAGCGGCGGCGTCGGCGTGTCGATGCACTACCAACCATGTCCGCGAATTCCGTTGCTGACGTGTGCTCCCACAGCCAAAGACAGTTTGACCATATTTCCGCCCTTCGACACTCAACCCAAGGAAGCTGACGACAAGCGCGATTCACCCATTGAGTTCACTTTTGACAGCGGCTTAGACGACGACGAAATGGCGAGCACGCAATCGCCATTCATCAAGTCTGAGCCCGACGACTTCAACAACTTCAACCCCAACCAGTACATGAACTTCAACCACCACGGCCACATGACCCAGTCAGGCGCCAACATGAACGTCAACCCGGCGAACTTGACCAACGGCGGCAACAACTTCATGACTTCCTCCTATATTGCCGACGACGAACTGGCCGACCTCAACATCGACAGCACGCCACAATTCGGTGGCGACGTGCAGTTTCAGAATTTCCTGCACCAGCAGCCCATTTCCCATCCCAACACGTTCTCGCACACGCCCGACGGTGCACCAATGCAGTCGCCATTCAACAACGACTTCAACTATGGGCAGTTTCGGGCGGCCCCGGGACAGCAGCAGTTTGGTCACAGCTTGCCCACACAAGCCCAGGGCTACCGACAGTCTCACATGAGCACTGACCGAAAAGTCGCTGACTCGCGGTCACCTGCCACGCCCAACACGCCGGGCATGGCACACCTGACGGTCAGCGAAGAAACCCATCCTGGCATGCAGCAAATCAACCACCGACAACACAATTCCATGGGCAACGGCTGGGAAAGCACACCAAGTGGTCACAGCTGGGGCGAATCATCACCATTCCCATCACCCAACGGTCAGCCACAGCACCCGCAAATCGAGGCGGTCCTCAGAGGCACCCACCACCACAAGGTTGCATCGAGCCTCCCGACAAAGATGGAGCCCGGTTTCGGAGCACCATCCACCACACAAGAAGCGAAGCGTCGGCGGAGACGCGAGTCCCACAACATGGTCGAGCGTCGTCGCCGCGACAACATTAACGAGCGCATCCAGGATCTCGGCACACTGGTGCCACAGCACAGACTCGAAGATGAGAAAGTGCGCAAGCATCTGCAGACCAATGCTCCACTCTCGCCGTCCATCGCAAACGCGGGCATGTCACCGCCAAACGCTTCCTTGCTGGGCACTTCTGCGCGTAGAGCCGCTGGCAACATCACTCAAGGCCTACCGCTCGAGGAGAAAGACAAGGGCCCCAACAAAGGCGACATCTTGAACGGTTCCGTGGCTTGGACACGAGACATGGTCTGGTTCATGCACCTCAAGCTTACCCAGGAGCAGCAACTCAAGAAATATGTGCAAGAACTTGGCGGTCAGTGGCCATTCGAAGCCTCTGAAGAAGAGCTCCGCATGACGTCGGAGTTCTTGGAAGTCTTGACCAAGCATCGCGACGCTGGCGGCTTCACCGGCTACACACGCGCTCCTGGCTCGGGCTTGCGAGTTCCGGGCTTCACCAACCTCAACGGTGACAGCGTGGCCAACGCCGAGCCACAGAACTTGACGATTCCCGCTCTGAGCCCAGGTTACCGCCCGGGCGGTAGTGGCATGTCGAGCGGGATGTCGCACGACTCTGCTGGCTACAACTGGAACAACGATCCCAAGGAAGAAGATGAGTTTGGTATTGGTATGGAGATGCAATAGGGATGCAACTTCACATACCTGCCACAGCCCAACGACTCCCTGTACCCACCCCCGCAGGCGCCGGCGCAAAACAGTGTGGACCCACTTCTGCACTTCCTCAACTTCGAAGCCCCGCCATCTGCCGAGATCCCAGCGGATCTGCTGAGTAACACGGACCTTTGCTCGAGCACTTGATCTGGAGCTACACCCCTTGCATCAGGGATCCAGAAACCAGGCGTGCAGAACCACTCTGCGACAGCAGCTGTCACGATGCAACCATCCTTCCCACCGACGACGGACCCGTGCCGCTGGCATCTGTCTGCGACAATGATGTTACCTCATGAGCTCTTTTGACATCTTCCAACCACACCAGCGGCGTTAGGGTTACACGCGATTCCGATACATGAGGTTTCTCGGCTTTGTGCTTCCTTCACCAGTGATACCACCATATGCTTTTGCTTTGACGACTGTTTCCGACTATTTGCCTACGATCTCGGCTACCCGATCGCGACGACTGCTGTTTCTTCCCATTTCGGCAAATGCACTGATGGAGTCTGGCGTCGGCTCAGACCATGCGCATACCTGGAGTTGGGCGGGCACGACAGACACACATCACAGCCAGCGAACGAACGCGGCACACTTCTTTCTTTTGATTTGTCACAATGTTACCGAGACACTTTTCCGTGTTTCTTGATTTAAACTGCGATGCCTGAATCAGGCGCGGGGAGAGGGAGTTTCTGCATGCTCGGGCGGGGAGTCCAACAACCATGTGTTTCGACATAATCTTTTACATTCGACGAGGCACCACACAAGACCACTACCACCACTATTTGCATGGCAGAGAGACTCTGAATGGACCCCACTGGATGTATGAAATTGATGGGACTGTGTGGGAGCAAGGGAGAAGGGGTTTTTTTTTTCCAAATCACTACTTGTTTGCATGGAGAGAATCTGAGGCATGACTGGCTGGTACATTGTGCGACTCATCATCATCATCATCATCATCAGTTTCATGGGTAGCCGAGAATGAATCTACAATATGACCAAATTTCCATCTTTCGTGTTTGAAAGCGGGCCGCGGAAGGGTGGGTGTATGTATGCTCGCTATGAATTTGAGCTAACGGAGGACTATTGGTGGCAGCTATCACTCAAGTGCGGAGAAACGAGACCACAGATCGATCCACTGTCGTTTGATGTGATTTCTCGAGGGATCCTTGACAGTAATAAACGCGCAAAAGGTCGAGAGTCGAGACGCCGATCGACCAGCGCTTTAATTAACAATCCGTGTGTTGCCCGCCTCCTTCCAAGCCCACCTGCCCTGCCTCGAAATCGAGCACTTGTTCACGCCTCCGATCGTCGAGCGAGTAACACGCATGCATGCCGGGCTTTACTGGTTCAACCTGCAGGTCAAGTGAAACGCCACCGTGGCGCAAGGGGCTTGCGTGCGGGCTGTCAAATGCCTGCAAGCGCTACTTTCTTCTGGGTAGCAGTCTGATACAATGCCATTCAAAAACGTGCCACCACAATGTTTTATTTTATTTTTTACAACGGGTCATCCCTGTCCATTCATATTTCTTGTGGCGATCCCTGTGATCTGTGATCTGCTGCTGCTGCTGCTGCATGCATGCATGCATGCTTGGTTGCTGCTTGGTTGCTTGCTTCGTCGTTCTCGGGTTTTGTGGTGAGAGATGCTGAAATCTGCTGTGCGAGTGTCTCTGTTTCTCCACCGGCCTAAGCTAGGCTCCGCGCACGCTCGCCGGACGTTGAGACGTGGGAGGTACGCCTCGCCCCCGAATTCCAGCGACCGAGACCTCGACTGAGACCTGCTGCTGGAGCTCGGGAGAAACAAGATTTGTGGGCGTGCGGAGATGCTGTCGTTGGTGATGTTTTTGGTCGTTGCTGCTCACTGCCACCACTCACTGACTTTTTCTGCTGAGAAGCTTCTCCGTGTGTTTGCCACTGCAAGCCACGGTGTTTTCACACGAGTCTCACTCGCTGTGCTGTCGCCTGACCACCTGCAAGTTTCCATTTTTTTTTCTTCACACCGTATATTTGGAGCGACATGTCGTCGTCTGACCAGGTAGCTTGCACATCACAGCTTGCCGCGTTCCAGTGCTCGGTGTTGCCGCAACGATCTTGTTCGCAAGCTCAAACGAGAGCAGATTCCAAATGTTGTGTCTGAGAAGGCGCCCCGATGACTTTTCCAGAGGCGCGAGTCGAATCACTTCTTGCCCGCCACATTTCCTACTGCGCTGTTGTTCTGCTTTGCTTTCTCTTCCGCGTCTAGTTCGGCTTTGACTTTTGCTTTCATTGCGTCTTGCTTTTCATCTGCATCCTGGAAACCCAGATTGCGCATTGAATCTGGTGCCATCAAGTTTCTGTCCATGCGACATTGCAGGTAGGATTTGCTGAGCTGTCTGCACTCTTCGTCGTTGACGCCGCGCTTGGATTTGATGCAGCGCAAGTACTGCTTCATGATGGGCTGGCATTCGGCTTCGTGGTCGAGGGGAAAGCTGCCTCGCTCGGGAGGCGTAGGTTTGCTGAAGGTCGTGCGGCCCCCGGGGCCTCCGAATGTCGACATGGTGGCAGTGATTGATGCAGTCCTTCTCTGTCGCAGTGTCGTGGTGTTTCTGCTCCGCCCGAGCGTGTTTTCGGGATAGTCCAGTCGATCTCGGCTGGCAGGGCGGTTTGGCGGGATTCTAATCAAAACCCTCGTCATGCTTCTAAGCGAAGTTTGATGGCGGAAGCCGGCCGATTAGTTGGGGGCCGTCGGGCGCTAGCTCACGTTGCATCGCGGCAGTGTTCCTGACGCTTCGTCGTCCTCGCCAACTGCCGGCCACGACGTTCCGAGTGCTTTAGCTGTCGGGAGGTGACGCGCCGCTGGGAAAGCATCCTCTTCCCAGATGTGCATCCTCGCGGTCCGATGCAAGCGATGGACGTGTTGGCCCCGGGTTGGACGAGCTGCCGCGCCCGTGATGGAGGAGGCGTTTGCATGTCTCGCCGGCAGATCAGATGAAGAAGCGCACCACGCGGTGCATGAGTAGCGGACGCTGCAGGGAATCAACAATACTTGGGGACAAGCTCCCCAGGGCGACGTCAGGCTGCACTGGACGTCGGAATTGGGATCATATTCACGGTGAGGGACATTGAGAATGCGATATGACCTCGGCAGCTCGAGGCGCATGCATTGTACGCCCTAGCGCCTCCTTTAAACATCCTTCTTGCTTTCTACAGTATGCCCATGGGTGAAACTCGTCGGGCAAGCAGCTGCCTCTCCGAGTGCGCCGGGCCTCCGACAGCCACGAAATAGCGGCGACTAAATGGAACTGGAACCCGCTGCATTTTTCCCATTGCTGTAAAGTTGAAAAGAAGCAACGTATCCGTTTCATTGTGACGGAAGTCGGAGTGGACCCAAAGAACGTAAATGGAAAACTTTGTTTCTCACTCATATCCTCCGCCTGCCCATTCTTCTCAGCCACGTCTCTAGGTCGGGTTCCCCTTGACTCAAATCTCTAGCGTCTCCTGAGTACACGAATGTCCAGCTCTCGACAATTCTCTCTTGTTCGTCCAGCGGAGTCGCGCGAGTTGTGCATTTCTCCACGTTATATGCGTTGGTCTCGTACTCCTGAAGTCTTTGTGCGTGCTTTTCACTTGAGACTTCGTATAGTGAGCCTTGTATCACGAATTTCTCTGAATTACGAGATTCGGACAGAGCCGCTTTGACTAGAGCAGGATACTGGCCCAGAGTTTCAATTCGTAGGAAGCACTGCTGAGCTGAGCGGGATGGAGTTCAGGGGTAGAGGGGAGTTGGAGGATCTCTTGGAGAAGCGAGGGAGATTGGAGTGTGCCGTAGAAGAAATAGGGGCCCGTGGGAGGGAGTTCTACGGGGAGTTCGCTCTCGTGTGAAGCTCTGATCCAAGGAGGTGGTTCAGAGGTGACCTTTAGGTTGATTGATGAGTTGACTGAAGTCTTGCTTTTGTGGAGAGGGTTGGCCTTGAGGCAGAGGAGGAGCGGGCGGGACGGTATCTTGTTGTTCAGTCTTCATCTTCGCGGTGGCTTGATGTTCCACCATGGCTTCGAGTCCCATTCAGGTGTTGTGAAGTGGAAAGGACGAGGCAGAACTGAAGTAATTGATATGGAGTCGCGCCACGTGAGTGAAAGACGCTAGTCCAGAGCAGTCATAAAGGTGGGCCAGCAAACAATTGCCTGTGCACAATTATTTTCTCACTTCATTCTTATTCATAATGCCCCAAAACTGCATGGTGCCACACTGGCGGCAAAAGGCGGAACCACTTCCCGGCGACTTCCAGTCTTCGTGCGTTCATCAAAGTCTTCTCATGTGTCGCAGCCATGTAGCCAGGTTGAAAGTGCCGTGGCTGAGGTCAGAAGGCTTCCCATCATACATGAACGTGTATCCTTCAATCATGGTCTCCATGTTCCCATCCGCAACACGGATTAAGCAAGGCCGAGGCCGATATGCCCGGGTCTCATACTCGGCAGATTTGGCAGCGTCAGCCTCAAATGGAACCTCGAAAGTCGCGCCTTCGACAACGGACCCTCCTGGACCGTCTACTAGGGCCGGATACTGGCCCCACATTTTCAGTGAGTAGCCAACCAGGCGCGCGGGTCGCAAGACAGGTAGATTGGACAGCCCCAAATCCTCGCTCAGTATACCAGTGTCTTGAAGTATGCCATGGAAAAATTACACGCCCGCTGGCGGTTTCGAGTGATCCCATGACGGTCTGTCGACACGACCTTCGAAAGCCCAGTCCGGAGGTGCGCTCCTGACTTTCAGAGCGATTGTGGAGCTCTTTCTAGCATGTCTTGGTAGTGGGAGAGGAGGAGCAGCCGGAATCTCTTCTGGGAGCGATGTCTTAACTACTTCGTGGTCGTGAGTTCGCGGCATCTCTTGCGGCATCTTTCTCGATCAGTTCAAAGTGGAAGGCGATGTTCAGCAGGGTGCCAAGCCGCTAACTAGATTCTAGCGGAAGTTGTGCGCTTGCATTTCCAATTGGCTGCTGACGTGAATCGAACAAAACTGGAACTGAGCTGGAAGATGCCAAACGAAGCAGCGACAGCTCTAGGGAAGCAACCAACTCGCCTCAAGTCGTTCGAACTTCGAAGGGCATCATCGGTTGCACGAGCCGCCGACAACCCTGGCTAATTGAGCACCCCAAGCTTCAACAAGTCAGGCATGAAGAAATCCATCCATCAAGATGCAAGCAACAAGTCTATTGCGCCGAAGTTTGTGGAACAACATGCGAGCGCCTATCTCTCCAGACGACTCGCTACGGATGCTTCGACTCCTCGTTAAGTGTGGGCGGCTTTCTGTTGTTCACTACTTGACGGAAACAGCAACAGAGCCGCATGCGTGTTTCTGACGATCGTGGGGCGTAGAGCAGCCGTCTGTACTTGAGGAGCAATGTATAAGACTACGAGACTCGCTGCTACAATCCGCCGTGCAGAAAAACTTTCGAGAGCGATAGCTGCTGGGTACAAACAATGACTGCAATCAAGACCTTCTGAATTGATTCCTCGATGTATGGCGCTATAAACGAATCCTTCCGCGGAGAACGTTTCATGGAGTGGTTGTTAGACCACGACTCCACCATTGCAGTTCCACGGCCTGGAGGCGAGCCTTGTAAGGATCTATACTATCTCGGAGTGCTCCGATTGACACGACGCAGGGGGCCCGGAGGTGATATCGCCTATCTTACATGTACATGCCGGATCGGCCTGGCGCTCACACGTTGAGACTTTTTGGTCCCATCTAGAACGAAACTACAAAGTATCAGCCAAGAGCTCTTGTGGCACCCACGCTCACATGTCTATCGCTGGAGGTTATCCACTTGAGAATCTAAAAAGAATCGCAAGCGCCGTCATTCACTTCGAACCTGCATTCGAGTCAATGTTCAGCTCTGAGATATTCCACCGAATACAGCTCTCGTGATTCTGTAACGAGCAGCCTACGGCAACGCAGCTAAACAACTTCAAGTTGATGGCTTCTCTCTCCGTCGTGCAAGTCTGCTACGCCGGCGACCGGCCTGAACATATTGTTGCACAAGATGACCATGGACGATATCGCGGCTTGGACACCAACGTGAACGTGCCTAAGATTGTGAGTTACATTCTTGCTGTCCTCGAAACCGCAGCCCAGCGCCGGATTCATGCAGCTCTTACTATAACCTCGCCAGCAGCCTGAACTGACCGAGATATCTGTTGGCGACATCTCAGCGACTTCACCATCGATTCTTCGCGGCTGCAGCCTTTTGTCAAGAACTTCTTCGGTGTCCAGGCCGCAAGATTGCTGAGAATCCTGACTGCTCTTCTGCGGGTGTACAACTTTTTGATCCCGACTGGTGCTCTCGCCTCTCTTGTGCTCAGTTCGATATCACGAACGCTCTCATGCGAAGGCTTCGTCAGCAAAAAAAGTGCTATGTAGCCGAAAGGGAGGAACACATGGGAGTGGCCAGTATGTACGTATGCTGCTTTTGCGCCTCGCCTCGACTTGCCGCAGAAACCAACCAGGATCGCCGAAGCCGATGATAATCCGGAGGTTCTACCAATCGTGGAACTCCGGGTCGCACTTACACCTCGTAATGTTTGTGAGTCCAGCGGCCATCCAACGGCCTACACTTTGTACATTTGATTCTTGTTTCGGCACAGGTATTTTGGTCAATTTCTCATTTGGTTGCACTGACCAGGACATACTCATCCATGTGCCAATTTGTACCGTGGCCAACCTATTCCGATGTGGAAGACTCACCTTGCAATTGTGCGTGTGCCTGCCAAGACGACTTCAGCAAGTTGAGCGAGCACGCCAATCTCGAGCTCAAAGAGCCTGTGATCAACGCACCAGTCCGCCGTAGTGCATGCCTGACTTCATCACCAGTGGCAGCTCGCGTATCATCACGATGATGAACCGATGATGCCATCCGCCCGCCGACATGGTCATCATTTCCGACCACACGACTGACGTCCAGAGTCCAGCCCAGCACACAGACAGATCGAGAGAGCAGAGCCCGCCATCTGCTGCAATCGTTGAAATCCTGGACCAAGCCATTCCGTGGGCGGCGCAGCGAATCGACGTCGCGATAGGCATTGCAAGAGGCGGAATTAAGCATGATAGAAAGACGAGCACTGACCACAGCATGCTAGGCGTGGCGGGTGGCCTTGGAGGCGCGGCGACAAGAGTGATGATGCGACCCAATTGTGATGATTTCTTGTGGTTGCTGTTGAGATGGCGCGGTGTTGTGCTAATTTCTGTTCTACGATCGCAGAGGTCATCGAGTCTTCTTTCATTTCTTCGCGGATGACCAAGTTTGCGCGCCAGTCGGGGAGCTCTCTGCGACCAGACCAGTCTCGACGGCTATTTTATAATGCGGCGTCATGGCGTCCGGTATGTTGCGGTGGTAGTTCCTGATAAGCTCGGAGCGGCGTGGACCTGGATGTTCGCGCCACTTTGTAACGATCCTGTTCGCTGACACGAAATTATCAGCACTATACTACATACGAGATTGAACTGCCATCGCATCGCGCTGCGCAACCTCCCAGTCTTGCATTGTCAGACGGGTATCAACAGCTTCTCACTGTCCGGATTTGATCGAAGACTCTGACAGTAGCATTGAGCTTGGACCGAGCTCGAGAGACCCTTTCGTTGCTGCAGGCATTGAGAGCAGCGGTGCGACCTGCATGATGACACTCACTTCCCAGGATCGTTAGCTCGATGACCAAGGAAACGATTTGTCCAATCAAATCACTAAACATTCTAGAGTGAAGCCCGGATTTGGAGAAGGCCGCGCGGGGACAGCAAACTCTAATCATTGGCAACCTCCGTCGCTTAGACGCATGTGAGAACGGATCATCAACATCGACTAGGAACACCGAGGCAGACGTGCGCGTGGGCGTTGAGAAAGATTGGCCGCGAGACGTTCGCGGCGGGTAGCGTTGATAGATGTCGTCGTGTCCGGTTACTGCGATTTTCCTGCTTCCCGTATCTTCACTCGTTGTGCATATACACGCGACAGCAGCGACTTCATCATAGTCAACATCAACCGGGTTGGCTCCGAGGAAAAGATGAAGTTCTTCGCCCTCCTCTTTGCCACTCAGGCACTGGCCTTCAGCCTGAACGGCAAGAGTGCCGCCCTCAGAAGTCGACAAGCTGCAGCAGATATTGCCAGCTCCATTCGAGCAATTCAAAGCGCAACAACAAACCTCAACACAGCGGTCGATTCCGGCGACTTGCTTGCACTTGCATCTGGCAATACTGCAGTTATCGATGCTCTCAGAGCTGCGACGTCGGAAGCCAATGGCCTCTCAACACTCTCATTCGACGATGCTGCAAGTCTTGCGAACCCAATTCAGGACCTAGGTGCCGCCGTCGATACGACTATCAGCAACCTCATCAGCAAACGATCATCACTTGACGGCGTGCGTGAGGCCGTTCTTACTGGACTCGAGGACCAACAGTCGGCATCGATGGCCTTTTCGAGAGCACTTCTCAGCAAGATTCCCGAAAACCTCCTGGGCGTCGCACAGAATCTCGCGCAACCCATCGCAGACAACCTTGCTAGGGGTATCGCCGCATTCTCTAGTTCCTCTTCGGCAGGTGGCGCGGCGACGACTCCCGCCGCTGGCGCCATGACGACCCCGGCACCCGTTCAAGCCAGTGTTCAGGCGAGCAAGGCACCAATTTCAGCCGCCGGAAGCGCAATTCCCAATGCACCAGCCGGCAATGGCTACACGATGCCAACGGTCACAACGGTCACCGGTATTCCGTCGTACAGTCTCCCAGGAAGCACTCCATCAGCATACACCGGCGCAGCACAACCGATGGCCACTCTCGGCGTGGGCGCCTTTGCAGTCGCTGCAGCCGTGGCAGCCGCATTCTGAACTTGAGATACCCATGCATGCTGAGGACCAGAGCCGTTGGACGGCAATTTGGCGGATTACTTCACCCTTCTGAGGTCGCGAGGACGGGAAGACCTAGTGTGTGTAATGATTAATAGACCATTACTGCTCATGCGCAGACGGCCGGCTTGTACATACTCCAACGTCATGAAGCCCGTTGGAAATGAAATCAGTGAAGGAAACACCTGATTGACTTGTGCATGGTATCTGATTCTGAAGTCGCGTTGTTGTCATATCGGCGCAGCGCGTTTCAGAACGCGTCTTCTCTCTCACCTGTCTACCGAGCTGTGTAACGCGTCGCCGAGATTTGTCCCAAGCTCGCCAAAGCATTCACCAAGGCCGTGGGATCCTCACCTCGGAATTAGCCTGGAGGCTTGCAGGAGGCCGTCTTCAGGCGGTCGCTGGTGATGCGGCCCGGTGTGGAGATGTCTTGGACGAAGCGGAGTCGAAGGAAGAAACCGAGGCTTTCTGAGATCCGAGCTTTGATTGGCGCCGCGCTAACGGCTGGCTGCATGTCGCCCGGCTGCATGTCGCCCTCTCAGGTTGTCATTCCCACCACTTTGTGCTGCCGTTGCCTTCACGCCGCTAACGTGTTGTTCTTCACTGTCGCCAGGGCATCGCAGCAGGGTATTTGGAGTGAGATGTTCTATAATTGTCCCATGGGCCACTCGAATGAGGCATTGCTGGACGCAAGGAAAATAGTGACTGAATTTGGCGAACTCCCACTCGAGTTAGGCCGCACATACATGATACATCGCTGCAAGCCGTCGGGACCAAGACTCATAGCTCGAGGCCGAGAACGTGGTCGATGGGTAGTGATGCTGGAGATGGCAAAAGTTCACTTGCTACTGTACTCCAGACCGTGAATCGAATTCATCGCAGCGTCAAGGCACTTTGCAATCAGTACAAAGCATGCATGCCATCCGAGCAATATTTGGACTCATTCAATCTGGTCGGATGAGGGATATCGGAATTACGTGCATCACATTGCCATGCCGTCCATCTACGAGCTCTCCTTGATGATCGACTTCAACGCCTTCACGAACTCCTCTACCTCTTTGGCACCTTCAATCGTGATGTCCCGTCTCATTCCCTCGATGACGATGTACGGCACGGCATCAATGCCATTGCCCGCTTGCTCTCTGATCAACATCTTCACGTCTTGCAGTCCTTCATCCTCATCCTCCACGAACTCCTTTGCTTCCGCTTCATCGATTCCAGCCTCTGCCGCGGCAGTCAACAGCGTCTCTCGCGCGCTTGGGTGCTTCTCTTCCTCAAAATACTGCCGATACAGGGAATTGACGATCGCATTCGACATCTCCGGACCTTCCTTTTCTTGGAAGTGCTGTATCAGCCGGTGAGCAGGCAGTGTGTTGGCGACTATCCCTCCGAACTTGAAGTCTATTCCTTCTTTATTGCCGTACATCGACATCAGATGCATGTATTTGGCCATTTTCTCGTCGCTGTCGCCATAGCGGGATTTGCGATACCATGCATACTTGTCTTCTCCTTCTTGCGAGGCCCCTGGGTATAACTGGTACGGCTTGAACTTCACTGTGAAATTGACGGGACTGGCGGAGTCCTCTCGGATCTGAGCCAAGGCTTTGTCGAGCCGGCGTTTCGCGAGGTATGTCCAAGGACAAATCGTGTCGAGGGTGAACTGGATCTCGGAGTCGTACGTCATGTCGCGTGCTGTGGATGAAGTGGCTCTGTTGTTCAGTCAATGCATGGAAATAGAGGCCTGCCGAGTAACGTCACAGTCCACAAAGCGGCGACTCCGCATGTTGACTGGACAGCTCCGTTGCTCCTCTGCTCCGAGAGGCACGTCGACAGAGGTCAGATAACAGCAGAGTTCGAGCAAGCAGTTAGCCGACTAGGCGTGGAATGATGCTCCGGCAACCGACAATGTACTGTGGGAGTCTGAACGCAAGCTCCCTGCACGAAAAGCCGTGGTCGAAGGGCCAACGATGTCGGACGTTGAAACGAGGATGCCAAGACCGGATCCTGCTATCAACCACTCTGTACGTGGTTCATCCCGGGCACATCCTCGTTCCGCTATTTCCCTCCAGACCTGAGGCGTTCCAGCCCGTTGCAGGTCGCACTCGCGGATGCAGATGCCGACAGCAAAATCGCCATCGATGATGTATGAGAGGTATGGCAGCCGCCTGATTAGGAAATACCTGCAATGCTCGCTGAAGAAGGATTTCACCGCGGTGCTATCGGCAAAGAGCTGTTGAACACCGGAGTTCCAGAACAATCAAACCAACAAGAGCAACCGCAGGCCACTGTGGGCTTTAGACGGGCTTATGCAGCGCATCATCGCTGTGCATAACTCAGCATTGCGTCATTTCGGACGGACAAAATTGTCTCGCTCGTCGCCGATGGAGATTCGGAGCCGGAACCGGAGCAAATCGACCGGATATTAATTCAGGCCGTTCGTGTCATCGACGAAGGCAGCAACTCAATCATGGTATCTCAACAAGACATATATACACCTTGCCGCTCGACCATATTTTGCTATCAACGCACCAGTCAAAGCACAAACGCGTGAAGCATTTCAATCGCCAAAACCCAACAAACATTCCATATCAAAGATGTTCATGGGATACTATGGAGGTGCCTTGGCAGATGCCAGACCTAAGGGAGAGACCAAGCAGCGTCCTGTGAAGAAGTGGCAGAGTACGGGTCCATCTATGAGCTTACCTTGTGTTGAACAAAGCTAATGCCCATGATAGAGGTCTTTGCGATACTCAAGAACCGTTCGCAACCAAGCAAAGCCTAGGGCCCTCGAACTGGACATCTTCGCTCAGCGCTACCTTCAAGACTCATGATACGTCGAACTGGTAGCATTGAGACGTAAGCTACGAGGCTTGTAAGAAGCTCGCACAAACGCGGGCACGACGGTCGAGACTATAGCGGGGGCACGACACTGGCCCATCCACTACGACAGTGCCACGTATCGTCGATGCTATAACACCACTTTGCCAGGTCGCACGCCAATCCATTCCAGACTTGCCCCGTTGTGACCAGGACGGCTGCATACATGATAATGAGGCGGCAAACAAGCCTCACAGGATTGGCTTAAGGCCGCATGGAGTGGAATTCCCGATCCAGAGTGTCAATTGATGATGATAGAAGAGGAGAGGGTGAAAGCCCATCGGAACAGGGAATGGTATCATGAGCAAGCATACAATATACTGAACCATTCAGAAAGACATGAAACGAGCAGTAGCACAATGATTTGACAACTCACTGTACCACAGTCTTGCCTTGAATCGCGGAGAAGCACAACCCCAGGTGTCTCTGCAACGCTATACCATCACTCTTCAAGCGGACTCTTCACTTCAAAAATGTAAAACCGAGACAATACGTCCAGAACGTCATGGCATCCATCGAACACTTCCGTCCGAATCCATCACCGGCTGGACACCACGACAATGCATCCACAACGCCAATCGCCCTGAGAAAGCTCCTGACGACCTCATTCACCCTCATCCTCCTCGCCCTCAACACCAGCATATTCTGCGTCGCTCTCACGAACGTCATCATACCCATCTCCGTCCCAAACACCACCGACGAATTCCACAGCATCGACAGCATAGGCTGGTACGCCGCAGCATACCTGGTCCCGACCTGCGCATTCCAGCCTCATTACGGCAAGCTCTATGCGCGATACTCTGCCAAATGGACGATGCTAGCTGCTCTGGTATGCTTCGAGTCTGGAATTCTGGTTTCGGCGTTTTGTCGGACGTCGAATATTTTCATTTTTGGAAGAGCGGTGGCGGGGACGGGTGCTGCTGGGATTTATTCGGGTGCTTTGTATATTATTGCGGTGTTGACTCCGATGGAGATGACGTCCGCTGTGCAGAGTAGTGTTGGAGTTGTGACGGGAATCGCGAGTATTGCGGCTCCGTTGCTGGGTGGGTGGTTGGTGGATCGGTTCAATTGGAGATGGTATGTATGGTGCTGTTTTCGAGAAGTACTGTTACGTGCGCTGAGCTGACACGGTCAAGGTGCTTTTTCATCATCATACCTGGGCCACTGATCGCGGGTACTTTACTTTTCATTCTGTTGAAATTGCCGACAGTACCACGAAGGCGAAAGACGGGGTTCGAAGTGTTCAGGATGTTCGATCCTCTGGGAACGATGTTCTTCCTGGTTAGCCTCTTCTGCCTACTTCTGGCGCTGCAATGGGCGGGATTAAGCTACGCGTGGTTTGACCCGCGTATCATCTTGCTCTTCATCGGCTTTGGCGTGAGTTGTGTGCTCAGACCGATTCGACAAGTCTAACATCCAGAATAGGTATTCTTCACCGCATTCATCGGCATCCAGTTCATCACAGGCGACAATGCCACGGTTCCAATGCGAATCCTGCAGCAGCGAACAGTCGCCGTGCTGTCCTTTTTCATTTTGTGCCTCTTCGGCCAATTTGCTAGCGACATATATTTCCTTCCGGTCTACTTCCAAGGAATCAGACTCATGTCCGCAGCAGAATCCGGCTTGAAGATGATAGCCTTCATTGCCGCTATAGTTTGCGGCTCGATCACAGCAGGCTTCCTCTCTTCCAAGTTTGGCCACTATTTGCCGTTATTCTACGCAAGCACATTCTCCATGGCAATCGGAAACGGAATGCTCACAACTCTGAAACCAGAGACGCCTGCCATCTGGTATATCGCCCATCAGATGAGTGTCGGCATTGGGACAGGTCTCGCGTTGCAGTTGCCAGCTACAGCGGTCCAAGCAGTTCTGCCCGATGAAGATCTTGCAACCGGACTTGCAACGGTGCTATTCTTCGAATTCCTCGGCGGTGCCGTGTTCGTTGCTGCGGGAAATAACGTCTTTGCGAACAAACTTTATCGTCTGACCGGCGTGAACTTCAACGACAACGGAATCACAACCGTAGTCAGCAGCAACACCGACAAGGTGAAGCAGAACCTCTACATGGATGCACTGAGATGGCCGTTTCGATTGTCGTTGATATTGAGCTGCCTGTCTATCATCGGAGTGGTGCTTCTCGAGCGTAAAAGAGTAAAAGGACGGAGTCAACGTGGCCGTACCACAGACAATGAGGATGGCCCGCGAGCCGTAGGCCAAGGCACCGAACTCAAAAAGACGTCTCCAGGCCCCAGTGCGCGTGGCTCGGATGAATCCTCATGCTTCGGCTGCAGTGATCGGCCCATTTGTGTGATACACTCTCCTTCATCATTTGAAAAAGTCCACCATCCAGAGAGGGACACCGCAGACACAACCAGAGTCAAGGATTTCCAACTTCCTCGGGTGCTGGAGTAAGTGAATGGCTCATGGCCACTTCCACTCCTCGAAAGGCACAACCATATTCCTGGCATATCACTTTCGCATCTCAGCGACCAGCCTCAACGCAATCCCACTAGCGTCATAGTCATCGATCCAACGATGTCGTTTTTCTGTCGCCCAGGCTCCCTTAACGTCATCGATCCCAGCTGATGCGGAATCACTCAAGCTCAATTGCTGAACATTTGCATCGTTCTGGCTCCATCGACTCATATTCGCGTATATGATTTCTCTGAAACCTTGAATCCGTGGTCGTCTGATTTTCTCATACGTTCGCGCCACTTCGCTGAACTCTGAGAAAACTTCCGAGCTCGATAACAGAACAGAGAGAACAGTGGCATCTTCGATGGCCATGGCGGCTCCCTGACCAGCATATGGTGGCACAGCATGCGCTGCATCGCCGAGGAGGATGATGCGACCACCAGGACTCGACCAGGTCGGGAGCTCTGGTAGTTCTGCGATCCTCCATTTTGTTACGCTCGTTGTCTTTTCTAGCAACTCCTTCACTGCCGGTTCAAAATCGCTCCAGCGTGTCCGGTACGCTTCCATATTATCAAAGGCAGTAACCAAACCTTTCCTGTCTTCTTGATCTTCGCCATAAGCTGAGCCATTGCCATGTGTATGATCATTCATTTGCAAATGGTACCGATCATGCCTCGTCATCGTCCATGCCACAACACTTCTCTCTGGCGCCATCCAGAACTGAAAAGGATCTCGACCGTCGCTGTACAGCTGCTTCGAAGCTTCGTGTCTCTCCATTGCAGCTTTGGGAACATCGACAAGGAATGTGCAATGTTCCGTCAGCACTGGATCTATACTTTTCGAGCCTTCGATGTATCCTCGCGTTTCAGAGTGAATGCCGTCTGCGCCGATGACAACATCTGCCTGGACACATCTCCCGTCTTGCAACATGACTCCAACGCCACTGTCGTGCTCGATCATCCCAAGACATCTTTGGTTGATGTGTATCTTTGCGTCCGCCTTCGTTGCGTGTCGGACCAGTAATTGCAGCAAATCGCTACGATGTACCATCAAATGCCTGGTGTCAATCAGCATCCACTCGCGTTCCCACTTAGCTCATGATGATGTTACAAACCCATTCAACGTCTTGACCCTTCGTACCGACGACCCATCTCGAAAGTCTCTGACCTGCAAATCCTGGCCAACATCCGCGATGCCCAAGAAATCCTCTTCCAGCCCAAGTGCAAAGAGACACTTCGTCGCATTAACAGTCAAACACAAGCCTTGTCCACTCTCGCCACCATCTTTGTCATATCTCGACTTGTGTTCGATGACCGTAACCTCGTGGCCGACCTGTGCCAAGGAGATAGCGGCGACGAGGCCACCGATGCCGCCTCCGATGATGAGTATGGTGAGCTTTTCGTTGGCCATGTTGTAACAGTGTGGCGTTTTGCGAGGTCTTGAATTAGCGGAGACCGTGAGACGATGAATTAATATGGCGCGTGAAAGGGTCCCGAGGAGGGTTTGTTGATCCTTCGGCCAGCCGCAGGATTGTTCCAAGATCTCCGCTGCGCTGCCGAAGCTTCGTAGCTCCGAGCTCGCATCAGGGAAAGCTAAAAGGCTTCGATCAGGAAAATCTTCTAGAAATTACAACCTGGGCTTGGGTTTTGTCTTCGCGGCAACGTCTTCAGCATCCCTCTTCGCCCATTCCTTCACGACCTTCCTTTGAATCTTCCCGCTCAACAACCGCGGAATCTGATCAACGATCTTGACTCCGCCTGTCAAGTGCTTGTGTTTTGCGGCCTTCTTCGCGACATATCGTTGAATCCCCCTCTCGACTCCAATCGCTTCGATGCTCGGGCTTTGCAATTTCACGTACGCCCTCGGCCGTTCCTCATCTTCGACACTCAGCCCAACCACAGCCGCATCCGCGATATCCTCATGCTCCAGCAGCAATGCCTCCAGCTCCGCCGGAGCAACCTGAAAACCTTTCACTTTGATCAACTCCTTCCTCCGATCCACAATCCAAAACTTCCCGCTTTCAGCATCATACTCCGCCACATCTCCCGTCTTCAACCATCCACCCTCCGCATACGTCTCGCTGGTCGCGCTCTCATTCTCCCAATAACTCAACAACATCTGCGGCCCTCGAACCCACAACTCCCCACTCGTCCCTTTCTCTTTGACTTCCATTCCCTCCTCATCAACCAACATCGCCTCTGTACTCGGAAGCAACACCCCCGCACTCCCACTATCATCCTCCACCAGCCCCGGCACCATCAACGCCGTACAAGTCGTCTCCGTCATCCCATAACTCTGCACAATCGTCGCGCCCAATTTCCGACAAATCTCATTCTGCAAATCTCTTTTCAGCGGCGCAGCAGCCGACATGATCCACCTCACACTTCCGAGATCCAACTCTTCGATCCCAGATCTCTTGTTCATCATGACTAGAACCGGAGGCACGAGCTGCAAGTTTGTGATTTTGTATTGGGCGATGTATTTGAGATACGGCTCGAGTTGGAAATGCGGCATGGTATAGACCGCTTGTCGAAGCTTACAGGCGAGGATCAGCGTGAACATTTGGGCATAAGCGTGATACCACGGCAAGAAAGCGAGCCATTTGTCGTTTGGGTCGGGCGTGTCGATCGTTTGGCCGGTTCCGTGAAGTCGAGCGTGGACGACCTGACAGGCGTTCGCGATCCAGTTGTAGTGTGTTGTGCAAACGCCCTTTGGCAATCCTGTGGTTCCCGAGGAGAAATTAATGACTGCGATGGTGCTTTGCGATGCTTCGCCTTCTAGAGGATCCCAGTGCCAGGCTTGAGCTTCGGAGTCAGACGACAGGATGCGTTCCCAGCTCGTCACATCGCCATTGCTCTCAGCAGAAGCAAAGCTGTAAACACGGTGGCGAGGAATGTCGGCTTCGGCTGCGGCATTGCGGACTGTGAGGAGCACAGACGGATCTGCGAGGACGAGACCAGCTCGAACAGTCTTCATCTGATGCACTAATTCCGGGATTGTGTACGAAGGATTAGCGGCTGTGAATATTCGACCAGAGCCTATCGTGGCGAGATACACGACAGGTGTGTAAATACAATTCGGCGCAACTACCATGATCGGAGTTTGCTTCGCGATTCCCAGGTTACCCAGCCCGCAAGCGAAGCGCTTGATCAGATGCAGCGCCTGCGCTGCCGTGAGCGATCTTGTCGGGTCTGCTGCATCGATCCATAGTTGTTGGTGTTCTCCACCTCTCTCTCCAGGAAAGAGGAAAGACAGGAGGTTGCATTGGGGAATGTCGAGGTCCGGAAAAGTTGGTCGGATAGGCATTTCGGCAGGACAGGTTTTGAATTGGAGGCGGTATGCAACGAAACATAGACTCTTGCGATCTATCACTGTATTGGTAAATGTCAGGTCACTGCAGTCAGTCACGAGGCTCGCAACTTAACACTGTCAATGCTTTTCCGATTCGCCGTCGGAAGGTTCACCCATCGATGGACGGAACGTCATCACCCCGCCTCCAAAGCTTCTCGTTTGAACGGACTTATGGCCTCGGAAATACACTCCTCATACGCCAAAGAGCGACTGAACAAGATCGTTCATTCATTACGTTCATTAGCTTCTGAGCTCTGCACTGTTTCTAACAAATTTTCATCAGCCGTTAGTGCATGAACTGACTAGTAGCCCTTCTTATATCTCAACCCATCACCAAACCTGAAAGGCGCGTCCGCAGTATCGAATGACACATCCTCGAAGCTGTCCTCCACGGCTTGATTACTCCTCGGGAGATCGAAAGGCAACTTGCCCTTGGGCTCCGCGCCATCAACACCAAAGACGACATCCAAGAATGCTTCCGGACCACTTCCAAAGCTGCCTAAGAATGCCACGGCCTGCTCTGCGACCTCTGGAACAGCTGCAGGACGACCAAGGTAGACGTCAACAACGGAGGGAACAGCGGCGTAGATTTTCGCCTGGCGGGCCTTCTCAGTGGCGTTGTATTCGAGCGAACCAGCTGTGTAACGCGCCTCAAACCCACCAGGACGAGGCTCGAATGGTGCCTGCAGACGAATGAAGGCGATATCAGCTTCCTCGGGGGTGTCCACAACTTCGATTTTGCGCCTAGTGAGGTACGTAGAGTTGAAACCTTCAGCATAAACCTTGCCGGAGAAATCCTTGAGGGGGAGTATGTCGTCCTTGTTTGTCAGAAGAGTGTATGCATCACGTTGAGCCTGCGCGCCCAGCTTCACGTATTCCTCGTTGCCAACAACCTGCGCCGCCTTCTCCACGTCAACAAATGGGTTCTCGAAAAGACCCAGGGCGAACTTCTCGCGGAGCAGGCGACGAAGAGATTGGTCGATACGGTCCTCTGAGATACGGCCGTTTTCCACGAGTTCGACGATCAGCTCGGGCCGTTGCTCGCCGCCATACTGATCCACGCCAGCATCGAGGATGCGCGCAGCGCGCTCGAGCTCGTTAAGGTATTCAACACCCCAGGCACGTGCGGGCATGTCTTGGCCGAGGATGATAGTGTCAGTGATCAATCCCCAATCAGAACACACAATTCCGTCAAAGCCCAACTCGTGGCGGAGGAGATCAGTGATAATGCCCCTGTTGAAGCTGAACCCAACCTCTTCGTACTCGGTGCCGATTGGGCGGGAGTAATATGGCATCATTTGACGCGCGCCTGCAGCAATGGCAGCCTTGAATGGGATCAGATGGTGGTCAAAGTTCTTGCCTGGATAAGTTCTGCACCATTATCAGCTGCCAGATCCATAAAGAATCGACCTTCATAAACTCACTGGTTCTTTCCGTATACGAAGTGGCTGTCCTCACCATTTTCCATAGGGCCAGCACCCGGGAAGTGCTTGGTAACAGTAGTCACCGAATGTGTGCCAAACTCCTCTCCTTGGAAGCCCTTCAGGTACGCCACGACAAGCTCAGAGGTCAACTCCGCGTCCTCGCCCATGGTGTTGGCGATACGGGCCCAGCGGTATTCGGTAGAAAGATCGATCTGAGGGTGCAACGCCGACCGCAACCCAATAGCCTTGTATTCTTCTCTTGCAACTTCCGCAAAATTCTGCACAAGCTCCGCACTTCTCAACGCAGCGAGACCTAAGCTCTCTGGCCACTGCGAGAAAGCATTGGCCGCGAATCCAGTACCAAGATTTTCAGTGAAAGAGTGCCTTGGATCTGTTGAGAGAGTAATTGGTATGCCAAGACGAGTGCTCAGCGCCAGCTCTTGTACAGTGTTGTGCCACTCTGCGGTCTCTGTGACATTGGTGACGTCGCTCGCGAGATTGAAGTGAGTCATGAACATGTCGCTGACCATCGTGGTCGTACTGTTTCTTCTATCGTCACCCTGGTCGAGTGTGCCATTTGGGCCCATCATCTGAGAAGGAAACACAAGGTAAGAATATTTCTGTGAAGAGAGAATGGCGCGTTGAGCGCAGACTTACCGTTTGCGTGTGGAAAAGCTGACCGGCTTTCTCAGCAACGGTCATCCGTGAGATCAAGTCATCCAGTCGCTCGTCAATACTCAGAGAGGCATCTTGATATGGGTAAGTGACAGTTCTTGAGTGAGGTGCTCTGGCATGCTGTGCCTGAGGATGAGCGGCAACTGTCGTAGCAAGTAAGCCTAAGACGAGGGCCTTGCGGCCACGAGAGAAATTGGTCACACCCATGTCGTTGGCTGTAGTCCTCGCTGACGTGCAAACCAGATATTGTGCACATCTGAATGCTTGCTTATATACTGTCGGAACTTGCACGGATTCAAGGACCGCAATGCCGCTTGCATTCTGTAACTTCGTAATGCATACGTCTCTAGTGCATGCGGTACTGTTGCCATGGTGGGCAACGCAACCGTCGTCCAAGCCGCTATTACCAAACCAGCAGACGAACTGGGCCGGAGCCCTCATCGGCAAGTGTGCTCAGCCATAACGTTGGAAGTCTCGTGCAGGCAAAAACATCTACCGGCAAGCCTAGCAATTGCTGAACGGTCTTGGTATCCTTGGCGACTGGAGAAATGATCGCGTGGCATGCCTGGGCGCTGGCACACTGGGGTAGTAGAAAAGGTGATGTGGAGTAGCCAGCATGAATTACGTGCGGGGAGGGCCGGGGTTTGAAGGCGTTTGCCACGAGTTGCCAGGCTTCGCACCACAATAGCCCGACCATGCGGATGGCGCCCCACATAATCCACGTTTCTCTTCCTCAGATGTCATCCGCAAAACGCATCCGAACTTATGCCAGCTTGGCTGTCGGCCTGCCGTTGACTGGTGCAGAGCTCGTTGCTGGAAGGGTACATTGAGCCGCAAGCGATGAAGCCGGTGATGTCGGACCGAGGGTGTGTTCGATGTCTTCCAATGTCGTTTCGAAGGACTCTGTACGAACAACGACATAGCCACGTCCTCAATGACCTGTAATTTGAGCGCAGTTGCGCCAGTGTCTTGCGCTGAACTCCAACTGTCATGAGGATGGCTGCAGCGTTGTTACCAAGAAGCATGCGAGTGGCACCCAGTGACGACAGAAAGTTGTGTAGGCCAGTCCTCTGCAATATCCAGCCGTACTACTCAGTAGTCAAGGGACAATGACCGGTGTTCCATTTGTCATCTTCTCAGCTCCAGACCCATACCAGTAGCGCACTTCCTCGCCAAAGCCATTTTGAGGAAGCATTCTCGGCCTAACCCTCGCATTTGTCGGATGAAAACATCGCCACTGACCCGTCCACGGTCATTGGCTTTCTGCAGCACATACATCGCTTCTCGACAGGCAGCTTCTTCTGCACAAAGAGTCCAGAGCTGGTTCGCAACCATGGTGGGCGCGATCAACACATCATCGATGGGGGGTTGCTTCTTCGATCTAGCAGTAGCGATAGTACGATCACAGTCTTGAATGCTGCGATGGAGGATAGATTCATTGTTGGTCAATGCTTGTTCCAGTTGCTCCAACTGTCGAATCTCCCCATCCAAGCGCTGCTGTGCAGCATATATGGCTTGCTGTTGAGCTTCTAGAGGTGTGGTCGCCGACAGATTCTGATTGACTTTTTGCTGCGCTTGCTGGACCAGAGTTGAGGAGAGGGCCTGTAGTAAATGCTCCTTTTCGGGGTTGGGAGGGATTGGCGGAGCTGGCATATTTTGTTGGACCTCAGGTCCAGGCATCGCAACGTCGAAGGGGTCTGTGAGTAGGTCGGGGGCCGCTTGCTTCGGTTGAGGCGGCTGCAGTGGCGGTTGATGGTAGGAAGAGGGTTGCTGCTGTGCATAAGGTCGTTGCTGGGCATGTGCTGGTCGTCCATGCTGTGGAAGATTTTGGGAATGATGCTGTGGAGCCGGGTTCTGATAAATCTGATGAGCTGGTCGTTGTGTCTGGAATTGAGGCGCGGGAAGCGGTGCCGGTTGTGCGTGTCTACTTGTCGGCAACTCTTGAGCACCTCGCGGCGGGGATACTGGTGAGACAGGGCTGATATCCTGTGCACGTGGATACTGCTGGTGGTGTGCATGTTGGAGATGTTGAAATGAAGGACCCGAGACTTGTCCATTCTGATGTCCTTGTGAGGGCGCGCCGTATGGAGGCGCAGGAATGATCGATGTCGGTCGATAGCCATTCGAGGAGAGTGAAGAGATGCGCTGGTTACGAGGCACCTCACCAGGCAGTGGCGGCAAGGGAGGTCCGTCTCTGGACACGTCTCGCGCTGTATCCGCGTATTCTTCGCCAGGCACCGGCACTGCGCCGGGCTTGGGAGGCAGAGGAGGAGGGGCATTCGGGTCCGCACTTCTCGAAGGTCCTGCTGTTCCAACAGGCTGTTTGGGCGGAGGCGGAGGCGCTCCTGGGTGCGCTTGGGGCATGGGTCGAGACTGTTGCTGCTCTTGCTGAGCGCGACTGACCACGGGCGGCTCTCTCCCGAATATTTGTTGCAAGCATTCAGCCAGCTCTGATATGCTCGCTCTCTCCCACATCCTGCCCCAGTCTCTCAAGTATGGATGATACACTCTCCCATCCACGGCCACATGCTGCCCAGGCCTCACCAGCATGTCGTTTCCTGGAGTGACGAAGACATTCGGCGCCTCATAGGGGTAGGCGTGAGGCACCCACACCTTCACCGGGAAATGGTATGTCGTCCCTCGGAAGGCAACAGGCAGCGTGCCCGACACGGTCAGCAGCAAGGCCGATGTGCCATTTTCGTGCGTATAGACCTCGGTGCGGGGCGCGAACGATGGGTAGAGGGCGAGCGCGCGCGCAGTGTCGGAATATGTTCGTTGCGGGTCGTGATAATCCTGGTGGCCGACATCAGCCAGATTCGAAACGCGCTGCCTTCATTCTGGGATGCAGTGTGGACGCACATGCAGCACGCTGTACAGCCACGCGAGCACCTTGTCGGGAACTGCTGCCATGGTGCTTCTGTCGTCGAGTTCGTGGTGTTTCTTTCTTATGAGGGCGTCATCGTGTCGTCTCGTCGTTCATCGTCTGGCCGGTGATGTCGTGCAGCTGGATGAAACGCCTGGAGCTCCACAAGTTGGGAAAGTGGTGCACGGGCCTGCTCGCGCTTGGCATTCCGAAACGCGTGCCTTCTCTTCTCTTGCCGCGTCCAACCAACCCTTCAGCAACAACTTGAGTTCCACTTACTTCCGGCTGAAAGAGCTGCGGTCTGGCGATATGGACGATTGCTCACTTGAAAGACAGTGGTCGTTCAGATACATACTCTGTGCCCGAGGCCAACTTCACGAGCAGACAAGTCTTCAAGTTTTTGGGAAAGAGATGCCTTTGCTAATTATTCTGCAACAAGAACACGAGCTCAAATAGCTACCCAGCAGCATACGTTTGATAAAGGCTAAGGATGTCTCTAGCTACCGCCCGCGGCAACGGCCCAGGACTCCTCTGGACCGTTTGCGAAACAACGTCAACAAGTTCCGTTTGACCCGCGAGGTCATATTACTGTCTGAACATCAAGTACGATGCTATCTCCAAGTACTCTGCAGCGACGGATTCCATGGCTTCTTCTGTGCCTCTCTGGACAAGTCGTTGTACAGCTTCAAAAGATCTCTATGCGATGCCTGGGTAAATCGTCCCACCATAGAGATGTGCTCCTGTGGATCAACTCTGATGCCCCCGGTCAAGTGTATCGTTGTGGAATCCGTCATGGGGCGGTTGAGATCGTACGTCTGCACTTCCACTGGCTTATACAAACCAAGCTGCCGGAAAGATTCAGCGTTGACGTTCTTGACCTCGATATAATCCTTTTTCAGCTCGTCTCTTTTCTTGGATATGCCCTGATTCTCAAAGGAGTACAGCGGCAGACAGAACATGTCAAAATCATTGGTCCAGAGGATGACGAGCATTCGGCGCTTTGAGAACACCGGTCCCTCGCAAGTCAATCTCAAGCGCTCATGCGTGATCTTATGACGCGGGTTGAGGTTGGGGACATGGAAGGGCAGAGAAATGACCTCGCCGATCTTGAAGTTTGCCACTGTCAATTTCGTGCGGATGCACGTATCGGTTTGGATGTGGCAATTGTAACCTCCAATACTGTTCTCGGTGGGCGCTGCACTGCCTCCGTATACACTTCCAGGCGAAGGATGGGGCGCGGGTCCCAACGATGGATCGTAAGTTGCATTTGGTCCAGCGGCTGATCTGCCAATGGCGAGGCCTTGCATCGGCCCAGCCAGGCCGTTTGCTGCCCTCGAGAGATTTGCATTGAGAAGCGTCTTTCGTAAGCCAAGCTCGGTCTTGCCCGTTTTTCCTGTGACTGGAAGTTGTTGCCACGGGCTGGCAAATGGTTTCGCTGACGTTGTGGTAGATGACAGAGCAGCTGCCGCCGCCGCCGCCTGCACCGGACTTGCTGCAATTGACGATGTCTTATTCACCAGTGCTAGTCGTCCCATGCTGTCAAAGCTTCTTGCGGTAGAGTTGGTGTTCGTGGAATAGGTTCTATGCTTGCTCCCAAGACATGCCTTTGCACACGAGACGCTGTTATCTGCGATCCTCCTCGCAGCATCAAAGGCCATTGAAACGTGGACCAGAATAGAATCCACGCTCGTCAGGCATTGTTCAGCTTTCGCTCGTGGAAATTGGACTCCGAGTGCGGTAAAGACAAAGGACTCTCGATCATTCGTGGACGCCACTGAACAAGAAAAATCTCAGGTCGCAGGTTCTTTGTCTTCTGGCCAACTCGACTTGCTCTCTATCACTCACGAATCAACAAGGCGCGCCGTCTGCATCCTTCAACTGCACTACTCTGCCGCCTAGAGGACGTGCATCATGGACCTTATTCCACGCAAGATCTTCTCGAGCAGGCCTCGATGGCAAGCGTTGTTTCGAAATGCTGAATCCGAGCGACGGCCTTCCCAATACTCAGCGCCGAAAGAAGAGCAATCTCCTCAACTTATTTACACACCTCCTGATGCTGCATCGAGTCGTGAGTATCGGCCAACGACATACATGGACAACACTACACAGACGTCGCCGTGTACATCGCATCCCGATGAAGAAGACCCAAGATTGGTGCACGCAGCTCTGTCAGCCCGAACCCCATCGACACAGGCCATTGACAACAAATCCGCGCCAGCCTCTGAAGATGGTCCGGTGTCCACAGCCTCTGGAGGAGATTTGGTGCAGCACACCAACTACCTGACCCCTTCCGAGCCTGATCATCCAGAGCAACAGCATGAGACTGGAGATGCGGTGGATGTCACAAATATGGAAGAACCCGATTCTGAGGAAGCGCGCCGCGCTCTGGCGTATATCTTCTTCGTCAATGAAGAAGAGGAAGACTACACATCAGGTCCTATCCGCATCGTTACAGCGTCAGATGGATTCAAAGACGATGTATCAGCGCTGCTCTTAAGCCTGGACCTATCTGCGAAGGTGCGACGAGCTGTACTGGCACAAAGAGCCTTCCAAGCTTTCAAAGGAGCATCTGAGCAACAGCAGCACAACCTCTGGAACCTGGAATTGGACATTGAAACAGAGATTGATGCCGCAGAATTTCGGCTCAGTAAGGCTGATGCCCAGGATGCGGAAAATGAGAAGGTTGTACAGCAACTCTCGAACATGCGTTTACTGCTCGAGAATGTCAAGCTAAGGCAGCAAAAACTTGACGCGCAGATCAGAACTCAGGAGACCGTTCTCCGCACATGTCAAACAAATGCTATCAGCGCTCTGGAAGAAGCGTTCGTGATCGCCGGGTTGGTTCCCGAACCAGACGGAGAGCAAAACGCAGAAGAAGAGCCGTATGACCTCCAAACAGAATACGGGAACTTCATGCGAGACCTCCAATCAAACAACGAAAGTGAAAGCCAAGCAGGATCGACTCACAGCGTCGCAATGCTCGAACTATCCGGCCCCAACTTCATGCAAAGCGCGCCCCCACCCCTTTCTCCCGAAGCCCAACGGAAATTCAACGCCAAAGATGCCTTCTACAACGCAAGACAAAAGCTTCTCGAAGCACAAACGCGATTCGACCGAAAAGAAGAAGACCAAGCTCAAGCTCGCCACGAAGAGAACGATGCCGAGGACAGCGGAGAAACAGAGACGTTCGATCTACACTGGTTTCAACGAAATCGTGAAATCACACGTGAGCTTATCGAAGCCGAAGAGCAGCTCGCGGAAGCTAAAGCTCGGGCGCTCGTACTCGCAGTAGAGATCCGACTCGAGGATCAAGCGTCCGGATTTAGTGTGGGAGAGGAGGAAGAAGAAGAAGAAGAAGAAGAGGGCAATCCTGTTATCAGAGAGAGTTGGGAGGGCGAAGCTACCGGGGCGCACTTCGAAAGGACGAAAGTTGAGACTTGGCTGGGCACTGTAGATGCGAAGTCTTCGAGCGACCTAGTGGAAGATGCGGATACGGATGATTGGGATGCACAAGAGGTGGAGATTAGTGAGAGTCGAAGCCTTGTTGCTTGGGGACCACCGAGAAAGAAGATTGACAAGTGGCAGCAGGTCTGCCGTGAAAGGGCATAGATAAGTGACAGCAGGACTGCGCACGCTTACCATAATTCGCACATAGTGTGAAAAGAGCCATATAGCAAGCATGGTAAAAGTGTTGTTCGCTTGGAGCTTTCGTACAAGTCCGACGACGCATGGATTCAGAAGGAAAAGAGATATGGTAACATGTCAACGAGGAGGCGCAAATATTCTGTTGATAACCGATTTGGAAATGCTACGAAGAGAGGCCATACACGAGTGACCGCAGGAACTCTTAACTGTGTAAGACTTGCTCGCAATCGCTGATGTCCAGCCCCAGCTGCGATAGGCATGGCCTGACTCCAACATCTTTTCCAGATGATGCCGCCAGAACGCTGGAGCGACAAAGTGCCATCGAAGCAGCGCAGAACTCACTCAATTCTCGTCATGTCATGGTCAAACCTTGGATTGTTTGTTGCCTTGCCCGCTGAGCCACCCACTGGTTAGGCTGCTGGCTGGGCTGCTGGCTCGTTTGCTGGTTCACCTGCTGTCTCACCTTCTGACTCTCCCAGCGCGGATCCTGGTCTCCCTCCGGCGGAAAGTCAAGAGGTTGAGTCCGAAATTCTTCGTTCCGTTCCTCCCACAATTCCATCAGTGCGCCATAGCTCTGCCCGGTGATTCGTCCAACATACGAGATATCCTCCCGGAATTCCACATGCTTTCCGCCGGCGATGTGGCAGGTCGTAGTACTCGTCAATTCTCCATCAGGGAACCTGTGAACGAACCAAATTGGCTTGTGCGTACCAGAAGACACGAAAGTGTGTCTGTACTTCCAGTTCCCCACGCAAACGTAGTCGTTGATGACATGGCGTTTCTTTTCTATCCCGACTTGGTTCCAGGAATAGAGAGGGAGGCAGAACATTTCTTCCTCTGTTAGCCATAGAACGATGAACATTCGCCTCTTGGAGTAAACTGGACCGACAGAAGTAATGTTGACCTCGTCTGCTGGTCGGGCGGTCGGGATGAGGTTGGCTTTGTGGTAGGGCACGGCGATCACATCTCCTACTTTGAATGAGGACTTGTTGTATCCCGACGTGACACAGATCTGGTTTCGGAACCAGCCACGTCTCGTATGCTGGTTTTGCGGAGTGACAGAGTGATTGGCCGCTGTCGAAGGCGCCCAAGCTGTCCCAGGAGGCACAAGGATGGTATCTCTGTACGAAGGAGGTGGGCCAAGAGTCGGAGCAAAGACTTGCGTCTGTAACATTCCGGCGTTGTTGTTGTTGTCAACTTTCAGTCCGGCCATACCTTGCACTAACGCAGCAGTACCATCCTGATTTACCTGTTGGGCCGCAGGCGTGATGGACTGGTTGAGGTTGGGCGTTCTCGACTGCGCGTATCGTGTTGATGCCTGTTGCAACAAACCGTTGCCAGCGCGGCTCACAGCAGAATTAGCCGCCCGGGCGAATGTCCTCTGCTGGCCGCGTGGACCGTTCGCGGGTCGAGAGGCAGGCGGTCCCATCGGGGCTCCTGGGTAATGGCCTCGAGGACCTGTTGGCACCTTGGATGGTGGCGCCCTCGTTGACATGGTAGGATGTTGGCTTGCAGCTCTTGATGCTGGCCCGGCAGCGCCAGGTCTGGCTGGATTGAACACCATGGCCGTCAGTTCAGTATCGTGTGTATGGAACGCAGTGTTCGGTCGATTCTCGCGTCAATCCTTCAACGAAGAGCCCTGTAGCTCGGGTGCTCGAAGGTATCTTGCGGTCAGCAAAGTGGAGCGTACTGCTAAGAAAGATAACATTCTCGCGCTGCCAGAGCAGATGAATGGCAATTTCCGCAGAAGTGATTGTCACTGTGCGCTTTCGACGCGTGAAGTTGCTGTGTCCTTTCTTCATCCCGCACAAAGGCATTGTGTTGGGCTATGATCGAGTGAAGAGTAACGCGATGCACAGAGAAGGTCCAGCTCTGTGTTAGCATAATGAGTTTGTAGAATCAACAAAGATCATTCATCCTTTGTCCACCCAAGAGTGAACAAGCAAATACTTTTTATATCCTGGCCTCTTCTAGTCAGCTCTCGATTCTCCTATCGAACAATCATACGGAAGACGTACATTTGACACCCACAAGATTGCCACGACCGATTACAAAATCGTTCCTGTGCACAGGTTGCAAGGAGCTGATATGCGTCGTGACTCACAGTCCGAGATGCTCGTCGGAATGGAGACAGGCGATGGCAATACTGCGGAGGTACTCAGTCGTTCGTGTCCAGAACACGATGAGCATCGCGGCTCCAGGTATGAGCTTGACATGTCCGCGCCATTCGACGACGAGCAAATGGAGGTCGAAATCTCCCCGGAGCAGCAGCTACAAGCCATAAGAGAACAGCACTACGTTCAGGCAGAGGGCGAGAACAGCCCAGAAGACTACACCGATGGCCCAGCACGCCTGGTGCTTGCCAACGATGGCCTCAAAGACTGTCCGGCTCTCCTGATGACCTTCGATCTGGGAGAAAAGATTATTCGTGCTACTGAACTTCAGCGAAAGTACTCACAAGAGGCAAAGCAGACGGATTCACAGATCCGCAAGATCAAGCAGTTTATGTCCAAACTCAAGCGAGAAATCCAGAGCCACCGCACCAGAATCAGCATGGCGGAAGCACAAGATGATCCCGTCAAGGCTTCACTGCAGACAGAGCTACATGTTCTCGAAGGTGTGCTCCAGGGCATTGATATTCGAAAGCAAGCGCTTTCGAACACAATCAGCTTCCGCGGCACACTAGTGCGAGAGGCCCTGGCAGAAGTTGCAGCTGACCTCGACGAAGCATTTGTCGCCGGCAACCTGCTGGCAACAGATTCTGGAGGGGAGCTGCCGGTTGAGGATTTCAATCTCCAGCAAGAGTACCAGAAGGCATATGAACAAGAGTTTGGCGTTGCGGAGACTACCGAACAGGTCAGCGATGCACCAGCACTCGACACAAGCCGAGACCACCTCTATGCCAAGGTTGTGCCTCCGACACCAGAAGAACAGGCAGAGATCAATATCAGGACGGCATTGCAGAAGGCCACTGAGCGTTTGACTTCAGCAGAGCAGACGTTCGATTACAAGGACGTTGAGCGCGCTCAAGATCTGCAAAACGTCCAGATAGCCTGGCATTATGGCCAACCAACTCAAGACGCAAACCAAGAAGAGTTCGACTTGAGATGGTACCAGCGTTTCCAGGCTGTCACTCGGGAAGTCATTGAAGCAGAAAAGGCTTATCGCGAAGCAAGAACCGCAGCACTCGAAGCGGGACTTGATCGTGACGTCCTATCGAATCATCAGGAAGAGCTTTTCGCCGACCTGGCCTCCGACGGAAGGTGTGACTCCGAGGCGGGCCACGACGAGACTTTCTGGGAGCAATTCGCTGCGGTCTGCAAGGATGACAAGAAAGTCAACAAGTGGCTGGACACTCTACCAGACGATGTCATTGACCATAAACTGTCCAAGCCCGAACCCACCGTCGTGGCCGAACTGAAGGACCAGGAGATCGAGATATGGGAGAGCCAAAGCGCCATTGCTGGACGTCCTCTGGACCGAAGACTGATAGATCACCGTCAACAGGAGATCAGCTGGCAGGACCGTATTCGAGCGCTCTGGAGTTATCAGGAAGTTGGCTGGCTGGCTCGCATTCGAGCCGTGCTGGAGACTTTGGCGGCGTGATTTCATGGGCGGTCTGGGGCTTTCTGTCCCATCGTCAGTAGTAATAATGCACACAAACACTTCTCTCGTTCCAACAGTTTGGTCACTCGTCCACTTGCTCCTTCTCCAGCTCCTTATTCTTTCTTCCTTGTTGTGCTATGCATGTACCCATGCTCGAACCTCTGACGCGTCTTTCACCAGCCATGGGCAGACGCGACTTTGCCTCTCGACATCGCAAGACCACGCCCCAACGCTCGCGGACGTTGAACACAGCCGTATCCCTCGAATCAGATATCCAGTTCTCTGCGTGCTGACGAGTACAATCATGCAAAGAAGAAGGTGTTAACAAGGTAAGAGACAGAAAGAGGATCGAGCTGCTGGGCCGCAAAGGAAGGAAGTCGCAAGCCACTGTCTTGGCAACAACGAACGCGAAACCTCATGTCAAAAACATCACATTCAATGATACAGCACAACTCGATCTGTCCCCTCATATTCTATCTAACACGAAGCAACGTGTACAGAACTTTCACTCGTTTCTCACATGCAGAATCGCAGGAAGTCCAAGAACTACTCTACCCACCCAACAGTCTCAAAACAACTTTTTCGGTCAGTCTGCCATACCGCCCATCAGCCGTCGTTGCTGCCGCGGCGATCTGGTGCTTCAAGATGCCCAGCGACTGGCCGGTCAAGTGTCCAACCATCGTGATTGGTTGGTCATATTTGATCGCCTTGTCGGCGAGCAAGTGTACTGTGCTGGTCAGCCTCAACTTAAAGTCGGGGCTGTCGCTGACGAAAAAGAGCGTGGACAAGTCGGCCGGGTGTTTGGCTGGCGCAGAGTCTGACCCGACTTGAGAGATGCAGGAGTATTCGTACTGCCGCTCTCGAGGAATCTTGTTGATGCCACCGTCTCCATGAGAGAAGATTGGCAGTGCTTTCATAAATGTCTCAGTCTTCAGGACACAAACCCACAGCCGCTTCTTAATGCACTTGGGCCCCCTCAGGCGTTTGGACAATGTTTGGATCGTTGGGGTCGGCGTTGACTTGAAAGCTGCTGTGGCACTCCCAAGACGCCCAGAACACGTCACCCTTCATGAAGTCTTTCCAGGTTCGACCAGTCGAAGAATAGGTTGGACTAGTCGAAGAAGAGGCTTGGTCCCTGTTCGAGGACGCTTTTGGAGGGGATAGAGGAGTCGCGTGCGCGCGCCAGTCGGTTTCACGCAGGCGTAGATCGGTGAAAACGGTAGCAGATCCTCTCTGAAGTGCTAAGTCGCATTGTCGAATCTTTTCCACTGCCTCATTGGAGATGGCCTGGGTCCCATTGATCGTGCTGGCTTCGTGTTGGCCCTTCTCAGTCTCGACCGTGAGTGGAGGCCCAGAGTCGATTCGAAGTTGACCTGCAACGACGGTTTGTGCCCGGTTCTTTGGCACAGTGAGCTGGTTTTGTCGCCAATACTTCGTGCCGGGAGCTTGGTATTTGGCAATAGGAGCGATTTGCTCTTCTTGTGGAAGAGATTTGAGGTCCTGCTCCGGCAAGTCGCGCTGAAGCAGTTTGCCTGTATAGTTGAGTCTCGAGTTCGCATCTCTATCCAACCGCGGCAATTGTGGTGGTGAGTTGTTCGGTCCTTGATGATTGGCGACATCGTCGTCACGAGTTCCTTTTGGCATTTTGATCGATAAAGGTGCACTGTATTCTTGAGCTTTGCGCTGTGCTTCTTGAGAGAAGGCTGTGACTGATCTTCTCTTCGTGCCGGGTAAAGAGGAACGTCTGCAAGTACGAGGCGATTTAAAAGAGAGAAGGCGGGTCGCCGAGAGAGCTACAAGCGATGCTGCCACAATGCCTGCCACAATGCCATATAATCACTCGAGCATGCGCTCGTGAATAGTTGTGCCCGCCATCGACCACAAAGCGTTGCACTATTCACGATCGCGTCTCGTCTCTGGTATTGTATGAGGTCGAGTGCCCTCGTGCTTCGAGGGGGTCAACCACAGAGACTCGTGAAAACGCCAGGCCGCACTGCAGAAACGCTTTCATCCTCGAACACCACTGTTCCAGGCCAGTTGAGGGGGGGCATATCGCTTTTGGTGAACGCCACCGTCAACACCTGACAAAGCCATTGTGTTGCGTTCTGGGAGGTGATTAGAGCTGCAACAAAGGGTCAATTTTCCAATACCTTCTGGGACCTTATAAGTTTGCCATACTTCTTGGACAAACCGAAACGCGGTTTCTAACCCCAAAGACTTCAAGAAACCCGCGCCGCCCACAGAAGAAAAGTTCCTCGTCACAAGTCTGAACTTCGAGTCTCACAGACGAGCAACCAATCCACAATTACAGCATCCGGATAATTGATCATAACGAAGATCACCATGCCAGTAAACAGACAAAAGGCGACCGCTGCTTTCGCGGCTTTGGTCGTTACGACGGTCGTTCTTGTTAAGTACAATCCCATTCGGCGATTCACTCAACGCATGAGACATGCCGCGCGCAATCGCAATCGCACGAGAACGAGCCGGCCGGAAGCGGAAAGCAGCTTCCAACCAGAAAAGGATGCTGTCGAGCCGTGCTTGAATGCGGAAAACGTCGGTCTTCCAGCAGAGTCCCAATCGGTCAGTGTCGACAGTGCTGGATTCACTGAAGGTGCACCCATTGGGGAGGACGCTGCGAGACCCGAAGACCTTTCTCAGGTAGAGTCACCTTCCACGATCGAGGGGAAAGGTTGTAATGACGCGGAACCCAATGTCCATCCCAATGCTGGCCAGATCGAGCGTCGGCAGAGTCAAGCTGCCACAGACCCGGATGCAGAGCAAGCTGCGAGAGCCAAGAAACACACGATATTCTACGGCGAAGCGGAGACAGATTATACCAGAGGGCCGATTCGAATAGTCGACGCGTTCGATGGGGTCGAAGACGTCTCGTCGCTATTGCTGAACCTGGACCTCTCTGCAAAGATTCAAGCTGTCATATGCTCTCGCCGAGATCTCCAAGCCGCCAAGGTGGAAGCGGCCGTTGGAATTCATCAATGGCTACAGCTGCAATCAGATGTTGGATACAAAATCGGTAGCTTGAAGATACGACTTTCGGTCGCCGAAGATCAAAGCGAGATTGATCCTGAAGAGGTTGACAATGTCGAGGCATGGCGAAGAGAGTTGAAGAGACTGGAAGCCTTCAAGGACAGAATATCGCGGACCTTTAGTGAGATTGATGCTCAGGTTCAATGGTACGACGAGCGGCTTCATCGGAACCATGCAGCAGTCGAAGGATATCTCGAAGAGGCCTTCGTCGCGGCTCGCTTAGTAGACGCTGCGCCCAGCGAAGATGACACTGGCTTCGATTATCACGACTTCGATGTTGTTTACCGAGACTTTTGTGAGAATCAGTACGTTGATCAGGAAGGCAGGTCTGGTGATGACGGCCAGGCCAGTCAAGACCAGGAGCCTGCGCTTCGACCTCTTGGCGAAATTCCAAACGACCAAGATCCAGTCTGGCAGCAAAAGAGACAGGCACAGAACACCTGGTACGAAGCTCATCTCGAACTGCAGAAAGCGCAAGAAGCCTTCGACGCCCGCACAGACGATGAGTGGGAAGACCGACAACGGGCAGAAGAGGCACAAGAGGACTCAATCGAGTGGTCGCTCCGCTGGATCCAACGCGGTCGTGAACTCACTCGAGCCCTGATCGAAGCCGAAGAACAACACGAAAAGGCGCGTGAAGCGGCCCAAGAAGCGGGCGTCGAGGTCGCAGTGCACTATCAGAAATCCCAATTCCGAGACCATGCTTCCGACGGCTACGGCTCAGAATACGAGAGGGGCGGCATCGCGCAAGCCCCTCGAGAGAGGATCCTTGACTGGATGATATCGATACCAGACGCCGCCGATCCAGGCAAGCAGGAATCGTCGCCTAGTCCCGAGACTGATGATGGAAGCTGTGAATATATTGGGCTCAGTCAAAGTCGCAGCGTGATAGAAGACGGTGCGCAGCGGCGTCAAATCGACAGTTGGTCGAAAGCGTGCGGTCGGAGGGGGGTGTGAGTTATCTGGTGATTGGCAGCATATTTGTGGATGGGGTTGAATTTGCTGTGCTTCCATCTGCTATGGCTCGCAGCATATTGGGCGGGGCGTGGTTGGCCTCTGTTAGTTCTAGAAGATTTTGCTGTACATGGTGTTATCAGGTTGGCGTTATATTCATTCTTCGATTTTCAATCAATATCTTGCTCACGTACGCAGTCATGACCGGGGTGGTAGCAGCTTCAGCCCCATTGCGTGCACGTGTGCCGTGTACAGTGCAGTGCCGTGCAGTAGTTTGCGGAGTGCATCGATGCGTTTGATGTAGATGAAGGCGACGGTGGTCGACCCAAGCCTTCCTTGCGGTAGAGTGCAGACAAAGCGGGCTCCAATGCATTGCCCAGGCGAGCACAGTGATGAGAACCAGTCCAAGACGCTCAATGCAGCTCTTTCATCTCTGGCGGCCAGCTGCCCGATCCACATGGATGCATGGTTGAGCGGCAATTGCCCCGTCATCGTGCTGTTTGCGGTGGGACTGTGATGGGCAGCGCCGATGATGTGCAGCCGTGCAAGCCGCGGAAGTCGCGATGAGGGCGTTGATGACGTGGAGCAGGCCCGGGGGATGGATGTACATGTATGGCCAGCACATGATGGCTCAGCTCGTACCTTTTCGGGCCCTGGAAGCGGCAGAACAAGGCCGAAAGCGACATCCACGGACATCCGAGCGCAGGAAGGAACGGGGACGAGCTGCACGTGTCATGAGGTGGGACGTCATGCCGTCCAACGACATGAGCCGACGGAGTGGAGTGCTCCTGCAGCCCTATTGCGTATAGTAGCTGTTGCCGTGCCTCATTCGCTGCGGGATGCGGCAGCAGGAGCGTGGTCATCGGATCAGAGGGAAAGTGCAGTCTCGTCCATCGGCGGGCCAGCGTGGTCCAGTCTGGTGGGCGACGTTCACATATCGAGCGTGAGGAAGGCGCGGAGAAGGAGCGTCGGGTCGGAGAGTCGGGTTGCGTGTGGAGGAGGTGTTGCTCGGCGGCAATTGGGCCAACGGGCTGTCTGACAGAACAGCGGACGAATAAGACGGGTGTGCACTCCGCGCTGATGCTGCGCAATTGTCGCTGCCTCCGTGTCCTCCGCGGATGGCATTCTTCTCTGCCACATCCAGCAGCATCGTTGTGCTTGTCGTGGGCATTATTGTCGAGGACCAGAGAGTGACTACAAAGTAGTCGAGTTACTGCTGTGAGAAGAGGAAGCGCGGCTCAGGCAGGGTCTTGGCGAGGCTCCGCTCATCGTCGGAACTTAGCGCCTGGTGACTGACTGCAGACGTGCCACATGAAACACGCTCGAGCGAAGGCCGCCGCGCCAGCATCTCTTCCACTCTGTCGCTCTCCTCCACCGCCCTCCGCCCACTCCCTGCTGGCCGGACGACGAATTTCCGCCCTTCGATCGGTGTCGCGCCATTTTGACCGAGCACGGGAGCATTGACGACCATCGCTCGCTCCACCACCTCAGCAGCCGTGGCCGAAGAGCGCTGCTGGTGCACCCTGTAAAGGAAATACGGCACACCACACGACGAAGCCGGCGCCGACGTCCCGGCGAGCGAGCAGCACCTCCATCCGCACACGCATCATCCCATCTCCGCTCCTCAGCTCAGCTCCGCATCCATCCACCGCCCAAGCCCCGCTATCAGGCTGTCAAGAGCGCCGACGAGCTCTCTTCGACGGCCGCCTTCGCCTAGTCGCCCATCGTGGCCGACAACACCCATCTCACCTGCCACCCGGTCGATCGCGCAGACATGGCGTCACCGGCACCACTCCTCCGCCCGCCCATCCCAGGCGCCGGCCGCCAACAGGGTGGGAACAAGCTCCCACGTCTCGGCCTCGCCATTCCCGCCTCACCGAGTCAGCGACCCGTGAACAGCGCCGCCGCACCGCCCATGGCCGACAATAACGCGATACCCGCGCTGGGAATACAAATCCCTCCCCGAGCGCAGCCGCCGAAGCTCTCACTAGCCACCCCGATGGGCACCGCACATACACCGCAAGAGAATGCTCAAAGTAAGCGGCGGTTACCTCCCCTCCAAATAGCTCCGGGCTTGTCTGCGAGCGGAGGCAGCAGTGATGAATCGGCACACAGCAGGACGAATAGCTTTGGCGCCAACACCACCCAGAATGGATCCGTCTCGACAACATCATCGTATTCAGCGCTCAATTTCGTAGAAATGCTAAGAAGTGATGGGGATCCAGTCTCCGACTCTGGCTCATTGTACAGCTCGAGTTCGGCACATTCAGGAGGTGTAGGTATGGAGCGAGAAGGAAGCATGCAAGGCCTCCCGGATCTGGAGAAGTTGAGCCTGGATAAGGGACGTCCCTTGGACGTGGAAGATTTGGATGATGCGGGCTGGAAAGCTGCAAAGAAAGAAGGGCGGATTGTGGAGCTAGGCAGTCTCGGGGAAGGTGCTGGCGGTGCTGTCACAAGATGTATCCTCAAAGGCGGCAAGACAGTTTTTGCGTTGAAGGTGAGCATATCAGGTAACGATACAGTCGAAAACTACTAACAACGCCAGATCATCACAACAGACCCCAACCCCGACGTGAAGAAACAGATTGTGAGAGAACTCAGCTTCAACAAATCGTGTGCTTCGGAACACATCTGCCAATACTACGGCGCCTTCATGGACGACACGAGCGGTACCATTGGCATTTCCATGGAATTCTGCGAAGGTGGTTCTCTCGACAGCATTTACCGCGAAGTGAAGAAACTTGGCGGCCGCACGGGCGAGAAGGTCCTTGGCAAAGTGGCCGAAGGCGTGCTCAACGGTCTGACCTACCTTCATGGACACCGCATCATCCATCGCGACATCAAGCCCTCCAACATCCTACTCACCCGCCAAGGACAAGTCAAGCTCTGCGATTTCGGTGTGTCGGGAGAATTTGGCACCAAAGGTGACGCCAATACTTTTATTGGTACCAGTTACTACATGGCACCCGAACGAATAACAGGTCAGAGCTACACCATCACATCCGACGTCTGGAGTTTGGGCGTGACATTATTGGAAGTCGCACAACATCGTTTCCCCTTCCCCGCCGACGGCACAGAAATGAACCCTCGAGCGGGATTGATCGATCTACTGACATATATCGTGCGACAACCTATTCCGAAGCTGAAAGACGAACCAGAGAACAAATTGCGATGGAGTGAGAATTTCAAGTACTTTATCGAGTGCTGGTAAGTCGAACCCATCCCCTTTCCTTCAACCTTGTATCGAGGTCCGCGGTACTGATCGATGTCGAAATACAGTTTGGAAAAAGACCCCAACCGCCGCGCCACACCTTGGCATATCACCAAACATCCTTGGCTAGTCGAGATGAAGTCTAAACGAGTCGACATGTCTCAATTCTTACGGACGGTATGGGATTGGCAAGATTAGAAAAAAATTTAAACTTTCAAAAAAGGATTGGAATTTTAATGAATTTTCTTTCCCAAGTTCTCACTCACTCTGTGTTTACCTTTTCGCTCTCCATTGGAAATTCCGAGAGAGGACCCCACTGGCACTGGGGAAAAAGAGAGAGAGAGAAAGAGAGAAAGAGAGAGATCGAGATCCAGGACCATCATTTTACATCCTTTCTTTTTCTTTTCTTTTCTTTTCCCCTCCCCCAATGTGCGTTCTTCCCCCCCCCTCCTCCTGCACAGCACAAGCGGCGTTTTTTGGGGTCATTATTATCATCATCATTCCTTGCAGATGGCGCACTGCTGCTGCTGCTGCTGCTGCTGCTGGGAGTATAGTTATTAGTGTGGGTCATGTGGATGAAACCTTGCGAGAAAAAAAAAAGCAAACTCTTGCTTGTGTTTTGCGGAAATGAAATGGTTGATGAGCAAGTACTCCAAGCCTTTCCCCCTACTTTCACGTGCACATGCGCAAACCGTAAGAGAGAAACGCAAGCAATCGCTATCTTGACGAATTGCAAAATGCTGATGATACCATACCCTTGAGCGAAAAATGCACAAAAACTACTTCTCAAGCCATGTCAAACCCAATCCCCTCTCTCTCATCATCTATCACCCTCGCATACTCCAACAGCAAGCGGAAGAACCACACCTCAAAATCCTCATTCCTCAACGCACTCTTCGCCCAACTCCTCCCTTCCTCCGCAACCTTGGACGCCAACTCCTTCCCTTCTTCCTCCGAATCAAAATACCTCACCGTCTCCAACACCTCTTCTCCCTTCAGACTCAGCGGAATGTAATGCACCCAAGGCATGATCCACTCTTCGTGCCATTCGCGAAACACGGCCATCTTCAACGGCAAAGAATGACTCGTCAAGAACGCATAGAACCGGCCACTGAAAGCATTGCCATCAATATCGAGCAAGTACTTGTACTTCCACGCTTCTTGCTGGTCGGCCGGAGGGACAATGTCGAAAAATTCGCGCTGTGCATCGCAGTCTCCCGGATCGCATTGTCCGACATGGGAGAAATGCACGTCCATAATGGAGCTGAATTCCGGCCTCGAGACTTCTTTCGTGAGCCATTTCCTCGCGTTGGGGTTTTCATCCGTGGCGCCAGCATTGCTGCTCGCCATGATTTTAGCTTTGTCAAGGGCGTTGATTTTGGCGACAAATTTCTGCCGGTGCTGTCTTCTCCACCCTCCCGACCGCGAGAACCCGCCAGTCGTGCTGCCTCGCCACCACAGGCTGTTGGTTTTGTGTGCCCAGTCCATGTCTTTGCTTTCCTCGTACGCGACTTTACCAAACCAATACCACGGACTGGGATATAGAATGTCATTGAAGCTGGACATCTTACTCTGGCTAAAAATCGGAAAGAGGTCGTGCACCACGTTGAAGGCGTTGGGGCGATCGAAGAACCCATGGGATTGACCGAAAGAAGGCGAATTGCATACGTCGGAGAACGCTGTCTGATTGTATACGAAGCCCAGTTCGGAGAGTGCATATGCCGTCATGTTGTCCATGAGTCGCGATTCTTCCAGGCCACGAGCAGGACCATCAGGCGAACAAGACATTCGCGATGGTATCCATGTCGGCTGATGAGGGAAAATGTTGAAACGCGTGGTCTTCACTTCCGCGATGCGCTTTCCGCCCTTGACGTCCTTGGGTCGTGGCGAGAATGAGTCTCTGGGCTTCTGCACAGCTTGAGCCGCAGGGAAGTTTTTAGAGCGGGCAATGTCAATCAGCCGCGACAACTCATCGTGCGGCACAACTACGCGAGGTTCATCGTGGAAGTTGAAGGCCAGATCCATGTCTGGCAGGAACTGGATGAAGTGTTCAAGCATGCCGACCACGGCCTGTTGCAGCCACTCTTGACCCGAGTCCACCAGCGAGACCTTGCCATCACGTATGAGCAGACCCATGAGGTTGTTCTCACTAAATCCCAGCGCTTCCCTCGCTCTTGCTCGAATTGTCGAGGGTGACAGACCCCAGAACGGCAGCAGCGAATGGTGGATGGTGTCGTATTCGTCGATGAGCTGCACTCCCCTCCGCTTTGCGAATCCGTACCATTCATCAAAATGTGGAGGCGGAGGGATGCCATATCGTCGCTTGTATTCGGTGACCGCTTCTTGCAGATTCTGCGACTGAGTCTGTAGTTTTGCGTTCCACGAGGCTGACGCGTTGTCGATGAGGTTTTTCACCGGATGCGTGTGCGTGTCTGCATACTGCAGAGGTTCGAGGGTTTTCGCTGGGGGAAGTGCACTCAATGGCCGCGCAGGCCGTGGAGCGGAGTTGGTGAGCGGGTGATTTTGAGGTGATCGCAACGACTGAAGGTAGTAGAGAGCGAGGCAGATGCAGGAAGCTACAACAGTGAGACTGAGTAGCCTCCCATAGCGCATCCTCATCCTGTATCCAATCGGGAGAGCAGCCTGTTCATCGAGAAGGGAGACGCCGGATAGAACACATAGCGCAGCGAAACAGGTTCGTGGCAGCGAGAAGCCAGTAGTCAACAATTGCGAGCTGACTGCAGCAGAGAGCGGAAGGGAACTGGTGAGCAACGGGCCCTGTCGATGTATCTGGAAGCGCGAAGTTAGTCGTGTAGTGGGTTGGGCGCATTTGATGGCAAACGACGAGGGAGGGTGGAAAGGGAAGCAAGAAGCGACCGTGACCCTGCTTGTTTGCCCGGCTGCGGAGAGCGCGCCGCGCCTGCGCCATCGCGGCTGCCGATAACGCGATAAGCCGTACATCAAACATACCAGCAATATTGTAGACGTGTATACGGCGGAGAGTGCGAGCACTGTAACGAGCGTGTACGCAACCGAAAGTGTCGGTTGCCCGGATATCCAATGTTCGCCCAGCATCTGCGATACGAAGCCGTAGTACGCGACTCCGCCAAAATTGGCGTTTTCGAGAGCGAGGCTTGCAAATGTCGTTGCAATGGTGCTGGCCGCTGCGACATCGCGAAGTACAGCGAGAGACGGTCCTCCATGTGGTCTCAAATCAGCTAGCGGTTTCTTGGAGAGCCCGCATGCAGAGTATATCACGCCTCCTCCGTCCTGGTAGTGCTCAGAGGCGTGGAGAGCACGCTCGACCAGGTGGAAGGCGAGTACTTCGAGTATTGCATACGAGAGGCCAAGTGCAGTCGCTGTAATCGATGTCACATTTCCCCGGAGTATTGCCAGTGCTGATAGGGTCAAGAGGGCGAGTGATCTTCTCGATCTGCCGTGGCCTTTCTCCAAGTCAGTCTTGGAAGTATTGCGAGAAGCGCGAAGCTGAGCGGAGGCCGTATCCAATATTCCACTCCCAGCCAGGCTGTAGACCAATGCCGGGAGGAGTGCCTAATCCAGACTTCAGTCCATGATCATTTCTTCAGACGTGTGTATTGACCTTGGCCCATCCAATGCCGCTGCCAATCACAGCTCTCTCGCACACTTGTGCCACAGCCAACAATGCTCCTGCGGCCCATGACCATCTCTTCGACAGCGCGTTCCCGGACAGTGCCGGGGCACCAGTCCTCCCTGTGGCGTACACGCACACTAACAGCCATGCCACAGCGCTCGTAGCCAGGGCGTGCGTGCCTGAAGTCGCGATATTGGCCAGGGTGGACGATATCAGGAACGCGAGGGCCAGCTCGGTGGGAAATGGGACGGCGACATAGTAATCGGATAGTGCCAATGGCGACGGCATGAGGGAAGATGAGGTCTACCGCGGGTCCATGGTGGCCTGTTTTGTCACGGCCGAGACTTCAAACAGGAATGCCAACTGCTCGTTTGGATTTGGGTTCTGGTTTCATGCTGCCGCAACAGCGCATCGTGCGCCGGTGACGCGCAAGGGCGGTTTGGAGCAGCGGAAGGGGCAAAGAACGGCATGGCGATTTCTCTTCGTGCGACGCGTGCGCTTTGACAGTCGTAGTCCTCTCGTGCTCGTCCTCAGCGTGTAGTCTACATCGACCAGACGAAGATGGATCGTGTGCAGATGGCGCCTCGGGACTTGCTGACTGACTGCCGATCCGCCCTTGGCTGCCCGATGCGTGGTCTGACACCAACCAACCAGCAGATACAATGCTTCCAACACGCCAATCAAGCATAACACGCACCTATGGAAATTGACCGTGTACAAATTTCAAGACATACCGAGCTCAAATGGAGCCGTGACAGCTGGCATATGCCGGGTCTCGCATGCGATATGGGGTTAGCCTCGAGAGCAGCATGCTGATGATCCATACGCTTACTCAGTAGCAAGCCGACGCCGGCATTGGTATACCGTAAGCTGAGGGACCCGGGGTGTGACTCTCGAGATGGAGGTACGACAAGCCGCTGAGCGCAAATTCTCAACTTGCTCTCTTCATCTGCTGTTGCATGTTTCCTTTTGGAACATCATCCTTGCCCAACGACATCCTCTGTTAACAACAAAGCACCTGACCAAGAAAGCATGGGTCTTCAATTTAATCCTGACGTGGCCGCTGTCCTGGCTGCGGTGGTAAGGATGAATTTCTCGAGCGAAATGCTGAAGACCTCCAAAACACTGACCATCGCTAGGCAGTACCAAATTCCCCGCCACCAATTCCGGTGTGTCCATGACATGAGCCTGTGGTCATTTCTGCCTGACAAGACTGTAGTTGGGCGATGTAGCAAGTCGACGTGCCGTGCTCGAAGCCATATTCGCAACGCGACGCGCCGCACAAGAGCCCATCACGGATGTAGACGTCAAAGACATATACATTGAAGCACAAGTAAACCTGACGACGCCCGAGATTCGTATCCACAAGCTTCACATCTAACCCTCTCCGTCCAGGATGGCCACAAAGTCCTCGTCCGCTGGTACTCTTCCACCACCCATCCGTTCCCAGGCAGCGCAGTCCTTTACAACCACGGCGGAGGCTACATAGCACTCTCCCTCGAATCATACGACCAGATCGTTAAGAACTACGTCTCCCACACAGGCGTGCCCATACTCGCCGTCGAATACCGCCTTGCCCCTGAAGTCCGCGCTCCCGTCCCGGTCCAAGACGTCTACGCCGGCCTCCAATACCTCCACTCCAACGCCAGCACCCTCAACATCGACCCCACGCGGATCGCCGTCATGGGTGACTCGGCCGGCGGAGGTCTGAGTGCTGCCGTAACACACTACAACAAACTCCAACCACAGCCTCTGCCCATCAAAAAGCAAATCCTCATCTATCCCATGCTCGACGACACGAACAATGATCCTTCCTCCCCAGTCTACGCTCCCATCGCCCCCTTTGTCATCTGGACAATGGACGATAACATCACTGCCTGGGGAGCACTTCTAGATAAACGAACCTCAGCATCCGACTCGATCCCCCCAACCCACGCGCCTGCTCGCGCCACAGTCGAAGAAGCACAAGATCTCCCTCCCGCATACATCGACGTGGGAGAGTTGGATTTGTTCCGCGAGGAAGCTTTGCAGTATGCGAGTCTGCTGGGGCGAGCGGGCGTGAGTTGCGAGTTCCATTTGCTACCGGGTATGCCGCATGGATTCGAGGCTCTTGCGCCGAACAGCGAAGTTACGAAGGCAGTGATGGCGAGGAGGTTTGCGGTGTTGAAGGAGTTGTAGATTTGGAGTTTACCATGAAGGCAAGGGGATTAGATCACGGAGAGATGTTGGGCGAGGATGTGTATAGATTGCTATAGCTATACAGACAAGTTAGGATGGGGGTAGAGATTCCATCTAGAGTACTGGGTTTGTATCCTATTTGATGATGTTGTTCGATTCGTTTTACAGGTCATCTATTGTGAAGCCCTTTTCGCGCGATTTACCAAGTACGTTTCGGGCGAGCACGTCTATGATTGCGACATCTACAATGGCGCCGTTGAGCTTCACTCTCGCATCGCAGACTGCTAAAAGTAGAGGGAGACCACGGACAAGATGAAGTCCGAATAATCTACAGCGCAAGTTTTGTGCCCGATGACACATGCCGAAACACTTTTTTGAATTGCGCGGCCCTTGTCAAACACTAGATCAAAGCGCGAAGAGGAATTGTTGCCTCAAAAGTGGTACGTGCCACTTATAACTGGTTGTTCATGTTCTGTTACAGCAACTCGCTCTGTATGCGAGCCCCGTAATGCAGCTAGCAGTTTATACCGATTGACATTGCCGTGCAGGTATACCGCTACTTTGTGCTATTGTTGGGAGGCTGCAATACAGCTCTGCGAGTAGAAGACTTCTGTGCTTCGGGGACTACCCGCCGTTTCCGGGCCAGCTTTGCAGAGGAGGATACCTTTCCTGCATCGGACGGAGGGGTCAGAGGTTCTGGTGTAGGCCTTGGCCTTTCTGCAGAAGGTTGTGTCGCCGATGGGCGATATTCCTCCTTCCAGATACTGGTCTCCCGGCGCCGTATGAGACATCGCGCGTCCTTGGTGTGCTGCGTGTTCTGCTGGATATGCGGTGGCCGTGCTTGTGGTCTATAATGTGGATAAATATGCTGGCCGAAATGGCTCGAAGGTCCGATTCGCGGGCTAGCCAGAGCCTCTTGAATACGCTCCGGTACTGTTGGATGTTTCTCCTCGCAGGCACTGGAGTCGCGACGCGCGTCCAGCTGCTGCAGAAGTTGTAACGCAGCAATCGCGATCCTGCGCAAACGTTCTGCAGTTTCGCGCGGGACCGCAGCTTCTATTCGCACCGGGAAGACCACGGGCTGCTTCCCAACCCCCAGCAGTGGTAGTCTCGACAAGAACTAAGCAGTCGAGTCATAACTGACCGGCCTACCAGACGCTGCCGCGACCTTCCTGACATCTTCGGCCATGTCAGGAATACCAACAATGATGGTTTGCGCCAGGATATCGTGAAAGGCACCATAAGCCTCAATCCGGCCTTTTTGTTCTTGATTGAAACGCATCACAATCTCAACAAATTCACGCGTGAAAATGTCCGGATTGCGTGCCGCCTCGACGTAGTCAATGAGCTCCTTGGGCAAATGCGTGGGGAGCAGCTGCGCCTTTTGGGAAAGGTTCTTGAGGTTTTGCAGTAGATCCTTCCTACACGTTCGATATCAGCTATTGCGTGGAGCGAGTCGCGTGGGGGATCTGACATCTCCCTCTGCAATGCCTGGTTTGTATGGGAGCCCTGATACTCGTGTGCTTGGCAGAGGACCATGTAGAGGTTTGTGATGATGGCGCGCAGTTCCTCTGTTGATTGGTCAGTTTACGCGCTGTGTAAGAACCGATAAGTGATTCATCGCCATACTGTCCACCTCATCGAGAGTCGTCGGGGCGGCCATTGCTCGCGAGGATTCTGGCCGTCGCAATATCGATTTGCGGAATGTCAGGACGAATGTTATTGGAGAGTTGTGAGCTCGCAGCGCCAGTTGGTTAAGGCAGCATTCTTGGCGCAAACTCAAACTCAAATGTGGGGAGACAACATCCCATCGTGTGACCTTCCACTCCATTCACTTCACACAAACTCAACACGACGTAAACTCTGTATTGCGTACGATGGTGGCGGCTACACTGCGGTCAGAGTGCCACCATTCCTGCGACGCAAATGGCACAAGGCGCGGCCGCTCGGCCACTGCGACAGCACCAACACCGTAGAGGCCTCAGCTTCGCACGACACCCAGCAGATCGCGATCCCAAGCAGCGCGTGGAGGACGAGGCGACGGTGGCATACATCAAGCGAATACTATGCGCAAGAAGTCCGGATGCGTCCACATCTGCAGCAGACTCGACTGCTCACAATCGAGTTTCCGAGCCTCTCGAACAGCTCTTGCCGCCACTAACGAGTTCCAACGATGTGGATATCCAATTATATGCTCTGATTGCCGTAGTCTTGAACCTATTCGTCCAGACATGGTACAATCGGATCACTCCAGATCAGGAATTCATCGCGTCCATTGTGCAGATTGTTGCCCACTGCACAAGAGCCCTGGAGCAACGACTGCGGCACGTCGACGTGGAACGCTTATTGTTGGACGAGCTGCCTGGACTGCTCACCGAACATGTCGACGGTAATTGGACATGTCAAGCCTCTCCCGGGGAAAAACCAAACCGCTGATCCGTGACAGCTGTTCGCTTCGCTCAGACTTCATTACGCGCACGTCTTACGACTGCAGAAGTGCGTCAGAGATACCACGCCCTCCGTCCACATCCCGCTCTTTCACCAGTTCCCGCAGACGCTGAACCCACGCTGGAGCAGCAGCAGCAAGAGAACGAAGCCGCGTGGTGTCTGCTCCTCGTGGACCGAGTCTTGCCACTATTGCTGCCTCCAGAGGATCTGCAAAACCCATGCTTGGACGTTCTCGTGTCGGAAATACTCGCGGAGCTAATCTTTCACAATGGCATCTGCCGCAAAGCTTGCGAGCCGTGGCTGCTCTGGGACGGCATCACCAAGCTTTTGCGAGCAGTGCGAAGTGGTGATGCAGCGCATAACCCTCCACAGAACAAAGGCTCTCCCCATGCTACCGCCAGCCAACGGGAGAGTCTCGAAGTACTGACCGCAGCACCCGCATCAAATGCGAGTCATGAACAGCTTCGTCCTCCTCGTCGGCGCTTCGAAGTGATCACTCATACGTTCTGGACTGTGATCCAAGCCGTCATGACGATCTGGCTGCTGGTCCGCACCTTTACCATCGCCATGATGCAGGCCTCGTCGATTCCAGCACGACCCGTTCGATCCTCGCACACGTCAGACGGACTGATTGGAGCGTCCGATGAGCCTCAACCAACACCCAAAGGAGGCCAGAGCGCACGCTTAGACGGCGAAACACGGCCTGTAATTGGCATGCACATCTGGGAGTGCACATGCAAGCTGTTAATGCTGGAGCAACGCACCCCATGGCTGTCAGGAATGCTCTCCTTCCTGCAGTGGACGGCCTTGCATGGACCAGGGCAAATATGCGGCATGAACAGCAGATTGGACAGGTGAGTTCTTTCATCATCACCATCCTCATCGTCAATCAATCAAACCCCCGTCCCGTGATTAGTGATGATGCTGTACCGAGGCGACAAAATACCACGCAAGCACGGGCCACGAAGCTCTTGCAGCTTGTTGTCCCAACGTGTGTCGCATGAAACCCTGGCCTTGCTTCCCCTCATTCGCCGCAAGCGAACAAGCCACGACGGCAGCCTGCATGAGCTCACGGTCATCTGATTCTGACGTCGGCCAATGTCACGCTCCGGACCTCTCGTGTTCTGGAGACTCTGTTTCAATTGTTGCGGTGCACATCGCTTGCTGTTCACGAAAAGCGCTTCAACCCCGGCCGGACACAGCTCTGTTGTGTCGCGCATCGCTGTCGATACATGCAGCAGCAGCCACCACGCGCTGATGATGATGATGAGGATGATGATGGATGGGTTCGGTCCCGACGCGTAATCAGCTGCTGCTGGCTAGCATCGGGCAGCGTCGCAGACGCTTGCGCATGAACGCTGGCAGCGAAGCGAGACACACACACACACACACACACACACACAGATACACAGCTCAACACCACACCACGCAACACCACATGTGGTGATGCCGTTCGAGATGGAAAAAGATACTTGTTCGGAAAAACAGAGCAGGCCAAACGGGAGTGAGATGAGTTCACGCCAGTTCGCAAGTGCGGCTCGCAAGCTCGCCAATTCCGCGCGCGGGTCCGGGCCTTTGCGGGCCAGCCAGGGTGTGTTCTCATCATCATCCCACACACCCCGGCACGATTGGCCTGGCTTCTCAGCTTCCGGCCCACGATTGCGGCCCAAACCTAGGAAGAACAGAACTTGCCTGCCTGCTGCTACTACTGCACTGTACGACAGTCGAACAGACTATTTTGTCAGAGAAGGATCCCGGGCAGCGGACCCAAAGCTTACGGATTGGCCCTTGCTGCTGCCGAAGTTAATTGTGGGCACCAGTGAGAGGGCAAAACAGCGTCTGAACCACTCTATTCGTCCGCCTCACCCTCACCAAGGCGCGCCGGATGACGGACGCGAGAAAGCAAAGCAAGCAAGCAAGCAAAGCAAGAAGCGGGCGGGCAAATGTCGACTATCGCGATCCGATCCCGGGTTGCCATCCCCTCGTTCGCCCGTCGTCGTCGTCGTCGTCGTCGTCGTCGTCGCCTCCAATATTGAATCCTCTCTGGTCTGGTCTTCAGCGCACAATAGTGCAGTCCGTGCAGCAAGCACATCATCACTCATGCCGTCCGTTCGCCTCTGGTGACAGATGATGTTCCGGGAGGAAATCAAGGATGAAAGCGGCGGTCCCAAACGGCGCGGCACCATGCACGCAATCAGGCCATATTTCCCTTCTCAGCATCTTGCACACCCAACGCATTGCGATATCTCATCACACCCAAACAAACCTCTGGGTCCTGCAAAAAAAAGGAAGGAAAACAACATCATCATACTGACAATAAATCTCCCCTCTCTGTGCCCATAGGCTCCTTTCCTTCCAATTACACGCCCGCGTGCAGAACAATGCCAACAAATGGCTCCCCTCCATCCTGCAAGCCACCCGAAACGCCCTCTTTCCCGAAAACGTTGCAGCAGCAGCAGCAGCAGCTCCTGCTCCTCCTGCACGCGTGCCTCCTCTTCCTCCTCCGACGGCCGACGAAACGGACCGGATGCGCCAGGAATGTGCCGCCGTCATCGTGGATGCCGTGCCGGATTTCGTGCGCGCGAGATTCTTTGCGACGGGCCATGTCGAGGTCATGCGGAAGGATGTGGAGATGGAATTGGAGGTCTTGCTCGGGGATGTTTACTTGAATAAGCATTTGGTGGTGAGAGTGGTGGAGGTGATTGTCGCGAGGCTGTTCCCCGAACTGCAGACTTCTGTCGCTTGTTGACGGTCAGTTTTGGAGCGGTGAAGCGCGTCGAGGAGCAGGGCAGGCTAGATGATTAGTTCGTGGTAGCTGGTTGGATGAAATGGATATGAAGTTCCGCAGCGACAAGTGAAGATCGATCATGTTGACCATGGTCGTTGGCGATGTCGCCCAGTGCATTTTGTGCCCTGTCTCACGTCTCCTGTCCCCATCGACGACGACTCGAGCTAGATCTCCCGCTCCCCTCCTGGCTGCGTAGGCAGTCAATCCCAAACATAACAATACAGTAATCCGAACCCTCCTCTTCTCGTTTGATGGCCGCGCGAGCGGACTTAGATCCCAGTCTCTGCCCAGTCAACGAATAAATTTGGGTCGTCTCTGACCCCCTTCCTCTTCTCTGATGCGCAAATAAAGTATCGTGCTGTGCTCATGTGTCCCATGTGTCCCAGATCCCTTCAATGCAGAGTAATCAGATCGCGCGCTGATGAGACCGAGATAAAACCTATGCAAAATATACAAGCTGGATCGATGGTAGAAGTGAATCCCCTCGCTGGGGCTGTCCCGCAGAGGCAGAGTTGTGAGAAGTGAAATATAAGGACTGAAATGAAAGAGACCGGATCAACTGGCACTGCCGGTCCCTCCGTTGGCCGCTTGTGTAGGGTGTGACGACTGCAATTTGAGCTTCTCCATCAATTTGCCCATGGTGACGCTCTCGTTGAAGTCCAGAAAACCTTGGGGCTGTTGTTCGAAAAAGGCGAGTACAATCTGGAGTGCCTGGCGAGCTTCTTCGGGAGATGTCGCCGCTGCGGACTTGATGGATCCGCGTCGACTCGACGACTCAACGTGCGAAGGTAGCGGCGGGGGCCCCATACTGTTGTGGTCGTTCAACATTGAGGACGGATGCATCGTCGCAATCGAGCCAGTGTGCGGAGACATGGCTTCATCGAGGCTAATCAGCGGATCAGGAGGTTCTTCCATCGGCGAATCGAGCGTTGAACCGTTGGTTGTATATGTAGGCGTCGCTGCGTCTCCTGGGGAGCTCGAAAAGTGGTCTATGCGCGGGAAGGTCCGACTTCGCGGTCGGTGGGAGCTGGATGTCGGCGGTACAGCAGCGATCGGTCGCGAAGTGGGAGTGGGTATGAATGGCGACGGGGCCGTTCCGGAGTCGGGCGTGAAGAAAGGCGAAGTGCCGGGACTGAGCGGTCCCGGCGAAAATGAAGATGGCGCGGTGTCGGTGAAGGCGCTGTCCAGTGAGGTGGTGCTTTGACTGTGGAAAACACCCTGCCTGTGGTTGCCAAAGTCGATGTAGTCGTCGGGGCTTTCGTTCTTAATACTTTCCTGACTCTGTACCCGCTTCAGATCGATCGGTGACGGTGAACCGAGGCCAGAAGGCGATATGGGAGAGGTGTCGCCGGGCGTGTGTGACGAAGAGGACACTGCAGCGCCAAAGTCAGGATCATCGGGCGCGAGCGACGCTTTTCGCGACCGCGCGCCCATCAAATTGTGCTTGAGCTTGAACTTTTCGATCCAGCTCGAGCTCAACGTGACATGATTGTCGGGACTCGTGGTTGTCGCAGCAAAGGCACGGGCTTGCGCGCGAATCATTTCGTCGGTAAGAGGGTTGCCCTTCTTCTCCTGCTCGAAGTCAACGACCACGCACGTGTGGTGCCTCGAAGCAGCGCACACGTACCTGATTCTTCGCCCAGACGGCGAGCGCACGTTCAATGTCGGGCGAACGGCCTTTCGCGCGCTTCACGGGCGATCGACTGCCATCGTCTTGGAAGAGGTACTTTTCCCGTTGTCGCAAGACTTTGGAGACGGTGCTGCGACGTAGTCAGCGACGGTCCCCGCAGGTCGCGTGCAGTCGCGTCGTACCTTCTCTCGACGCCAAAAATGGCTGATGGAGCGGATTAGCGTCTCGTTCATCGATCAGCAGGCAGCCACGTACCTCCAATCTCGGTCTGCTTGCTGTTGGGGTGCTCCTCCGCGTACTGGCACATGCGTTTGCGGTCCAGGTCGGTCAGGGTTTTGCGCGGCGTCGACGTCGATCGGGTGGAGGTTGCCGACACAGGTGTCAACAACGGTCCGGCAGACATGGGCTGGAGAGGCTGCACGGGCTGCTGTTGGTAGATGGGCGGATAGGAAGCCGGGCCGTGACTGTTGAGCATCGACGGCCACTGCGGCATGCCGGTCACCAAGGGCTGCAGCTGGTGGTGATGCATCGGGCGGTGGTGCATGCCGCTGGCAAAGGCGCTGGGCTCCATGGGCAGCTGCGGCGAGGCGAAGGTGAAGCCCTGATACTCCTGGGCGGGCGTGCCGTGGTGCGAGTGAGGATGCGTCGGGAAGTGCGACCAGTGGGTGGGCGGCGACGATCGATACGCGGTGGAGCGGTCGTCGTCGGCCATGGCATCGACATGCACCGCGGCGGGCGTGTGTCGACGTCCAGGTCGCGGCGGCAACAGCACAACGGCGAGCGGCAGTAGTAGTAGCAGCGGTAGTAGCAGCAGCAGCAGTAGTAGCAGCAGCAGTAGTAGCAGCAGCAGTGGTAGTAGCAGCAGCAGGGAGCAGCAGCAGCGTTACACGCCGGTGGCTTGGGGCGCGAGGCGGCAGCGACGGCAGCAGTTCGCTCGGGGATGCAATGTGCAGCACGCGAGCCAGGACGACAGCATCACCACCACCGGCGGCGGCAGCAGCGAGGCTCATATGCGGTTACAGGAGACGAGTCGAGGCACAAGTGCTGAGAGTTTGCGGAGGCGGTCGTGCCAGGGTGTCTAGTGTAGGTTTGCCAGTAGACGACTACGCACGGCTCGGCGCGCTGGCAAGGCAGGAAGGAGCAGCCAACTTACTGCTCCTGCTGCTGGCTGCTGGCTGCTGGCTGCTGGCTGCCACGGCCGCAGAGAGATGCTGCATCCCTGCCGGCGCGCGATCGACTTGTTCTGTCGATGTCGCTGCTGCGTGCGCGCGGGAGAGATGACGGCCGTCGCTAGTGCTCACCTCCGACGACGCCATGCCTGTCCCACGTCGCACAATTGCTGGATGCTCCATCGACATGCAGCGCGCGGCCAGCGAGCTGCGGCCGCGCTGCTGTGCGATGAGCTTGCCGTGCAGTGGCCTGCGTTCCCGCGCCCGGCGCTTGGACGCTCCGCCGATGGTGCAGTGCATGCCATGCATGCCATCCCCCATCCATCATCAGCCTCCAATGCCAGAAACATCCGCCCGCTCTGCCTCTCCATTGCTCGCCCAACACCCACGCGTGCGCCGTGCGCCTGACTGCGTCGCGTCGCGTCGCATCGGCATCGGCGTCGGCCCTCGCTCGCCGGTGGCGGCATTCCGCCCACGCCGCGCCGCCGCCGACGACGGCCATGGCGATGACCCCCCCACCCCAGGCCGCCGGGCCAGCAGGCAGGCATTCGGGCCACCTCGCTAGCACCAGACGCCCGCAATGGTCCATGATGATTGAATGATCGTCGACCAGCCCGCACCATCCACGCCGACACCTCATCTCCTGCCCTGCCCCCGAGACACGCCTTTCCCATTTGCTCCATCGCGTTCACAGCAGACACCGAAAGCTTAGCGCCCTATGGCAAAGGCAAAAAGGCGAGCGCGCGCGAGTAAGCGGGTGAGTTTGGCAAAAACGCTGAAAGGGTGCTGTTGCGATTGGTAGCCGGTGCTGCACCTGCTCCACACGGCCGGCGATCCTGTTGGCAGCGACGCTCAACGCTTCCGGTGTGCTGTGCTGTGCACTGCAACTGCCCTCCCTGCCGTGCCTGCCCTGCCTGTTCTGCTTGGCGCCACAGCGGCCACACCTGCCTCCGCTGCTGGCTGCTGATCCGGCACGCACCACGGCCGACCTGCACGCACGCACTCCCTCCGTCCTCCCGACCGCCCATCCCATCGCATCGCGACACTTTGACACCAGTCCGCGCGCGGGGATCGCTCCTGTCGATCGGGGCCCCTCGGCCGCCCCTCCGCCCACCCAGCCTGAAGCAGCGCAACGTAGGTTATCCAAACCTCGACCACTCCCCAAACCATCATCAGACTCATCACAGACCACCGACCCACGCGACCTCCCGCTGCCAATATGGCATCCATCGTCGCCCTCCCGCCACCACTGCCACACTGCCGAACGCGCGAACGCATTCGATGCACAGTATTGCCCCCCGAAATAGCTCGGACCCTTCCGCCCACCGCGATTCGCCTCGACTAAGCCAGCTATTGAAATTCTAGATTGCCCTCTTGGGACGCCCATCATAACGATACCATACCCTTCTCCCTCTCGGCGTCAGCGTGCTGCAAACTTGGCGCCTCCTGAGCAATCGCATTCAGTCATTACAATGCTGCCCAGCGACTCAGCGCACCTTGTCCAGTGCAAAGCCTCGCCATTTGCTCGCCAAAACTCACGCTTGCACGCTTGTACCTTTGGCTAGCCTGGCAGCCGGATCTTCGGTCTCCCTCCGACGTCGTTTTAGAATTTCCCTTTTCGATGCCATCAATCCAGCGCCACCACATCCCTCGCGCCATCCCTACACATCACGAACAAGTCCGGGCGTGGTTGGTCGTCCCGATTGTTTCGACGTGCAAAATGACGGCAACGCTGACCATCCAATGGGAACATGCCATGCCCACATTTCTGCATCCAACCCCTCAAGGGCGGGTAGCTTGTCGTGCAAGAAATGTAGCAGGCCTTGTTTGACCCTTCCGGCTGTACAACATCAACTTTAACCTTTCCGTTTCCTGTAAACTGTGCCCGCAAATAGAACACGCCTGATTTGATGAACGGCACGCCGTACGAGCCATTCGATCGCATTGCATCGCCTCGCTCCCGCAAATCACGAAGAGCAAAGTGACCAAGCGCCGACGGCCATAGCAAAAATGGATGATCTTCTGCAAGGCGATCCGGCTCGCCGATCAACAAGAAAAACCGTCCGGGAGAGCATCGCGCCCTAATGCTCACAAGCTCAAGCCGGCGCGAGCTTGGCACTCAAGCGGTGCTAGCAACTAGCACTCCAAAGACACATGCTAGTATGCTACTATCACGAGGTGGAGGCATCTTGAAGACGACATCAATGACGCGTCTGTTACACGACAGCATCAGCCACACAGCCCGGTGTGCACCCCGTCACCAAATCGATCCCCGCCGCTTCCAGCTTGCGACGGGATACTCGTGTTCGATGTTCATCAAGGTGTGCACTATCTTGAATTGTGCGCTGCAGCCAGACCTTCGCTGTACCTGCTTCTGCTCCCGTGCAGGGCCCTGCGATGCTTTGGACAAGCTGCGGACCCGATCTTCAAGCATCAAGCATGCTCTTCCGGTGCCATTCCCCGGGGCCTCAGAATCATCGCGACCTCGTATACACCGAGTGCAGACCATCCTTCCTATCATCAATCGTCATCATCATAGTCTTGGGCACGACTTGTCACAGTCATCAATCAGCATAGCGAAAGCTTCCGACTCCTTGACAACGGTACTGCATCACCCTTCGGCAGGATCCGACATTTGCCAAGCGCCTCCGATGACAGCTCGTAACCTGAAACACGACATTCAAAGAAGCAGGGCATTTACTTGAAGACGTGTTTGACGATCGACATGGTTCTACTACAACCCGCTTGCAGTGCGGAGTCTTATTACTTGGATGGCCAAGCTCAATCGTCGTGGGAACATCCCAGTCACAGGAATCCAACCACCGCAAGGCTGAGCGGAAGCCGACGACTTGAAACTCTACGAAATGCAAAAGGATTGCTTGGACGCCCAACTCCGCTTTCCGTAGACATCTCGGCCTATTAGGACTCCCGTCTACGTTAGCGAAACAAAATCTTTGGCTTTCAGACTTTCAGATGCGGGGCTTGAGGGAATGGTGGGAAACATGTGAAGGAATGAATCAAGGAGAGGGATGGGGGAATATTGTAATTGTCGGGCCGCAAAATTCAATGCTGATGATGGACGTACGGCTGGCAGTAGTAGTAACAGTAACTGGTGCAAAGGTAAATATGAACGGAAGAGGAAAAGAGCCAAGACTGCAATGCCAGCTACCGCTACTTCAATCAATCGATCAACATCGATCGAATAACACATCCACACCACCGCTTCCCGTCCATCGGAATTTAAGCGCAAAGACGCCTATCATACCCTACCATAACCAAACGTCGTCGTCGTCGTCGTCATCTACTGATTTGCAGACGTCGTCTATCGATCGACACACTCCTCGCTCATCTCATCAGCATCCAGAGGCACTAATCGGATATCTTTTGTTTATTTTTCCCCCAAAAACGAGATCGTACAGACGTTCATGAATTCATGACAAAGAAATTCCTAGCCTAACCCTATCCAGAAAGGTTCCAGACATCTCACATCTTCACGCCCAATTCCGAATAGAAGTGGTTCATCTTGTGCTTCTCGGAAGATTTCTTGCCTGTGTTGGGATCGTAGGTGTGGCAGCCTGAGGAGGCGGCGTTGGGCGGCTGTTGAGGATATTTTGGTTAGACCAAGGGCGAGGAATCAATGGTACGCTGTTGCATGTGACCACGAGACTACGATCGGGCAAAACTCACAGTGTACAAATGCAGACTGATGGCAAAATCCTCGGGATCTGTGCTCGGGTTGCCGACCGAGTGCAAGCCGAGACGGTCACTCATGTACGTGACCTGGTCCGCGGTGTACCGTGTTCTCCGCATCACTGGCAACTTGTTGGTTGATGAAGCTCTCGGGCATGTGGCTGAACATATGTGCTCGGTATTGCCGTTCAAAGCAGCAGCTTGAGCGGATTTGACTTCTGCTAACGAGGGACTGGAGTTGGCTTGACAAGGGAAGCCATAGAGAGTTTCTTCCAGCGTGCCTTTGAGCACTTTCATTACACAATGAGCATCGGCATGATCGTGGACGGGCGATGCTTTGCCTGGTGTCCAGACGAGAATCTACATGTGGTGGTCAGTGAATGTTGGTGACTGAGGCAAACGTGGTGGCTGAGGCAGAAGTGTTGGGTGCCTGAAATTTGAGGCACCAACTAGATGGCGTGCTCAGAGCTAAACCGTTTTGAACGCGCGAGCGAGGACAAAAGGTCGACCACGTTCGTTCCCACTTCTTGTCTTGTAAACTCACCAAGAGGTTTGCTTTGCCGTTCCCTCTATCCACGAGATTCCTGGTGTACGCCGCTTGGGCGTCCGAAAACGCGTACTTGGACCATTCCGCCTCGTCGGACAAGTATGACTCCATCGCGGAGACCAAGTCGCCCACTCTGACCGACGCGCTGTCGATACCATTGCTCGGACCCAGAATGCGATTGATTTCCTGAACGAGAAGCTGGAAATCATCCTCGTGGTCGAAAGAATGTTGCCGGAGGTGCTGAGGCTCGGGCGAACCTCTGGCACTGTCGTGCAGCGAAGCCGGCTTCACCGACCCCGCACTACTGGAAGAGGAACGTCGTGCTGTGGTAGACATACTCGCTGGCGATGATGGAAAGATGTTCGGGCCTAGTCGGACGGAATGGACAGTCGAAAGGTGGGACTACGGCAAGCAGAAATTCCTGGAGGGCAAGGCAAGGCCTGTTGGAAGGTGGGAGTGGCAGTCGCTTGCGTGCTACTTGGCAGAGTTGTAAGGCGCAGGACCAAAGGCTCACGCAACGTGTTGGCCCACCCCGTATCGACCGGAGTGCTTCTCCCTCGAGGATTGGCGTGCGCATGTGAGCGCCCAAGCTCCGCCGATGGCAGCCGGTCATTGGCCTCTGCCTCACCGCGCCACCGGCCGGAGCTTGTTTGCTCGGATTGTCTCATGCACAATTACCTCGCACCGCGCCCGCTTGCGTTGTTGCAAGTAGATCGCGTTTGCGCACATGCGATGAGCCGATGGCGCGTGCTGCCAGCTGCTTCACACACCGCGCTGCTCTGGCGGCAGGCGAAAGAAAGGTAGGTCGACGCGCAGTGAGCGAGCGAGCGACATGGGCCCTGTCTATTGCAGTTATCTAGCGACGAGCCGGCGCCAGTAGCTGGTTGAGAACGTATCACCTTGCACCGGCTTACCCTGCGCCATTCTGCAACCAGTGTTGTCCCGAGAATGTAGCATGTGTTTCGAAGTAATGGCTGCAAACTGCCCGTATCAAACCTTCCGTTTGTGCACTTCTTCGCTCGTCGTCTTTCCTCCATCTCGAGTTTTGCACGTGACCATGAAGTCTCGGGACTTTCTTCGTCTGCCCCACCAATGCGGTCGTGGTCGATTTTCGGAACGAACACCCTCCCCCAACCATCACCCTCCACGACGACGACGACGATACACGAGTGCCTCGGCGGCTGCACACGCGCGATCGCGATCACTGATAGCCCATCATGGCGACGACGTTGGACAAGATCAAGGCCATCGAAGATGAGATGGCCAAAACGCAGAAGAACAAGGCCACATCCTTCCACTTGGGACAACTGAAGGCCAAGCTCGCGAAGCTGAAGAAAGAACTGCTCACACCGAGTAGCAGCGGAGGAGGCGGTGGCGTGGGCTTCGATGTGGCACGTACAGGAGTGGCCTCGGTCGGGTTCATAGGCTTCCCATCCGTGGGCAAATCCACGTTGATGTCCCGGCTGACGGGACAGCACTCGGAGGCTGCTGCATACGAGTTCACAACGCTCACCACGGTTCCGGGACAAGTGGTATACAACGGTGCCAAGATCCAGATTCTCGATCTGCCGGGTATCATTCAAGGAGCCAAGGACGGCAAGGGTAGAGGTCGGCAGGTCATTGCAGTCGCAAAGACTTGTCACTTGATCTTTATTGTCCTCGATGTCAACAAGCCCCTCACGGACAAACGTGTTATCGAGAGCGAGCTGGAAGGGTTTGGCATTCGGATCAACAAGCAGCCACCAAACATCAAGATCACGAAGAAAGACAAGGGCGGGATTTCCATCACCACGACACAAACCTTGAACCACATTACCAACGAGGAAGTCAAGGCTGTGCTGAACGAGTACAGAATGGCCAACTGCGATGTGGCTATTCGGTGCGATGCAACTGTCGACGACTTGATCGATGTGATTGAGGCGAAAAGCCGAGCCTATATTCCCGTCATTTATGCATTGAACAAGATTGATGCCATTTCCATCGAGGAGCTTGATCTGCTTTACAGAATTCCAAACGCGTGTCCAATCTCTTCGGAACAAGGCTGGAACATTGACGAGCTTCTCGAGCAAATGTGGGAGAAGTTGAACCTCCGCCGAGTATACACGAAGCCCAAGGGTAAATTACCAGACTACACTGCACCTGTAGTGTTGCGTAGCACCGCATGCACCGTCGAAGACTTCTGTAACGCTATCCACAAGACCATCGTGGACCAATTCCGGATAGCAATCGTCTATGGCCGCAGCGTGAAGCACCAGCCGCAACGAGTGGGTCTGAGCCACGAACTGGCAGACGAGGATATTATTACCATTATCAAGAAATAAACCGTCGTGTCCACTTTTACATGGAAGGAAACCTGCCATGTCTGCTGCAAGCAGCGGTGTGGCGACGACCCTCAGCCGATCCGGCTTGGCATGTCACGTTGAGAGTTCAGTCTGCGTCAGCTCAACGATGCGTGACGTCCACACGTCGATCACCACGCAGCCCTAGACCATCTGAGGAGCCGAAGCATGAATGGATGACGGTCGGTAGAAAAGACATTAAGGTCAAGGGAACTGTCTCGATTATGTGGTGCGGATCATCATGACTGAACGAGCACATGAAACATCTCACTCCTGGAAAGAACAGTCTTTCCTGGCCTTCGCAGCTAGATCAGGACTTTCGAGCTCGCGCATTTACATCACGACTGCAATGTGGTCGTCCATGTCTGCATGAGGGTCAGCATCGCAAACATTTTCTGAGAAGCAGATCGTGCTTACATTTGGAGATATCTCCGAGGAAACAGGCGGCGATGATGCTGATCCCACCAAAAGCGATAGACACCAGATAGACGTAGATGTACGAATCCGCATATGCGGTTCGCCCCGCAAGGACAACTCCCTCGTATGCTCCAGGCAACCCCAGCAATACCGGGAATGTCTTTGATCCGATCGATCAGAGAGACACCGGTCAGCTCAATGACTTCGGCAATTATGGTCTCATTGGTGATGTTCAATTGGGTCACCATGTAGCCTCCAATATCTGGTGTGCGTTAGTTGATGCGGACTGTTGGACAGCCTTTCAATTCTCGAGCGATACTGTACTTACAATGAACAGCTTTGGGCGTGAACTTGTGCACAAAGACATTGTAGTAGACGCTATAGCCGATACTACCACCAATGACTCGAATCGCAAGTGTCAGAGCCGCGACAGTGGCGATCAAATCGTCCGGGCAGATGATGGTGGTAATACTGCGGAGAACTCAGCTGGCATGCAACAACAAACACCTTCAGAAAGAAGGCGGAAAAGAGCAACTCACATCGAAGCCGGCACAACAATCCCTCCAATCCCGAGCCCCGCAAGGAAAAGTAGTCCCCAAATCGTACTCAGATTATCGACTCGAGCGCAGGCGAGTGATCCACAGCCTGCGGTCATCAACACCGAAGAAGCGATCATCAATTCCTTGTTATGCCCGTTCAAGACGGAAAGTAGCACGAGAACAATCACTGCGCCTCCACAAATGCCGAAACTGACGGGTAAGCCACGGACGCCGACGCCGACGGGATCGTGGCCGTAGACGTTGAAGGCTTGCGTTGGCCAGAACATGAGAACGGAGAAAAAATTTGCGCCGCTGGAGATTTTTTCCAAACTCGTTAGCTTGTTTTTCGTCTCGTGATGGGTTGGGGCGACGTGATGGGAAGGTTGCTGTGCTGTGCTGGGGACTTACGAGATGAATGTGATGATGAGCGTCATGGATAATGTTCGAGGATCTTGTCGGAGGCGTTTGGGAAACATGGGGTGGGGAGCGTAGTAGGTTTCCCAGATCACGAAGGCTATCATCAGGACGATGCCGAGGATTAGGGGTGTGAGAACGTGGGCGCTGTCCCAGGAGTACTGCGGGAACGTGGTCAGTATCTCCAGCTTCTTTTCCAGGTCGGATTTGCAGCTTTCGTTGGACTTACTTGGTACCCGCCCCATTGCTAAGACGAAGAAGATTGCAGAGTCAGCGCCAGCTTTCAGCGCAGCGTGAAGGTCTGTCGCTCACCATTCCCATCATGAACAAGATCATTCCGCTCACGGACAAGAAACCGCCGATATAATCGATTTGGCGAAGGATGTCGCGTTTCGTCATGCCTTGAGAATTGACCCGCGGAGGAGGATGATAAAAGATCACGACCATGACCTACGCAGCAAAGACATCAGCCACATGAGAATCCTTGGCCCTTCGTGCTCTTGAGAAGAAAAAGACTCACCAACCCAATGAACGCCCACAACCCACAAATCAACCCGAGCCATCGCCAGCTGGCATAATACGCAACAAGCTGGCCGCTAAGATCCGGAAAAGGTCAACAATCGTTACTTTACCCGAGAAAGCTGAAGCAGCGAAGCAGTAGAATGGAATAGAAATGGTGACCTACTACAACACCGACGGCAAAAACGGCAAAATAGAAAAAATCAGCACTGCGACATATTTCCCCCTCTTGGACGTCGGAGCCAATTCAGACGTGACGGCCAAAGCGGTGAGTTCGTTAATTCCCGCTCCCACGCCTGCGAAGACCATGCCGCAGATGAAGTAATTCACTAGAAACGAACAAATGTCAGCTGCTGGAACGAATGGATAGTCGGAAAGAACAGGAAAGGAAATGGGAAAAAAGAAGAACATACTATCATCCACCGTCGAACAAATAATCATCGCAATGACGAGAAAACTCGCTCCGATGATGGAAACCCATCGTCGCCCGATCAGGTCGCTGATGGAACCGACAAAGGGACACACTGCGGCGAGAGAGAGGAGGTTCGCGAGCACGAACCAGACCCAGCGGTCGAGGCCGCCGATGTCGCGGTAGATGTAGGGTGGGACGGCGCCGAATAGGTAGACGGGGATTTGGCTGCCGGTCCAGACTGTGGTGGAGGTGTGTTAGTTGGGATGTGGAGGGAAGGAGGGAGGGGAGGAAAGGAGGGAAGGGAGCGGATACGTACGAAATGCCATGGCTATGAGAGACATTAATCGGGCGAAAGACTGTGGTGATGAATAGTAGTCAGCTTGGATTTCGCTTTCTTGTTTCTGTGCTTAGAGCAGACAAAACGAACCATATTCCCCACACCCTCATGATCAACTCCATCACCAGAAGTGCGCAATCCATCTTTCTCGTAGTAGTCATCATGACCAGGTACGCGTTCATTGGTATGAATGTGTTCAATGTGACTGATTTCGGCCTTCTTTTCGGTAGGCTGTGCGATGTCTGGTTTTTGGGGGAAAGAAACCCTTCTGATCAGTCTGATGATATTCATCTCTTGCCAAAACGTTGTCGGGGATCGGGACAGTGTGGCAAGCATGCATACCAGACGACGACTCGCTATCAGTAGTAGCGATCTTCTCTGCCATGTTTGTTGTTGTCATCGTCGGGGAAAAGAAATATCTTTCCACAAACGACGACCTTTTTTTTTGTCCCCCAACTCGAGTTGGAAGAACCAAGTGCGAAGAAGAAACTATCTATGTATCTTCCCCGACCCCATCATCCCAGGTACTCCACAAAGCGGCGCGACAGATAAAATCCAGCCAAAGGAAACAAGGTACAAAGCTACTTCGCACACGTCTTGCCCGAGGGAGGCGTTTCGCTCTCGTGTCGTCCCAAACGACTTTTCTGGCTCGTTTGCCGCCCATTGTGTTCAACTTGCCGTCCCTGTGCGCGCGTCAACGTGTACTCCACGCGGAGAACCCTGCAGAGCGTGCAGGAAGAGGTTCCCGTTCTAAGGCAAGATCGTATGGGGTAGCTCGGAGTACATTTGGATTGCGATGAATGGGTTCTCATAGGGTAACCGGTGATTGGAACGCGGGTTTTGCGATTATGCACGGTTTGACGACGCTGGATAGAGTGCTGTTCTCGTCTTTTCAGGCGCGCAGTAAACCCTCTTCCTGTGTTCAAGGGTTGTAGTCGCGGTAGTAGCTGGAATGAGTTGCATTCACTTGGTAAACTCGCAAAAGCTTCGAACCTGATCCTGCCCCCGACCACAGATCTCGTGCTTTTAGTAGACCGTCAAGCTGGCAAGCAAACAGCTCGCCTATATCTCTCCAGAGCGACCTTATCCCTTCTAGCGCCAAGTAAGCTCCCCGCGGAGCAGCTAGATGCTGCATATCCTGGTCGATGCACGACTGACTCTAGCCGGTCGAGTCGTATTGCAACTGTTCCGGAAGCTCCGGGGCAGACATGGGCTTGTCGTTAGATTTCAGCGTGGCAATGATTTGTGGGATTTTCCCGTGAGGTCGTGTACACTGCCTGAGGCTGAGCATACTCCCCGAGCTCATATCTCGAATGAGAGGCGAGGATTGGCTGCCGGCTAGATGGAAATGGCTCACAAGGGTGACGTATGCAGTGGAGTCGCGTTTTGCTGACTCTGTTGCTGGCGGTCAGAGATCTTCGGGAACATCGTATTGAGAATGATCACGCTGGACTAAGACTCGTTGGCATGCACAGCATAGCTCAGATATGGAACTAACATCGCTCATGAACTTTAAATTACAGACATCATGAAGCATCATGGTTTTTCGCATGCTGATCGTCTTCAATATGTCGGTGCAGGTCGACTGGAGGTAGATGCTGGACACCGTGCCTGTGAGTGCGATTGAATCTGGCGTGGGCCCACTGGCGGATTTTGCCAAAGTTGCGGCAGGTATGAACTTGGTCGGAGTCGATGAAGTTCCTGCCTTTCTCACCCAAGCCGTCCCACCACCGTGTGGGGATGAGGGTGAGGTCGCTGTTGCACTGAACGTTTTGGCGTACGATATCGAGGCAGTGATCTGCAAAGGTCAGTCGTATGCTACCGTGACAAGATTGAGTGTCGGACGTACCAACGTGATACTGCTCGAACTTCTTCGAACCATGCGTATGCTCACCGTAGTGGTCCTTGTATAGTGCCTTGCGAAGCATGTTCACGCAATGCAATGTGTGGAGGACGTCAAGACCGGCGACATAGCCTCCTTCGTGGTGGGGAGTATCAGGAAATCTGTAGTACTGCTCGTAGCCTGGACCCCAGGCTTCACGAGCCTCGTCATTGGTGATGATAAAGTATCGACCTGTCTCAGGTTAGCAGTCAGGACATGCAGAAAGATGGTGTTCACCACTCACGTTCGATGAGTTGGTCCCACGCGCGATCTATGGCCTCGGTGGGCGTGCCAGAGAAGAGCACCTGGTTCTGGTCATAGTCGAAGAATGGCTCGCCTTCGTCGTCGAATTTCGGTGCTCCAGTGAATTGTACCTGCTCCAGCTCTACAGCCGATCGGGCGGGCGCGAACTCTGTGCTATATGTCTGTGCTTTTCTTTCCGTGACGAAAAAGCTGGTCGCGTATCCGAGGGCGAAGGCTACCACGGCGACCACGACGGCCAGAGCAATATGGAGCTTGGTGAAGGATAACGTGCTCGTCTGCCTCAGGTCGCCCTTGCACCAGCGGCAGCCTCCGCGTCTCCGCTCGCCACCGTCTTCCGAATCGCCAGTATTCTCATCATCGAATTCATCCTCGGGCACCAACGGAGCGTATTCTTTGTCCGACGGAGCCATGATGGAGGGAGCTGAAACAGAAGTGCAGTGGAGAAGGGGAGGGACGTTCCGCTCTTCTATGGCGCAGACGATGGCTTGCGGTGGCTTCGGATGGAGTCTGCGCAGAACCGGCTGCTGCGTAATTAGGAGCCACCGGCGACAACACGGGGTGTTATGACTTGCAACGCTGGGGGCATCGTAGGGAGTTAACTGTTAGCTCTGGCTGACGGTGGCTCGGCCATGGGCCACGGCTCTTTAAGATGATGGCCACACCCTCAGCATCTTAACCAGTTGGGGTGACGCGCACGCGCCATGTCTTGGGCAACAGGTGAAGCTTGCTTTGTTTGCGCCCAGAAATGCCAACGGTGGCGGAGGCAGACACAGCACCGTCCATCATTGGTCGGATCATACCGTCCCACAGCGCACGACGTTGGTTCGCAGCGTGTTGCTTCTGCTCCGCGGGAGAGCAGACCCGACCTGCCTTCGACGTGTATCAGCAGGACCGCTGTATTTGCCGTTGCTTGTGCTGAATGCGACCGACGCCGGTACGTACGCTCGCCAAAACAGCGGCAACTTGCAAGCCCGTGGAGCCCGGGCTCGTGGCATTCATAACCGGCCGGGAATGCCTGTCGCTAATGTCCTGTTGATAGCGGCCATCCATGCCCGCTCATGGGCCATGCCAGCACTGTTGCTTCGGCGATCTCATCATATCATGCATACGAAGCGGCCATGAATGGTGGAAGCTGCCAGCGCACGCCGCATCCAGAGCCGGCGAGCCTGAGACAGGAGCTCTCACAAGTGTCTCACAGACCGCAAAGCACAATCTCAAGAGGAGACGATGGATAACGGCGCATCCAGCACACGGAAGCGTGTACGAAAGTGGCATACTGACGTGACAGGAACGACCATGTGAACTCGAGTTGGTGGAGATCAGAGTCACGTCCCAGGCAGATGCTACTGGAGCGAATATGGCAACAGCCTGAGTATCTCTGGGAAGGCGAGCTCGATTCAGGCTCGCGAAGCAAAGACGGCCGGGCATCTCAGTTTCCCAAGTCCATGGAGCATGATTGTATTCCATCCCACATTCGTCTATTGCCTCGGCGTAAGGACCAGCCGCGCGAGAACTGAACTCGCGACCACTATATCCAATGCAGTTTTCGCCAGAGCGCCTTCGCTAATCTCAAAAACCCTCATAATCCTCAACCGTCTTTGCGTCCCGCTCAATGCACCTCGCTATGCCTCAACGAATGAGTGTCCCCGCCTTTGCAGCTGCTACTACTCAGTACCAATTCGCGCGACCTCTCCCACCACCTCCAGCTGGAATCCCCTGCTCTCTCATGACCTTCGCCACGCGCTCTTGCTCACTCCAATGCGCATAATTTCCTTTCCACACTCCCCACCAATCTCCCACATCTTCTGCGACACCCACGGGCCCTCTCGTGTACATCCACAATGCCAATCCCATCAGCCCACCATAAAAGACCATGCTTTTGATCAACCGAAACCACCACAACACCGTGCCGACCACCATGTTCAGAATCTTGAGGCTGACGAAGATGATGAACAAGAGGAGCGCAATCGTCGCGAGGTCGGGTTTGGTGGATACGCTGTCGATTGCAGCATTTAGGACGGGTCTGAACATCGAAGTGGCTCGGTTGAAGTAGAAGTACATCGTGCGCACGTACGACCAGTAGGTGGGGTTTGAAACGAAGACGGGAATCTGTTGGCGCAGGCCTTCGGGGAGGTTGTGCCCATGTTGTTCGTAGAAGTGGGTCGCCCAATCTGTGATGAAAGTTGTAAGAATGGGTGTGCGAGGTCGGAAGAACCAGATGCTCACCGTGGACGTTCTCCATCTTGGGGGTAGTTTCCGGGTGACGCTCAAGTGGTCTGTTGCGATGCGACGCTCCAGTGGGTGGAGTTGGAAGTAGTTGCGGTCAAAGTTGCAAGGTGTTTGTTTGTCTTGAGAGGTCCTCTGTCCGCGCAAAGCTCAGGTGGGTCGCGTCTCGTGACGCGCATCCTTGTCGCGCGCATGTGAATGGCCGCTTTTCCATCTTGCTGCGTTTGCTCCCATCGTCGCAACATGTCGACTCATTATGTTGGTCAGCGATTGAGCTTGCAAGGCCAAGTCTGCACCGTGCAGTACATTGGCGTCGTCCAGAACAAGTTCGGAGAGTGGCTCGGAGTTGAGTGGGACGATCCCGCTCGCGGCAAGCACAATGGAACGCACGAAGGCGTAAAGTATTTCGACTGTAAGTGGATTTCAACATCGAGATGAGAGAAGACGGAGCAGCCTTCCTTAGCTCACATCAGGCAGAAGCAAATCGCCCACAGTCGCTTCGTTCCTCCGACCAAATCAGCCATGGGACACATCGAGGACCTTCTTCCAAGCACTGCACGAAAAGTACATGTCCGATGATGCCTCGAACCTTGGAGCGACGGTCTATTTTTCCACCAAGCAAGCCGAGGAAGTTGGTTTCCAAAAATTCGCAAAACGACAAGCTGCTCTTCAAGGCATTCATGTGCTAATCCTTGATCGCATGCGCATACGGCATGTAGCCGAGGACGAAAACGATGCGATTAGAGAAACATGCAAAGACATCACTGAGCTGGATCTCAGCTGCAATCTCTTCGAGAGCCTTGCTGGAATTCTGAGTTTGGTTGCATTACTTCCGAAGCTGGCTCATCTGGTACTGGACGGAAACAGATTCACTGTAACCTGCGCCCGCAGTGCAGAAGAATTCCCTCGAATCTCATCGCTCAGCTTGTCGAATACCTTACTGAGACAGCATGGAGAGCCAATAGGCCCGATCATAGCACGTCACTTTCCTCGAGTGAAGACGCTCACAATAGCCAACGATGAGCTCCAGGACACCCAAGCACTCTCCGCCACAGATCTGCCTGAAAGCCTCGTATCACTGGATCTCACCAACAACAACTTCACGACTCTTGCTGATCTTCGACACCTCAACCCATGTCCTCACTTGACGCGGCTCAGTCTAGACAAGTGCCAAATCAGTAGCACAGGACGACTCGACTGTTCTGTCAGCAGCTCAGTCATCGACCTCGACTTGGCTCACAACACAATCAATTCATGGAATGTAATAGACTCTCTCCCTGGCGCATTTCCTGCAATGAAACAGCTCCGCATGACCGGCAACCCAATCTACAAAGACATGAAATCAGCGACGGGAAAGCCATTGATGGCAGAAGACGGCTACATGCTCACAATCGCGCGGCTGCCCCAACTCGAAATGCTAAACTACAGCAAAATCACCGAGAAAGAGAGATTGAATGCCGAAAAGTACTATCTCGACGAGATCACAGCGGAGCTGGCGGGTAGCGCAGCGGAACAGCGACCCGACGTGTTAAAAAGACATTCTCGATGGAAAGCCCTGTGCGAAGAATATGGTGAACCTTCCATACCAGGTAAAGTTTCACCATGCTTTCTCTTCTCTTCTCTTCTTTTAACGAAGAAGGACATCTAGAACTAACGTCTTTCCTTCTAGACCAGCCGATAGCAGACTCCATCGACCCGCGGAGTCTCGCTGCCAGGCTCGTGACCGTCACCTTTGTCTTCGGGGACCACTCAACCTGGTCGGTCAAGATTCCAAAAGCTTTCAATATCTACTCCGTGCTTGGCATGGTCGGCAAGAAGCTCCATGTCATGCCGCTGGAACTCCGGTTGATCTGGGAAACTGGTGAACGAGATCCGATTGCTCTTAGAGAGGGTCAGGAGGGTATTGAGGAGTGGGACTCGGACGACGAGGAAGAGATTGCCAAGAGCAAAGTTGATGCCAATTCAGTGGCGAGAGAAGTGGAGCTTGTTGCTGGTACCAGGGCTCTAGGCACGTATATCGAAGGACGCGAGGCTCGTGTAAGAGTCGAGCAACGGCCAGGAACTTGCTGAAGATCGTGACTTGAGACGGAATGCAACTCACGGTCTCCAGCAAACCAACTTTGACAGCCAGTCTACGCAGCAAGCTGCTCTCTCACAGCACTGCACATCAGCTGCCACTTATCAATCAGCTTCCGCTTGTCCGTTCGTTCCTCCGCCAAACTCGCACTACCCCAAAGCTCGACCTCTTTCGCAGCCCAATCATCCACATCCACATCCCCATCCACCGCACCCTCCAAACCCTCCTCATCCACAGCAGCGACAAATCCCTCCTCCTCCCCGACGACCGTCCCCAACCACTCCAACACCCGCGGCCTCGCAGAAGTCGCAACCGCGCGTTCCCCAACAACTTCACTAAGATCACTCCCCGACCAACACTTTCCATCTCGCGGATGACTTTCGAACCCTTCTGACGGGAACAAAGAAAGGCGCGAGAGACAGAACATCAATTCCGCCAGCTTTCGCTTTCTTTCTCGCTGCGCGAACGCCTTCTTCGGCTTCGATGAGTTCTCGGGTAATGGTATGGTTGAGCCAGAGCCATCTGGCATCGAAAGCGGCCGTGTCGACGTCGACGGCGTGCGTGCCGTGGAGCCAGGCGTCCTTGTTGAATGCTCTTTCTCGTTCTTGCTTCAGAGCTCTGAGATCGAATTCTCGACGAGCGGATTCGAATCTGCTGAGGGCTTGTTGCGCGGCTTGTTGGAGAGCGGAGATTCTTTTGTTGTTCGGGAGTGGGAGTTGGGGGCTTGTTCATCAGGAAATCTCGGCTTGTGTCTATCGGTGGTGGTGTTGCAATCCGGCCTTCTTCTGCCACTTGATCGCGTGCACAGAATTTCTGGTACTGCTCTTGCAAAACCACGCGCTCTACGGGTAGATCCTCGTGATCTTGTGCCTCTATGAGATGGGCCAGGGTGAATGCTTCGTCGATTTCGAGCATGACATCTGTGTATGCCTCTCTTGGATAGTCGCCAAGTTCTTGCAGTGTCATCTCAAGCTCTTTCTGTCGCTGTGTACTTTCTTCCAGCATTGCTTCCAGGATTTGAAGCTCGTGAGTCAGTCGTGTCATCGCGTTGATTCCGTCCTCGTCTTCTTGCTGATCAGACTGTTGTTCATCTTCAATCCTGAATTTGTGAACACTGATCTCCGCCTTCGCCGTCGATTGGAGTCTTCGGATTTCCGCACGCTGTGCATTTATTTGGCGTTCTTTCCTCGTATACCTTCGCTGCTGCAGAGCAGCGTCTTGCAATTGTTTAGAGAGATGGTACGGTAATAGAAGAGTGCCGCAATTCTTCACCCCATCGTTGCCGATCGTCCAGCGACACGGTCCATCTGTGTAGTCTTCTGGGCCTTCCGGATCGAAGGTGCAATATCTGGTATTGCGAACTGCTTGTTCAGCCTCGTAAGACTCAAGCGGTGGTTGCTCCTGGTGATCCATAGCATCATCTGGATGGCCGCATCGACTTTCTAATCTCAAAAGTTCTGTTGGTTCCTCTCGTGCGCGCTTCTTTGTTGAATCCATGGACTTCTCAAGATGGCCTTCGTAATCCTCACTAAGTTCTTGTGCTAAGCCCTCTTCCTGATCAGAATGCGATGGATCCGAGCCTCGAGAATTAAGAATCGCGCCGTTGTGCGCATCGTTGGGCTCCTGAACTTCGGACTCGGAATTGTTTTCATTAGGCTAGGCTCTTGAACGACCACCGAGTAATCGAGGAAAGATGGTGCTCCCGAAAATTCTGTCTTGTAGCCTATGCACAAACATTGCTGCCATGTCATCCGAAGGTATTGTGAAAGTCCTTCCGAAACTTTAGTCGAGAGCAACAAGAGGTGTAAATCCCATATAATGTGGATTTAATCTGTGGCCTTGCTACCGCTGCGACTTCATGTCCAGGCTGGTGCGACATCGTTAGCGACAAAGACGGCGAGCTTGTGGTGTCTTGCGAGCGTGACCGCTCCGTTTCGCATCGCTAATCAAGTCGTGAGATTGGCGTTCTCTGTGTCTCGATGGACTCGCATGCCCGCTTCCAGGACGTCAGCACATTGATTGTGCCAATTTGAGTGAAATAGCGGAAACTTTTTCTTTGAATGAGGATCATGCGCCTATTGATGAAGGTGGACCAGATTCTCATTCCCCACCAGTATGAATCTTGCCTGTATCTCACATCCTATACAGCGACTCGACCACTGTCACCAAGCAAAGGACTGCAACAGCTAGAGCACGATGGTCGCACAGATATCAAACACCGTGGCCACTGTTTCAAATTCTCTCCAACTGCCAACCGCGACAGCCGCACCCAAAACCAATTATGCAGGATCCAAGGTACAATTTGCCCAGGAGCTTTCCAGGACTGCGGCGAGCCAGGCCTTTGTTGGAGTACAGAATGCTTTGAGACGGAGCGCACGCGGGTCTCGGCTTCTGGGGGTAAATGGAGTGACCCAAGGCATGGCCTCAGTCAACATGTCTGGCCGCCTGCTGCCGTCAATTGCACCGTCGCACTCTTACGCCAGCGTCAAGACTCGGTTTGCACTTTCGCGGCATCCAAGGGATATCTCGGCCGCGAGCGGAAGTATCCATCCGAAGTCAAACCAAGGCTGGTTTGACAATAACGTTTGTGTCTTGTCACCGTACGATCGGAGGTCGTTCAAGCAAGGCGATATCATCTCGGTACCTTATCACATTGCTAACATGAATCCAAATATCGACAAAAACCAGAAGGAACTCCAGATTTCAGCCCAAGGTCCGGTCTTCTCGAAGCGACGCATGATGATTGTGCTGTGGAAGACACCCGAGGCCACGCTCTGCCTCCCATTGTTTTCCTGGCAACAAGCAGGTATCGAGAAGCAAGATAATGGGACGAATTCGATGGAGAACTATGTGTGCGTAGTCAATTACAGGGATCGGGAAGCATTCAAGTATAGCGACCGGAAGAAAGGCCCAAACCGTCCCCTGCACTTCGTACACAAGCACGATGATCATCCAGGACTTAACGAATCGACGACTTGCCAGCTCGCCGGAGGCCATATGGTAGAATACCAAGAGGATATCAGCAAAGTAGGTCGAAGCACACAGAGCAGTTATATCGGGCTTCGCGCGATGTGGGAGGCCAGGAATTCCGAGTATTGGAAGGAAGACGACGTTTGGCCGGCAGAAGGCGATCACGACAACCGCTTCTGTCGCCTCAACGACACAAAGTCGCGACTGGGAGGTCAGTCGCAGGCACCTTCGCACGGTGGCCAAGCACCTTCGCGCCATGATCAAGCTCCGTCGCACCGCGGACTAGCACCCTCACGCCATAGTATGGCTGGGGATTGGAGAGCCCGGCCTTGTTAGATCTCCCGACCTTGATAGCTTGAATGCATTGCAATTTTTGTGACCGCTCCCAGTCCTGCGCCAGACGAAATTCGTCCAGTACAGGTTCGGCCTTTTCAAAAGCGAGAAAATCGGCTTGCCAGTGGCCGAGTCGAAGTACGGAGAGGTCGCGAGCGCATCTTCGCTACCTGGAAATACCGCATCGGTCTAGTCTGAGCTTCGTAGTTTGAAATGAAGTCATGATGTTGACGTCGATGTCGATGTCGATGTCGCTAAGTTAGAAGGTCTTGAAGCTGAAGCTGAAGGGGAAGGTGCTTCTGAGAAGCTCGTGCCAAGATCGCTCCGCGCACCGAGCGAGCGTCACTGCCTCTCATCATCACCACAACACATCTTCACATTTGCCTTTAGACCCGAACAACTAATGTCACGACCAATATGGAGGCTCGCGAACGAGACTCTTCACCAACATCATGCTTTCCAAAAGTTCGCACCACTTCCACCTAGCCAAGCCACCACCCAAATGCCTCTAAAGCACAATGACCGACGGCCCAGCGTTGTTCGTATACCATCTCGCTTTCGATCTCCACCAGTCACAATCCGATTGTCACTTCAATCACGCAAAAGCGTAACCCAGTCATCGCTGAAGTCCGCTATAAGCCCTGCTGAAAGAATAGAAGATTAACGCCCCGAACTGCCCGTATAGGTAGGAGCTTGCGTCACGCAGTAGTGTGTGCTGCTTTGCCCAATGAGTTCTGGGAACAAGCGAAGTGATCGGCCGCCAAGCAGGAACGGGCAGCTGCGAGTAGAAGCTGAAGTGGTACCACGTTCACGCAGAGTACTTCAAGATAGGACAGAACGTGTTGCCGGCACGATGTAACCACGTTGATCGATGTGTCTGAAGAAGAAAGGCAGGGAGGAGGACAGTGCAGAAGGAAGTGCACATATATAAAAAACGCCATGCTGGGGCGACAACTTACGTCTCATCCAGTATACACTTAGCTCAAAATGTTCCCCAAGACATCCTTCGTTTCAGCAGCCCTTCTGCTCGCCAGCACGGCATCAGCACAGTACCAGTATGGCACTTGCACAGCCAATGGACAGAACGGTGTCTGCATTTCCACATCCGAATGTGGGGGTACATCCACAGCGGGTGCATGTCCAGGTCCATCGAACATCCAATGTTGCACATATGGCCGCTGCACCCGAAACGGCGTGAGCGGTACCTGTGAATCGGCATCCACATGCACAGGAAGCAGGTACGAGAAGTACGCACAGCATAGCGTAGTGCACGTCTGACGAAGCAACGTACAGATACTCCGGCCTATGCCCCGGCTCCTCGGACATCCAATGCTGTATTCGAAGTGGTAGCGGTGGTGGGGGAGGAGGTGGCCAATGCCCACCTTCAGTCCAACCTAACATCATCGACTTCATCAAATCCTTCGAAGGCTCTGAGGGCAGTCCATACCAAGACGTCGCAGGCTTTTGGACAGTCGGTTATGGCCATCTTTGCTCTCAGTCGACTCGCTGCCAAGAATTGGGCTATTCGTATCCAATATCCGAAGCTCAAGGCGAGCAACTTCTGGCGCGCGACGTGAGGCGATTCGAAGTCTGCCTCGGAGATGCAGTATCCGGGGTCCGACTCAACGCCAACCAGTACGGCGCGCTGGTCTCATGGTCGTTCAATGTTGGATGCGGAAACATGCAGTCTTCGACATTGGTGAGGAGGTTGAATGCTGGAGAGAACCCAAATACGGTTGCGGCGCAGGAGTTGCCTAAGTGGAACAAGGCCGGCGGAGAAACTGTGCCAGGTCTGACAAGGCGTCGTGCTGAAGAGGTTCAGTTGTTCCAGACGGCTACCAGCACTGGTGCTCTGCCATGCTAGATGAGGTAGCTTCGGTAGAATAATGACAGCCTTTCTCGAATACCTGTTTCACCGTTCATGCCTTGTGCGATGTCATCAGGCAACAACGTTGAGATCGTGATGATGATGTTGGTCGTTGAGTTGCCGTGTGCATGAATCGTGGACGTGTCTCGCTGTCGTGTTGAACAAGTGGAGCATGTGAAAGAATCGGAGCAACCACGGAATAGCATCACAGTGACGCGGATCTGTCTTGCACAACGGGTAGATGACAAGAAGTGTGCAGGTGTCGTAGAAAATGTGTCTGCTGATAGTGAATCCCTCGCTATGCCGGCCAATTAGTGGAGCTCTATGATGGAACAAGTCGTGCAGTCGTCGAAGCTGTCGTCCAAGTTTTGCACATGTGCCCGCATTCTGACGTAGCGCAACGTGTATGCGCTGTGAACGCATGCGATGAGTACGCGCAGTGCAGTGCAGTGCAGGGCGAGGAGTGATGCCATTATCATTGCCCCGCCGTGAATGAGAGCCGCGTTTGTGCTCCATGTGTTAGCATATAAGAGTATGCTGCCAGCGAGTACGATTCATTCTCCAGATAGACTCGACAGCAATCAACTGAACAAACCACTTCCAGCCACATCAACCATCAACATGTCCGACAGCTTGTGAGTTGTCCTCGACCAGCAGGGCCACGGACATGTACTGACCGTTCACCAAGGCGCCAATCCAACACCGACAAGGCAACTTCTGCCTTGAAGCCAGACAGCCAGAAGTCGACCACCGAGCAGCTTGGTGACAAGGCCAAGGGCGCTGGCGACTCTATTGCCGGCCAGGCTCAGCCAGGTATGTTGTTATCAAGCCCTCCGTTGTCAATCTGCTCTAACACACTTCATGCAGAGGGCGAGAAGTCCACCATCCAGAAGGCAACAGACGGTGCCTCGGACACTGCAAACTCGGCCACTGAGAGTGTCAAGAACACGCTTGGACTGGGAGATAGTGAGTTGCCCTCCGACAGCAGGACTTTGCTGCACACGGCTAATTCATCTTGTAGAGCAATAGAGCAAGCGCTCGCATCCGGTCTGTCCTCTTGACAGATGAAGGCTATTCATTTGGGCCCACAGCACCATACAATTGATTCACCATTGAACAAGTCATGAGCTATGCCGTGTGGTATTGCTGCAGATTTCATGTAGCTATTACAATGCTCTTGCCGATTTAATCCGATCTTCTTTTCTTGGTTTGTCATGCGTGCGCGCGCGTACGTAGGCATATTCTACGACCGAGGGTCTCGAATCTCCGTTGATGGCAGAATGTGGTCGGTTGCGTCGCGTCGTGGGGTCGTTTGATGTAGTAGGTATCGTGGATCGAAAGACCTGTATTCCCCGTTTGGACCTGAGTTCTGTTCAATGTGGGAGCTGAGTTCGTGCCTCAGGCTTCAACCCAGCGGGCAAATGTCATGATCGACGATGCCGGAAAATAAATGTTCACGTCGAGACTCCGAAGATGTCCGATGCTCTGAGCCGGCCGCAGACCATTGGGACACCTTGATCGTCACGCCTGCATCTACCGTTCCAGCTACTCTCTTGTGCCTTTCCTTTCCACCATGTTCCGTACAGCGTTCCCGCGTGCACTCGCAGAAGTTCGTCTCTCCAAAGCACGACCCGCGAAGCTCCCCACCACAAGCTTGACAGCTCGACCTCTTGGTGCATCGTCCACCACCACGTCCACTCTCCCTCGATCGATACGAACATTCGCCAGCACCGCCAGGATGGGCAGAATAGAAAGCGATGCCTTCGGCGAGCTCGAAGTGCCCGATGACAAGTACTGGGGAGCGCAGACGCAGCGCTCGCTCGGCAACTTCAACATCAATCAGCCACAGGATCGCATGCCACCGCCGATTGTGCGTGCATTCGGTGTGCTCAAGGGCGCCGCGGCGACGGTGAACATGAAGTTTGGTTTGGATCCTAAACTAGGAAAGGCTATACAGCAAGCAGCCAGCGAAGTCGCATCGCTGAAGCTGGTTGACCACTTCCCATTGGTCGTATGGCAGACTGGATCAGGCACACAATCGAACATGAATGCGAACGAAGTCATCTCGAATCGCGCAATCGAGATTCTGGGCGGCAAGATGGGTAGCAAGAAGCCTGTTCACCCCAACGATCATGTCAACATGTCCGCATCCTCCAATGATACCTTTCCCACGGTGATGCATATTGCTGCAGTCCTCGACTTTGAAGAGTCCCTCTTGCCAGCTCTCAAGAACTTGAAGGAAGCTCTCGCGAACAAGGCCGCACAATTCGAGCGAATTATCAAGATTGGACGAACCCATTTGCAAGACGCCACTCCTCTGACCCTGGGTCAGGAGTTCTCTGGCTATGTCACTCAGCTCGAATACGGCATTGAACGTGTGGAGTCCGCACTCCCACGTCTCAGACTCCTGGCTCAAGGAGGCACCGCAGTCGGTACTGGACTGAACACCTTCGAAGGCTTTGCCGAGGACATTGCCACCGAAGTGACCAAGCTCACCGGCCACCAATTCTACACAGCACCCAACAAATTCGAAGCGCTTGCTGCCCACGACGCCATCGTCGAAGCCCACGGCCAGCTCAACACCCTCGCCACATCCCTCTACAAAATCGCGCAAGACATTCGTTTCCTCGGCTCCGGTCCCCGCTGCGGCCTCGGAGAACTCAACCTCCCCGAAAACGAGCCCGGCTCATCCATCATGCCCGGAAAAGTCAACCCAACCCAATGCGAATCCCTCACCATGATCTGCTGCCAAGTCTTCGGCAACCAAGCCGCCACCACATTCGCAGGCTCCCAAGGAAACTTCGAACTCAACGTCTTCAAACCCGTCATGATCCGCAACCTCCTGCACTCTTCCCGTCTGCTCGCCGACGGAATGAACAGTTTCCGAGAGAACTTGGTTCTCGGCCTCGAAGCGAACGAAGAACGCATCGCGTCCATCATGAAGGAAAGTTTGATGTTGGTCACGTGCTTGAACCCCGTGATTGGATATGATATGGCGTCCAAGGTGGCCAAGAATGCGCACAAGAAGGGAATATCTTTGAAGGAAAGTGCAATGGAGTTGAAGGCTTTGCCGGAGGAGAAGTTCGATGAGGTTGTGAGGCCCGAGCTCATGATTGCGCCCAAGGCGAAGAAATAGATGCCTTTAATGATTAGCGGAATTTGCAGAAGTGTGTACAATGAGAGGACATGTATCCCAGGAAAGTGTACACGTCTCGCCTCATATCGCTCTCACGTTAGTAGTCACGCAGTTGGGCACCAGTAGAAACAGGTACAGCACAGCGAGCAACAACAGGCAGGGCATCGGCACAGACTACGAGCAACAGACGGACCCCAATGATGAACTGAACCTGACATACCACTACGTCCGTCTGTCTAAAACCCCCCGACCCAGCAAAGCAACATTCGCATCGCATCGCGTCGCATCGCATCGCATACCCATCCATTCATCCAATCCATACTGATGTTAAGTCTATGCCATATTCGGAACGCGAGACCGCGGGAAACCCCTAACAAAGGCGAAGCGACAAGAAAACATGAAGAAAGCAATCTGGGTATCGTCACCACTTTGGAACCAAACAAGTAAAAGAGAAGCCACAAGCGAGAAGTCTCCAATCCGCTATGCAGTATTAATGCAGGTTGGTGATGATGATGATGATGATGATAATGATCTGATGATGATGCATGCCAGTTCGCCGTGAAAATCAAATTGCACATGTAGCGTGCAGAGAAGGGCATTGAAGCAATGATAGCAAAGTGCGCGGCAGCGGGAAGCCAAAAGCGTCGTTGCGGTAGCTAATGGATGATGCGAAAGGTTGCTGTTCGCCGTCGACATGGCCTGAGCGGAGTGAATCGCAGACTTCTTTCGTGATGGCAAACAATGTCGTTGCACGACCGGGATGCAATGATGAAAGTAGCACCAACGCCGCCCCAGGGATAAAAGATGCTGGCTTGACTGGTTAAGCCTCGAGCGGTGCAAGGATCTACAAGAAGTGTGAAGATGATGTTGTGTTTCTGACCAAACCGACTTGTCGGGTATAAGGTCACATCGGTCGTGTTGAGATCAGGTGGTTTCATTGGTAACCGTAGTTCTGGGGCATACTGTTACCAGTGGACCAGCCTTGCATGCCTGGTTGTTGACCTGGCCCAGATTGTGTCTGAGCTCCCATGTACTGGCTCGGGTTCGGCTGATACATGCTTCGGTTCATACCTGCATAAGCAGAGTTCATTTGGCCGAGCTGCTGGGCATAGCTCATGTTTTGCCCTGGCATCTGTGGTGGCGGCATTTGCGAGTGATGCTGCTGTTGCGGTTGATGACCATAGCCAGACATGTGTGATTGGCCCAGAGGCGAGGGCTGCGGCTGGGGAGGCGGCCACATTTGGTTCGAAGGATAGCCCGGGTAGGACGGAGTTTGCCTATGTTGGGCCCCGACAGCCATGGAAGGCGAACCGTGATGAATCTGACCAGGTCCACCTCGATGCATTGTCTGAACAGGAGATGGCATTGCGTTCTGTTGATTCTGATACGCCGAGTATGCCTGAGGAATATCCGGTCGCTGTTGCGCCACCGACTGTGGGCTTTGTAAATTCTGCGGCGCGACTGTGCTTGCCCCAGGTTGTTCGGTCTGAGCCTCCGTGGTTTGTTGCTCATGAGGGCGCTCCCAATAATTCGACAAATAAGACGACCGGTGCTGGCGTTGCGCGGCCAATTGCTTGTTGAAGTCTGCTGCGCCTACAGCTTGAGTCATAATATCCGCCGGGGCGCTTGACCTGGTGATGTCGACGTAAGCTGGCCCTGTGACTTCCTGCCGAGGACGAAGAATGCCACCAGACGCACTTGGTCTGAGGTCCTCGCTCGGTAGGTGAATCATGGGCAATGGTGCCAGCGACACTTGTCCCAGGCCTGGCGGTCCAGCTTCCATACCGGCGTTACTGTAGATGATCTCCCCTTGAGGAAGGGAGTTGAGAGCGTTGGCATGATTTGCAGCTGCTTCTGCGGCAGCCTGCTCTCGAGCTCGAGCGGCTCCGGGACGTTTCTCTCCAGCTGGGTCGTCCTCTGTGAAACCTTGCTTCCTAGCCTTGGCTTCCCAGTAGTCGTCACGCACACGACGCCCTCCGTCGATCAAACGGCTGCCGAATTGCCTAAACATGGACCGAGCTGTCACGATGGCAATTTGCCGTGATCTGTATGAATATGGCAAGATCTCCTGGTGGATCAGGTTGTCCTTCTCTGCCTGGTTCGCAATGATCTTGTAGAGCGACCTGTTCTTGTTGAACAAGAGGTATGAGTCGCGGTATCCCAGTACGCGAGCGCATTCCGTGGCTAGCATGAAGAGTTTCTCCCCTCGGTTGGGGACGTTGAAAGTCCGACATCTGTACTTCCGCTCCCCTAGGGGATAGCCGTCTTTGGACACTTTGGTCTCACCGGCCTCGTCGATCTCGCGGGGTATGTATTCGTCGCCTTCTGGACCAAGTTGATCCGTTGTGTGGTCTCTGACAGTGGGGAGGGCCTTGACCACGGGAGGTTTTGATACTGAGCCTGGGGTAGATCTGGTTGGCGACGCCTGAGTTGGAGATGCGTGCGATAACGACGACGTCCTCATGTGGGGCGTTTGCACGGGCTGATGGCCGATGGCTATCGACATGTTGGGGGATGGTGCCGGGCTTTGTTCCGACTTCAGTTTCCGTATCTTGTTGGCCTTGGCGTCATCTGGAAGCGGCGTGTCAGCGTGCTTGCCTCAGCTATGATTCCAGTGCGCACACCGAAGGTGCCACTTCACATGCCATGCGACTCCACATGTCACACGCTGTGTATCTTGACATGTACATACCACCTTCTGTTTTCACTCCGGGCGTGCCGTACGAATCCGGCGTCCGACTACGCTTCTGGCCGCGCGGGCTCGATGCTGTCAAGAGGTTGGAGGTGCTCGTGGTGTCTACAAAGGGAGAGAGGGATTAGCATGTCGTCCACAGTGCCCATCCACGCGTGCGATGCGTGGTCGAAGGATGGGGCGATGCATCGCATGTCGAGCGAGTCAGCGGGAGACGGTGCTTACTGGGCGCGTTCAAAGCTGCTGGATTGATGGTGCCCGAGTCTTCCATGACAAGACCGGCGTGTAATGTATGTAATGCTTCAAAGCTCCGATGCGACACGGCCAGCATCACATCCCGCTACCTGGCATGGAGCACGCAGAGTCGGTACGGGCCTGTCGCACAGCAAACGCTGTATCTGGCGCAACTGTCTCGAGGTGCGCGCCGGTGGCGGCGAGACGATGGAGATACTCGGGGAAGGGCGCGAGCTGGCAGTGGACAGCAAACGACGTGCCCTCGCGCGCGCGCAGTCTGGCGCTCGAAGTGGAGAGTAGCTCTGCGACCAGGGACGGAGCGCTGCGCTGCACGATCCCAAAGTTTGGCCGCTGGGCAGATAAGCTCGCGGAAGGCTGGAGAACCCTGTAGGCCGACCGCGACGGCTAGGCGCAACAGGAGTGGTCGCGGACGGTGGTGGTGAGGCGCTGGCGATGCAAGGTCGAGGCTGCAGGCAGTGAGGGCTGATGAATGATGGGTTGTGATCCGCCGAGAAGCTCTGCAAGCGCGATCCACTTTGGCTGGTACGTCGAGCGGCTGAATGACGCAGGACGGCTCGCGAGTCGAACAACCCCACTAGGCTCGCCTTTGCACAGTCAGCTTCCGTCCTTTGACGCCGTACTATCGCTTTGGACGGCCATCGGCGGCCGCGCGGTGTGCGCTGCCCATGTGCACTGCTCGATCGCGTGCTCGCTCTGGCGCACTGTCAACAACGAGGGAAGGTTGGCCGGTCGCGGCGCTCTTCCGCCCTTGTTGGCGCCCCGAATCGCCGCGTTTCTTCAGGCGGGCGCTGGGGTTACACATGCTGGCCAGACGCTGGGCCTCGACTGCAAGGGATATCGCGCTGGGTCGAGTGGAGCGCGGAGCCAACGACCAGGCGCGCGCAAAGTGCAATTGTCGCGGGAAGCCAGTGGCATGGTGGAGGGAGGCTCGGGACGGGGAAATGGAATCGGGACTCACTTAGCAAATGCAGCACGCCACGTCCAAGGCGGTCAGTTTCCAACAGAGTATATGCGGTGCCGTGCTCTACACGCACGTCGTGATTCGTCGCGTGCACGCGTTGGTCGCAATGGACGGGAGGAGGTCGTGCAAGAGACGTGCTAGCCCAATGCGCGCGGTGCGTCGGTCGTATTGTTCTTGCAGCAGCGGACGCGGTGCGCTGGCATCGAAGCAGCAGTGGGAGTGCGGCCGCTCGTCGACAGGCCGAGTGAGTAACTAGTGTCGTCCGGGCTGTGGTCAGAGCGGAATGGCCGAGACGGTTTGCGTGTTTGCGGCTGAACAGCAGCGCGGCACCCTGCCCCCGGTCGTCGTGGTGGTCGTCGTCGTCTCGCGCAGAGGATACGGTGAGATTCGAGAATGAATACGTGCCGTGGTGGACGAGGGCACGGCGGAAGGCAAGGCAATGCACGCGGACTGACTGGACAGGCACCCGCAGCAGCGAATGATGGGCAGAAAGTGGAGCACAAGTGGCTTATACTGCACCGCGCACCACTCTCGCGCCGCAAGTCACCCATCTGCGATCTGCCCGTGCGGGAGCGGGCGCTTGTGCATGATGGCTCACATATCGGACTAGACACAAGCGATCGCGCCGCTGCGTGCAGCTTCCATCGCGACTCTCACGCGCGCCCCGAAACGGCGTGGCCACCACCAGAGCTCCAAAGATAAACATACTATCGCTGCTCTGCTCGTCTCAGTCGATAGTGGCAGCAGCGCGCAGCCAATAGCGCCCACGAGGGGCCGGCGGTGGCAGCTCTCGACTCTCGCCCTCCCGCGCCGCGTCTCCTCTCGCCACTCGCCCTGCTCGACGACGACGACGACGACGACGACATGCTGCGCATCGCACTTGACTCACGGCAGTGACGCGCTGATTTTCCGGGTGACGTCCTGCTGCGGCCGCGTTCGTCAATGCAATTGCCCGTCCGTCCGTCGCTCGCTTGGAGGAAGGTCAGCATTGTCCACATCCCACGCTCGCTGCACGCTGCACGCCCGCTGTCCTCGGCACGATGTTACACGCCTGGACATGATTGTCCTTCGCGCCTCCCGCACGCTGCCACGCCCGCCGCTTCGTGCCAAAGTCCGGTAACTCTCCTCCTCATGGCCGCTACCCTGAACCATAAACATGAGCAACCAGGATCGCGAAAACATCTCGCGCAATGCGGCAACATCATCATTGGCCCCGTCTGGAATGCAACGGCCTGCATCTTCTCGGGTAGCTGCGCACGTCCCGTGCGTGTCGCGAGCGTGCACCAATATGCCCTGGCCGTCTCGGCCTCGCGTCCACAGTAGTGAAGATCTGCTGTGCAGCGGTGACCGTCAGCGTGCATCTCTGCTTGCTCGCCCAGCCCTCTGCCTTGCGGGCCGTACCAGCATGGCAGCAGCAACATGTCACATCATGCACTGGATGAAACAGGGAATGGCAGACGTAACATGAAATCATCCTGCGATCACACGACCGAACTGACTTTCGGCTTCCCTACCGAGCACGAACAACCCCAACAGACCCGTCGCGGGCGAACGACAGCGGCCGGCCGCGTTGCGCAATCCAGCGCTCATGCGCCCACAGCCTGTCTCACTTCAGCACGCGAGCCTGAGAGGTGACGCATCCGACGAAGACTGCCAACTCGGCCAGGCTCGCATAACGCCAATATTCTTTCTTGCACCGACGATTGGACGGCTACGCTCCAATCCTGGTCGGTCCCAAGAGATGCACTCCAAAGCACGCTATGTGCGGCCGACTCCACATCTGCCTGCATAATGGGCAAGGTGACCTCTCTATGGACCAGGGTTGGGCCGGCTTGGAAGAAAGCGATCACATGCATCTCCACAGGTACATTGTATCCTGCATCATCATTGCAAGTGGTATCGAATCACCACGACGCGAGAGCCATTCTCGCCTTTCACCGCCATACATGCGTGAATGGATGACGACCTGCCCGATGCGACGAGAATTGTTTGCCACATTCATTTCGACATCGTGAGACATCACAATATACCGAGCGAAAGCGCTTGCAAAATGATAGGAAGGGCGAAAAGCGCGTGGTCAACTGCTTACGGAAGTCAAATCGACGGGCCGTGCTTGCAGCTCCGCGTTTCTATGGACCTATCCCACGGGGTCTGGGAATAGTGTTCGAGGGTGCCGAGATAGCCGACCATTATATGCACGGGGTCAGCAAACAACAATCCGTAATGAGACATCTGGAGATGCCGATGTGGCATCATTCAGGCTGGACAAAGGCAGCCCGCGGAACACGTTCGTATCTCCGTTCCTCATGACTAGATGCGTCAAGCTGCCCGAACTTCATCCCGAAGTCATGAAGTCCTCTAAGTTAGCAGGCTAAATATGTCAGATGGGGCTTTTGCTACGACCTTTCTGGGAAACACCTTCCGGTATTGGCCGCGCGTGGCCTGCTGATAGGATAGGCATCACTGCACCGGTTCAGCCGCGCGCCATTGATCGATTCTGCCTAGGGAGTTGACTCCGTGCTACGACCCGCCCCCTTTGCTTTGTCGCACGCCTCGACTTCACCAGTCGCGGCCCAAGAGCTGTAGTGACTGCCACATGCCCCAGGGTCGATCTCTAGCTTGTTTCACGTCGTTGACGCAAAGCGTCGGGGCTCAGAGTAGCTCAAAACTCAATGTCCAAGAGGTATAGAACGCAGGTCATTCCCGACCATACGAGTCATGGTCGCTGAAGCTGCTACCGCATACTTGCTTGTCGGGCTTCAATCTGGCGACTTCACGTATTGCTTCTGGAGGTTAAGAGCCGGCAACGCGGACCACGTTTGAACGTCTCGGACTGCAGTCTCCTGCTTTTAAATATTGGCGGGCTCAAGGTCATCGTCCATCTGGTTGCCCAACATTTCCGACACTCATGCTACACTGTTCTCACCACAATTCCCTTCCAACTCGACACGAGATCTCCCACGCGCCATACGAGTGGCAAAGAAAAGCGTCACCTGCGATGGCGACGTCTCGGGTCTCGGGGGGAAAAACGGGCATTATGCACGCAGATGCCTAGTGTCTTCTCGCGAGTGCATCTTGCGACCTCTAGCACGGCATGTGGTTGTAGTGGGCGCCGCGAAGAGGATATCGAGTTGGTGTCGTACGCGCAGCCATCGTGCCGAGAAGATCGTGGAGTGCAAAAATGCCTGTCCCGATTGCAATTCCGGTAGGTTTCATACTGGCGTCAATGCTACGAAGCACTCAGTCGACCGTGCCGTGTCAGCTGCTACGAGCTTCACTCCCTCCGCACGCCAGTGTCGATTGGGCTCTTGCAACAATCGCCTCATTTGCCAGGCAACAGATTCGGTACTTGTTCACCAGAGCGTGGACATATGTTCCTCGAAGCGTGTCCCCCGTCTCATAGAGTCGTTCCACGGTGAGATGCGACTCTGTTCGGCCTAGATCGATGAGTATCGCCCTGGAGAGCTTCAAACCAAGTAGACAGCAAAGCTCTTCGCAGCAACAACACGTCCATTGCAGAAGCTCACAACACCCTCGAGAGCGGATCATGCTCGAAGAAGCGACACCAAACTAGCTGTATAAGGCAAACGGGGCGGCTGAAGTGAGGTCAACATATACTTTTTCAATCCCTTCATCATCCTCGCATCGTTCTTCACGCAGCACCCAAGAAACCAAAACAACCCGGATCCCGCCCCAAACCTAATCTGCCGTCTCTTTCATACCCTCTCACACCTCAGATCTCTATCCTCCGAAATAGAAACGGTCCCGCATGTCATCAAAGGTGGTGGTGTCTGACGTGGCAGGGCAACCTGCCAATTCGTCCGGGATTTCGTCTGAAGAACCGAAAGTTCAAACCCTACAACAACAAGTGCCGCGGCAGCACGCAAGCAGCAGCACCCCAACCAACCAACCAACCAACCACCACATGGCTGGTGGCGTGCATCATTTTTCTCCTCTGCCGCTCTCTCTGCGTTGGCAAATGGTGCGTGCGTGCGTGCTATGCGTGCTGCCGCAAGTCATACTTGCCTTGCATTGCATTGCATGCAGGACGGACGGCATGCAAATGTGCAACATGGCTTGCATGATGTCTATGTCTATGCCCGGTTTCAACTTTCCCAATGATGCCAATTTCGTCACACACACACACACACACACACACACACACACGCATTCTAGAATGAGAATCGAGCCCATGTCATGTCCTGTTGTAGGATCCTGGACTGGTCTGGCCTGGGCGCCCGTGCGTGCGTGCGTGCGGCTACCTGCATATGTATGTCGACTAACACGATGTGACATACCTGGTTGTGTGGTTGTGTGGTGGTGTGGCTGGTGGTTATCTTGCTGTTCATGCGTTGGCATGAAAACTTCCCATCACTCGTCAAAGCCACGCGGGGAAGATATTACAAAAAAATTAAAAAGAAACATGCAGTGGGCGTGTGGCGTGGTTGTGCATGCAAGCATGTGTGCGTTCGTGCGTGCGTTTCGTGTTTGCTGCATGCAGTGTTGACACTTTTGACAGCGGCAGCATCGGACCTGAAGCAAGCATGACGACCTGAGGTTTTAAACTTCCAATGCAGACAGCAGATCAGGATTATGGAAAGAGAGGAGCTTGGAGGGGCGACGGGAATTGCAAGCTCTACTTGGTCCGAGGTGTAGGAGGTACGAGGTAGGGACCGGAGCAAGCATAATGTGGCGGCACTGCATGACCCATGGTTGCCTGACCCCACGGGTGCGGTGGTTGCGGTTTGAGTCGTGGCACAACAGTGGTCGTGGAGGTGAAGATTGGCGATGAAAGGGAAGGAAAGGAAAGGAAAGGGAAAGGAAAGGGAAAGGAAAGGGAAATTCTCATGCTGATAGCTGAATAACAGGATTGTCTTCAATTGTGTCACCATACATAGGAGATACTACACAACTGTTGCTCAAGCCGTGTGAGCTTCGTGGTAGTCCTTTGATAAGGGATGTGCTAACAATGCGCAAGTGGGGATATCATTCTGAAGCCTCTGGTGTAGCCGTAATCTGTGGTTCATGCAGTCGTGTGACATCATTCATCTCCGGACCGAATCCAATTCTTCGATGAATCGATAGATGCCTTCAAAGCCTTGATATTCGAGCGGGTCGTGCTTGTTCGATCCATAGCTTCCCGAGTGCACCGATTGATAGTCAGGAGATGACACCCACGGATTCGAGAACTGCTCTTCTTCGAGAATATCTTCGAAACCCGTGTCGGACTGTGTGGAATACGCAGGACTGCCGGAAAGCATGTCATCGAGACTTATGACATGCCGATGAGATGCCATGATAGGTTTGATCGGGTAGTCGAAAAGATCACTTCCAGACGACTCTTCGCTCATGACTGATGGGTCGTGGCTGGGAGCAAACGGGAAGAGCAAGGCGATCTCTGTTCCAGCAAAGGCGTCGAACAATGGGTCTTGGGTGACAGTGCCTCGCTGTACGTTCAGCTCAGAGCAAAGACGCTCCACCGTTTCGGCGTCGCAGCCCGGGAAGTGGACTCGTAAGTGATCTTTCTGGTATGTGATCGGCAAGTCTCCAAGCGCTGATAGTCGTTTGAGGTCATTGAGCACAGCAGCCAGATCCTTGAGCGCCCGCGAGAAGTCCACCGACAGAACATCGAGGAGGCCTTCAGTATTCAAGTTGTGCTTCTCAGCGGTCTGCGACATGGTATAGCCGACGACGGAGCTCAAAGGTGTGAGTGCGTTGATAGTTGGGTTGACGTGGAAATCGATCCATGAGCCCGGAGTGGCAGTTGGTACACAACGAATCTTGCGGCCAGTTTCTTCCTGCAATGCAGATACGGCCTTGAAACGCTTGTTGCCGTTGCCGTTGATGCCATCATATTGTGCCTTTTGACCCTGCGTGAAGAAAGCGCGCATGGCTTGGGACACGTTCTGCACAACCTGAGATTGTGCAGCTGGGCCATGGCTGAAGTATCTGGCTCCTCCTCCTCCACCGTGCGAGTATCCACCTGCTGTACGACCGAGTGTTCCACCAGTCAAATTGGGGCGAAGAGTGGATGCGAAAGGTGCTCGTCCCGAGAAGGACTGCACATAGGAACCGACTCTCGATTTGGGGAACGATGTCCGATCGTAGCGAACGCCAGGCTTGCTACCCGCCGAAGAGAAGTCGCGGATAGTCTGGTTGATCCATCGGCGAGCAGTCGAGTAGTGGCGAGATTGGCTTTGTCGGATGCGTGCTAGCGGGTGCAGCGGTTGTTTTGGGGCGGATCGAGCAAAGATGGGCTCGAGTTGAGTTGCTCGCTGCCCGCTGACTTGAGCATCGAGAGCCCGTAAGCCCTTCGATAAGGCAGTCTTGAGGCTCTTCGCGTGGCGAGCCACAAGGCTGTGCCACGCATGCAGCCCTGGCGGCATGATGTGATATGGGATGTGCTCAGCACAAGAGTTGACAGTGTAGGAGGAGGAAGAGGAGAATCGAGAGAGGCACAGCCAGACATGGCACGTCAGCAAAGGTGGAGGAGTGGCGAATGCAGGGTCCACACGCTTGCCGATCAAGTCACGTGCCCCGCGAAGCTGTGGCGCATGCAACATGGCACGGAATTCTCGACCGACCTCATCAAACACACCAGCTCCATTCCATCGATGCTCGCATATCACCATTTGGGCACGCCATGACTTCGCTCAAGAGGTCACACGCGTCGACTGGCTCAGGCACGACCCTGAGCAGCAAGACGTACCTGCGGACACTCAAATCCGGCAAGGTCCAAAAAGTCGTCCGCGAACTCTACCTCCGCCAAGACATACCATGCTCCTCGAACCTCTGCACCGAATGCATCGACATCGCACGCTCAGGATTCAATGGCAAAAAGGAGCCGCTCGTTCTTTCTGCCACGCCTGCGGGAACCAAGCTCTACCCGGAAGGCCACTACCTAGTTCCCGATACCAATGCATTCCTCAACGCGATGGACTTCTTCGAGGCCGAAAACACAGTGCAAGATGTGATTGTGCTGCAGACCGTGCTGGAGGAAGTGAAGAACAGGTCACTGCCGCTTTATCATAGACTAATCGCACTGACCAAGAACGACGGAAAGCGATTCCATGTCTTCTTCAACGACTTCCGTTTGGAGACTTATGCCACGCGAGAGCCGGGGGAGAGCATCAATGACCGCAATGATCGCGGAATTCGCAAAGCATGTGAATGGTACTCGGAACATCTGCAAAAGGCTGTCAAAGCTCGCCAAAGCATTCGATGTCCTGCTATCGTAATGTTGTCCGATGACAAAGACAGTCTACGTAAGGCTCAGCAGGAAGGCGTCGTCGCCGCGAATCTACACGACTATGTGTCTAGCCTGCCAGATGCAGATCGTTTGCTTGATATGGTCGCCTCAAGTCGTGATCAACGCGCAGCACGGGATGCCAAGATTCAGTTGCTCTACCCCGACTACATCTCAATGTCCGCCATGCTCACTGGCGTCAAGAATGGGACTATGCACCAAGGCACATTCAGCGTATCGCCATACAACTATCTGGAAGGGACAGTGCACGTTCCAGCATTTGATCGGCCCCTCATCGTTCAAGGACGCGAGAATAGTAATCGTGCGGTGTCTGGAGATGTCGTGGTGCTTGAAGTCCTGCCCACAGATCAGTGGAAGGCCCCATCGAGTAAAGTGATCGAAGAAGAAGACATTGGGAAGAATGACAATGCAGAGGTCGAGGATGGCAGTAATGAAGGCGTAGTGTCGGTACAAGAGCTCAGGGCATTACAGGACGAAGTCAAGCGCGCGCATGGCAAAGTGGCAGAGGGCAAACCTCAGCCGACGGCGAAGGTTGTTGGCATTATCAAACGCAACTGGCGACAATATGTCGGACACATCGACAAGGACTCCGTCAAGTCAGGTGCCAGGCAGAGCCGAGCGCAACAGACTGTCTTCCTTATCCCGATGGACAAACGTATTCCGAAGATCAGAGTGCGCACAAGACAAGCTGGTGATCTGCTTGGGAAGCGCGTGTTAGTCACCATTGACTCCTGGGATCGAGAGTCTCGGTATCCTGTTGGCCACTTCATTCGTAGTCTGGGTGAATTGGAAACGAAGGGTGCCGAGACCGAAGCTCTTTTACTCGAGTGGGACGTACAGTACAGACCATTTCCAAAGACTGTGCTCGACTGCTTGCCAGCCGAAGGACACGATTGGAAAGTGCCAGCAGATGTCAATGATCCAGGTTGGAGGGGCAGGAAAGATCTTCGTGGGGAGCTCATATGCTCGATCGACCCTCCAGGCTGTGTCGACATCGACGACGCTCTGCATGCGAGAAAGCTGCCCAACGGCAATTTTGAGGTGGGAGTGCATATCGCTGATGTGTCGCATTTTGTCAAGCCGAACAATGCCATGGACAAGGAGGCCGCTCTGCGCGGCACGACTGTCTATCTGGTGGACAAGCGAATCGACATGTTGCCCATGCTTCTCGGGACAGATCTGTGCTCGCTCAAGCCGTACGTCGAGCGGTACGCGTTCAGCGTGCTATGGGAAGTGGATGAAAATGCCGACATTGTCAAGGTTGACTTCACCAAAAGTGTGATCAAGTCTCGAGAAGCCTTCAGCTACGAACGCGCACAGCTTCGCATAGATGACCAGTCACAGCAAGACGATCTCACACAAGGCATGCGCCATCTCATGTTTTTGTCAAAGAAGCTGCGCGCGAAGCGAATGGCAGCTGGAGCATTGAATCTCGCATCACCTGAAGTGAGAGTCGAAACAGAAAGCGAAACGTCCGATCCGGTCGACGTCAAGACCAAGCAACTACTCGACACCAACCAACTCGTCGAAGAATTCATGTTACTCGCCAACATCTCCGTCGCTGGCAAGAACTATTCAGCTTTTCCCCAAACCGCGCTCCTTCGCCGCCACGCCGCTCCTCCAAAAACGAATTTCGAAGAACTCAGCAACCAGCTCAAGGTCAAGAAGAACATGGAACTCCGCTCCGATTCCTCCAAAGCCCTCGCCGACAGTCTCGACACCTGCACAGATCCCCAAGAACCTTTCTTCAACACGCTCGTCCGCATCCTCGCGACGCGATGCATGATGTCCGCCGAGTACTTCTGCTCCGGCACGCAGTCCTACCCGGAATTTCGACACTACGGTCTCGCATCGGAAATTTACACCCATTTCACGAGTCCCATTCGACGGTATGCAGATCTCGAAGCGCACCGACAGTTGGCTGCGGCGATTGAGCACGAACCGCTCGATGCTTCACTGCAGTCGAAGCATAAGATTGAAGGAGTGTGTAAGAATATCAACGTCAGACATCGCAATGCACAAATGGCGGGTCGGGCGAGTGTGGAGTATTATGTGGGACAAGCGCTCAAGGGACGTGTGATGGATGAAGATGGGTTCGTGATGCGCATCTTCAGCAACGGGTTTGTGGTTTTCGTTCCGAGATTTGGCATTGAAGGTCTTGTCAGGTTGAAAGATCTGGGTGGCGAGCGACTGGGTGGAGAGAGGGAGCCAGAGAGTGTATTCGATGCTGAAGAGTATTCGTTGGAAATCAAGGAGGGAAGCAGAGCTGGAACAAAGGTAGACCTGTTCCAGAAGGTGAAAGTGAAAATCAGCGATGAGGCGGAGGAGAGTACAGGAAAGAGGAAGATCAAGTTGAGTCTGGTATGATTGCCAGTCGAGTTGTTTGCAGTAGAGAATCAAATTAAACAGATAAGTTCCTCAATTTGCCAATCCCAGCATTTATACAGTTCATGACTTCGTTACTCATCCATCTATCATCTACAAATATGTTACGACCCATCTATGACTTACCTCCTCCTCTCCACCAACTCCACCTCATCACCCTCTCTCACCGGCCCCCGGCCCCCTTGCGCAGGAAGACCCCCCATCCTACCAAACCCCCACCTCTCCCCCTGCCCCGTCTTCCACCCCCTCACAACCACAACAACAAACAACCCCAACATAACCGTCGGCACAACCCACGGACTCACCACGAAGCCTCCCCCCTTGGGACTCGCCATATTCGCAAAACTCGTAAAACACAACCCCAGCCCCACCAGCGCCCCAAATCCCATCTTGAAAAACTCCCACCTCCGACTGACCAATTCTCCCGAAAGCCGTCTTTGCCACAGGACTCTGCGATTCGCCAAGTACGTGACGCACATGCACAAGATGACGACGAGGCCGATGGACGTGAAGAAGTAGACGTAGGTGAGATTGAAGACTCCCGCGGCATTCTGGGTGGATTGGAAGACGTCGGAGAAAGCGGATAGAGAGCCGAAATCGACGGATTCGGACGACGATGATGATGATGATGATGATGATGATGATGATGATGATGATGATGAGTCTGCGGAGGATGAGTTGAGATTCAATGCGGATTCGAGACTGCTGCGCTCGACGGGCGAATCGAAGCCGGCGATGTTGTAGATGGTTTTGTAGAGGGTGAAGTAGATCCAATACAGGGCGTCTCGGGCGAGAATGGGGTCCGTGGCGCCATTGGAGATGGTGGCGGAGGCGTTGGCGGCGTTGTTGAGATCGTAGGAGAGCATTTCGAGGGTTTCGGAGAGTTCGTGCGAGGTGAGGAGGCCGCGATAGATGAGGTAGTGAGCGGTCTCGTTGACTTGTTTTCCAACTTCGGCGTAGGATCCGTTGGTTATCATGTCTTGCCATTGGAAGTATTGGTTGGTGAACTCGTTTCCGCGCACGACGGCTGCGCGCCAGGTGATGCATTGCGCGAGGCCTTCGACGCCGAGGACGAGGGAGACGTGGAGGGGGAAGTGGAGGATGGACCAGACTTGCTGGATGATAGTTCCGATGTGTTCGTCTTCGACCAGTGCGTCGAAGTAGAGCATGTAGATGAAGTAGAGGATCAGGACCGCGCAGAAGATGTCTGCTACTGTAGATGCAGTGAATTGCAAAGCACCTTCGGATTGCACGATGCGCTGAGATTTTTGGGCCAGAGCGATGACGCCTTCGCCGAGGATGATGAGGGTCAAAAGCGACATGCGCTGTACCAGATGCGTGCCCTTGAAGCTGATGTTGCGCCAGACGGATGAGATGGTCGTAGCGATGACAGTCTCAAGAATGGCGACAGCATACCAGATTCTGTAGGTATGATGTTCTTCGTCGACGCTGCGAAAGGTGAAGATCAAGCCAAAGTAGATCATGGCGGCCACGAAGTAGGTCGTAGCGATGAGCGATATGGGCAAGTACGCTTGCTTGTTCCGCCTGTTGAGCCAGATGTATTGGAGGTATTGAAAGACCAATACCATCCGGCTGATCATCAAGTATACCGACAACGATTTCTGGACAAAATTGATCAGCGAGGGATGAAGATGTAGTGGAGACAAATTGCGCTTACAAAATAGTTTTCTGACGTCGAGCCATCTTCATTATCTTCAGCTTCCTCCTTTGCACCACCCACATTGTACTTTGGTCCGACGACCGCAAAGCCAATCATGACCAGAAACTGAACAGCTTTGGCAATTCGGTCGAACAGCGAGTCCGATGCAAATCGAACATCATACAAACCGACTTGGTACCACGTAAACCATAATCTGGCAACGTTAGCCAAGGTCAATCAACGCGACCATACGGCAAAGGTCGTATGCCGCAATTGGACTCACATGCAGAAGAATCCGACATATTGCTTCAAGGTCTCCGAATCTCTGACTTCATGTACCGCGGTAAAAACGGTCAAATTGGCCGTAAAGAACAAGTCGTAGAACAGTTCCAAGTTCGAGGCCTCCCTTTCTTTTCGCACGACTGTGGCTGTCTTGTCTTCAGATTCAGCTTCATCCTGCCGTTTGTCGTAGTCCGGCGACTGAAACTTGATATCGCTCCTCATGGTGGAAGTGGGTGAAAGACTCAGTGAAGCCTTCCTCTCGTTGTACGCATCATGGGTTGGAGCCCGGTAGAGAGGCAGCTGGGTTGTGCCCGACCTGTGATCATCGGCATGCATTGCGCACAGCTAGCCAAGGCAACAGTTGTTGATGGATATGCGGACACACGTTGATGGCTGGCGGCCCGCCTATGAGCAACCGCGCACGGAGAACGTATCCTGTATGGCAACACGTCAACGTGGTCATGGTTCAGGGCCCCCAAGAACGCCGGCCAGGGTCGAGTTGGGCCATTTTCGTACCCAAACTTTGCTGAGGATCGATCCGTGCAAGTGGCGAGGCGCAGCCTTTCTGTTTCACACGGATAGAACTATTCGCATGGTTCGTCGTGACAAAAACTTGTTTCTCTCGGCATCTTCTCAGCGTGGTCTTCACGAAAATCACAAGATTCACAACACGTACAGTGTGATATGAGACACGAGTCCCCGTGTGTGCGCGTGCAGACTGTCTCACGAGATCTACGCACAAACGGGGAACTGCACCATGCACATGCTTGATGTCTTGGGCACTGGACAGCAGCTGCTGCCGCGCACAACGTGCTCAAAATTGCATACGTATGCCATTATCTCCCCAGCTACCCGACAGAGTGCTGGTCGATCATCTCCAGTGGCTGTCACTGTCAGCGTTTAATTTGTTATCTGAGCATGTATCCCCCGGTCTCAGCAACGGCCGGTCCGGAATCCGCGGCCAGTGTCCGACTCGGAATTTCGGCGTCGATCTCCGGACCCCAGGTGAGTGGTCAGGAGTGGATGTGGACTGTGGAGTTTCACTGCTGTTTTGAGTCAATGCGTGTCATCAATCTTTGAGTTGTAGCAATGATCCTGTGTGCACCAATGCCTTGTTGGTCGCTGGCGTGAGTATGCCAAACACTGCAGCCTTGCACAGCGACTTGCGCTGCCGGTGGCATTCTTCCATCGCATCCCGGGCAGCGGTCATTTTCCGGAGAGTCTGAGTTGGTCGGTGTGCTTGCATCGCGCCACGCTGTCATCTTTGGATCGCACGGCTTGGTCTATCACGACACACCGGCGAGACTGTCCCAGAAGGAAGGTTCCAGCACGCCGCTGCCAAAATAACTGAGCTGGGCGCGTTGGCCTGCGGGTCCACTGCCAGCAGCACAGCCGCGCTTGATTGCCTCGCACAGGTTCCGGAAGGTGAGCAGTAAGGACTCGTGCCGCGGCGCCAAAGGGTCGGCTTGCGGTGCATTTTCCATGTGGGTGATGACGGATTCGAGTGCCTGATCTCGTTGGAGCATCGAGGTGAGTGCGCCTGCTTCCCATCCACCCGCAGTTGGCAGCGGCCGGAACACGCGCGACATGAGAACTAATATCTCCAGCATGCTTGCCCAGTCCACGGAGGACATTTGATGCAGTGTCGCGGGAGGTCGGGCCAACAGTTCGTCCACGTACTCCTTGACGCTGCAAGCACATTGTATGAGCGTTGACGACTCCGGATTGGGGCCCGCACGAAGCTGTCGCTGGTAAACGTGAATGCTTGATGCCGCGAATCCTAACGTGCCGCCCAGGGATGGAAACTCTCGTTTCAAAGCTTTCAAACGTTGACTTGCGGCTCTAGTGTATCCATCGATGACTTGCGGCGATATCGGATCACGGCCATCAGTGGCTTGTCGGAGGCCATCCTCCATCTCATCGATTGCGCAAGATAGCTCCAGGACGGCCACAAGTGCCCTGTCGGATGGCATGCCCCCTGATGCAGCAGCGCTCTCTGCGCAAGCTCGAAGGTGGTTTGTCCATCGCATGGGGTTCGGCCTATCGAAAGCAATGGCTGACAGAGTGGCGCAGAGGTAGTAGCATCCCACAAATGCCCGATCTCGCTCTGGGTCACTCGATGGATCATCTGGGGCAAGGCAGTGTCTGTTGTATAGGCCCAGGTCTGCGGCCATGCCCGCCAGCAGCGAGAGCTGTTGGTAGAAATGGTGTTGAGACCTGTATTGGTGGTACCAAGCCAGAAAAACCAAAAGGCCGGTCAGAACGTCCATGCTCCGCTCTCCTCCCAAGAGAACCTTGGACGACAATGCATAACGAAAAGCCTGAGTCAGACGATCCTGCAGCTCCAGATGTGCGCCAGACGAAACGGTGCAGATTGCGAGGGTCAAAATCGGTCGACTGGCGACCATGCGAATGATATCAGCGCCCGGCCGGAGCTCGACGAATGGAAAGTACGGCATCAACTGTGCGTACATGGTGAAGGCTTTGTGCACAAAGTGGTAGTCCACCCCGCGGAGCAATTCCTCGCATGCCTGCAACATGCGTCAGCTCCCCATCGGCATGCATGCGATGCACGCATGTACCTTTGCGGCCGTGACTCACAGCAATGTTTCCGAGACCGCGCGCGAACAGGGCAATGAAGGATTTGCTGTCGTTGTGGGAAAGGTCATGGCGCGACAAGCGCGCCTGGTGTTCGGGCTGACTCCCCACAGGCGGGTCGAACAGGAGCGGCGGGCCTGCGTGCGAGGCGGAGGGAGCTGCAAACTCTCCCAGAGGAATGCCCTCAGACTCGCCGACATTGCTCGCGGGGCGGCGCTTCCGTGCCTTGGGAATGGCGGGAATGCATTCTCGGTCCATGCGATGGCACCTGGCGCATCGTGATCAGCGCGAGAAGGATGGAGATGCGACGCATGTCGGAGTGCACGATGGCACGATGTCGCTCCCCTGCCGGCAGCCATGGTTGATGATTGGGCCATGTCGTGGCGTGGAAGTCAAAGGTCGACAAAGCTTGTCGCCAGCACGCGCTCGAACATGTATCGAAGAACTCACCTCTCGCATCGACCCGTGGACGTGGCGATACATTTCATCTGTCGGCGAATCAGATCGAGTGCGACAGATGGATGCGCATCGACAGAGACATGATGCATACCTTGAGCGCCGCACATGGTTGGCAGGCACTGTTGCGCGGTTGCCTCTTCCGCTTGAGCTGGCCATCGGGCGTCGCGACGCTTTGCGCATCCGGCGATGGCGGCGCACCCGATCCCGCGGCCTCCATGGCGGCGGCGGTGGGCGGGGCGCGGTGGGCGGGTCGGATGGATTGACGGATGGATTGTCGGATGGATTGACGGATGGATTGACGGATGGATTGACGGATGGATTGTCGGATGGATTGACCGACTGGTCGACTGGTCGGTCGGCGGACTGATTGCCTGGTGACTGACTGACTGCCTGCCTGCCCGGCGAGAGTTTGCCGACTGCGGTTGCTGTCCGAGCCTGAGACAAGGCCCGAACAACCGGTTTTCGGCTCGTGGGGCCAGCAGCGCCGGCGACGCGACGCGACGCGCTTCCGAGTCTCCCGACGGGGCGAAGAAATGCTGCGTTGCCACGGCGCCGTGCGGTGGGCGTGGTCGTGAGAGAGTTGCAGAACGTCCGCCCGCACGCGACGTTGGCAGCCCTCCCGCTCCCCGATGTGATGTGATGATTGTAGTATGGTGGCAGCGCGCTCCGGGCCCGGTTTCTTATACCCGTGATTAGGGTTGAGCGTGGACCTTCGTAAACTTCGGCGAATTGGCCCGGCTGCACCTTCTCCTGCCTGCCTCTGCGTCTGTCGTCACTGCACTTTCCTTGCATCAACGAGCACCGCCTCCAGCACCGCACTTTCTACCGCCAGGCCACGCTACACCTCCGCATCCACGCTTCCGGCCGTATATCAACATCACGGTCGTGAGAGCGCCTCCCGTCTGAGACAGTTCCCCCCAGTCGCGTCCCGTCCGCAACATCGCAACCAAACGGGAGCAGCGGATGATCATCCCGTGCAGACCTAGTCTCTCGTTCTGGCAGTGGACTCGACGTGTACCCTGAACCCCACTTGGCATGACAGCCTCTTCTACTTCGATACATCACTGCGCACACATCATCGTCACTGAGCGGATGCTTGAGGCTACGGACACACTTACCGTACGAGTAGACGTGCATACGCGCGGATAACATGGGTATAGGCTGAATTTGTTGCTTGGATCCTCTCCACGCCGATCCCTTTAGTGCTTCCAGGGACGTCTCTCAAACCGCGTCTGCCAATGAGAATGACTAGGTCGGGGGAGCCTGGAGGCAATAAATGCCAGACATTTCCAGCTTATCAAGAGTCAGTCGAGCCGCTACCCTGCCCTCAGGCTCTCGTCTCGTGATGACAACGAGTTGACTTCCGAGTCACACTATCTACACTTCCGTGCCGGTCGTCTCTGCCCATCTTCCACCAGCCTCTCAACCCTCGTCATCACTCCACGGGGCATCACAAAGCTCCACGCAATGGAGCGGCGCGTCATCGCATTCGAACCCGAAGTCTCTCGCCGACGTTGCCTCCCCACAACACTTCTCCTCCGGTCTTCCAGTCTCCTCATCTTCCATCCCCAACCCAGAGTCAAAGCTCGCCTCATCATAGTCGAGAAGCGGTAACTGCTGACAACTCCTCTCCTCAACCATTACCGTCCCCTCGGGCCACACCTCCCTTCTCTTCTCCCCATATCTCTCCTCCAACCGCAGCAACCGTACTTTTAACCCCGCCAACTCCACAGCTTCGGCCGAGATCCGCTTCGTGCCACGACAATACTTGACACGTTCCGGCCTCGCCATCTTCGTCGGCTCACTCGCCGCCTTGCTCGACAGAGCCATCTTCTTCCCCTTCCCTTTCCCCTTCTTCCCCGAAAAAACCTTGCCCCACAACCTCTCTCTCCATCCACCCACGGCAGCACAACCACTCGGCTTCCGCTCGAGCGACGACTCGTCCTCCCCCTTCTTCTCGCCACCAGCACCAGCAACAACAACAACAACAACACTCCTCACAAACCTATCCACTCTCCACCACACCTCCAGCACCCGATTCTCCGGCAAATACTCCAAATCCCGCAATGCCACATTCTCCCTGGGCTCGAAATCTCGTGTCTCCAGCCTACTGAGCTCCGACTCGATGCGGGCTAGCAAGTTTCGGATCTCCGCTTTCTTGTACATTTGGTGCGAGATGGACGAGTGGTGGCACAGAGCGAGGAGGCAGGTTTGAGAAGGTTGGGATCTCGGGGGAGAAGTTGTTGACGGGGAGGACGGGGTGGACGAGGAGGAGAAAGTAGTGGGGAAGGTGCTGCGGCGGAACATGGTGGTGGTGGTGGTGGTGGTGGTGATGTTGGGCGTGAATGTTTCGAGCAGCTTGCTGATGATGATGGGGCAGCAGAAGAAATTCCAACGCACTTTCCCAATTTGTGGTATTCTTGGGGGGGTTTTTTTTTCCCATCCTGTCCTCAAAAAGAATCCTTGCGACCTTCCGAAATTCGTGGGCGCCAGCGGTGGACTCCAACGTTAAATCTTGAGGCCGCTTGAATCCAGTTCGGCTTGCTCGCTGAATGGCAGGACTCGATGTCGAGAGCGCGTGAAGTTCCAGCTTGAGTGAATGGCTGCAGGACTCGACGTAGAGGGCACGTGGCTTTCGGCTTGAGTGAATGACTTGTGACATATCAGTAAGGCACCATGTCGAGCGAGGGACCTCGATTGAGAGATTTCGACCATGTCATTAATAGCGCAGAGTGCTTTTTCGACCTACTGTTACACTTTGTCTTCGTAGCACGCTGGTGCTTTCAATGCAATCAATCATCACAGCCTGTATTCAGCGCCGACTCCACTTCAATTCAAACTTCTCAGACTTCTCTCCGCCAGGTTGAAACTCTTCAGTCGCCTGCTGCCACATTACTCCATCTTCACGTCTTCGAACTCTTCATCCTCGTCCATCTCGTCGCCAGTGCCCTCATCCGTAGTCTCCATTTTCGCGACCGCCGATTCTTCCTTGACGCCACTGAACTCCTCTCCCTCTGTCTCCAGTAACGCGCGATACTCGGGCTTGAGTTTGTATGTCTGCACAAAGTCTCCTTGCCTCATCAACGTCGCAATCTCGTCCAGAGTCTCCTTGATGTAGGCTTCCGGCTGCCGCAGTCTCTGTCGCAGCGTCTTGAGAGACCAGTATGTGTATTCCTTGAAGCAGTTCTTAAGTGCGTCAAGCAGCGCACCCTTCTCCATACGCACCGCCTTCTCCTTGACCGGCTTCTTCTTGTTCCCAGCACCCACCTTCGAGCTGAGAGTGCCGAATTTGAACGACTCGTTGTCTGTACCAGGATGCTTGAGACGTGCATCCGCCACGATTTGAGTCTTCTTGCCGCCTTGTAGGGCAGCTTGATACGTCTTCGCGAAGTGGTCCAGACTGTTCTTGTCCTCTACGGGGTGCATATCGGCCTCGTTGACGACCTTGGGCGCCAGAGCAGTTTGCTTGGGAATCGCTGTTCGATACGAGCCAGGCTTCCGGGGTTGCTGATTGTTGTAGCGATCAAACTTGTTGATGCCGCCGGGACGCTGGCCTGGTGGGGGGCGGTTCGGTCGGACGTTGCTGTTGTGGCCCGGGAGATCCTTCTCGGAGAAGATGACAGTGTTGTTGTAAGCATCGCTCTTCAGGTCCAAATTGTACATTTTGGGAATCGACGCCTGCTGCGGGATGGAGTCGACCAGGCAAATCTGGATCTTGCGTTTTCCGTCCTCCATCGCATGGAAGACGCGGAGATGACCAAGCGTGATCGACTCGCCATCTGGCGTCTCTTTGTGTATCTCGCTCCACGTCTTCCACATGTCCTCGGAGACCTTGAGCAGCCACGCCTGTCCGCCGTCTGGGATCTGCAAGTCGTTATCCTCCTCGAACTCATCAACGTCGGCCATATGCTTCGAATCCTCCACCTTGATCTCCGGCTTGACTTGCGCCATGGTGAGGTGAGGTGAGTGTGCGGTGTTGTTGTCGGCGCGGTGTTGGAGGTGGACGGAAGATGTCAATGGAATGAATGCACGTCGCGAACAGGACAACAACGTGATCGCGGTAATCGGACAATGACGCCGCGGCGGCATCTGCCGGCGAACTATTGGCCCGTGCTCGCTTTCACTCACTTCACGTGACTCCATCAACCTCACGTGGCCTCCTCATTCACCACATCCTTCGACTTTCGACCTGGAAGCTTTGCTTTAATTTGGACATAGATGACTCTGCTCCCAAGAACTCACTACGGTCGTTTCCACTTCACGACTGCCCATATGCTCGCATGTGCATGTTCTGAAGTTGTTACTAGAATGACTGGTGCTGGCCCGCCATGTACCTACGGTGCTTTGTGGATCAGAAGTCCTTCCTACCCAGTTTCTGACCCAAGCGTGACGCTGGAAATTTTCGGCCTCCAGCCGTCTTTCCGCCCATATTGACTTACCTTTATGTCTGAAACAAGGGGCTGAAATGCTCAGATACAGGCCTTTCATCGATAAGTCCCAAGCAGTCGAACTCGCGGAAATCAGCTCGGCTAGCAAGAACGAGTCTCCTGGACTTTTCACTGGCTGACGCGTTCGCGCCTCACTGGTACCCGAAGTTAGTGTGTCGTGAGCAGCCCGTAGAATCCGATCAATTTCAGCGACAAAGAAAAGTGTATGCCAACTGTGCTGCTTGTCGCTTCTGTATAAACGGCGGCCCCGACTAGTACTATTCGATCCCATAATCGCTCGTCCGCAAATAATACAGATAGGCACTAATCTTGATCTGTCATCACTTCCATATCCGGCTCTGTGGTGCAGTGGCAAGCATATTTCAGTACACATGAGGGGCGCTCTTGTCACTCAAGTGACACGCAGGTTATGGTTTACCTGATGCAGCGTTCTGTGGTTGGCGAGAGCCAACCCGGATGTAACATTGCTCCTTGGACGTCTCCAAGCGATCGCATGACCGAAAGACCTACGTTCGATCGTAGCAGGGCTATAGCGACAGGACTTTTTGCCTTCGATTTGGTAAGCTGAGCCATGGTCTTGAAGGTTGGTGGATGCGAAGATGGGTATGCTGTCTGTCGGGTGCTCAAATACGACCAGTTCAGCCGGCTACAGAGAGCAGCGGTAGCCCGTCATTCATAAAAACTTGACCGATGTCTTGTATGGTGGTGTCTCACGTCCATCGGCTGCAATGCAGGGTACTGTCACCCCTAGGGGCTTGTGTGCCGTGAAAATTCATATTATGCCGCCAGCCGGGCTCGGAATAATTCCTCTTCGCTCACTGCTACGCCTTCGTATCGATCGCGTAATGCTTGCTTAATTCACACACCAAATCTGATCACACACAGCTTCGTGAACTCACGCATGCCCTCCGAAAGCTCGATATGATTCACTTCTCGCAGCTTTTTGATCAAATCGAGGCCTTGCTTATCAGCCTTCGTTTGCGTCCACGGGCCATGCTGTCTCTCCTCAACAGGTAACTCGTCCATTGTGTTGTCACGTCCGCTCTGGAAGCCACCTCTAAAGCCTCCCCGACCACGTCCACCGCGACCTCTGAACCCTTTGGATCGCTGGGGATTGCTGCCATCATCAAACCACTTCTGCTTCCCCCAGGTGTAAGCATCTTCTGGTCCGGGCTCTATAGTGACGCCGTAGACAAGCTGGATTTGGTATCGAAGATGAGGATATCTAGTCAAAAGGCGCTTGAATTCTGCATCGTTCTCAAAGCCATCAAACTTGGATTTTTCTGGCAATCTTGATTTGTCGTTCTGCTGACTGGCCAACTGCCGTCCATCGGCTGTCGAATCTTGTTGAGCCACTGCACTGGTTTGTGATGCAATTGTGGTCGCTTCTTGCTCATGTGTCGTTTTGTGAGTCTTGTTACATGCAACCGAGCAGCTGGTGAAGTGTCAGCGATGATCATTCTGCATGAAGGAAATTGCTGTACTATCTTATGTCGCATTTTGGACATCGATACTTCGACTCAGCTTCGTGACATACGCCACAGATTGCAGGCATTGTCGCAGTATCATTGTTGACGATGCATGAATCAGCAGTGTACAAGCGAGTTGCATGTGATGGAAGGGAAGGGAATGGAAGGAATGCGGAAGCGAGAGGTGGACTGTGCGGACTCCCGCGCATCATCATCGACAGGACTTCAACTTTTGGACTGCCAGACACAACGCATGATGGCGACTCCACGATATAAGAGCTTGCTGGATTTAGCGACGCGGCGAGGCCAATGGCTGTGCTCGACATGCACGAGATCCAGCAGGCGGCCACGGTGCAATGCGCAGACGACTCGAAGCATGCAGACCTCCCAAAAGTCCGCCCAAACCACACGGCCTGGCGCCGTTCCTAGCATGGAGCAGATGCGCAAGCCATTCGAGAAGAAGAACGCGAACACCGCCTATTACACGCTATCCATCATTCTCGGAACTGTCGCCCTCAGCTACGGCAGCGTGCCTTTATACAAAACCATTTGCCAGCAGACCGGGTGGGGAGGACAACCGATCAAGTCTTCAGCGCATTCGGGGCCTCTGACCGACGACGATGATGTCGCATCACGATTGACACCGGTCACATCCTCTCGACGACTGCGCATCACTTTTGCGGGATCGACGTCAGACATCTTGCCTTGGAAGTTTACACCCCAGCAGAGGGAAGTAAGAGTGCTGCCCGGAGAGACAGCTTTGGCATTCTACACAGCCACGAACAATAGCAAGGATGAGGACATAATTGGAGTCGCAACATACAGTGTGACGCCGGCGCAGGTGGCGCCATACTTTAGCAAGATTCAATGCTTCTGCTTTGAAGAACAGCGCCTGAACAAGGGAGAGACTGTGGATATGCCGGTGTTTTTTTACATCGATCCCGACTTCCTCAAAGATCCTACGATGAGAAACATCGACACAATAACCTTGAATTACACCTTCTTCAGTAAGTGATCTTGGGCTCGAGTTGGGACTCTTGCTAATACTTTTCACAGAAGCGAAATACGACAAAGACGGGCATTTAGCACCAGTCCCAATGCCATACTAGAATACCAATTGCACATATAGTGCACACTCACTGTACAATAGGTCGCCAGGAGAAGACCATTTATCAGGACTATTCTGATCGACTCAAGAAGAGTACGACCCAAATTCAACACCACACTTGCTCACGACAATCTAGGGGTAAAGAGCCTATCATGGTGTCAACACAAGAAACGACCTACTCGGGATTCTTGACTCATCGCTATTCGGAGGAGCAAGAGCGACCGCCTCACCGGCCCAAAAGCGAGCTACCCCACACTCACAGCCCTTCCCGGTTGATCCCCATTGCTTCAAAGGCTCCCCAAACCCCGAACCCGCATCAAAACCTCAAGTCTTCGCCCAAAAGCTCAATACAGCTTTCCAGAACTTCAATTCCTCGCAAATCTTATCCAACCAACACTCACCATGGCAGACGACCGCAAACCAACTCCAAACCAACTCGCCACCGACCTTCCCGGCCCCACCACCTACCTCACAGGCCACGACCAAACCACAGGCAAAGCCGTCATCCACTCCGCAAACCCCGTCCAATGGGCCAAATTCGAAGATGACAAACTCGCCATGAGCGCGACCTTCACGACCCAATTCCCCGCCGACCTAAACGCCGACGCCGACGTGACTTTGCACCAAGAGAAACTCGCATCTGGCAAACTCGGCCTCGTCTCCGGCGGCGGAACAGTTCTCCGATACGTAGATTTCGCTCCGGATTATGAGTGTATGATGCACAGGACGCAGTCGGTAGACTATGGGATTGTGATTGAGGGCACGGTGGAGAGCGTGTTGGATTCCGGGGAGGTGCAGGTCATGAAGAGGGGGGATGTGATGGTGCAGAGGGCGACGATGCACGCTTGGAGGAATCCGAGTAAGACGGAGTGGGCGAGGATGATTTTTGTGCTGCAGGATTGTAAGCCGTTGTTTGTGAAGGGGGAGAGGTTTGGGGAGGATTTGGGGAGAGGGACTGAGGGATTGCCGAGTAGTGGGAATGATGTTTAGAGAGAGAGAGAGAGAGAGAGAGAGAGAGAGAAAGGGTTAGGTTGCAGCGTGTCTATGGGTCGCCGGAAGAAATCGTCCTTCGCGCTCTCTACATGAATGCAAGGACTATCGTTATGAAAGATTCCGCTCACATCTCCATACTTCCGACATATGTCCACAGTATCCTACAATCTATCTGCCAAGCTTACCCCAACCCTCGTCTTTCCCAAATTCCTCCACCTCTCCTTCTTCCCCGTCTTCTGATTAATCACCTTTCCACTCTTGTTCGTCTCAAAATTAGGATCCTCCCACTTCTTCCTCCCCTCCAACTTCGGATTCGGCACTCCATGCAACACCCTCCACTTCTTCGGCGGCTTCATCCCATGCACCTCACTCATCTCCCTCCACTTCTTCACGCCTCTCTTCTCCCACCTCTCCCTCCTCTCCTCGACTTCCTCGGAAGAAGGTTTCCATTTACTCTTCAGAATCCTACGAATCGCTTCCGGCGTGACTTGAAAATGCTGCGAGAGCATTTCGGTAGTGTATGTTCGGGGATCGCTAGCATGCAACGCGCGAATTCCGTCGAGAGAATCGGGAGAGAGACGTTTTCGCGGAGACCAGGCTTTCTCGCCGAATTTCTTTTGTAAGGCGGATTTGTCACGTTGCCAGGGTTCGAGACTTTTGATTTTGGATTTTTCGGCTTCGGCTACTGCGCGACGTTCGGCTGCGAGCTTGTGTGCTGCGAGTTGTTGCGCTTTGCGTTTCTTTTCGACAGACTTGGCGGCGAGTTTGATAGCGCGGGTTTGTTGGGCCTTGATTATGGAGGGGCCTCCTAGGTCGCTGTCAAGTCTGGCGAGGACGGATTGCACCTCTTCGGTTTCTTCCTCGTCGTTGAGTCGTTCGTCTTGTTCCAGCTGCTCTGTCGATGTCGACTCGGCTTGCTTTGCCTGGAGTTTCACAGCCTGTGTCGTTTTCTTTGGAGTGAGCTTGCCTTCTGCAAGTCTCCTCTCTCTACGAGCCTTTCTAGCTGCAGAAGAAGCAGGTTTCGCAGTCTGTTGATCCTTGCGAGACACCAACTTCTGCTCCTGCGAAAGCTGTCTCTGCTCTGCTGGCTTAACCCACTCAGGCGTAGGAAGAATAACCTGCTCTGTATCTCCAAACTCTTTCTCTGCCATCGCAGGCACTGATTTCACGCCAACTTCACCTTGCATTACAACAGGTCTCTCCAAATCTTCCTGCTGAGTCTTGAGATGCGCCGTTTCTGTAACCACTTCGTCGCTGGCTGCTTTGTCGACCTGGCTTTCTTCCTTCCCAGCGTCCTCCGCTCCGATGCTCTTCGGATTATCCATCATCTCGAATGGTATGAATCCATCGTCGGTAGTGCCTCGGCTCGTCGTTTCGTGTTGGCGCAAAGAAGTCCGCGTGCTGAAGGATCGACATCGTTCATAGTAGAGTTGTGCCCGCTGGCGGCGTAAGTGAAGCCCAGCAAAGTCTCGGACAACATTTTCTAGCGCTCTCGTTGAGCATCTGCACATCTGCATCTTTCGTGCTGGTTGATGGGAAGGAACATGAAAGGGTGGATGGAAAAGAGAGGGTGTTCAGAAGGGCGGGGATGCGGGATTAGTCATGGGCGGCACGACACGAGTGAGAGACAATGATATCAGCAGGCTGTACAACCGGACGTTCATTATCGTAAAACTATATCTTCTATAACACATGCTTCTCGTCATGGCGATCATGCAAAAATGCACGCCGCATCAGCCGTCGGCCGTAGTTCCTGCTCGTGCAGGAAATCTCGTCGAATATCCCTCACGCTTTGCATCACAGTTTCCTTCGCCCTATGGTCAGCGGAGCTCGTACGTCTCACGGAGTTGCATGCGAGTGTCGCGAGCAGCGTTCTCCGTGGAATGCTGCCGCAAGAAAGCCGCGGGTCAACACTTGCTCTGCGAAGCGATGGCATAATTATCAACGTGCCGCGAGCGCCGCTCTGCCAGATCTGCCGCCTGGAGTGACAGCTTGGCCCGTTGCTCGATGCTGGAGCTGCACTGGCGTGTCTGCGCTTCGTCCGGACTGTAGGTCGTTTGTCATTTCCTGCTTTGTGTCATTCGAATTCTATGCGCCTACTCGCACAGTGCCTGAGCCGCCACTAGCAAATAATAGCAACCCAGCAGCGGCTTCTCTCCTTGCAGCCTCTTCCATTGCAATTCTCTTCTTTCTCGCAGCGGCGCTGCGATCGACAAAACGATTCGCTGGCCCCTCGTCCACAAATTCTATGCTGTGGATCATGTAGGACATGCCATCGTGCTTTTTCTTCCACTCTCGTGATGCTATATGATGTTGAGTCGTGGCAGCATACGAATCCAGCGGAGGAAGAATAAGCACAGTGATGTGAGCATCGTGCCCATCTGGAACTTTGACCGGCTTGGGAGGTCGTTCCACCAGCGACAATGGCATTGCGTCTCCATTAGTCTGTCCCGAGGGCTCATCGAAAAGTTCTCGTATGTCGTCGTTGAACTCGCCAAAGTCGCCTCTCAGCCAGCCAGAATGTACCGCTGCAGCAACAACGTCCGAGTCGTCTGTATAAATCTCGGTACCCCACACTTGTCGTCGCTTGCAAATTTCTTCCAGGCTATGATTATCGTTCGATTCGGCTTCTGCAGAGTTCAAGTAGTATCGTGGAATACGGACAGTACAAGTGGAATTCTCATGGCCCGTGAACACAGGTATTGGTTTCATCTTACTGCTGTATTTGATCTTGGCATCGGCTGGAGTATCCGCGGCGGGCGCAGGAGACAGCTCAGTCGTGTACAGATGCGATCCCAGGTGCCTGCGTGGCTTGCTCGCGACGCCGTCAAGCACTTTTTTGTTATCCACGGCGGTCATAGTTGGTTTTCGTGGCATCGGTATCGCTCTCGGTGGGTGATGGTGATGATGGCCTACAGGATGCGCATGATGATGGTGGTGATGATGTGCTTGGTTCGCCGCCATCACGTTCCCGTGTGAAAGTGGATTCGATGGATGCCGCACAGGATGAGAACCGTTGCCAGCTTCGACGTTTTCGTGGTGATGGTGGTGATGGTGGTGCGGGTGAACGTGATGATGGTGGTGATGATTCTGCGCGGCGGTCTTCGGCTTTTTGTTCCCGCGCTGAGCATCTGGTGTGTTTCTGCCTTCTGCTTCTTCGAGCTCGTCTCTCGATCTTCGACCATTATTGCGACGACCCAACCTAGACCCGGCTTTGCCCCGGCCCTTGTGAGCATCCACTTCAGCGCTTCGCCTGAGGTCGCCCCCGTCCAACAGTCGAGCGGCAGGACTCATTCGTGTGGGTGTGCTGGCTCCATTGGCAGGGTGTCCGGGGTGAGGTGAGCTCCCGACACCTGAACCCAGTCCGGAGAACATGCGACCAAACTCCATCTTAATCCCCGGATTGTCGCCGCCAGGGCCGACGTGTCTAGGCTGCGCGCCCTGCACAGCTTGCGGAAGTGGCGAATTACGTCCTCTTCGATCCAACTCGGGACTAATGTTGAGAATGCCTTTGCGAAGAGAGCCCTCGCTTTCTTTCCGGTGCTGTTCTCGTTGCATAGCCTCCATTCGCTGGTGCTCTTCGAGCGTCATGGGCCGTTCTGTGAACCCGTTCCGCGGTCTGTCATAACCATGCACATCGCCCGGAGGTGGCGATGGTCGTGAAAACTGCCTTCGCATCTCTTGCGCACGTCCTTCGATCGACTCCCTCAGAGGCTCTGCTGCCGGATGCGATGTAGGTGGATATGCTGGACGGAACAAAGAATGTGCCTCTTCTCTGGGCGGTCTTCCAAAAGGCCCTCCGGCGGGCGTATAACGTGGTGGAGCATGCGCACCTCTGTCGCGCTCTGATTGCGGGCTGTTGAATATTGATCGTTCCTGCGGATGCGACGTCACTCCATTGTGATACGGTTGTCGTTCCTGCCGAAACGGTGGCTCGCTGCGTGTAGGGGGGTGCGGATCGCCCAAAGGTCGGAAACTCGTGGTCCTACCCCCAAACAAGCTTTCTCGATGCGCTGCCTCCTCCAACCCACGCAAGCGATCCGCCTCCGCTGGCTGACTACTCGGTCTCGCAGGGGCGCCATGTCCATTCACATGTTGTGTGGTCTCTGGTCCATGCATGGGAAATGCCCTGAAACCATGCGCCGCCTCACGCCGGAATTGAGGAGAGCCAAATATACCATCTCTTCGCGGCTCCGAGCCCATGCGCGCAGGTTCACCATAGGACCTCGGCGGGCTATGTCGTCTCATTCCACGATCGCTGCTCTCGCGCATACTGGACGATCTCGCTCTTCCCGGAGATGGAGGGTGCATTGGTCGAGGAGTCGAAGACGGTCCGTTTGCAGGGCCATGTGGCGACCCAGGCGGCTTGCGCTCGTCGCTGCCACCCAAAATCGCCGATATCGACATGCCAGGGCGATGATGCGAGCTCGATAGGTCGCGAACGCCGGTGAACGGGGACGCGGTGGGAGGGCCTCGGGGCGCAGAGATCAAATGTGACGAAGGTGCGTTCTGTGGCGAGGAAGGCGGCGGCATGGCTCGGGTAGGGTAGGATGGAGGCGGTGGCAAGGACTCCAGGGCGGCTGAGAGGGCATTGTCAACACCGCTCTTTGTAGGTTTTGTGACAGATGCGACAGCTTCTGCTTACCTCCATACTGCGGGCTGCCCGCGTTGCCCAGGGACCGTCGTCGCGACTGATCGTAGGGCGGTGGCATCGGCATTGCGCTCACGGGGGCGGGATGCGCCGACTGGCTGGGTGGTGGAGGCGGCGGAGGTGCGTGGTCGAGCGGTGAGCGATGTTGCGAAGTATTACCTGGAAAGCGCAAAACGCGCAGAGTTAGCCGAGTCGAGATCGTCTGAGCTCATACGGAGGTAGCTGTTTTTGAGTTCCACTAGCTGCAGGAGTGGGGCTGGTTCCTCGCTTGTGGCCCGAAACCCTGCTCGCGGCTGCGGGCCTTGGTTCTGGCTGTTGTCACGCATCACGAAACATGCAAGCCGGGCCTGAAAGCGTATTGTGCGTGTGAAACACCACGGCAGACCGCTCTCCACGTTTCTGATGCCCGATAGACGCGTCGCTGGCGGTGGCCATCACGCACGCAGAGCGGCAGAGAGCTCTGCTGCTGCTACCGCTGGTGGTTGGTGGTGGTGCATGCAGCCCAGTGCTGGCGAGCTGTCCCAGCAGCAGAGCTGTTGCCGGCGCTAGGGCAAAGCATGGTGCGCGTGCCCCTGCTCCCCAAACGGTGTTCGCTGCAGCTCTTGGTCGTCGCCACGCCGGTGTGGCATCATCGCAGCAGGGAGCTTTCGGGAATGTGTAGCCTCGCCGTGGTTCTGCTGACCGCATCACGAGGTGCTCGAGGGTTCCGGGCAGCGTCCAAGTATAGTTGGGACCAGACTTGGTACATCTGAGGTGAATTGCGCATCGTCGAGGACGACAGTCTCCCGTGCTTCTCGTCGCGAGCTCTGCAGCCAAGTGTTGAGAAATATGTCACACGTACCTTGCGTCGGTTGCCATGCTCTTGACGATAGTCCCGCGCTGCCTCTCCGGTCTCCGCCGGGCATGAACGGGTCTCTGTTCGCCTGAAAGGGATCGGAGTATGGGATCTGTATCGGGGGCTGTGCGGTCGACGACGTGTACGGCGATGGGTGACTCGAAGAAGATGTGGGCGGCGGCGGGTGTTGTCCTGACGAACGCTCGCCCGGACGCACATACGACGTGCGATCCATGCTGTCGTCTTCCAGCCGGCGTCTGTGTCTCGGGAGCGTGTGGTGTCAAGCGGTTCGTTGTGGGTGACGCAGTCGCGCGCTCGCGTGGCTTGTGTGGACTGCACTCGCGTGGTGGGAAGAGGGCATGCTGTGCCCGCAAGACGGCCGGCGCATACCTCAACACGGCCACATGGTCGGGGGAGGGTGTGCTGGGAGCGGTCGCAAGGCAGCTGCAAACGGTGGTCGGTGGTCAAGACGGGGAAGTGGGTTGTGGAAGCGCAGGAGAGCAGAGCATGGCACAAACGCTCGCCACTCCCCTGCGCAATGTGCCGACGGGACGGCGGATCACCAGCCAGAAATTGCATCCTTTTTCGTATACTGTAGACAGTCGGACATTGCTTCCTCGTCGTCAACACCATGCTCCCGATGCCTGGCGCGGCGAGTTCGTCGTGGCAGTTGACCCGGGCGCGCGTGGCGGCAAAGTTCGAGGGCGCATCTGCCCGCGTGTGCATCGCCTTCTGGTTGTTTGGTGAGATATCTGTGTGCACACAATGCGCGAGACGCCGTGTCCAGCGAGCCAGAACTAATCATCCATCCCGTCCAGGCCTGATCAACAACATCTTCTATGTCATCATCCTCACCGCCGCCCTCGACCTCGTCGGCCCGTCCATTCCCAAAGCCACCGTGCTGCTGAGCTGCATCATTCCCGGCCTGGCAACGAAAGTCGTCACGCCCTACTGCATCCACCTCGTGCCGTACCACGTCCGCATCGTCGTCTTCGTGGGCCTCGCAACCTGCGGGATGCTGGCCGTGGCGCTGTCGCCCAGCACGACCGACGCCGCCAGCATCGGCAGCAAGATTGCCGGCATCGTGCTGGCCAACATCAGTTCCGGCGCCGGCGAGGTCAACTTCCTCGCCTTGACGCATTTCTATGGCCCCTTCAGTCTCGCGAGCTGGAGCTCCGGCACGGGCGCTGCAGGCCTGGTGGGAGCCGGAGCGTACACGCTGGCAACCACGACGCTCGGCTTCAGCGTCCACGCAACACTCTTGTCCAGTTGCCTTCTGGGCTTCGCCATGCTGGCCTCGTACTTCGCACTCTTGCCCCTCGCTCCGCTCCACACTGCACAGCGCCAAGAACCCCAATATCAGCGAGTGGCAGCCGAGGAGGGAGATGCAGAGGTGCACACCTCCCAAACGGGCCTGCTGGAACAGCGAGCTGCCGCTTCTTCCTCGCCAGCGTACCGTCACCGCAACACTTGGCTGTCGAAAGGTCTCGCCGATCTCAAGTCCAAGCTGAGACGTGCTCAAAGCTTGGTGGTCCCGTACATGCTGCCACTGTTCCTGGTGTATCTAGCCGAGTACACCATCAACCAAGGCGTTGCGCCTACACTTCTGTTTCGACTGGACGACTCCCCCTTCAAAGAATATCGAGAGTTTTACCCCACATATGGCACAATTTACCAGCTCGGTGTCTTCGTCTCGCGATCGTCGTTACCCTTCATTCGAATCCGAAGCTTGTACATTCCGACGTGGCTGCAGGCGCTCAACCTCGTCGCTCTCACAGCACAGGCGCTATGGCCTTTCATTCCGACGGTCTGGTTCATATTCGCCATCATCCTCTGGGAAGGACTTCTTGGCGGTCTTGTCTATGTCAGCACGTTTGCTGCGGTGCGTGAGGATGTCTCCGAAGACGAGCGGGAGTTCTCCTTGGGCGCCGTATCAGTGTCGGATAGCGCTGGCATATTCTGCGCTGGCGTTCTCGGAGCTGGAATGGAGACGGCGCTCTGCCAGTGGCAAGTCAATCACGGGAGAGACTGGTGTAGGCAACGCTAAATGGTCCATCTTCACAATCTCACTCGACCTACCTGCGATGCTTTCCATTGCCCGCATGGTCATGATCGGTGTGAGCGGCTTGTAGCAATGCGGTATCCACACAATGCGACTGTCAGCAGATCGGACGGACCAGACCCTTTGTCTATTGGACTATCACCGCCCTTCCGCCACAACTGAAGTCACGGATCCAGGCAACGGTCGTTGGCAAATTTGGTTTTCACAGGCACTGCTTGCGTTGCCTAACTCGAGCCGCAGCGGGCAACCTCACTTTGAAGCTCGTCAGAGCTGACTGACGTAGACCTTACTTCGCCGTGAGTACTCAAGTCCAGCGCGCTGCCATGCCCGACCTGACCACCAACACCAACTGTCCCGTAACAACGAACACGTACTAAGATCATGGCTCCACTCAAGACGTCTTCCACCAACGACGTCGGAGTGAAGACTCCGACTGAACTTCACCATGCGATGAAGGTAGCCACCCGAGACCTCTATCGTTTGGTAAACGAGACTCCCGTTGCACAAGCCGCTCCGCCAGCCGCTCCTCCAAACGCGCTGTCAAACGCGCCGCCAAACGCTCCACCAGTCCCTAAGCCGGAGAATGTTGCTCGCCATCCATCGATAGGTGGCAAGAGACTGCCAGGCCATCCATCCACTGGCGGCAAGAGACTGCCGGGCCATCCATCCACTGGCGGCAAGAGGCTTCCTGAGCGCCTGCCGAGCAGCAGCATGAGAATTCCCGGAACTGCTTTCACCGAACAGAAGAATAAACAGGAGCACCCATCGACCGGCGGGATCAAATTACCAGGATATGGATTCATCAGCGGCAAGAATCTGCCAGAATATATCGAGACGGGAGGCACGGGATCGTCTGAGCTGGTGCCTGACACTGACTGGGAGCTTGACGGTGACGACGACGCAGTAGAGAACGAAATTGATGAAGACGACGACGCATCACTAGAGGCAGCGCTTGCGGATCATACTTCATTCCTGGATCTCACAACAATCGTCGAGACCCCAGGCGATGGATGCACCAGCATTGATGAGCAGGTATTATCTTCGCTCAAGGCTAAAGCGAAGAGAGCGGCGCCGAGAAAGACACATTCCCCCATGAAGGCAGCCCAGCAACGCGAATCGATCGAGCAACTTAAAGGCCAGCTGGCGCTCTTCCCGCCATTTGGTAAGGAAGAGGACTCCACGATCGCCTCGCCAGCCAGTCCAGCCCAAATCGCCCCGCCAGCCATGCCAATATCCCCAGTCAGCCCCAAGGGACACTCCAAGCCTGGGCCGAACCCACCGACCAAGAAGCGCACGCGTGTAAAATCAGCACAGGTCGATTCTCCACTATCCCCCGAGACTGTCGAACCCACACGTCCTAAGAAGCCAAGAATCACGACAGAAGCCCGACGTAGGAGTAAAGTTTTCAAGAAGATCTCCCCTGAAGCTCAGAAGGTCATGTCCGATCTCCAAAATATGAGCCAAGGGGTGGAGACCTCCCTCGGTGCCGTGGTCACCAATGCTAAGGCTGTTCTCCTCACTCCACGTCCCGATGATAATACCGCCGTAGTCGGCGACTTGGAAGAAAAGGTCGGAGCCTGGAAACAGAGTAACCGGGAGCATTTGGGAGGCGTGGTGGGTCTGCTGGAGCGGAACGGCGTGCTGGCAATGGGTGCGGTGGAAGTGCCTACCGGAGACTTGAGAGAGGAGAACGGCGGCGATGCTTCTGGCGGCTTCGGGGAGATTTTCGGGGGTGCTGGGGGACTATTCGATGGCGTGGAGATGGGAGAGGACGGAAAGGCGTGGTTCGGGGGAGGGTAGAGATAGAGAAGTAGTAGCGTGGGATGACTTGGCTTCAACGCTCTGCGAAAATACTCTTCTTCTTCTTCCAGAATGAATGGCAACGAAATATGACTCCCTTTAAAACGACACATGGAAATTCTCGATGATTTGGAATCTTCCCATCGCTCTAAAATATTGCACGCCTTCAACGCCATCGAAAAGAGAAATTCACTCTCATGAACATCATTCATTGCAGGCTTATCAGAAGCAAGAAGCAGAAGCAAAAAAAAAGCATGGCGAAAAAAAAAACCACAAAAAACCTTGGCGCGCATTTCCAATGCCTCCACCCACGTACGCGACATATTAAAAAAACCATAAGTCTTTTTGAGGGTAAAATGATTTTTCGTCAAATCGTTCAAAAACGATATGGGGAAAAAAAAAGATATAAGAAAAAAAAAAAAAAAGAAAAAAAAGAAGACGACTTTGTTTCTGGGAAAACTTTCGTTTTCAAATAACAATAGGAAAAAAAAAAACAAAAGAAAAAAAAAAGAGCCATTGATTGCGTAGAAAAGATTGTATGTTTAATATTGATTGATTTTTTATTTTTATTTTTTTTTTTTAAAAAAAAAAAACCAAAGTGTGTTCTATCTCGCGAGATTTCCCCCAGAGGATATGGGAATAAGCTTCGCTTCGAGACGATATTCCTGACAAAGGCCATTGAATGGGGGGAAGGGGGGGAGGGACTAGAATGTAGCTTTGGAAATGTGACATGACGTGGCGTTGCTGCTGGAAAATTTCACGCTTGTAGAATGGTGCTGTGGCAGGGAGATGGGATGTGGAATGTCGTGTTGATATTTTGGATGGAAGGATGATACCGCTCTGGGAATCTGACCGGTACTGGTAGATGGCACTGAATAGGAACTGAGAACGGGGACCGAACGGTTGGATTTTCCAAAGACATGACATCGCTCGGGAGAAGCGTCTCGACGAATGGCACGGAATAGTAAGCTGGAATGACTTTTGAAGTTTCTGATGCTTTAGAAGCACGTTTCTGTCTTCGCTATCTCGGTGCTCGGGGCGATTGTGGTTCAATATCATCTGACCACTCGCTCCCGACGGTGAATACATAATCAATCACCTTTGCAACCCAGGCTTGATGCCCCTTTCCATTCTCTACCACGATTCATTCTGACCACCTAAAGCTGCGGATACTTATGTTCCACCTCAGCACGCAGAGCGGCATCGTCGTAAAGGTTGAGCAGATTCTGGCGCTTCACATTGTAGTAATTGGTTGCACGATCCAACTTCTTATCTGCCGTTTCCTTCCACTTGGCGTGTGTCAGACCTCTGTCTGGGATTCTGTGGTATGCGAGAGCGTGGGTGCGTAGATTGAGAGCGCTGCGGAGCGATTCGGTAGCCTTTTCGATGGGAGTGGGTGGTGGGGGAGGAGGGTTGATGCGAGCTTCTTCAGCAGCAGCGGCGGCCATTTCTGGGCAATTGGTCAGCAGCGTCTCTTTTTCAATCATTACCAGGGGTATCTGCTCACCTTTCTTCACGTCTTCTTTCATCTGCTGCACGCCGTCTGGGGTGACCCTCGGGCGCATAAGACCGATGGACGTAAAGGTTGGAAACCACTCTGCATCCAGGGCGTTCAGAGTACCGTCAGACATATGGCTTGCCAGGACCTCGCGCTGCGCCATGTAAGCAGCAGTGGCGTCAGTCAGCCGCTGCACGTCGTCGAGAGACCAGGTGCTAGCAAGTCTCGATCGAATAACATCACGCTCGACCCACTTGCGCTTCAGCAGCAGACGTGCTTCCTGTCTCGCTTTCCTAGCAGCTTTCCTATTCAGCTCCGTGGGATTGTCATAGGTGATCTCTTGTTGTTCATGGGCTTGGTTGCTAGTACCATCACCAGACGTGGCAACTGGCTGGACTGGCAAAGCTTGACTGTTGCTAGGCTCGTCTTCGTTGAAGCGTGGCTCATCTTGAATGGCGGAGGACGTATTGGAGGATAGGTCAAGTAGGTCGCCTGGGTCGTCGGTCGACGATGAAGATGGAGACGCATCGTCAGCCTGTACTCCAGCGGCGGTGTCATGGTCGTCGGGACACGCTTCAGTAGTGGAAGTAGCAGAGTCGGATTGTGGGCTCCTCCAGAGCTGGGTGATTGGACTCTCCTCGTCGTTACCTTCTTGGCTCTGTTCGAATTTGACCGTCGGACCGCGCAGTAGAGCGTCGAAGGAATCTTGACGACTTCGAAAAGCTGGTCTCAGACCTGGTGGTGCACGATCGACCGACGCGCTGGCGGAGGATGACGGCAGACCCCACTGATTTCCATCTTCGTCGGACGTGGCCTTGACTTCGAGCTTTGGTCCAAATAGCTCATCGAGTGATGGAGAGCGTGCACGAGGGGTGCTACCATTCGATGGATAAGTGCGAGAGCCCGCCTCAATGCCGAACAGAGATCTGAAGGCTTTCGGGCCGCTCGGAGCCGTGTCTTCGACTCTGACGATTGACGGGTCAATTTCAATCAATAGGCCTTCGTTCGCCTTTGGTTGCCAAGGGTCGGCGTTGTAGCTGAGTGGATCCTGGTATAGATGCCTACCAACAGCTCGGACAACTTCTTCCATTGGACTGACCATGGTAGCGGTGTCTCTGTCGGCAGCCTCTGTGTGCTCCACAGGGTCGTCTCCAGCCAGGGTGGCTGAAAGATTCGACGATTTGGCTGAAGCTTCGCCAGACTCCTCCTGAACAGCGTCCAGGCCACTCTCGGCATCGACACCATCGTTGCCGCCGCCCATGCGTGGCGCGGGGAGAGTCCCGGTGTGCTCAGAGTCCTCCTAGGACTGCTGAGTCTCCGACACTCCCCCGCTGCCAGCCGGCGAGGTCGATCCGATGTTCTCCTTCTCGTTGGCATCGCCACCAGCAGTCTTGGCAGCCGCAGCAGCAGCTCTCCTCGCTTCTGCCTCCATAATCTTTCTCTTGTGCGGAGGCACGAAGTTGGCGGACGAAGAGCTACCGTTCGGGACATTGGTGAGCGGAGAAGGAGTCGATATGGCGGAGACGGTCGTGCCCGTAGGCTGCTCCACGTCGTCCGACCGAGCAGCGAGGCTACGCTGATAGAGGTCTCGGCCTCTCTTGCTTCCCTGTTTGACCGCTCTCGAAAAGTTGCGCGCTTCGTCTAAATGAGCGGCAGCTACCATGAATGGGTTCGCACGAGGCGGCAGAACTGGAGCGACCGTCTTCTCCTTTGTTGCTGGCGGGTCGACAGGAGTTTGCTCAGTAGTAGCTTCTGGTTCGATCTAGGAAATATCAGCATTGAAATGTCTTTCTCTTATTGCGATGCGAAGTACCTTGTTGTCAAGCGGCTTTGTTGCCTGCTCGGGAACGAAGTCTTCGGCCAGGGGGTGCAAGCCTTCCTTAGTCGATGATGGCTCCGTGAGGGATCCGTCAATGACAGCCTCCTCGTTCTCGTCCTCTTCAGCGCGACGGAGGTATTGCGTGGTAAGTGGTCTGCCGATGGTCACGCGAAGGAGTCTGGCTTGCAAGAGCAGCAGATGAGTTTGAAGCCATAGCAGCGCGAGCCAAGTGAGTGTGAATGAGTATGCGACTACTAGCACACAAGAGGCGGTGATGACGAGGCCAAAGTAGGCCGTCAGACGCACGGCAGTGACTGTTGCAGAGACCTGAATGGCTGTCAGTCGGTGGAAGTGAGGTGCTATTGATGGATGGATGGACTGACCGGCTCGCTGAGGTCGTTGTCGACGCGCAGGGCAAGGTCGCGGAGGGTCAGCCGCTTGTCTCTGTCGGGCGAAGGGGCTTCGAAGGCGGTGGTATCCATGTTGATGTGCTGTCTGATGATGGACGAATGTGTGTGCTGGATGTTGATGGTGAGAAATGCGTTTGTGCGTGCGAAGAAGAACTGGCGAACTTTTGGCGGCGAGAAAAGCCCAGGGACAGGCAGCACTGACCATGCAGCTGCCGCGAGGAAGGCGCGTTACTGTGTCTCTGTTAGCCATTGAGCCTCACTCCCGCTATGAGAAGCAGTATGAACACTAGTAAACGACCACGGACATCGACACAAGGCGTGAAAGCCCCGGTAGATTCTAGTGAGACCGAGAGAAGAAAGGCACATGTAACCTCGTTCATTCGATCCTTCAGTCTCGCCATACTGTACAGGAGCAACTGACTACCGCCCGCTCACTTACAGCCTCGCCATCACTACTTCCAGTTCCGTCGCCTCATACCAACCTTCAGTCCCAGAGGCTTGCGCAGGAAACCCTCGCGCGTCTCCAGCCTATCCTGACGGAGGTCGAACTCGTACCGGCGGAAGACCGTCGCAATGATCAACGCCAACTCCATCTCCGCCTACACACGAGCCGTCAGTCACAGCCACCGTAACGAATGATCGATCGAGACTTACCACATTCCTGCCGACGCACGCACGAGGACCGTAAGAGAAGGGGATGAACGCGAGCTTTTGTCTACACAGCGTCGTCAGTTTCGACTTGAACAGCGCACGGGAGCATGGAGGAGACATACCGTTCAGTCACCTTCTCCCACCTCTCAGGGCGGAACTCCTCCGCGTCAGGGCCCCAGATCTCCGTGCTGTGGTGCATTACATATGCGGGCACGCTGAGAACAACACCCTGTGGCCAGAAACGACCAGCGACAGTCGCACCACCGACAGGCACCACCCGAGGAAGACCTTGGCTAGAAGTTGAATGGATACGCAGAGTCTCTTGGATCACCCAATCCAGATACTTCAAGTCCTTGACCTGCTCATAGTTTGGCACATCGTCCGAGGGAAGAGCAGCGTCCAGTTCCTCCTGCAGCTTCTTGATCACATTGGGCTTCGTTAAGCAATGGTAGAGCAGCGCACAAGACGTGTTCGAAGTCGTATCCGATCCAGCGATGAGTTGCGTGAGAGCCTCAGCAGTAAGTTCGGCCTTTCCCAACTTGTTGCCTCGTTCGTCTTTCCCCTCCATTAGTCGGGCCAGAAGATCCACGCGATCGATCTCGCCTCGCTCAGCAGCAGCCAGTCTTTGGTTCACACGCGCCGTAGCAATACCTGCAAGATTCGCAATCGCCTCCATACCCTTGCTGAAGAATGGATCTGGCAAGTACTTTGCATAAGGCTTGATCGCAGGCCAACATCCCACAGCGTTGGAGACCTCTCCTCTGCGGTTCAACACCTCAATAGCCGGAGAATACGACGTAGGTCCATCAGGAGTCAATTGCACCTCGGTGATATCGGCTCCCTTCTCCAGCATGCCAAACGGAGCACCAAAAGCAAGATCTCCAATGATATCAAAGGCCACATAATTGAACCAGTGCAGGGCGTCGAATTCCGTATACTGTCCACGACCGGTCTTCTCGTTCAACTCATCCCATCGCTTGGCGAGCAGATCCAAGTTGTGGTGAATATACTGCTCGAACTGGCCCACGGATTTGGCGCTGAAGGTGTGGGAAACTGTCTTTCGCTTTCGGGTATGTTCGGCTCGGTCTCTGGTATTGAACAATCCGCGCTGGATACTCACAAACGCATCGTAGTATTGTGCTTTCAAGAATCCGGTTCCGTGGCCATACACGATCGGAATGGCCTCCGGATCCGCGATGGAGACGTGATCAGGCTGCACGCGCACGAATTTGCCGAGCTTCTTGTGCAGGTGAAAGACTGTGAGGTAGCGTCTGGTTTTGCGGCATTCGTACATGTACCAGAGGTTGGTGAACTTGGCCAGGAACGGTCCGGGAATGTCGCGGATGGACCAGTTGCGAATATACGGTAGGAGGTAGAAGAGCACCGGAAGCGCGAGGATCGCCCATGGCGTGAAGAGGAATGAGAGGAACATGCCGTGCGTCCTTTGGGGGCCCAATCACTGTTCCTTGTTTCCCCTCTTGTAGTATCTGCACAGCTGCGCGAGCCGCTGGGAATAGGTGTGTCGCGGCCGAGACGAAGAGGCGTGCAGTTCCGAACTCACAGAGTATGTGAGATGGAGAGGTGTTGTACTAGTACGAAGCCGAGAGTCCCGCTCCTTCCAGGTTCCATGCGAGACAGACTCTGATCTTCTTCTCTGCAACGGAAGGGGCTCTAGCAGCAGCAGCAGCAGCGACCTGAATGAACAATAATATCCACTGCTGTATAATAATACCCGACAGGATACCGACCGACCGACAGACCGACGGACAACAAAAATGGAAGACGAAGCAACCACCACCACCACCAACAACAACACCATTCCACAATGCCAATTGCAAAGCATATATACCATCCACGAGAGGTGGCCCCATGTCTACCGTCTCCTCTCTCCGAAAGCCCACCTCCCCGAATTAACTTCGAACAACCCCGTTTCTGACCTCGCACCCTCCCGCAGCTACTGTATGTACGACTCCACACGACGCGCAACAGACCAGACTCCATCATCATCACCATCATCATCATCATCATCATCATCATCATCATCATAGCAAACTGCGGGGAACGAGCTACGAGAAAGCCACACCAAAGCAAAGGCCGAAGTTAGAGCTGGTCACGGGAAGCGCAGACGGGAAAGAACGAGAGACAGACACATCCCAAAAAAAAGAATGGGTGATGATGATGATGAGCGGGGGTGGCACGCTGCTGCGTTGGCTTCCTTGGCAAACGGTCAGCTTCGGACATGTCTCGCTCATTGGAGGTTCGGAAGCAAGTTTCGGCTTGCGGGAGTGACTAACTAGTTAATCATCAGACGGCTCGTCTCCTTTCCCCACTGGATTCGACGAGGTACAGATGGTTATTTATGCATGCATGCATGCATATATGCCCGTGATGTCCTGAATCCATGGACAGCAGTAGTATGATATGATCCGCAACCATACCGCGTGGTACCACGACGATGGGGACGTGGTGTATGTACAGCACATGGCCAGCACGCGATCGGCGGAACGACAAAGTCATCAAGCTAGCGTGCGTCTCAGTATCACTCGCATGTTCATCACAATCATCGCGACCAGGATCTTTCGCGCCAGACGCCATGGCAAACGGTGAGACATCATCGTGAGATACATCGTAAGTGACGAGACGATGAGACGACGGATTGTTCCATGCCTATACATTTTGTATGACGAGCGCAAACTATACAAGATACAGATACAGTCCACATTTTGTTTATACAAGAAACAAGATGTGAGCGAGAGCTTGCTTTTGTTCATCAACCTTTCTTTCCTTCCCCCCCCCCCTTTCACATGCTTAATCATAAAGATCCTCATCGACCCCTGCATTTCCATTCCCATTGACAGGGAGGTCCTGTACCGGCTGTTGCTGTTGTTTTTGCTCGCCATCAACAACAGCTTCTCGGGACTTTCCTTTGCCCTTTCCCTTGCTCAGCGAGGTCTTGGTTGGGCTGGCAATGTTTCTTTGAGTGCTGTCCAGCGTCAAACGATCGGTCCGAATAACAAAGTCATCATCGTCGTCTTGTTGAGCTCTGTTCGAACCATTCTGCGGTGCGGCTGAAGATGCGGTACCGTTCGTGGCCGCTCGATTCCCTCGTGGAGCACGCTTCACAGCTTCCAACGCCTGGCTGCGAGCATTTTGAGTCCCGTTGGATCCGGTTTGATGCGGCGCAGAAGGTTCCTCCGGACCAGCATTATCCTGCTTCTTTGTGGCACCCTCAAACATGCTTCTCACTCGCTCGTAGTGCTGCAGTTCATCTAGACTGACGCTGGGCACGAGGTCTCTACGGGCCATGGTGAAGTCTTCCTCCGTAACCATGACGTTGATGTCATTATCAGTTCCGTAGTGGTCAAAGTAATATCCCACTGAAACTTTGCCTTGTCCTCGAGCATCCCTTTGTGCGTTTACAGCACTGACGCGCTGATCGACCTCGCGAGCTGAACGCGTGACTGCTTTCAGCATGGCGTCCGAGCAGAGTGCATACAAGTCAGCTCCAGTGAATGTGAACGGCAAAGCATCAGCAACCCGCGGCAGCGAGACCGTCGGGTCAAGCGTGAATCTGTCACATCATGTCAGTCCTGATCACGTCATTGCAGCTTCAGACCAACTCACTTTCTAGTCAGCGCTTGCAAGATGGTGGCCTGCTTCTCATGAGTATCGCTGATGCCAAGATAGAGCATTTTGTCAAACCGTCCGGGTCGTAGCAAAGCTTGGTCAAGCAAGTCAGGTCTGTTGGTGGCACCAATGACAAAGACACCTCCGCCGCCTTCGTCCCCATCGCTCATGCCATCGAGCTCGGCGAGCAGCTGGGACACGATTCTGTCCATGACACCACCACTATCGCCCTGATTGCCCCGCTTCGGCGCAACAGAGTCCAGTTCATCGAAGAAGACACAGCAAGGGCGAGCATCACGAGCTTTTTGGAACACGCGTCGCACATTTGCTTCCGATTCTCCAATGTACATGTTGAGCAATTCAGGTCCTTTGACAGAGAAAAAGTTGAGGCTAAACTCCGTAGCAATAGCTTTCGCCAACAGCGTTTTACCAGTACCCGGTGGCCCATAGAACAGAATACCGCTGCGCTTCTTCAGGCCTTTAGCGAACAACTCAGGTCGGGACAACGGCAGCTGAATAGTCTCAACAACAGCTTCCTTGACATGCGTGAGACCTCCAACGTCCGACCACTGCACGTTCGGGATCTTGGGAGCGCCAATCGCGTCGGCGAAGTTCTTGCGAGCCAGTTCTACAGCAGTCTCGAAGTCGGCAGGAATGACCGAGGTGGCAGCAGCACCGCCTGCAAGCTGAATGTCCTTGATCGTGATGGGCTCCTGTACCGCGCCGCCCTTCGAGTAGGCCAAAGTCTCGAGGCGCTCCGTTTTGGCAACGATTGCGCGCTCCACGACATCCACGAGATCTCCGGCCACCAGAGCTGCAGTCTTCACTGCGATAGACGACAAATCTACCTCGGGTGCGACTGGAAGACCAGACTCGGTAATGACATCTCGAAGGATGCCTTCTCGTTCACCTTCGTCCGGCGCAGACATCTCCATCTCGTGAGTGAAGAGCCCACGCACGGAATCCGGTATCTTGTCGATATCAGTCGTGGTTGCCACAAGTACCCGCGCTGTCTCCAAAACGCTCTTCAAAGCGGTGGCTGCCTTGTCGCCACTGAGTTGCTCCAGGTGAGTGATGCAAATCGCTGTGAGATCGGGCCCACAATCAAGCGCTCGTTCGCATCGTGCCTCCAACAGCCCTTGTACTTGTGTATCAACACCCGCACCGCCCTCTGATACGATATCGTGAGCATCGATCACAAAGAAGTGGATTCCAAGGTCAGCACAGGCTCGCTCGATGGTGCTGGCCTTGCCGATGTTGCGCTGCGTGGAAGTTACCAGCACTGTCAAGGGTGGCATGCCCAGGTGAACGGCACGAGGACTGATCGACACGGCCATCAGCTCCCGGAGGCGTCTCTGAAGGGGGGAAATGTACGGCTGTACAGCTTCGGGAAGGCCGCTCACGGTGCTCGCTGAGGCGGACTTGGCTTGCACTTTGCGGATGCCGAGATAGTACTGCCAGGGATTGCTCGAAGCTGAAGGTAGTTTGCGCCTATCGTCTCCAGATTGCCGCATCGTCATCTTGGAGGGGTCAATTGATGCTGCATCGCCCCAAGCATCCGCATCTTGCGCATCCGGGTCCTCTGCACTTGATACGCTCACGCCTTCGATAGTGAACCATGCGACGTTCCTTCGGCCGCCGTGATCCCGGACATCGTTGAGAGGCCCGAGGTGAGATAGCAGAGCGCCAGTGCTGCTTCCGTCTTGTTCGACCTCTCCCTCATATACTGATCGGCCCAGCGACTCGTCGATTGGAACCGCAAGTAAGTCACCTGGCCTGACGATGCGCTGTCTCTCTTCAAAGTACTGTTTAAGATTCGCAAACAGAGTATTATTCAATGATCGCTCTGTGGAGATTGGCGTGACGACTTTTCGCAATGTGACCTCGGACGCGGTGGGCGGCATGCGAGCTGATGTCGACGGCGAACGCGGCGTCATTGGTCTCTTCAGGCTTGCACGTTTGTTGGCCGCGATAGTGGTCATGCTGATGTTTGTTGCATCTCCCAAGTTAGCCAAAAGGATTGGGGAGAGGTGGATGGTAGCAACATTCGCTGAGGCTGTCACCAACGAAGAGATGCTGTCTCTCCTACCGCCCCTGACATGAACCAGGTATCGGGCTGGTTTCCTAGACAGACTCTCGGGGAGCGTGTACACTTTGACAGGACGGGCTAATGACGCAGAATCATCCAGTTGTCCGAAAGCGCTGAAGCTAGGGAGAATGTGGCTTTCCGCGGGCTCGATCTTGACCCAGTCGCCTGAAAAGCAGCCTAAACGAGCCAAAGCCGTTGCTTCCACGTACACTCGTGCCTCATCATCCTCGTCAATGCTAGGTTTAGGGTGAAGCAGCTCGATGGGGAGACGCTCGAGCAGAGCCTGTGCCCGAAAGACCTTGTTTCGCACCGCTTGGCCGCCTCTGATCGTGGTTGCTGTCATGTTGGAGAATACGGATCCAGGAGTGCTGATACCACGATTGAGAGCTCCAAATGGCCGGGGTGTCGCAGAAGTCAAAGCCGAGCTCAGTCCGGACGGGGCGTCGGCGAGGCCGGGCTTCGCAAGGGAGATCATATCGTCGGAATCATCAGACAAATTGCTCTCCTCAGCACTTGAATCGAACATGTCTTCCGAGTTGGACATATCGGTAGTGGACTTGGATATGACAATGGGCTTTGCCGGGGAATTCTCCTCGTGGGCAGAGAAGAAGACTTCTGCGCCCTCATCGCCCGACTCTTCATCGAGCCTGGGGCTCAGGACAGCCTTGTTGCCAAAGTTGCTAGCTCTTTTGTCTGAGGAAGGCACAATTACAATTTGGGTGGACTCGGATATGACGCCCTGCGAGACTGGCTCGCACGCCAAAATTCTCGCGGGAGGAGCCTGGGTATGCGTAACTGGATGTGCAAGCGCCAATGGCAAGAAGTCTTCGGCATGCACAATTTGGACGCTGCTCAAGGCCTCGCTGACCAACGACTTTGCTTTGGAATCCGCTTCCTCCACGGGAGACGCATCTTCTTGCCCATCGGTGACTGCACGCTTTCCAGCTTTTCGCGCCGCCTGTGCAGGGGCGTTCGCAAAGCCACCTCCGTATTTCTTGTGGACATCTTCGAGCTTTTGTATGGCTTCAGTCTCGACTGTGACAAACACCGTGTCCAATGGGATCGGCAACACATCGTTGATTCTGACCTCCACCGCGCTGTTCTGTCGCAGCGTCTTGTTCGGCGCTAGAGCTTGTACGATCCTCACGAAGCTCTGGACACCGTGCGCACCGGCGGGGAATCGGATCGTGGAGGCAGGCAAAGGCTTCTCCTTGAGGTTCTGGCCGCGGACGGGCAGAATGGTCCATGTCGATTCGGATGGCGAAGCATTCGGAGTCCACAGCGTGATGGCAGCGTGGTGAGGCTTGTTCACTTGGCCGTCCTTTTCCGTGCCATTCCCTGGAAACAGGTCCTCTTCCAAATCGCTCGAGATGACTCCGACCTCCCCCTTCAGGCCGCTGTCGAGATAGAGGCGGGCAGAAATGGCGGGCTTGTCCAATCGTCTGCGCCGCTTCCGCTTGAGCGAGCCCGGCGGCGGCAGGTCGTAGGGCATTGTTGCCAGCGACACGTACCAATTGCTCTCAAGCTTGCCGAGCAAGCATAGAGCAACGTTGCCCGACCAAGGGGATCGCTCAGCAAAGAAGCTGGGTCTTCGGCGAGGGTGCGCCAGATGGAAGCTGCCGAGGTCCACTGAGCGCCGGCACGACGGGGGCCGAAACCTTGGTAGAGGCCACTACGAATCTAAGGTGTCGGATTTCTCGACTGCAACGGTTTGCGCGCGCAATAATCGCCTAATAGATATGCAACCTCTCGATATAGTTCTCGATAGACTACTATCTAGAAGAGGCTAGCTAGCGATTCTAGAGACGATATATAGCATATGCATTCCTAGGAAATCTACGCCTCGAGAATAACTTTTTAAGATCTCGCGATATAGTACGACGGTTTGCGCGCGTAACAATCGCCTAATCGATATATAACCTCTCGATATAGTTCTCGATATACTACTACCTAGGATAGGCTAGCTAGCGACTCTAGAGACGATATATAGTATATATATTCTCGAGAAATCGCTAGCTTAAGAACGACTTTTTATCGCGATTTCTACGAAAAGAAATATAGGGTCTAGTTAAAATTTTACTAGAAGGCTAATAAAATTTTGCTTAGCCCTAAAGTTTACTTAGCAAAAATCGCGATAAAAAGTCGTTCTCGAGGTAGCGATTTCTTAAGAATATATACGCTATATATCGTCTCTAGAGTCGCTAGCTAGCTTATCCTAGGTAATAGTATATCGAGAACTATATCGAGAGGTTGCATATCGGTTAGGCGATTGTTGCGCGCGCAAACCGTCGCAATGTGTCGCGAGACCTCTAAATTCGTAGTGGCCTCTACCAAGGTTTAGGCCTCCATACGGCACGCGGTGTGGTGGTGGGTCCGCCCGAACTGCAAATGCACAGACCGGGACACGAAGATGATAATAATAACGATGATTGCACGGACGAGACGACGCGTGCTTCACCACCAACGAGCCAGCACCGACCTCAAGCACCTCGGGACGCTTTCTCCACCTCCTCCTCACGCGCGGGCGAAAGCTTGTCGCTGGCGCCCTGCAGCCTGTACGCCGAGCGCGGATGGCTGACGGTAGGTATGTACTTCACCTCCTTCGCCATGATCCAGATACGGAGTGCGCGCGGTTTGGACCCTCCAAGCTCGCGGCAACATGGTCGATGGATGTCCACAATCCACTTCCTTTTAATCTCCGCACCTGCACGGCGTTCTTTCACAAGATGGTCGTGTACGTCATTCTTCACGCACAAGACAGCCATGCATGTCAACGTCCTGCCAACTTGGATCAGACATCATTTGCCGCCAACGGCCCCATCCAACATAATATATGCCTTTGCTGCCGCCACTGGCCGCGGGTCTTGCACCCCACCACCGGAACACTGCAAAGGCTCTCCCCAAAGCAAGTACTTGCACGCGGACTTTCTACTACTTTCCCATGCACTGTTTCCTACTCCCATGCTGACTGCTCCCACGCCCGTTCCCCGATTCTAACCGCACCTCGCCGTGAATCTCTCGTCCCGGGGTCGGGCTGCGTGCACCGGTGGTGAACCATGGTGCTCGGGGTTATTGCCAACAATGGAACCACGAACAATACCGGCCATGACATTGAAGGCAAGAAGGACAAGGCGATAGAGTATGCCAGGCAGGCCGAGAAGCTGGGAGTCCTCAGGCTTGACCAGGAAGATGAGAACAGCGGATGCACGCAGGCTGTCGAGGCGAAATGGATCACACCTTTCGATCCTGTCGTGGAGACTGCAGATGGACAACGCATACCGGGAATTTCCGTGAAGGAGGCCAAGAAGCTGAACAAATTGCGAGACGAAGCGCAAGGGCGAGAGGCGCGACAGCCGCCGGAGAGCGCTTTGCGGGAAGGCAAAGACGGGACGACACACGGCATTCAGCATGGACATGAAGACGTAGGACGGCACAACGAGGGTGGCGATGCGTCTTTACGAGAAGCAGTCCCCGACTCGACGACGAATCCACTCTTCCCGCCTCTGCCACTATACGGGCCGCCCACTGTTTGGAGGATGACTCAGTGCATGTGTTTTCGAGCCACTTCCGCTGTGTTGTCACTTTGCTTCCTGTTGGCGATTGTATGTGGTGCAATCGTGGACGCCGTACCTAAGATGTCCAAAACAGCGACCAAGAAAGCCATGCTTCGGGACCCAAACAAACAGAGGCCCTTCTACGCTGAGGAAGAACAGAGGCAGCAGGAGCGAGAGGCAGCAGAGCAAGCGTGGACAACATATAAGCGCGGCTCGCAGACTCCATCTGGCGAGAAAGGCATTCCGCAGGATGGTGAGTTCGTGCCAACAGAAGGCGGACCGGATCCACTGGTTATTGATGTGCGCTACTATGCGCGTCGTGTCGGTCTTGATGCCGAAACATATGAGGTTCAGACCGAGGATGGCTTCCTCATTGAGCTGATTCACATCATCAATCCGAGAGACTACAAGGCTTCTCCAGATCGAGACCACGGACCCCAAGGACCGGACGTATTTCGTGCAGGACGCAATGATCCAGGCTCTGCTGGAACCGAAGGCAACTCCAAAAAGTACCCTGTTCTGATGATGCACGGACTGTTGCAGTCTGCTGGTGCATTCTGCTGCAACGACGATGATTCACTTGCTTTCTACCTGGCCAAATCAGGATACGATGTTTGGCTTGGCAACAACCGATGCGGCTTCACGCCCAAACACACATCATTATCCTATGGCGACCCCAGAATGTGGGCATGGAACATTCGACAAATGGGCGTCATGGACTTGCCTGCTCTAATCAGTCGGGTGCTGGCTGAGACTGGATTTCCCAAGCTCGCGTTGATCGCACACAGTCAGGGAACAACGCAGACGTTTGTTGCGCTCGCGAAAGAGCAGCGACCTGATATTGGCGACAAAATCTCGGTTTTCTGCGCTCTTGCTCCTGCTGCATACGCTGGCCCCTTGATCGGCAAGTTCTACTTCAAAATCATGCGAGCAGTGAATCCAGCCCTCTTTCGAATGATCTTCGGCATCCATTCCTTCATGCCGATCATGATGGAAGCTCACAAGTACCTGCCGGCAAAGCCATACTCATGGATGGCATATCATGTCTTCAGCTATCTCTTCAGCTGGACCGACGCAAGATGGGACCGTGGCCTGCGCGATCGCATGTTCCAGTTTGCTCCTTCGTACGTGAGCTCTGAAAGTATGCGATGGTGGCTGGGCAGAGAGTGCTTTGCAAAGCAGAAGTGCATCTTGGCAACTCGCGAAGAAGCGAAGCTCGAAGACAAGGAAGACGAAGAAGACGACGAAATCATCCGAAAGTACTACGTCGACCGCGAACCTCATGTGACAGAGCGGAAAAAGCTGCAGCGCAACATTTCGAGTTATCGTTGCCAGAAGGTCACTCATCAGCACCGCGACTCTGCGAGAGGCAAATTTGCATGGTATAACTCGCAGTTCCCTCCTTTAGCTCTCTGGGTTGCCGGCGCAGACGATCTCGTTGATGGGCGGCGTTTGCTCCGCCGTTTCGACCGAGGGAGAGAACCACATGTCCGAATAGTGCACGAGAAGATTATTGAGGGATATGAGCACTTGGATGTGATTTGGGCTATGGACGCTATTGAAAAGGTCGGCAAGGAAGTGCGTGAAGTCATTTGGCGCACGGTAGATGCGCAAGTTCAAAAGGGTTGCCGTGTGCCTGTCGGCTGCACCAACCCGGTGGAACAGGACCCGGATCCGGAAGACGTCCCGATGATCAACTCGGGTGGTCGTCAGCGGATGAACAGCATGAGCGAAGTGTCTGGCTCTCGGGCAGCAGTTCCGACAAGCAATGGCCGGGCTGTGCAGGTAGACAAGACCAGAAGCTGGCAAAAGAGTCAGTGCAATTACGAAGGAACGATTGGCGAAGTTGATGAGCTCGCCGAAAATGCCGAAAATGATAAGACGAACAGAACTCTTTGGGTAGGAAAATTTAATGATATAGAAGAGAAGGCCAACCCTCTGGCGTAGAACATATGCATAGGAGCATGGAAGGGAGCATATTTGATGGCAAATGCATATAGCATCGCGAGATACCCTCAAGTGTTCGTATATAGAGCTTGGAATACAATTGGCATTGCACTTGATTTCTCCCGAGTCAAAGATTCATCCTCTTGACCACGAATTCAATATGGGTGGTGAGTCTGAGTTCTTACCAAAACGAGTACATGTAACTTAAAGTCGATCGTTGGACAGCGTCTCTTGGACCCTGCAGCTGACACTGGACCTGCACCTCATTGGACTGCACTTTCATCTCTGCTTCTTACATCTCGCGCCCCCAGAATTCACGATGCGTACGTCGCGTATTTCCAAAGATACAGCACGCGTTGTCAATGCGCTGACACCACCGAAAAGAACTGCTGCGCAGCATGCCTTGCGAAGGTTCGCCAACAGCGATGCGTACCAATCGACCACCACTTCGATAGCATCCGACACTGAGCACTCCGATCCAGCGCCATCGAGCCCCAGAACATTGAAGCATGAGTCGAATGGCACCGCACAGAAGAGGAAGCGTGCAGATACAGTGACTCCCGCGACGTCACTGAGCGTACAATCCACGACCGAAGTCCGCCGATCGCCACGCAAAGCTATCAAACTTGAGAGACGGGACGATGAGAATGAAAGTGAGGAGGACCATGACAAAGCCACAGTAGCAGTAGGAGGAGCAAGCAAGCGCATACGCAAAGCCAGACGCCAGCCCTCCAAGAAGATCAGGAGCGAAGATGGTACAGTCCACATCGAACCTCCCGCAAACTGGGAGCAACTCTACGACCTCACGTCACAAATGCGCAAACGCATCCTTGCCCCAGTTGACACCATGGGCTGCGAATCCCTCGCCGAGAAGCACCGCTCGCCCATAGACCAACGTCTCCAAACCCTGATCGCACTCATGCTCTCCTCCCAAACCAAAGACACCGTCACAGCCGTCGCAATGAAGAACCTCCAAGAAGGCCTACCCGGAGGTTTCAACCTCGAAGCTCTTCTAGAAATATCCCCCGAGAATCTCAATTCCATGATCAACAAAGTCGGCTTCCATAACAACAAGACCAAATTCATCAAACAAGTCGCTCTACTTCTCAAAGAGAAATTCAACAGCGATATTCCCGATACCATCGAAGGACTCGTCTCACTTCCAGGAATCGGGCCCAAGATGGCGTATCTGACCATGTCGGCCGCATGGGGAAAAGACGAAGGGATCGGAGTTGATGTGCATGTCCATCGGATCACGAATTTGTGGGGCTGGCATAAGACGAATAATCCGGAGCAGACGAGGATTGAATTGGAGAGTTGGCTGCCGAGGGAGAAGTGGCATGAGATTAATCATTTGTTGGTGGGCTTGGGGCAAACGGTTTGTTTGCCTGTTGGTAGAAGGTGTGGGGAGTGTGAGTTGGGAGCAAGAGGGGTGTGCCCTGGGGCTGTGGCGGGTAGTCCGAAGAAGCGGAAGGTGAAGGAGGAGCTCGAGGTTGGGGTTGAGGGAGAGGAGATTGTGGTGAAGAAGGAGGAGGAGACGGTAGTAGAGGCGGATGACCAGGCGACTGTTGTGAAGATCAAATCGGAGGATTTAGGTGAAGCAGAGGTAGAGGTGGGATTGCAAGGTGGCCGCATACCTGATATTGAAGACATTGGGTCTATAAGATAGCTACCGGACTTCTGGACGTCAGGTCGAACGAACAACGGTCCCTGCTGATGTCTCGCAGCTCAGATCACAGGAAATGTGGAAAGGCAAAGACTTCATGCGGTGGAAACGTGCATTCGAGAAGGTCGGCAATTCGTTATACAATATAGACATTCGAGCTCTATATACTCCCGCTCTAGGAAAAGTCTCGAATCTCGGCATCCGACTACTTACAAGGCATAAGGAGACTTATTGCCTCCGAGCAGAAGTGAAAGGCTCGAGGGATAGATGTTCAAGCTCGATCTCCTGCGAGCTTGTCTTGCTCTTCCATTCTCGCATTACAGCCGCTCGCAAAGAAAAGGGAGATATACCGCCTGCGGGCAGGTAAAAGGTTCGAGAGATAGATGTTCGAGCTGGATTCTGTTATCAACTTCCTTGCCCTTCCACTCCTTAGTCTGGGTTGCTCGCGAGAAGTAGAGAGATATGGTGCCTCCGAGTAGAAGGGAAAGGCTCGAGAGACAGGCAACTCGCACTGTTAGGAGCATTCGTAAGAAAGCCTCCCGCGATTCTACATGAGATATCATGCTTCTAATGTAACATCTCGGCACGACGGCTTCTTGTACCACATTTCTCAAACCTAATATGAACACCACACGAACGCCTTCTGTAGACATAAAAGCTTTGCAATGAACAAAAGAATCAGAGAAGCGACACAATACAAATTGTGTTCTCGAAGCATAAATCCAGCTACGACATACATCGCTCAGCTCCTAAACAAACCCAACTCGGACGCATTCTGTCGGTCAAAGGGCTTCGTAGTCTGCATAAGATTCCGAGATACTTAGAGATAATGTCCTCCAAGCAGAAATGAGGCTAGAACATATATCGCTCAGATTCCATGTCAACACGACTTAATCGACACGTGCCTACGCAATGCTCTGCAGCGATAGAAAGAATTCGAGAGACTAATTCAGAATCCTCCTTAAAGGGGAAATCGGGCTCTTGAACATATTACTCCGTTTAAATGCTGACACGACTCGAGCTCGTTTTGCCTATAGGAAGGCTTTGCATTAAACAAAAAAAATCGAAACACTATAAAAGGAATTTCTTCGAAGCACGAACAAGACTTTAGGAAATGTCCCTCGCATTCGGCGAATGCTAGACCTAAGCGCTTTCTGCAGACACGATAGCCTTGCATTTAGCAGAAGAATTAGAGTAACGGCACAAGTAGTCTCTTCGAAGTATAAAGTCTGCCCTAAGATATGTCGCTCCGATCTAACGAATGCTCGATTTTAAGCGCTTTCTGCATACATAACAGCACTATACTTAACCGAAGCATTAGAGTAATCCTCTAAGTGATCTCTTAAAAACACGAAATAAGGTCCTAGAAGATGTTACTCAGATCTAATAGGTGCTTGACTCGCACCAAATCTGCCAACTACACGACATGAAATCGACACAAGAATTAGAGTTCAAGCGCAGATGATCTCTTCGAAGCATAAATAATCAGGTCCCAGAAGATGTTACTCAGAGCTAACGAATGCTTGACTCGGACTACATCTGCCAACCACACGGCATGAATAGCAACCTGAGAATCAGAGGGGCTGTAAAATCGATCTCTTCGAAACATAAAATCAGGTCCTGGAAGATGTTACTCAGATCTGATGAAGGCCCGACTCGGACTATATCTGCCAACTACACGGCATAAAGTCGACACAAGAATCAGAATAACTGCACGGAAGAATTCCTCGAAGCACGAATCTAGTCGTAAAATACGTCACTCAGATCCGACACAGCCCTTGACTCGAGGCCAAATCTGCCAACCGAACGGCATGAAATTGCCAAAATCGACGGAAATGCCACGCAAGTGATGATGTCAAAACACAAACCAGTGAACTTTTCTCGCGAATTTTCTCAACTTATGCAGACCCGAATTACAGTGAATCCTCGAGAATACAGTCTGGTGTGGCGTCCACACATTCTCGAGTACAGAAACAAACAACGATCGCTCAGCTTTCACGACCCTTCACCCAACCGAAGCATAACGCCACCTAGTGGCACCGTCCAGCACATTCTCAATCAGCCTCGTCCATCTCATCCAGGATATCGGAATCCTGCATGGAGACGGCGTCGCTGCGCTCGCCTTCTTCGTACTCTTCACCATCGTCCGTATCCTCCGCCTTAGTAGCACCGATCTTACGACGCTTGCTGGGACCGGGCTTGCCTTCCTCCTCGACAACAGACGAGCCCTCTTCGGCAGTTGGCACAGGCTCGTCGACCTCTACCTGGTCCTTCAGCGCGGCGCGGCGCTTCTCGCTCTGCATCTGGATCTTGAGCATGTTGCGATGACCAGTACGACGACCGAAGTACTCGATGTAGAAAGTAAAATCCTTGACGTTGTCATCGTACCACTCCAGCTCGGCTTTATTATAGCGCTTGCTGTTGGGGCTGACTTGCTTCTGACCGAGGGCCGCGGAGATGCGCTTGGTGATAGTGGCCTTGTCGCAGTAGCAACCGTTGTAGCAGAAGCGGTCACGAACGTCCTTGTTACCGTAGCCGCCTTCGCTACAGACGCGGAGGAGGATGCCGCGCCAGAGCAAATCGGGGCAGAAGTCGACAATGCATTCGGCGGCACGTCTGTTGAGGATCGGCGTCTTGTCCAATTGCTTGCGCGTGAGCACGCTGTCTCTCACGCTGAAACGCGCCTGCTCGAGACCTTCAGGGCCTCCCTTCTTGCCTGGGTTCCAGTAGATCTTGAGGTTGGCCATCTGCTCGTTGCTGACCTTGTCATCCACACCAGCGTCAATAGCATCGTCTGGCCACTCGTAGCCCAGCTGATAGCCCAGCGTCTCCGAAGCCTCGTCTGCCCACGAGAAGCAGCCAGAATGATGCGGGTCGCCATTGTCGTTCTTGACGTTGCCACGCTTCTTACGCTCCTTTGGTTTGGCCTCGGTCTCTGAATTGAGCTCAGCCTCGGGCTTGCTCTTGTCCCCGTCAGCCGCCGCTGCGTTCTTTGCGTTCTTCGCATTCTTTGCGTTGCGTGCTTGGCCTGTCGCTTCGTAGTCAGCACAATCCTCAGTCGCATGATAATGTCGAACTCACGTTGCATCTCCTGCAATCGAGCATCAACACCCTCTATGAGGTGCATGTTGTGGTTTCTAGTATTCTCCATGTCTGCCAAAGTAGCCGCTTCGTAGATCGTGTCATCCCAAGTGATATTCTGCTTTGCCTCTGGAAAGTTGATCTGCCGCGTCCACGGGAACTCTTCAGCCTCTGCCTGGCGGCGCTGAGGGCGCTTGCCAGCCTTGTTGCCACCACGAGGTGCGCGCTTCGCGGGACGCTGGGCTTCGTCAGGCTTCGTGCGAGCCGGGTACGGCGGAACAGGAGCTGGCGGAGGCGGCGTGCCCGCCATTGGGGTCTCCTTCTTCTCGCGTGGCTTCCTGTCTCTGGTTTAGTATTAGAAGAGCTGCATTGAGTAGTATTACGTACCTAGGTGCTTTTGGAACCTGTGGTACTGCTGGGGTTGCTTGCATCGGAGCGCCATAAGGCGATGGTACTGGGTGTCCGACGTAAGTACCAAGTGGTATATTGTACGTCATGTTCTGGGCAGGGCCAACTGGACGGGCTCCCATTGCTGTTGGCTGCCCATGCGGCACAGAGTTTGGATGCGCATATGGTTGCGAAGGCAAGACGCCTGGCGGGAACTGGCCACGGTTTGGATGTGGTGCCGACCCCATACGCTGAGGTGGTTGCATTTGCAGCGGCATAGGCGGAACCGGCTGCTGTAGATGTCCGTACAGTGGCGGCATGTGCTGGCCTGGTCCAGGACCGCCGTGTGCCGGACGTGAGCCTGGTGGCATGACAGCATGTTGCGGCGGCGGCAGGCGGCCATCTGGCGACCACACCGGCACTCTGTCCCTACCATAGATAGGGATACCGAAGTTACGCCACCTCAGACGCTCCAAGAGCTGGTTGTGGGCGCTGGCTGCCAGCGACTTGGGTATGACCCACTGATCAAGTGGATAGTCATCCATGTAGCGGAGCATCTCAAGATCCTTCTCGCGCTGATATTCTTCGGTCACCGCCCAGCTACCACCCATCGCGAATGGGGTCACATTGGAGTACATGAGCTCCCACACTTCGCGCTGCTTCTCGTTAAAGTTGAGCCAAGGACGAGGTTGAATCGGATAGTCAGGCTCGTTCGGTGTGGAAGGCTCCGATGAGAGCGTGATGACCGAGCGAGCGTCGTCGTCGACGTCCTCATCCTCGGGCTCGTCAATCTCCTCAGGTTCGTTGGAGAAATCGTATTCCTCAACGTTGTCATCTTCATCGTCGGCGACAGCTTCTTGTGGAGGAGCATCAGTCATGGCCACATCTTCGTCGAGCGGCGCCTGTACTTTCAGTCAGCTCACAAGGTAAAGGTAATGAGTTTGTCTGACGGACCTTGCCCTTTCCCTTGTCGCGTGGGAAAGTCTTTTCAGCCGTCACATTCGAGTTGCTCGAGTTGGGCTCTGTCTGTGGTTGAGCTGGCTGGACAACAACCTGCGGAGCCTTTACAGCGGAAGAGCGCGGCTTCACATCGATGGTGTCGTTGGTGGAAGAGTCGGACAGTCGTGCGCTGCGGCGGCCTTTCGCCGTGCCTTTAGCGGTTGTCGCCGCCATGCGGTTCGCCTGGTTGTCGCGAGTCAGTCAAGTGCGCGACACGTGCTTCCACGTAAAGGAACGATTGAATGAGGCACAAGCTGGCAGGCAAGGCGCTCAGTGGTATTGATCTGGTCACGTTGGTTGGGGGTGCGGTCAGTGGTCCGGTGATGGAGGCGAGAGGTCAAGAACGTCTCCTGACTCGAAGCGAAGGACCGGCAGCAATGCGGAGACGCTTGATCAGCCGACAATCGGACGTTTGCTGCTGCTGCCTACCGGGCAACGGATGTGGCACCTTGCATTTGCGCTTTGTTGTTGTGGCAGGTGAATGACTGTTGTGGGGCCCCACATTTCCTTGGCAACACCCGCGCTCATTCACTCGCGGTCCATGCAAACAGGTGAATGGATCCCCACATCGCGAGAAACAAACTCGTGCACGGCGGTCCGGTATCGTCATTTGGGCCTGTGAACAAGAAGAACACTGAAACTGCGAGAGCTTGGCACTCACCAGACTCGAGTCTACGCAGATCCCGTCGCGCACCTCCTTGGCCTAGAGTCTCCCGCGCGGCCGCGCAGGTGAACATGTGCCGTAATTCGGTCTTCTCATGCGCGTGTTTGTGTTGGGAACGAGTGCTTGTGGTGTGAAAGCGAGCGAGATGATGTGGTGCGGTGGCGCTGGTGAATGTGGAAGGGAGGAACTGAAGTTTCGACGTGAGTTTGCAGGTGCGGATGACGCTAACGCATAGCGCACGGCTCAGCCCGTGCACAATCCCGAAGTGAAGCGCATCGAGCGTCAAAGCTAGTGTGTTTTCGCGGGATTTAATAAACGTGACACCGACGCATGTGACAAACGGTCGCCTAGATCTTCGAATCTGACCTCTAGTGTTTCTCCGTTACGCATATCTCCATTGCCCACAATCAGTCCTGCCAAGCCTGAACGAGTGGAAAGTCGCTCTCACGTGGTGCGAAAAGCATAGCGCAACGTTCGACGTCTGCAGGATACCGTCGAGCAGACCGCGATGCAGCCGGGAAGGACAAATCTTCGTCTTTCGATTTCGGAAACTGACTCCTGCAATGTTCAAGGAGTATGTAACGTAGCCGTAGCAGACTAGCACGTCTTCTCATGCTAGAATATAATCTCCCCGCTGTTCTCCCCTTCGAACCCAAATTCGCACAGTTTCTTCTGCCTGACTTTGTCACCCTTCTTCCTATCTTTCTCCTCTTGTTTCTTCAGCTGAAAGACCTTTTCTGCGGTCGCCTGCTCGAATGGTTCGGGAATGTAGTCGTCCTTGTCCAGATCCTGAGAGCCCGTTAGCAAACGCGATTGCCATAACATGTGCGTGCACCTGTGAATCGCGTACAATCTCTCCGAGCAATAGCACGTTCTCTCCTCGTACCAGGAAGAGGCCACGATCGATGTCTGCGTAGAAATTCTGTACAAACAAGCGTTCAACTGTGTCTTGTAGTACTAGGTTTCCTGTCACAGCCATCAGCTGCGATTCCCAAACATCTACACGCCTCTTGAGTCGTACCAAATTGATCCCAGCTCCTCAGAACTCCGATGAGTTTTCTGCCATCGCGCAAGGCCACCATGAGTTTCTCTGAGCAACGGCTAGTATCACTTGGTCCTTTTTGACAAAACAGCGGCATCTGCGCGGCCGCACTCACTGTCCGTAAGGTCTAGCAGCTGCGCTGCAGTCGTGAACATTTGCGGTGGAAGCTCTGTGAAGTGTTAGATGTGTCGGCCATGGCTGCAAAATGGACTGCGCCGCATACGTGGCGGACCCGGAGGGCCAGCATCATGGAGATTGAGGTTCTCCATGTGCTACTGATCGGGGGAGTGGTCAAAGGAGTGTGTTGAGTGGTGGTGGCATGGAATGGAAAGGCCGAGTGTGCAGGCGCGAACACGGCGCACATGACGTGAGGCAAGCCGACTTCCACCAGCTTCACTTGAGAGCTTCGGTCTGCCGACACGACACGACACACGCGCCATGGTTCGCCGATAATAAGACAGAATGCTGTCGGCATTCCAAGCACAGCCGATCTACGAGGTCAAACCGCGCGACAAGGCCAAAGTCGAGTCGCTGCTGGGATATGGCGACCGCATTCTGGCTGGTCTCAGCACCGGCGCGCTGCGGGTCTTCCTGGTGAACGAGTCTGCCAATACTGATGCAGCTAACGGCAATGGAGACGTGCCGCCGAGTCCGAGCAAGCCCAAGCTGGTCGATGTGCTGCGCGAGGAGGAGAAGTTCAGCAAGAAACCCGTGCAGCAGCTGGCCATCATCAAAGAGGCCAATCTTCTAGTCAGTCTAAGCGACGCGTGCGTCTCGCTGCACGACTTGCAGACATATGAGCTTGTGGAGCGTCTAGAGCGTACCAAGGGCGCGGCATGTTTCGCTGTCACGAGCAATGTCGTCAAGGACCCCGAGACGAACGTGCCTGGCTTGGTGTCGAGACTGGCGGTGGGGGCCAAACGCAAGATTCTGTGCTGGACATGGCAGGACATGGAGCAAGTCCCAGAAGTTGCTGAGATCAGCCTGGAGGCGACCATCAAGAGCTTGATATGGGCAGACGGAACACATCTGGTCGCTGGGATGGACCCAGGCTTCAGCACAATTGACATCTTGTCGCAAGAGATCACGCCCATCAGCAAACGCGTTGCGAGTTCAGCTACAGATGCAAGCTCGGGCGAACTTGCAGGAGTTCGGTTTGGCGCAGTCAGTAGCAGCGGTATGGGCTATATGGGCATGGGTAGCTGGGTACCGAAGCCGATGGCGACCAGTCTGTCTGGAGACCAAGTGCTTCTCGCCAAAGACGTAAACACTCTGTTCGTCAACGTCGACGGCAAGCCGCTTGAGAAGCGACAAGTCCCCTGGGCTCTTGCGCCAGAGCAAATTGGCTACAGCTATCCATATCTCTTAGCACTTCAGCCGCCTGATAAAGGCTCGCTCCAAATACGCAATCCCGACACATTGTCCTTGCTGCAGACCATCGGTGTGCCAGGCGCGACTATACTCCACGTTCCACAGCCTTACATCAGTTTGGCTCATGCTGGCAAAGGCTTCCTGGTGGCTTCCGATCGCACAATTTGGCGAATGAATGCACTCTCATATCCAACACAGCTCACAGAGCTCGTGGAAAAGCAGCGCTTCGATGAGGCGATAAGTTTACTGAAGTTACTCGAAGATACACTGATCGACGACAAAGCTGGACGCATATGTGAAATCATGACACTGAAAGGGATTTCACTCTTCCATCAACAGAAGTACAGTGCTGCGCTCGACCTTTTCACTGATGCACGCACGACCCCCGAGCGCGTGATATCCTTGTACCCTCGCAGCATTGCAGGAAATCTCAGCTCATTAGTAGAAGCATCAAGCGAGTCGGAGCCCGTGGAGAACGGCGACTTGAAGGCAGAGGAGAGCAGCAAATCGAATCCAGTGACTCCCGTCAAGGGCATGTTCGGAAAGCTTACCGGCAGTCACAAGAAGACAGAGTCAGACGCTGCTTCGATTCGTTCTCCCGCTCGCAACGATGCTGATAATGTGAGTGTCCGCACCAAGGCAGGCAGTATTGCAGACAAGCCCTTGGAAGGTGATGATCTGAAACGAGCAGCGCGGTGTCTCGTAGGTTTTCTGGCCGACACGCGGCGACACGTACAGAATGTTCTGAGTTATGATGGCACTCTGAAAGAGGATCCACCAACTTTCGATGCAGAGACTGGCAAGCCAACGTTCAGCCATTTACTTCCAGAAGAGATTCTGGCGATGCCAAGTTCAGAGGTCGATTGGTTGAGTGAGCTACTGAAAGTTGCTCAGCTTGTTGATACAACATTATTCCGCGTGTACATGCTCACAACACCAACGCTTGCGGGTTCTCTATTCCGCATCGACAACTTTTGCGATCCTGAAGTCGTTCAATCGGCGCTTTACGAAGGCGACCGATATAGCGAACTCATCGACTTCCTGCACGGAAAGAAGATGCATCGTCAAGCATTGGAGCTATTGAGCAAGTTTGGAAAAGGTCAGGCAGAAGGCACGATACCTGAAGCTATGCGTGGTCCGGAACGCACTGCTGGCTATCTCAAACAGCTGCCACCTGAGCTAGTCGACCTCATCCTTGAGTATGCACGATGGCCACTTGAGGAGAGCCCCAAGGTAGGAATGGACATCTTCATTGCCGATACAGACAATGCCGAACGCCTACCGCGCCAGAAGGTACTGGAATTTCTCGCCGAAAGTGACCGGAAGCTGGAGACACGGTATCTGGAGCACATCATAGATGAGCTGGGCGACAACGATGGCGAATTCCATCAGCGACTCATTGATCTTTACCTCGCCGAACTCAAGCAGCCGCACATCGCAGACAATGATCGTGATGAAATCAAATCGAAGCTGGAGTCCTTCCTGCTCAAGAGTTCCTCATACAGCAAACGCAAGACCTTTCAGCAACTTCCGACTGACGATTCCGTTTTCTTCGAGTCACGAGCGATAGTCCTCAGTGCCATGGGTAATCACAAGCAAGCACTGTCAATCTACGTATTTCAAATCAAAGACTTCTTCAAAGCAGAAGACTATTGCAACAAACTCTATCTCGAGGACAAAGCCGAGCAAGAAGCGTGCCTACTCGATAACAGCACGAAACATGAAAAGCACTTTCGGCAAGTCGAGCCCAAAGAAACAGACGACAGGTCCAATATCTTCGCAGTCCTGCTTGGTCTGTACTTGCGTCCTCCTGCTGGTGAAGAGAAGCAATGGCCTCAAGCTCTTGACTTGTTGAGCAAGCACGGTGCTCGCCTTCCTGCTAGTAGCACGCTCGATCTCATGCCCGATGACCTCGCAGTCAAGGAACTTCAAGATTATTTCCGAGGTCGTATTAGGAACGCAACCTCTATCCTGCGCGAAGAAATGATCGTGCGTGGACTCGAGGGCGTGAGACGGGCAAACGCAGAGAGGACGCTGCTACTTGGGCCTGACAGCCTCGTGCAAGAAAAGCCTCGGGGAAAGAATAGAAGGGTCAGGATCGGAGAAGATGATCATTGTAAAGTCTGCCATAAGAGATTTGGTGCCAGTGCTGTGAGAGTCTATCCTGATAATGAAGTGATTCATTATGGTTGTATAGGGAGAAGTGGCAATCGAAGAATGGGCGGAGGAGACGGGGTGGGAAGTGGCACGAGGAATGCAGCTGGTTGGGGATGAGTGTATATGAATATCATAGCCAACCAACGCAAGTGCGAAAGTGAAAGAACGCCACATCCTATCTTCATGTGTATTCACATGTGTAAAGAGCCCACCAATTCATTAACATTGCCGTACGTTATACAGTGACACAGCACTCTCTTCTGACCACTTATGCGATCCAATACCACACCTTCTCGACCCAGTTCTTTGGAGTCTGATCAGGCCAAACCTCGGCATCAAGTTCTGCCTTGCCAGTCCAAATGTCCGCCTCAGAACTCTTGACAAACTTGGTCCTCTTCACGACTTTCCAGAACACGAAGAAGGCAATGTAGATCGGACCGCAAATGTACGCGGTGACGAAATCTTGCGAGTTCCATCTTCCCTTTGTGAAAACAGCAAAACCGTTGAAGATGATGATGATCATGAAGAAGACCAGTGGGATCCATGCGGTGTATGGCTGCCACGGCGATTTAAAGACCAGAGTGTTGCGGTCCACGCCTTGAGCGGCAAGGGCTTTGCGAAAAGCGATGTAGGCGACCAGGATGTTGACCCAGGTGATGACGGATGTGATGGTTGTCAGAGTCTGGAACCAGCCGAAGACGTTGGCTGCGCCGCTCGAGACGGTCATGTATGTCAGCAGACCAATGGACGCGGTGATCGCGACACAGTAGATCGGGACACCGCTCTTGGTACAGGTGAGAAGGAAGCGTGGGGCCTGACGGTTCTGCGCAAGGGCGAAGAGGTAGCGAGATCCAGTGTACAGGAAAGCGTTACCAGAGGATGTGGCAGAAGTGAGGATAACGGCGTTGATGATGTGAGGTAGAACAGGAATGCCCGCTCTCACGATCCCGATAACCCAAGGTGAAGAAGCAGCACCTGCGCCACCATGCAACAAACGCTTGTCGTCGGCTGGGACAATAACACCGATGGCCAAGGTTCCGAGCACGTAGAAAAAGAGAATACGCCAGAAGACACGTCTGACAGCCTTGGGGATATTCTTCCTTGGGTTCTCGGCTTCACCAGCAGCGACAGCCACCATCTCCACACCACCATACGAGAAAGCGGCATTGGCGAGGACAGAGAAAAATCCCAAGAAGCGTCCGGTATCTCCAGTCGAAACATACTCCTTCATCGGCACCCATGGATGCCTCCAGTACCTGAATCCCAGGCGGTCTTCAGATGGCGCGCCTCCGAGGTCGATAATCAGCGCCAGAAGCAAAAGTCCCACGATGGTAATAATCTTTATGGAAGCGAAGATGAATTCTGCTTCTCCGTAGATGCTGACAGCGAAGACGTTCAGGCCAATGATCACGGCCAAGATGATCGTGATCCAAGCTGCCTGGTTAATCGAATCATTCCAGAACCCTGAGCAACATAGTCAGTGGAATGTCCGAGACAAGTTTTGCCGCATTGAAGATGCGTTGTAACGACTCAACTTGCCTATGACGACAGACGCTGCGGATATCTCGGCGCACAAGGTGAGCGCGTTACTATACCAGTTATTCCAGCCTATCAGAGCAGTTTTGTTAGCATTAGTCGTGGTAGTAGGATGCTCCCTCAGAAGTGAACTAAATCAGAGGACAATGGATCGTGAAATAACGTACCGACCGCGAAACCCATAGCCGGGTCTACATAGCGCGCAGCATATTGGGGGACCGCACCAGGGAGAGGAAGCCATCTGAAGAACCAGTCAGTAGAAGTTCCGTGAAAGTTGGGGGCAAGATTGCACTTACGTTGCCATTTCGCCCAGACATTGCATCATGAAGAATATCGCACCTCCAGTGATGCTGTAACCAAGAAGGACAGAGAGAGGACCTGCTTGCGCGAAAGCCCTTCCGATACCAAGGAATAAACCAGTTCCGCTACCACATGTCAGTCCCGTTGTACGCCAAGCTTCCTCCAAGGTGAAAGGAACTCACATGGTACCGCCCAAGGCAATGAATTGAATATGGCGCGACTTCAAGCCTCTGGCGACCTGTGAAAGTAGTCAGCGAACGAATAGCTCGACATTGCGGGCGTCCAGACAAGAACATACGTATCCATACTGCTCCGCATCTTGTGCGCTTCCATACAGCGCCTTCGCTTCCCCTAGGGCAACGCTCCCAGACCTCTCGGGCACATAATCCTCCGCAGCCCCGTCCTCGACATTGTATTCATTCTTTCCTTCGAGAGCGTCCGCCATGCTGGCAAAGCAAACAGCCGTGAGCTGTGAAGAGAAAGACGGGAGTCGTCAGATGGTCTTGAGAACGAGATGTACAGCAAGGACGGGGTCAGTAGCTAGTAAAGTCCTCTCCGGCGACCAGGATTACCGAGTCCGCAAATATCAGCAACGGACAAGGGGAACCCCAAAGCTCTCGGGGAGCAATGATCCCAGTCAGTTGCGTGAGACGTGGGATCGGGAGCCGAGTGGACTACCACCACACACAAGAGATATGGGGGAAGCAGAGAAAGAAAATCATTACCATCAAGTGATCCATGCGAACGCGCAAACCGGTCTTATTATACAAAATCACATCACACTCTGGGCCGACAGCTCTCAACTTTCCCGAGACCCGCTGAGATTTGGTGATATCTTTTCTAGAACGACAGCGCTGAGCAAAGTGAGCAGCAGGTATGCGATGACCAACGCTTTCAGGTAAAGAGCAAAGCGCAACAAGTGGCGTGGGTAGAGCTAGGGCGGCTTGATGGCGACCAAGCTAGCCTTGGGGCTGCGTGATGCGCAAGGATTTGTACGAGCGTCAATTCGTCTTGTTTCGCTGCGAGATATGAAGTAAAGCGAGGCGCCGAGGCATACTTTATGAGACTCTAATAACTGAGACTCTAATAACTGAGACTCTAATAACAGAGACTCTTCATCTCCAGGTCTCATTTCTTGAGTTTGTGCATCTTACGACACCGTCTCGAGACTCGCGATACTGGCGGTCGCAATTTAGGATCCCATTGTCTTCGCCGCTCGTGTGAGAGCGCAGACGTAGCGGTAAGTTCAGCCATGTAGCTGTCGATGCACGCAAGACTTGGTCCAAGTTAAGTACGAAAGCCGTGTTGTCAGGCGATCGGAGGAAGCGGAAAGCGCACGGATATGCATGTCCTCGCCAGGGCTGCACGCGGGCAATGCCTGGGGTCGCTTCGAGAACGATGATAAGCTCACGCTAAGACAAACGTCCAGAATCTTGTTGATAATGAGAGGCGTTCTTGGTTGGTTGGCATTCTTCCGAATCGCAGCCAGCAGAAGACGGCCCTTTCAGCAGAAATGCAGTCGCGGTCACGAGCTCTTGTTGACACTTGACCATCTCAATGCGGCACAGTCGGAGACATGGTCGAAATATGTCGACTGATGCCGAGGCACGTGGTACGCGGCGTTGTTGCACGAACCCCAGTCGATTTCGTCCACTTGATCCACTGTTCTCCTGGTCTCGTTGCGGGACTTACTTAGCATTGGGATTGATGACCGGCTCAACTTCTCATCAGTCCTTCGCCTTGTCCACCAGCTCGGCAACCTTCTTCGTGACAAGCCTGGTCCATCTTCGCCTCCTCCATTCACCTCGCCGCTCCAAACCATTGCCCTCCTCCCAACCGCTCTTAGGAATACTTTTGACCTTTCTCTTGTTCTTACCATTCCCAGGACTTCCCAAAAGCTCTAGCAAATCTACTTCTTCGGGGGGAATATCGTAGACCCATCTCTCGCCTTCCGTCTCTATCTCCACCCCGCTGATCATGCGCTCCTCAACCCATTCGCGAGTGAAGAGGTCAAGGTTCCATTTCTTCTCTTTGAAATCCCATCCTTTTGGCGCCTGCACATCTTCGAAGAACTGCGTGCCCTTTGGCCGATGGCCCGCAATCCGTGCTGGAGAGAGCGGATCGTAGGGAGATGGACAAAATAGCCACGGCTCCCACGTCTCGCTCTCAGGGTGATGTTTCTGCAATTCAAAAACCTCCACCTGCCTCAACTCGGGTGGCTCGTGAATCACAATATCCTGCTCGACCCAACTTCTCAACGTTCTTTGCAACAACTCTGCGTGTTGCTTCAGCTGCTTCAAGTTCCTCGTAGACAACAGCACCCTCTGCGCTTGAGGATGCCCACTCAAAACCGCTGCCCATCCTCCAAGCAATGCAATCGCCCTCCACGGCACTAACCCACTGCCTACAAATGCTGCACAACTGAGCACAGCGAGCCATAGAAAGATACCCGAACTCATCGATTCATCGCTGAAATTGGTATATGGCGTGATGTACTCATTCGCAGCATCATGCAGCCGACTGAAATCCTCCATGCTATTCTGCAAATCCCTCATGTTCCTCCAGAAATCCGTACTAAAGTCCGGCGCAGGCTTGACGCGGCTCGCAGGGGCAGTTGCAGCGCCGCGATAACTCGGTTCGATTCGAGGGTCGTTCGCGGGGGTCGGATGTCGAGCGAGGAAGGAGGGGATCATGATCCCGAACAGGAGGATGCCGAGCGGTATGAGAGGGAGTAAATGTGGTTTGAGACAGAGGAGGGAGTAGATGGCGAGGAAAGAAAGGGTCGAAGTAGGTTGACGCCACGTGAACAGGCGAATGAGCATATTCTCAAAAACGAAGACGACCCCAATGCGGGCGTTGAAGCGGCGGAAGTTGTATGTCATGAGGCGAGGACCAAACTCCGGCTTGTCGACGTACTTCTTGCTGCGCCGGTCCTTCTTTTTCGGTTGCTGGCTGTCATCGTCGTCGATGTCTGTCGGAGGCCCTTCCGATGGAATGATCTGGCTGAGGACGCTGGCAAACAGCCGATCTTGGAGACTTTGTCGTCCTCCAGCGCCGCTCTCGAACTTCTCGCGAAGTCGGCTGGTGCTCTGGCTCGCATGATCTCGCAGTCTGTCGCGTTTGCGGGCCGTGACCTCGCTTTCTGCATCGGAGGAATCGCGATCGTCGTCGTCGTCACTGTCTTCGTTGGAGGAGATGCGGATCACGGGAATGGGCTCATCGCGGTTCGCGATTGGACTGGCAGTCTCGTCCGCCATGGCGGCGATGGGGTGAGCAATACTTCACCATAGGAAGTGTGTGCAAGGTGCGAGCCTCATGTGATGAATGTGTAGTTTGGAGCTGTAGGCTTCAATGTGACTTGCGACATCACGCGCCTCGGCGAATGATGCAAAAGGCACACCGTGCATGTGAGAGCCAAGCCATCAGAAATGTAGGCAGGAACAAACAGCGAAATCGGAGTTCAAAGTAGAAATTGTGCTTGAAGCACATCTATCGAAGATTACGTCTATTCTGTTCACTCGCTAATTACTAGTCCGATTCATAAAACCACTCATCATGTCATTTTGCTCCACGCCCTGCACGTGCCTACGTGAAAACTCGTGTCGGACTGGGGCTCTGACTACGAGTACCATCCGCCGAAGCATAGCCGCTATCCTTTTCATCCCATCCACCCATTTCCCTTGCAACACCCAAGCACAATTTCACGATCTGGGTTCGCCCGGCATTTCCAAGTCCGCTGGCTCGACCGGATACCGTACCTGCCCATACGCGAAGGCTGCCTGCAAGGTCTTCTACTCCCATAACAAGGGAAGCGGTGTTGCCTGAAGGCAGCGTACGGAGCAAACGGTATGCAGCAACAGCTGTCAAGAGCGTGAACTGTCCGGGTGCAAGGGTGAGGTTGTTCAGCGTGCGCAGCGCCCGCTCACGAGCAGCCTTCGGCGAGGCACTGGTCGAAAGTGAGATCAACTTGGCCAGAGTCAAAGCCGTGAAGACGTCCGGCGATGCAGGTGCATGGCTGACGAGGTTCATACCACCAGTTGGAGACATGACGGGCAATGCATCCAAAGCCACGACAATATTTGCCGCGCGATTAGTATTCGATAATACAGCCTTGGCGGTGAGAGCACGCACGTGCGTGCTTGACGCTGGTGGTGCGACGCTCGAGGCAAGCCCGAGATAATACTCAATGTCGAAAGTGGAGGCGTTATCGGTCAAGGTATCCGCAAGCGTATCGTCGATGGTGGTATTGGCGTACCAAGCAGCAACAGCGTCAATGGGCGAACGTATAGCATGGTCCTCAACCACGTTGTCCTTGGACGCGTTGGGATCTAGCGAGTAGGCACTGGGTTTGTTCCACGCAAGATTCCACGCACGTTGAATCATCTCATCGCTGAGCACTTCATCACACTCCAGCTCAACGAGCCGAGCCAGATGATCTGGTAGCATATCGATATCGTCCTCTTCGGTGGGGCGTCCTTCGGCTTTGGCAGCGAGCAATTCCTTTTGTTGACGGCGAGCAGAATCCCAGTAGATCCTGCCAACCTTCTCCGTAAACGACTTGAATCCTAGGATGTTGCCATAACCCGCATTGGCAACTTCCCAGAAGAACACACGGAAGTGGACGGCTTTCTGCATCAGTCTGGCGGGAGAATCGGGCAGAGTACCGCTTTCCATCAGTGTCAGTAGCAGTCGATAGTATGAGACCTGGGCGTCGCCCCCAGCAAGCTGTGCGTCGATGGCAATATCCCATCCTTTGACACGCGCCGCCTCTTCTTCCTTGTTGGTGCCAGTGATTGCCATGAAGACTTCGGAGCCAACGAACCTGCGCAGACTGAGCTGGAACATTTTGGCGCCAACTGCGACGACCTCGAGCAAGAAGTGCTTGGGAACCCATACAGTTTGAATCGCGGTGAGCCAGGCTTGCCGACGAACTTCTACCGGCGAAGCCAACGAGGGAGCCTTGGGGAGGCGAACCGTGGTGGATATCTTCGGTTTTCGACGTGGTGAGAAGTTCAGCAGCGGGCCAAGTAGGTACAAGAGCGTGCCAACGACCAAGCAAACCTTGAGCATTGGCAGTAGCGCTTGACGTGACGTTGCTGCCATGGAGGACGATGACATGCCACCTTCCATGCCCCGCTTGAAGAGTGCCGTAGGTAGCGCAGCCAGTCCAGAAGTACCTTCGCCAGACTGCTGGTGCTCGATGTAGCCTTCCATGGCCATGACGCCGGCCATCGTACCAAGCATCAGCTTGTTCACGACACCCTTGCCACGGGCTTTGACGACTGGCTGCTGGTTTTGTGCCTCTACGGGCGGGTTCGGTGGGCGAGTGTACGTTGGCTGACCTTGCGACTGCGTGTACTGCTGCTGCGCAGTGGGTTGTCCAAAACGCGTCTGATCCTGAGGCACATTTAGGAATGTTGGCGATGCGCCATGGCCTGCAGAGGAAGTTGCCCGGGATCGCTGAGACTCAGATATTGGACTGTTGTTGACGCTGCCCTGCCTCGATTGGCCGACCGAAGCCTCAACTCGTGCGAGCTGCTCCTTCAGCGCAGCCATCTCGTCAGCCATGGTCTTATTGCGCTTTTCCAGGTGCCTGATGTACTCGGTAGCTTTCGCCATTATGGTGGCCTTGTTCAGCTTGTGTGCTGGGGTTAGCCCTTCGAGGTCTTCCAAATCACCCCCCTTGTTGGCCCGACCCATAGCGCGCAAGCTGGGCACGCTTTGTCGCAGCTCGATAATCTTGTCATTCAGATTGTTGCGGTATCTCTTCTCAATCACATTATGTGAGGTCATCTTCTTGTTGGGATGATCTTCACCTTCAGGTGAGTCGCCGTCGCCATCGCCTCCGCCTCCGCAAGGTTCAGGCTGCGTTTCTGCCTTCCTCTTGCGTCCTCCTTTCTTTTTCGGCGGAAGAGGTGACGTGGAAGCAATGCTTTGCCCACGCTGTGATACAGCGGTGGAACCAGGACTCCGATTCAAGCTCGGCGTCGCGGCAGTGCACGAGGTCGCTGGAGTCGGTCCCTGAGCATTTTCGACAGTCAGGGCAGCGATCGAATCGGCTGCTGCGTTCGAAGGTAATGTCCATTGGGCGACATTGGTGTCGATTTTCGGAATGTTCGACAATCCATCTAAGCCGTTGGTCTGAGAGAAGTCGAAGCCGGCACTGATGTCGCCAGCACCGAAGAGTGCAAAATCGGGGTCCAACGAAGTGGCATCTCCAAAGCCTAGATTGTCGTCGCCCACGATCAGTGGTGGAAGTAGAGGCTCGTCGTCGATCCCGCTCAAGACAGGGAAGACGGGGTCCTGCAGGGGAGAGTCGTTCTTGGAGGAAGCAGAATTGAAGGTGTCGTCAGGAGATGTGGGCTCAGCAGCCGGATCCCATCGCAGCCATTCCTCCCAATCCTCGTTGTTCTGCGCTGCGTCGAATTGCCCGCCAAAGGTTGGGGTCTGTGACAAGCAGCCTCCCGCCGCTCCTCCTTGCCGCCAATCCATGTCGCAGTCGCGTTTCTGGTCGCAAAAAGTCAATTGTAGAGTCAATTATCGCGCCTCTCCATCGCGTGGACGGTGGGAGAGCAGCGAAAGTCGACGGCAGGAGTCAATTGAAGAGGAAGTGTGGGTAGAGAGGGAGGTATTCGACCAGGCATTCGCGCGATAGTTGTCGTATGATTATTGTGGACGGCATAGCCGCAGTGGAGGCGTCTGCTGACTGGGGTGCTCGTGGCCAAGAATTACGAGGTGTTGTGGAAGACGTGATGATCCGCAGAGAAATGGGCGTTGATTCGCCTGCGTCTGTTTTCCGCGTGGTGTCTTTCGGGAAAGCACGGCGGCCGGCAGCCCTGGCGAAATCAGGGTCTCCACGCTGGCCTCTTGGCGCCAACTTCAGCAGCGGATGTCGTCGTCTCCGGAGAGTGCGACCAAGATCACCGTGACTTGCGCTTTCAACATGCAGCATCACCTACGCTCAGCACAAGCCAAGATTCGTATCGGGGCGGAGTTGGCGATTTTGACAGGGCGGAGCTGTTTCCATTCGCAGCAACCCACACAAGCGGACGAAGCTGCAGACTGCATTCGACGGGCATCGTTCGATGGCTTCGAGCGAATAACTACGGAACTGCTGTCTCACAGCGCTTCTGCTTCTGCCTCCCTTATCGCCTTCTCATCCGCAGTCAGGTCGCTCTTCTGTCGCGGCACCCGAACAAAGCTCACGAATATCACAAGCGCCGTGGCTCCGCATGCCAGATTGAACCAAAACACGTTGTGGTAACTCTGCTTGAGGCCTTGATGCGCTGTCGCTGACCCGATGAGTTCCGCAAATCCCAGCAGCAACGCAATGCCAAGCTGCAGCAAAACATTCGATAGGGAGCCTGCCAGACCTTGCTGGCTCCTCCGCAGGGTGCTGGAGAAAAAGACGTTTGCTACCGTGCTACGACGCCACGTCAGAACAGTCCCCATAGAGAAGCATTATGGAGTGTACTTACAAGACAATGTCAATCGACACGGTCATCATGACCATTGGTATGAAGATCCACGCCCAATAGTAGGCATCGGATGGAGCTAGCGCGAAGAGAATCGATTCGATGATGATGGCGCAGCCAGTAATGACAAGAAGCATCATTGACGGTACCTTATGCAACAGTGCGCCACCTGTGATTGCTAGGATCACGCCGATGGTCGCACTTGGTGTATACCACGCGACGAGTTGCCTGCCCGAGGTCAGCCGACTCATCCCCGCCGAAGAGCTTTGATGGGTTGTTGCTTACATGGGCGAAGCACCAAGTATGTTCATACAGAAAAGTGTTGCGTAAAGCAGGTAAATTCCGCAGGTGCCGTAGGAGAACAGGAGACCGAGCATGAATGGACGAACGTGCTTCTTGGTAAAGATTTCGAACGGCAGCAAGGGTTGTGACGCTACCCATCCCTCGACCCAGAACGCGATCGCCAACGAAGCAAGACCGAGCAGGAACGTGGTCAGGATATACGGCGTGGTCCAGCCGTCATGACTTGAGGAGGTGATGGCGAAGACAACCAGAACCAATCCTCCGATGGTCGAGAGACTCCCAAGCCAATCCATCTTCACTGTCGATAGCTTGTGCGAATCCACGTCCGGTGGGATGCAGAAGAACGACACGACGACCACGATCACACCAAAGACGGCTCCAATCCAGAAGTACCATCTCCAGGTGGCGTATTCCCCAGCGACGCCGGCAAAAAAGAGCCCGACCATATCTTTTGTCAGCGCGTCCTTCCAGCGAGCTCATTCAAATGTTCGTCGACTCACTGAAGAAACCCAATGGAGCCATCGCGCCATAGATAGAGAAGATCAAGTTCTTCCTCGGTCCAGGGCGGTACATGCTTCCCAACAGCTGCAGCCCCGCGGGCAAGTACGCAGCCGGTCCGAGCCCTTGTACCGCTCGACATACATTGAGCATGACTTCATTCTGCGCGAAGCCAGCGATCAAACTCCAAGTGCAATACCATATGCAGCCGCCAATGTATACCGGGTATCCTCCGTACATATCACCCAACCTTCCGAACGGGAGCAAGAAAGACGCCACGACAAGGGAGAAGACGCTGGCAGGCCATGTCTGCGAGCTAGGATCGATTGAGAGCTCTCTTGCGACGGTTGGCAGTAAAATGGTGAATCCGCTGACGAAATATTCGTTGAGGAGTTGAGAGACGGTTATCGAAAAGACGAAGCCGACTTCTCGCCACATAGAGGTAAGCTGGTCTGGTCGTTGTCGGCCGAGCTGTTCGATGCGGGCTAGCTCGTCGTCTTTCAGCTGATTCTCTGATGATGGTCGCTCCGGATCGGAGGCCGACATGTCCTTGTTCTCAAGAGAGAGCTTCGATGCCACGGTTGAATCTCACAATTTCAGGATCCCAGGAGAACCGCCGCACCAAATCGAAGACGACACAAAATGTGATTTGAGGATGGGATGATCAGAGGGCAACAGAACACGGCCACTCCTTGCGATCTATATGTCGGCTGCGTTCTCCCCAACCATGCTGTCGCTGCTTTTCGGATTCCTAAGCAACAACAGCCAAGTTTCTGCGAACGTTTGCCGCTGACGCCCTCTGTGACGCCCTTCATGACGAAAGCGACACTTTCCCATCACCAATTCTGACCAGCACGCATCTACACACGACAATTCGCGAATGCCACTCCACCGCTCGACCCAAACTGAAGTACAATGCGTCGTCTATCGTCGAATGCTTGCTCTTACAGCACCCGTCACGTGAACAGTGCGGCACTTGGTACTGTCACATTTATGCGGACGCTTGGCATCGTATTCCACTTCCTCTTGTTTATGGCTTTTACGAACGCACATAACAGGCTACACAGCTGCAATGTCTAGGGCACACCGGCAAACGGAGTTCGGAGTTGCATGGCGTCCACGTGCTGATGAGCTCATCTCTTCTCGTATCAACATTCATGGCTTCCACATGCGCGCGGAGCTTATTGGCAGTGTCGATGATTCCTCGGCAGAGAGCTTTCAAATCAGTCATAACCTGTGGGGATGCTGCTTTGACCTTTATTCCTCGCTTTTTTCGTCATTGAAGTTTGCTGACATTGGTTGGCTAACTAGTCCTCAGCACTTCAAAGCTAGCTCCGGAAGCTCGTCGGCATCAATCTCATCAACGCCGAATCTTGTTTAATCACCTCTCCGGCGATGCGGAAAGCCTCCAGCACCAACTTTGCGTAGGAGTGTCGGGGTCAGTCCAATTTCAGCAATCACTTTTACCTGGTCACAGACTTGAACGTCTCCCGGTCCGGTGCCCATATAATCCTTTGAAGAGGCGCAGAACACGGGCCTAGTCTTCCGGAGGCCTTTGCAGTGGTTCCACTGTTGTCTGCCAATTTCTACTTCGCAGTGTTGAAACATCCATCTCGCGAGTATGCCATGAACCTTACAATCGAGCTCGGCATCCCCGGAGTCACGCCCAAAATCAACGCAATGCTTCCTTCTCTTGTCGCGCAGTACGACCGGGGCTTAAGGATCTAAGTAGGAGAACTGAAGTAGGAGAACTGTATCCGTCGTTCCATCTCGCGAGGAGCCTTAACCTATGCCACTAAGACCGAGCTCGGCGTCTTCGGAGTCCCTTCTAGATTCTACGGAATTCGTCTTTGTTTTCAGGCATAGCAGGACCGGGAGTCAACCATATGAGCAGTAAAATTCTTCATTATTTGGAGAACACAACAGGGTGTCCGCTCGAGTTCGATGTGTCTCTAGCAGGTCGTTGTGCTGCGGAGGTCGTTGGTGTCGAGTTGATGAACAGAGAGCGTTCTACCTTTTCACAGACCGGGGGCTTCTGCTGCGTTCGAAAATATATCGCTAGTTGTATAAATTAGGCGGGATAGTTCGTGCCGACCTTGCGTTGTGCGCACAGTGAATCGTAGTAGGTCATTCAAATGTGCATTCGACTGGGCTCACTCATGTCACAAGATTTTTTATTTCTTATGAAAGTGCACAAAATCGTGGTCATGCTTTGGCTCCTGAGAGTTGTTACGCTTGGATCTTCCTCGGAGCCTATAGTACAGTTTTGGATGCTGCGCAGTGTCGTACATCCTCCTAACCAACCGGACGCCTCGCTTCGGTATACAACATCAGCCGCGCTAGTCTTCGTCGTCATCATCCACCACTCGTCGCCGCTTGACTCGTGCTTGTGGCAGATCATCGTCAATTTCGCCCTCTGCGTCTTCGTCCTCTCCCAGGCCGCTCGATTCGGGCTGTGGACGATCTCGCTTTGGCGTTTTCTCTCTCCGATCGTCAACAATCCCATCATCTGGGTCATCATCATCCTCAATGACTTCCTCCTCATCGCTTGGCGCCAGAAAATCGTCTTCCTGATCATAGTCGTCCTCTCGATTCGTGAACCGCTTGTGGCCATAGTCTTCGTCGTCGCTGTATTCACTATTTCGTCGCCGCCTAGGTTTGGGCCGGGGCTTTCCAGCAGCGGAACGGCCGCGCCCACCTTCCATCTCATCATCTTCCAGCATGCCAACATTTAGTCCACCGTAGCGACCAGAAGAGACGCCTGCACGACCTAGTGCGCGATCCGTCCGTTGGCGTTCACGTTCTTGGGCATTCTCCCGCTTCTTCCGGTCTCGCATCGCTTGCCGTTCTGCTTGCTCTGCCTGCCTCCGCTGCTCTTCTGGGTCCACGTCGACCACGTCCAGCTGTCCGGAACCCGCTCCCACTTTCGTCGCATTGGCTGCCTGAGCAAGTGCAGCCTGCAATTGTGCTATAGCATCATCCTGAACACTCTCATTCTGCTTGATAGATAAGCCAGCGGTGATCCTGTGGGTGACTCGAAGCGATTCCGCGGCTTCGACAGGCGCAACCAGATACGTGTAGGTGGCTTTCTTCGGATCATAGCCGTCGCCACGCACTTGACCGATTCTGCCCCGTTCGTCGCCTCCTGTCTTGCTCACTGGCGTAGGTCGCACTGGGTTCCGCTGTGGAGGAGCCAATGGATTGCCATCGATCTCATACTGTGTATTCGGATCAGAGGCCAGCTGAACTGTCAGAGACCCGTCCGACCACCTATTGATGCGAGCATTTGATTGTAATTGCGATGGATCCGAGGGGCAGTGTCGCCAGCGTATCGTGGTCATGGCCGTATTGAAGGCAGAAAAGGTCGCAGAAGCGGGCTTCTTGGAATGATGGTCGGTCTTGGGCGGCTGGAACGTCGTGACCTGCCATGGCTCGGGTTCTACTGCCATGAACTCGGGGACTCTAAGGAGATACATCTGGACACGTCAGCGTTGCAATTATGTTGCATCTCGTTCGTCACTCTCACCTCGCCGTCGCTAGGTTCGGGCACAGGCTGTCGGGCGACTTCGAGATCCAACGATAGCATCTCGTGTTCCTCAAACTGCTGCTGTTCTTCCTCATCCTGGTTTTGCGCACGATCATGCCGGCCCTCGTCGTCTCCGGAATCGAGCTCTTCATCATCCAGCTGGCGTTGGCTGCATCGTGTCAGTTCTCGTTCTGCTGACACTGCTTTGAGGTCCCACGTACGCCGGTTTGTCTGCATCTCCAGTATCTCCGTCATCGTCCTCGTCGCCGAATAGATCATCGCCGGCCTCATCCTCTTCATCTTCTGCATCTTCCCCACTCAAAGCGTGCGCGTTCTTCTCGCCATCCGAAGCATCGCCGTTGATGCCGCTTGCCGCAGCATCAGCAGGTGAGCTGGCTCGTTCATCTGCAGTGCCAGTGGCAGCAGGCGACTGTTCCGCGGACATCTTTCGCTCCAGACGCGTGGGCCAAGTGAAGAAGTGGGTGAATGGATGAGGATGGCGCGGCAGGGCGGAGGTGGAGATGGGGGTGGGAGTGGCTGAGGCAGACGGCGGACTTCAGTCTGCCCGGCATTCACCAGCGCGCGAGTGTCGGGGACAATGGACGAGCGACAATGATTGCAAGTGTCGACGTTCCGTTCAGCGAGTCGCGAACTTCCTCATGCAGCAGCGCGCCAACGCGCGCGGGCCGCAACCTTGTTCGGGCGACACCCTTGCGCTCTTGCCCTGCACGCCGTGTCTGTCTAACGTTTTGGCCTCTCTCCTGAACCCAGACTCGCACACTTCCCAGTTTACCGCCACACGCGCCTCCAGAACCTCGACGCCACCGTTTCCTCTTCTTCCTCTTCTTTTTCCTTTCTCCGCCCGGCCTCGGCGGCCTTTTTCGACACCGTTCAGCACGCCGTCGGGATCATGTCGTCCTGGATGAACAACCTGTAAGTGAATAAGCTTTTCCTCCATTTCAGCAGGTGAAACTGGCACGAATTTCGGGGGCCTGCATTCGGCGGGACCACGTCGATATGCCCGGTCCTTCGTGCTGCCTCCTTCTACTCGACATCCCCCCGAGCACGACGACCCATTCCATCCCGCCCGCATCAGCCTCTGCGCCCAGGCACAGTCACCAAAGGCGGCAGTCTCACCCAGGTACGATCAATTCCTCCTTCGAATTCGCCTCTTCTCCGTCTGGTTCGGACTTGTTCGAGGCATTGCCCCTGGCTCGGTCAACTTTGTATGCTTCGCCTCCGACATTTGGTCAGCAGCATGACCCGCATCGACCACGGCCAGCTTAGCAATGCTCAATTGCATCTTCGTCAACTTCACCCCTCATGAGCACCCCTTGCCTCCGCTCTTGGGACAGGCCAGTTCGATACGACCTGCAGCGTGGGATGTCGTGGTTGACCTCAACGATATGTGTCAACGCGCCAAGATCGATGCCCGCGGAAAACTGGTATCAAATACATACAACATCTCAACCACCTTCACGCTTCAACCAAGATCGATCGATAACGGAGCTCAGCGACGTGTCTGCCCGTATCAGTGTGGCCGTTGTATCCCACGCACTGCAGTCAAAGCATGACGCAAACTTCATCTTCCCCCCGGGCACCTTCCTTCGGCAAAGTGAAGAAGTGCGCAACGGTCGATGGTAAACATGCGCAGAGGCAGCGCGCCTGGCCAATCAGATGTGCGTCTCGCCACATATCGCCAGGCTACCATAACGGAGGTGAAGATGTGAGCTTTCGCGTGCTCTTGTCACGCGTTTGTGTTCGTCTTTGCTCCACCACAACACCTACCTGTTGGAGACATTGTCCGGATCCGTTTGCGATTGCTATCACCGCCAGATGTCAGACCCAGACCCAGATCCAGGCCCAGGGCCAGGACCAGGACCAGAGCCACCGCCATCGCCGACTTCACTGGAGCGGATCCATCTGTGCTACCGCCCCAAGAGGCGCCCCCCACCGCCACCAAGGCCAAAGTCGCCGCCAATGCCGTCCATGCTGATCTATGGCGACGGATTCATTCGCTTTGACGTTGGACCACGTACTGACGATGACGTTCCATCCTCTAGTCGTAACTTGGGTCGTCAAGCCAATCCCTCCCGCTCAAGCCCAAACCAGCCACCGAGTCGCGGCAACACTTCGTCGCCATCGGCCAACAGTCCATCCTCACTCTACCCACCAAGCCTTCAGCAGCAAGCTCAGACGCCATCTTCGAGTGGCCCGCCACCAGCCAACATGGCTACCAACGAGCAAGCACAGCCGGCTGGCAAGCTTCCACATTTCTTCAAAGACGACTTCGCCGGCTTCATCGTCAAGGGTAACTTCATGACACTAGCCGCGAACCCGCGTCACGTTGATCAGGGAGAGTGGCTGGCACATCAGAGTATGTACCTGACATCACACCTTGTCACTGACGGCGGAGCTGACGTGCACTTGCAGTCGTCGAACAGAACCGCCTCCTGACCGGCATGGTGAAGATTGTGCAGACGGATGACCGCAGCAGTGGCGTGGGCCTTTGTAACGAGAAGTGTTGCCCAACGATGTCCGCTGGCGGGTGAGCGCTCTCCTTCCCTCACTGCCGTCGCACCTCCCTGACTGACAGCTCCAGCACCACCTACACCTGGATTGACACCAACCGCAACCCCATCAACCTGCCGGCCGCAACCTACATCAAGCACATTCAGACCTGGGTCGCCGGCAAGATCCAAGACGAGTCTGTCTTCCCAACCTCCACATTCACGCAGGCACCACCAGTTCCGAGCCCACAGTCAGTCAGCAACGACCCAAACAATTGGCTCGGCAAGGCCTCGGGCTTCCCGCAGCGCTTCGAGGCCGAGATCAAGAACATGTACAAGCAGATGTTCCGCTGCTACGCCCACCTGTACTGGCAGCACTGGATGGCGTTCTGGGACCTCAATGCCTACCGCGAGCTCAACACTTGCTTCATCCACTTCATCAACGTCGGCCGCTCCGCGAACCTCCTCACCGACCGTGACACCGAACCGATGCAGCCACTCATCGACTTGTGGCTCCGTCGTGGTGATCTTCCACAGATTACTCAGGAAGGCGAGAACAAGACTGCTGCTGAAGACGCAGCCAAGACTCCAGCTTCTGCTGCGCCTGTTGATCAGGCCCCAGCACCATCTGTCTAAGCAAGGCAGAAACTTCACATGATTTGCGCTCGCACGACGCTCATACTGCGCTCGCATGGCGCTCATATTGCGCTCGCATGGCGCTCATATTGCGCTCGCATGGCGCTCGAATTGCGCTCGCGTGGCGCTCAGACTTCAGCACATCTGCCCACCTGGGGTAGAAAGCTCACTTGGACCTGCGCTCACATTGCGCTCACATTGCGCTCACATTGCACTGCGTCGTTGGACGTTGAAGTAGCCGCGTAGTGAGCTGAATGAACCCGAAAATCATGAACGTGTCTCCGTCACTTTCCATTCCAGATACTCTCTTCTTAAGGGCAGGGGAGGTGGTGCGGTTCTTGGAGTATTCCAGAAATGTTTGAAGTATTGACCATAGCTCTAGTTGCTCACCGATCCTTGCCCCGCTCTATCGCTCCGGGTTCTGTTCGCTCTGAGTGCTGCTCGAAAGTGATACTGAAAACATTTGAGTAAGTTAGGACAAGATGAGGAACGACGTTTACATGTCTGCTTCCAAGGAAAGTTTGACCGCAGTGCCAGCTGAGGCGGAGACGCCGACGAATTCTGGTTCATGCACATGGTGGATTTTGGGGAGGGAAGAGGGGAATCGCTCGATACTCCAAGGCGTTGCAGAGTCATGCTTGTGTGATCTTGGTTTCTCATTCAAGAAATTTGTTTCATAATTTTGCGGTGCGTCATGACGATCAAGATAGAATAGTCGAGACATTCGTAGATGTGTTGTTTCGTTCTCAGTCTCTCAGTCGCAAATCAGTTGTCAGCGCCATGAATCGCGGTGCTCCAGAACTGAGCCACATGGGCATTTCAGCGATATGGTGACTGTCTCGCAATCTCTACATTCGATTCCCCAGCGCAAAGCCACTCACTAATCATACACTCAAGTATCATATCCCTCAGACTGATAGAGTCATTCTTTCCTTGTGCTGTGCTACCCTCTCTCACTTTCAGTCTTTAAGGCAATAACTTCGGGCAACTCCCTTACATCAACCGTCTGTCTCGTGTCCAAATCGATGATTCTCAAAACTCCCAAATCTAAAACCCCGGTCCGCAGCGCTTTGAAGGACATGTGCGTTTCAAAACAGGCGCCAGGTGGAAGAGGACCGATTCTGGCGTCCGGATTGAGGTCGAGAACATCGGGCGGTTTCCCCTTTTCTGGTGGCGGGTCATTGAATAAGGTGGCTATGAGCTCAGACGCCGTCGAGCCATCGATTACTGCTGCAGGAATGGCGGTCTGTGCCGTTGTTGGCCGGGGCTTAGAATTGCTACTACCGCGAGGAGGTAGCATCATGAGCCCAAGTTTCTTCGCGCGCGTGGAGCGATTGTTGCAGTGCACTGAGATTTTGAATTCGGAAGATTCGTGTGTCGTGGGTGCTGCGTGGAAATTGAAGACAACACTGCCTCCATTGGACACATGCTCCGTGCGATCGGTCGATGTGCCAGAGGCTGTGTCCATGGAAGGTCTAGTGATTGAATGGGCTGATAGTGATTTCTTGTGATATGATGAGTGGCCAGCGGCGCGGGTCCAGCGGTAGTGAGGCTTTGGCCATGCATGTGTCAGATCAATATGTGCTTGCCAGTCGATTTCGAGAGATACTGTTGAGCCTTGGTCGAGGAGAGCTTCGGCTCGAACAGAAATTGACACTGGACTCTCAGCCGAGGAGTTCCGTTCTGCATGTGCTTGTGCGTGAGGTGTGACCTTATAGAGTAGCACCGTCTCATCTGCTCCTCGCGCTTCGAGTGGTAAGGCGACATTCGTCAGATCCTTGACGTCCGCATTCATGACGCTCAGATCTGCTTTGTGGATTGTCGTCGTGCCAGCGATGATGTGCGATGTCTCGAGATGCAGACTAGCAATGACGGCATCAGGTAATGTGGAATAACGGATTCGCGTAAAGACTGCTGGGACTGCTGGGAATGCCCGTCGAGTTGCGCCTCTGATTGGCTTGACGGTGTCTGTGAGATTTGGGGGTTTAGGTGCAACTTTTGTGATTCTTGATTCAGAGATGTAGATATCTGCCGCTCCCGGCGGACGACCGAATGCGAGCGGCTCCAGAACATTCGTCGGCAGGGGTTGGAAGGGCTTCAGTAGCTGCTCTTTGGGTTTGGAAGGAACACTCTGGGGCTTCTCGGCGATCCTGAGATTCGCAGTGAAGTATATTGCTGGCCGTTGCAGTCGAGCGCGGGGACGAGATAAATGTAGTTGTCGTCTCCAGACCACATAAGTGTGCCCCTCTGTCATAATCACTTCGTCGACGCTGTCTGCCCCCAATGTCCTGGAATTGAGGTCATGCTTCCCAGAAGCTGACGCGGTATTGCCGCTGCCTTGAGGCACCGCATCCGTAGCATGAGCTGCCAAGACCAAGTCGAGATAAGGCAATAATTCATGGAGCTCGTCCTGCTTTACTGTGGTCTTCAGGACTATGAGAATGTTTGCTTGCTCGTCTTAGAGTCCTACGTCTAAGTAAGCTGTAGCGAGTTTCAGAGTTCCAGCGAGACATACCAAAGAACAAGTTCCGCCTGGTTGGGATACGTGCTATCTCCGTAGCCTTGCCGGCACGGATGAGTGTTGCAACGTCGACGTCTGAGGATTTCGGTAAGTTGACGTCGACGAACGCGGATTTGGACAGGCTCTCGAAGCGTGCTCTGATATTCTCGAGAGCCGCCATTCCAGCTGTCGCCCGTCGTTGAGAGTCCAATGCTTCAAGGAGCGTTCGCCCTCGCTTGCGTAGGTGGATGTGCCGCGCCGTGTTGGCCTGAGGCCAACAAAATAGTGGGGCTTTGAGTCGCCGAGCAGGCAAGCGCAACGTGCAAACAACATCCCACCATCGACAACAAGCACCACAACACAGACATGGCGACAGTGCCGCGGAACTTCCGGCTCCTCGAAGAGCTTGAGAAGGGTGAGAAGGGGCTCGGAGCTGGTTTGTATTTCGCAGTCCCTCGATATTATACGAGAAGCTGACAGCCGATTAGAGGCTTGCTCATACGGTCTCGATGAAGGTGATGATCTTCTGATGACGAATTGGAATGGCACAATCTTGGGCCCCCCTCATGTATGATCCATTTGAGATATTTCACCTGACAGCCTCAACTGACGCTGGTCAAATCAGAGCGTGCACGAGAATCGCATCTACTCCCTGAAGATTGTCTGCGGAGACAAGTATCCAGATGAGCCACCAGAGGTCACGTTCATCAGCAAGATCAACTTGCCATGTGTGGACGCACGAACCGGCAAGGTTAGCAAACATGTCCTGCTCGACGAGTAGAGCAACACTGATCAACTCGTCCAGGTCAATCTTGGTGCGATACGCTCGTTAAGCACGTGGAAGCGTGATTTCACGATGGAGACGATTCTGATCGAAATTCGCCGGTTCATGGGAACTCCAGAGAACAAGAAGATCCCACAGCCCCCTGAAGGCACAAACTTCTAGATGCTTAGCCCCACAACTCCAGTCTCACATGCAACCCTATCATCGAGTTGATCAAACAGCATGAGTTCAGTCCGAGAGAGAGGAAGGAGACACTATTCGGCAGGAAGATACATTGTAGCACTCCTGAATGCTCTCTATGTCTATCGCTGGCTGCGGGTCGACCGCCCCAAAAGGGAAACCAGCGCTTCAAAGCATGATGTCCAAGCAATCGGTCCTCGGACACCCCAAGCAGAGGCCCGCACTATTGCGTGCTATACACTCTAGCCATCTGCTTAGCCTGTTTAGGCTCAATGAACAGGGCCTCAGCCTCCACAACCTTGGTTCCAGTTCCATCTTCCTCGCCCAGTATCTCAATCCAACCCTTCACCCACGCTTTACGGCCCTCGACCTTTGTTGTCTCTGCCTTCAGCACCACATAGCTGTTTCCGGGGCACGGAAGACGGTAGTCAATCTTGAGACTCGCGGTGACTGCCACCTTATTGGGCAACGCTGGGAAACATGCTCTTGCCAATCCCTCGTCAAGTAGTGTCGCCAGCAATCCTCCATGCACGATGCCAGGATGCCCGCACAGCCCTGACCCTAGGTAAGCGATCTGGGTCAAAGTGGGCAGCTCCACATCTACTGCGTTGAAACTGAGCGGCGGCACTTCGATCTTGTTCTCGCCAAGTAATGTCCCGCCAGTCAGGTTGTGAGGGCGCATCGCAGGTGGGATCTTCATGTGAGGTCGCGACTCGCGCATTCCTTCTTGTGCTCGTAGCCTTTGTGCGAGGGGGTGGTTGACGATGTATTCATTGATCTCTGCAGCCGTCGGCGTCTCTGGCTCGTAGAGGTCGAGGGTCTCTGCATCAGTCGGAGGCTTCATGAAGCCATTCACGGCATCCATGACTGGAGCTGCTGCCATTGCGGCGCCGGCGACGATAGACACGAGGAAGAGGGCTGAAGTGAACAGGAAACGCCCTGCTCGAGACTTCTGCTTGGGATCGTCGGATGCTGAGTCGGGTCGTGCGGATGAGGTGAGACTCGGGCTGGAGGACTGGAATCGGGCGCCGGTCCTATATAGGGGTGTTCTATATCCTGCCGTAGAGTTGTGAGAATGAGCGCCGGCGCAAATTCTGCGTTCATCCGCGCGTCCGCGTGCTGTTATCGTCGCCAAACATCTCGTCACGACGCTGGTCTGGTAGCAATGCCGAACGACAGCCGAGCGAACCGCTGGCGGCGATGCGAGCAGCAGAGAATGCAGCGCGCGGCGGGCGTTGGGAGCGGCGCTCATACTCGGCTGGAAGACCAAGAAGCCTCCAGCAGCTACGGCCGTACGTTGTGGTTCTCAATTGTTGGCGACTAGAGCATGTGTCGTTCTCCAGAACGGCGTTCGGGTGTTATTGCGAGCCTCAATAAATTACAGTTTTGGCGGAGACGCCGCAGTTGGCGTCAGGTAACGCGATAACGATAGAGCGTGCAGGGCGCATCGCGCAGAGAATCTCGCCGACAATGATGATGATATCAACCTGTTCATCTCCGTCAATGTTTGCAGCCGAACAGTATTGATCATTCTGTCGTCGTAAAGCAGCGCTCGTCCTCGGCTGACGATGTCAATCCCTGGGCCTCCTGACGACCGGAACCATGGCCCACGGAAACGATGAAAGCGTGAGCTCGCTCAAGGCATTGCCCAAGTTGCGCACCGCTACTGCCGACCTGATGTCGCCTACACGATCTCGAACAGATCCCCCTGACGAGCGATCGCACCTCCACCGCCGGCTGCACTCGTCCAGCCTTCGCAATAGGGCCTTCACCGGAGGAGAGAAAGAGAAGCATGGGTACCGACATGCCGCAAAAGAGACTGTACAGTCTGCCATGGATTTGAGGCCCCCTATCAGCTTCGACACTCTACTCCGCCGTGACAAGAAAGGCGCGGAATCGGGACGACACGCAGGCAGCAAGCACTCCCACCAGCATCGAACATCGCAGCAGCAGCGAGACTTGGATGAGTGGACTCGTCAGCAAGCGCAGCTGGCCCCGAAGAGACAGATACGACCAGTGGATATCGAGAATGCTAAGAGGGAGAACGAGAAGCGCGAGAACGTGCTGCGTGATGACTTGGCAGCTGTAGAAGATGTCGCCATGAACAGCACCAGACAGCTGGACGATACATACTATGCGATCCTGGAGAAGGTGTCTCTGCTGCGGAATACAGTATCAGGCTTGCAGCAATTAGCAGAGGACAGCCGAAGCATGCATGCCAAGTTTAAACAAGACTCGGATCAGCTCGAGCAGAACACCAAGACGACTTTCGACAGCTTTGCAGAATTTGAACCTCAACAGGAAACCATCAATGAGCTGGTAGATCAGCTTAAAAAGTCCAAGCAGAGAACCGATCGACTCAATGAACGATTGGAAGCTGCTCGCCATCGGATGGAAGCGTATGAGGCGCGAGAGAAGCAGAATCGACGAACAAGCCGGCAGCGATGGAGTGCTATCTGGGTAGGTCTGGCTGGACTTCTTGTCTTATTCATTGGCTTTTTGCTGGCAAAGCATCGCGGCACGGCCAGCAGTAACCCTCTCATTGCTGTGGTGAAGCCGAGAGCCAACCTGGACCGAGACCCGGTTTTGGACAAGCTTTTCGAAAACTTGTAACAAAAGATACTCAGCTCGCCAGTATAGCCATTCCTCCTATCGACACTTGTTTCTCGGCGAAAGCTGTTAATGTGCGTTTGATTGTTCTCGGCGACATTGAAGCGGAGCTGGGCCCGCTCCACTGGGTGCGCCATGTCGTCACAATGACCATCAAGCGCATCTGCGGCAAAGTGCATGTGCTTTTCGAGGAGTTTGCTGCGCCGAGGGAGCTCTTCATATGCAAGCAATCCTGAAAGCCATCCACAAATTCGAGACGTTTGCGCAACATACACAGAGCGGTCCAACAGCAATCTATTACTCCGTACGCAGTTTTGCTCTCATTATGCGAGGCCAACCCTTACTGACTTACTTCCAGCTTCACCCTCCAAACTCGCCGTTGCAGACAACCGAACGAGCATCATGCGTCCATTCACTCGCGTCCAGCCAACATGGAATGCTGTGCAAAGATCTGTCGTCTTCCAGCGACCTTTGAGTTACAGCCCGCAGTTGCGATTGAAGGAGGATAAGCCTCAATCGCCGCAGGAGATTGAGAACGCGAAACAGCAACAAGATGATCCGAAGAAGCGCGAGGAGCTTGAATCGTCATCAGAGACGGTTGTCAAGGCTGAACACAACGGAAAGGGACCCGAGGAGCTGCAGAAAGAGACCGCACAGCAAGCCCAAAAGGAACATCCCAAGGCGAAGTGAGACTGAGTGCTAGACAGTGCGCACCTTTGGCTGAGGTGGATATCTGAGCGTCATTACCTATACAACGTGAGGGCTGAGCTATCTCTGGTCGCATTTGAAAACTCTTGTAACATGCTAGGTCCTGCTCAAGGTCTGGCGTTGGCTCTGCTACTCTTCGTTGGTGCCATGCTTGGACTGCGTCCATCCCCAATGTTTGAGCACTGGCGTGAGTGTAATATACACTTCGGTATATATCAGACGCATCGTTCTTGCCCAAGCCGCAACCAATGCCGTTCTCTACGTGTTCTCAATCTCTGCTCTGCCATTCGTCAGTATTCATCGCGTGCCAACTAGGAGCCGGGGATCCACATCCAGATCAGATCAGATCTGCATCTCAATCATGACATCATCAAGTCGCGTGCATTGAATCGAGGTGAACAATGCAGCATGCACGAGTAAGAGAGCAGAGGCGTGTAGACGCCATACCTCTTCTCATCCCTCTTTGTCGGTTTCTGCATGTTCGTCTTCGCTCGCGCGCGCACTGTTGCAGCACGACATTCCAGCTTCCGTGTCGTAGTCTCGACGCGTCTACGGCAGCTCCATCTATCACCTACTATGCCGCCCGCCAAAAGGAAGCGATCCGTTGATCCATCGAAAGCTCTTTTGAGCACTGAACAAGCACCACCGCCTCTCAAACGACGAGCTTCGTCGCGTACGGCCGCGACTGCTGCAATCACGAATCCGGATCGTAGCGCCGATGTCATCGATGCCCCGGACGCCCTGCGTGCTTCTCCAGATAGCGATGTGAACGCAGATATCGTACCTGGTCCTGTCAACGGCCAGACGAATGGCCTTGGTGGGGATAGTCCGCTGAGCGACGCTCCAGAGGTAGGCGAGCGGCCAGGTCCTGCCGCAAAGAGGAAAGCAAGACCGAAGAAGGCTGCTACTGAAGAGGTAGGAGATGCTACTGGTGGCGATATCCACTACGCAAGACCCAAGACTTCCGCAAAGAAAGGCGGAGCTAAGAAAGCTGATGCGGAGGCTTCGACGGCGGACGTTGAGGCACCAGCCACAACAACGAAGAAGAAGCCGAATGATGGAGCAGATGACCCTGAGGTAGACGGCGATGAAGATGCGGACCCCGAAGAGATCAACGAGGCGCTGTCTCGTCCACCTCCGGTCAATAGCGATTATCTACCACTGCCGTGGAAAGGAAGGTTAGGATATTGCTGCTTGAACACGTATTTGAGGAATTCAAATCCACCGATATTCAGCTCTCGGACATGTCGAATCCAGTCTATACTTGAGCACCGCCACCCTCTGAAGGATCCAACACAACCAGAACATGCAACAAAAAACCGACCTGACAAAGAGAAGCCAGCCAACGTAGCTCTCGGACAGAAGTACGTCGAGGAATTGGGGTTGGCCAATGTCAAAGACATCATCAAGATGGTACGCTGGAATGATCGATACAATATCAAGTTCTTCAGGCTGTCCTCGGAGATGTTTCCGTTTGCATCGCATCCGGAATATGGCTACAAACTTGCTTCATTTGCATCCGAAGCGCTTGCAGAGGCTGGGCGGGTCATTGCACAACTCGGCCATCGTGTGACAACACATCCAGGACAGTTCACCCAGCTGGGCAGCCCGCGCCAATCCGTGATTGACAATGCTCTCCGGGACTTGGAGTATCACGATGAAATGTTGTCATTGCTGAAATTGCCACCGCAGGCGAATGCAGACGCAGTGATGATCATGCACATGGGAGGACTGTTCGAAGGCAAGGAAGAGACGTTGCAGAGGTTTAGGGAAAACTATGCGAAGCTGAACCAGAGCGTCAAGAATCGATTGGTGTTGGAGAATGATGATGTGATCTGGTCGGTGCATGATCTGCTGCCAGTATGCGAAGAATTGAACATCCCTTTCGTATTGTAAGTTCGCACAACTTTGATCCACCAAGACTGTCGCTAACGTGAATATCAGAGACTACCATCACCACAACATCATATTTGATTCTGACAAAATTCGCGAAGGCACCAAGGACATCATGGATCTCTACCCCCGGATCACTGCTACCTGGACCCGGAAAGGAATTAAACAGAAGATGCATTACTCAGAGCCAACACCACAAGCTATTACAGGTCGACAGCGTCGCAAGCATAGCCCCCGTGTAGCCTCACTTCCACCATGCGCTCAGGACATGGATTTGATGATCGAAGCCAAGGATAAAGAACAGGCCGTGTTCGAATTGATGCGGATATTCAAGTTGCCAGGATACGACACGTTCAACGATATCTTGCCATATACTCGTAATGATGATAACAAGATGACATTGCAGGCAATGAACAGGAAGAAGAAGAAAGAGGATGGACCAGAACCGGAGCTCGTACCCGAAGAGGACATTGGCATGGGCGGACCAGAAGGCAGGGTATACTGGCCGCCCACAATGGAAGAATGGTTGCGCCCGAAGAAGAAGGAGGTGAAGAAGAAAGACCCGAGTGAAAGGGCAGAGAAATTGAAACAAGAGGCTGCAGCTCTGTATACAGCCAGAGAGGCAGAGAAACAGGCTGCTCGGGAAGGCAAAATTGTCAAGGAGGAATCGGAAGAGTCTGATCCAGAAGCTACGCCAGCAACCAAGAAAGCCAAAGCTGCCATGAAGAAGAAGGCCAAAGCAGACGCCGAAAAGGCTGCGATCAAGACTGCAATCAAACAGCAAGAAGCAGAAGCCAAAGCTGCGAATAAAGCGGCACTTGCTGCTGCGAAAGCTACTGTAAAGAAGACGCCAAAAGCAAAGAAGGAGGTACAGCCAGTCCCCACACCTAGCAGTAGCGAGGAGTCTGAAGAAACGCCCGAGCTCCATGACGAGGATGATGGTTCGGTAACCAGAAAGCCAGGAAGAACAGCGACAGCAACGAGGCCAGCAGTCTCGAGGACAACCAGCAGAAGATCCGCCAAGGGAAAGATCAACTACAACGAAGATTGAATGGAAGAGTGATGAAGAGCACGAATCATCTTGCACGCGGAATTTGAACAACATATGGGCAGGAGCATGTAAATTTAGACCTTAATTCGATTGTATTATGAGCAGATGATGGTTTGAGAATGTTAGCTTCATGTATCTATAACAATGCAGCTGGCTGCCAAGCATCATGACAACATCCCCGCAACTGCACCTTCATGTGAAAGGTGCTTACACCTTCAGCTCCCAACCTTACCACAAACGTATTGGAAACAAGTACCGCCAGAATGATCAACGCGGTACTGGTATTCAATAACAACGGGCAGCCGCGATTAACAAAATTCTACACCCAACTTGTACCGTCCACCTCCCTCTGTTTCCATGCATGACTGCCCACTGACACGCACGCCCAGGATACAGCAGTCCAGCAACGCCTGATCTCCGAGATCTTCACGCTCGTATCAGCGCGACCAAACAGCTCGTGTAATTTCCTCCCTCTGCCACCGCTCCTCGCGCCCGCCGCCGCCTCTTCATCTTCTGCCAACACCACCGCGCACAACGACGCTCCATCGCTCGTGACCTACCGCCACTACGCGACACTCTACTTCATCCTCATCTCCACCAATACCGAGTCTCCGCTCGCGTTGCTCGACTTGATCCAGGTGTTTGTGGAAGCGCTAGATCGGCTGTTCGAGAATGTCTGCGAACTGGATCTCATCTTCAATTTTGAGACGCTGCATGCTGTGCTGGGAGAGATGATTGTCGGTGGGGTGGTGGTGGAGACGGGGCTGGAAAGAGTCGTCGAGGGAGTGAGGAGTCAGGGACGTGTTGCGAAGAGACCGGTGAATGAGAGTCGGGCGGGAGTTACGGCCAGTATGTGGGTGGGGAGATGAGACGTGGACCTGTCACGATGGACACTTGCGTGGAATACTGAATGAATAGGAATTGGGCTGAGCGAGTATACGACACCCTGTCTCGTGCTCGGCTGGCAACGCCGATGGTGCAGTCACTGCGAGGCAGTCCGCTGAGCACAGAATTGAGACGGAAGCTGGTACATGTCACGATCAATGGCTTCAGGATATTTTCGACATGTTGACGACGCACCCTGCGACGATCAAAGAAGCGTCCGGCGCGCAACATGGTCAGTACTCGATACAATAGTGAGCTAGTGGCTTTGAGTCGAGTCGAGGTCTTTGTCTCAGCACAATGGGCGAGGAGGTAGCAGGCGAGTTCTTTGTTCGTGGACCTCGCCACGATGCTGCTCAGGAAGATATTATCTGGAGCGCATGGGTGCCAATCCTCGATTCAGGAATTCACATATCTACGCAAAGGCAAATTCAGTTACTACAATTCTGGCTGGACCAGAATTGTGATACAAAACGCTGAGAGTAGATCGCTCAACTATCTTTTCACGACAACCACCGTTGAACGGCATCCATTGAACCCATTCGACACTCCTGAAATGCATGCAAACAGACAGAGTCGCCTGTCCCAGGTCATGAACCCTACCGCTTTCAACATTGAAGCCAGACGAAGAACTGTTAATATTTCGGCGCCCTCGCGAAGGGATTCGTTGATCACCGTTGCCAGTAGACCAGCACATCTGACAGTCGATAGTGCGGGCCTTCCCTCTGACCACCTAGTGGCCGACCCAGCACGGGCTGCAGCTCCCCGATCTCGACATGGACATGGTCTTATGAGAACTATCCGACGTTGCATAAGGGCATATGCCAGACGCCATTTGCGGCGACGCCGCGTATGGATCAGTGTCTCGACGCTCGCATCTACGCCTACAGCAACTGAAACACCACACTCTGTGCGTCAGAGGCGAACAGTTTACTCAGTGCACGTGGGACCAGACACGACATTACGATCCCCGCCGCGAACGAGAAGGACGGTCCTCATTGCCCATCCTCCGGTAGTGAACGTTCATTCGGCCAGAACGCCGGCAATGTCGATAGCCAGTCCTCCTCCCAGGCCGAGGATCTTCGCTCGCACAGCTTCCGAGCAAACGCCTTCCACCGCAGACTTCCCGGGACAGGTCAATCCTTCAAACATTGCCAAGCGAAGAGGTGGTCGCTATCGTTTGAGCGCCAACATGCTCGATGGATTCCAGAGCGAGACAGGGGCAGGACTTGGTAAGACAAAGTGGCAACCCTCGATTGATCAAGGCCACTCTATGGCCGATAAGTCTGCGGCTCATCTCCCCTACATTGCTCTTCAGCCATCGATGCCAAGCTTAGGTGGTAGGCCGTCACTGAGGTCGCCAATGCCACGAATCGACTCCCCTCCATTGACAGCCATTGCAGAACAGCCAGCTTTGCCGCCGAAGCAGTTCGTCCTGCCGTACATCCCGCGTCACCAGACACTGAGCCCTGCGGAGTTTGAGCACAGTCCGGAGCACTATGTCAAAGCTTATGACGAACGTAAGAGAGCCGAGCGTGAGAAAGCTCTAGCCTTGGCTGCCCTTGAGGGTACATTGGTAACGAATGCTGACGATGAAGACGATGAATCAGATTTGCCGGTATACCTTCGCGGACTGCGTGCCAGTATGAAGCGCTCGACTGACAGACAACAGAAGCAATCGGAAATTTCTCGTGCGCCACCGCGAAATCGTCCGGTGCCTACACCCCCAGCACCAGCACCTGTTCCACAACCTTCAGAAAGACCACTGTCGCGCCACACCCGCTTGACCCGCCATTTCGACAACTGCGGGTTCGATGTCAATCTCTCCGATCGCGTAAATTCCGTTCGATCCTGCTCGGTCTACTCCACCAATACCGACGGTCAACGCATTTCGGACCTTCCTGTACAACCACCACTTGTCGAACGACCACTACCACCACCACTTCCTCCGCAACAGCAGCAGCACCTCATCTCTCGCAAACCCGTTCCCACACGAACGACTCCCTATCCCCCTCGCAAGCCAACGCCGCCTTGTGCCCACCCAGACCATCCGCCAACATTCATCGTTCCAATCCGATTCCCAAACCACGAAACGACGAGTGACACAGCAGAAGACGGCGACGAAGAAGACAAAAGAGAAGAAGACCCCCACGAAGCATTTCGTCAAAACCAAAACCACCGCGCACCACCTCCCCGTATCCCGGCATCTTTCACCACCACAGCCCACCGCCTCCCCGCAGCTCCTCCTCCTCCTCCTCCTCCCATCCCATCACCAGGCACGACGAACCACCGTCTAGCAACTCTCCGCGCCCTAGAAATGAACCCTCCGAGCCCCGTTTCTCACGCAGCGTTGGCAGCTTCTGGACCATCTCATTCGGCGGCGAGGCAACAGCAGCAGCAGCAGCAGCAGCAGCAACAACAACAGCAGCATCCTGACCCCTCCAGACGAGAAGCCTTCAATCCGTTGCGCGATTTGCTAGAAGTGTTTTCGAGCCGGGAGCGAGCGTTGAAGAGGCAGCAGCAGCAGCAGCAGCAGTAGCAAGAGCAAGAGCAAAAGCCATCAAGAACGACACGTTATGGGGGAGTCTGCTGAGAGATTTGAGAAGTGAGTGAGTTATTAGTAAAAAAAAAAAATGGAAAATTTAAAATTCGAAAAATCAAAACTAAAAAAACCCTAGCAGGTGGGAAATGAATGAATGGAAATGGCATGGAAAAGTTTGAAGCCTCTTTGATTTCAACTTGTAATTTTGCGGAGAAGATATATATGTATACGATAAATACGATCCGACATGAGTGCATATATATATGTATGTCGATGATGAACATCACTTATTGATGGAAACAACATACATACAGAACAATGAATGGAAACAAGTTCATGAAACTGTTGAGTTTTTTTTTTTTTTTGAATGTGCGTGAGTTGCGAGTTTGCGAGCTATCTTGTTGTCCGCGTTCCACGAAACGAGCTAGCTAGTCTGGTGGTACCTGACCGGACGGCTCTTTCTCGTCCCTTCTTTGCGTGGCTCCATATCTCGAAATCATGTCCAAGTGAAGTGATCTCTCTCGCTCTCTAGCCGTCTCCATGTCTCGCACCAAAGAAACCTCCCAAAGCGAGTATGTAACGCGTCAAGCGTCACGTTGAACATAAGAAACAAGAAGAAAAGACTCCAGAAGCAGCAAGCAAGCAGCCAAGAAATGCTTCAACCAGGAAGCAAGCAAGCATGCCAATGAAGTGGAGCAAGAATAGAGGGAGAAGTTGTTCTCGGTCGTGTGCGTGAGTGAGCGTGTGCCATGTTGAATGGCAGAAAAACACACCCAATGTTGACCTTAGACTTCGACCTAGCCTTCCGAATCTCACGCGCGCGCGCGCGGGAGAGAGAGCGAGAAGACGGTTATCCTTATCAGTGACTTTTTTCCTCCTGAGGATGGAATAGATGAAGGAAGGGGATATCGATGTGATGAAGTACTTACCTGTCGTGGTTGCAAGTCGAACGCGGAACGAACTTGCGTGCTTTGCTTCGTCGTCGAAGCAAATAGTGTCGAGTAGCAGGCGTGATGGCGTGCCATGGGGCTTGAGCTATTGCCCAGCGCAGAAGTGGTGTATGTGTCTTATTTGCGAGGATCGTCGGCCGAAGTCGAAGAGGTCCTGCGTTTGTGCGATGTCGTCGTAGGGAAAGGGCCAGACAGTATCGGTGGACTTGCCATTACGTGCTTCGCTCACGGAGCTGGTCTGGCGAAGCGATTCCTGAACTCAGCGACCTGGTCCCAGTTTGGTGTGCCAGTTCGAGAAGGACCCCTGAGGTTGTTCTGAGCCAACATAGCCGCCAACTCGTTGGTAGTTTGTGTGCTTAAGTACCGCTGGCCCTGCGCCTGTCTCCATGCTCCTCTGTCGTTGTCGCTCGGGAATTGGCCTACGCCATTAGGAAACTCGTTTGGGAACGGTGGTGCGTAAGCGTGCGACCTAGGATTGAACTGGTCGACGTTGTTGTTGGATTCGAACAGTTGAACAATCGGTCTGTCGAAACGCTGGCTGGTAGGCGGTGCTGAGGACGACAACAAATCCTCGTTAGTGTCCTCCTGGGCATCCTTATCATCAAGTAAGCTCATGAGCTCTTGGCCGATGGCTTCGACACCTTGGTCATCTGTAAATTCGATGCCTGGAATATAATGGGATCGCATCATGATCTCCACGTCGTTGAAACGCGATTCCCAAAAGTTTTCTAGCGGCCATGCCTCGATGGCCTTACGCTGCTGCCAATTGACAGTAGCGTTGCCTGGAACTCGGGGCACAGCGGGGAAGCGTCTGTGGAGGAGATCTGTCGCGATGCGCCCATCTCCCTCGTACTGTTGTTCGTTCGGACATGGCCAGCCTGCTACGGCGTGCGATGGATGGAATGGGTTGAAGACGGTCGGTAGGCCTAGAACTGCCGATCGTCCATCATCGAAGGAGTATCTGTTGATTTCGGTCGGATGGACGACGAAGGAGCTGCGTTGAATGTGACGGTCATTGCTCCTGTTATGCGGCGGAGGCTTTTGCGGATGTTGAGAGCGCTCCTTCCGCGCCTCTTGGACGGCATCGCGCCAATAGGGGTGAATTCTGATGGCCATGCGGTCGTTTCGTCGGGTGGAGAAGGGTTATGGAGGTGATGTCGCGGGCTGCGTTGACAACGTCTGCGGATAGTGCTCGAGGAGGTCAGCCTTCAGGCGTTGCTCTCCAGAATGAATGAGCTCCTGTTGAATCGGCGAGGCGGGGATGTCGGTGGTGTGGTGCGAGTAAGTTCCAGATTGACCACGGGAGGCCGACAGCAAACTTGCTTCCGTATGAACTTCCGTGTGCCTGCTATTGTTATGCGGTACGAATGGGTGCGGTAGGCAGGCAGGCAGCAATGGTCGCCTTGAGCGCGCAAGAAGTGGTTGTCTGCGGGACTGTGCGGTGACGGTCAAGGCGCTAGAAGCGACGCGAGTCGAGCGAATGATGTGCTGAATGTAAGCGATGGTACTACGAGGCTCGCCGACGATTTTGCTCCAGGCGAAGAGGTGGTGTGATGGATGAGTTGGTAAAGAAGAAGCGAGTTCGAGACTTCACCAACGGGTCAACGAAAGCAATGAGGTCGTGAAGAAGTATGGGCGGCATGTGGACGGCGTGCGAGTGAAGGCTGCGCATGGAGGGTCTAATTTCATTCAGTCGATGGTGTTCTCAGGCACGAGCAGCGTCTCATGGGAATCATAGGGAGCACACGATGATTCCGACGCGACACACACCCACGGACACACACACACACTCGTACGGAGCATGAGCATGGCCGTCCGCTGCTATGCCGGATAGCAAACTGGAGATAACCGACATGCGAGGAGGCGCGCGCCTTGGGGTCGAACGAGACCAGACCGCCGTCTTCACTTACATGGTGCCGAGATGCATCAATTCAACTTGCTGACCAGGCCACGGGTCTCGACAGGACATTCTCCTTGTGGCCTGCAGGGTGTACTCGCAGGGTAGGGACATTGGACTTGAGAGAAAGACGCGTCTTCCCGTGGCAAAGAGGAAGCTGACTGATTGATTCCAGCACAATCGTGAATGTTGGCGCGGCACCTTCTCGAATCGGTAGCCTTTTGCGACACGGAAAGCTGGAACTCCGGCGAGGACGAGTTGGAGGAAGCGGTGGAGAGGTGGAATTGATGCACGAGACGACGGAGAGGGATCAACACTCGCAGGGGCAGAGTTGCTGGAGAGTTGGCGTGGTATGCTGTCTGGAGTACGAAGAGCAATGTTGGAGTTGGACATGAGATGAGCACTCGGCTCGTCGGGAACACGGCAATCTAGTCTACACGAATGTAGAAGGAACCGACAGGCAGCAGTCGCGCGACGCGTCCATGCCAGACGTGCTATGCGTTCTGCACCTTCCGCAGGCGACGGACGTGACAGGAAGACACATTCAGCGGCAGGTGCGAGCATCGTCGTGGCGGGCCAAGGTGTGAAGGTGCGATCGATGGTGGATCCCATGCAAGAAACAGGGAATAAGACGGCGACATCCTTGCATGGCCCCGCACCGCCACATCATACAGTAGAGTACGGTATACTTAAGCAGGCGCGCTGCCCGTCGACTGCTGGGGATGCCCTGGACGCACTCCTCCTCCTCTTCCTCTTCACACAATATCACACCCTCTGCCGGTGCAGAAGAGCAGGAGGAGGAGGAGTGCGTCCCGCAAGAACTCCCATCGACCGCGACACACTGCTTCAGCGCACACGCTCGCCCGTCGCTTGACTGGCTGCGACGCGCTGCGACGCCCGCTCCTCTCTCCACAACCACCACGTCCGTGCGTGGCGACACAGCGCGTTTCCAATTTTGGCTCCACGCGCGACAATGAACGCCCTCCAGCGAAACGCCCCTTCCCCGGCCCTACAAAGACTCTCAATGCGCATGACCCGCATTGACAATGGTACGTTGTCTGCCTTCCTGATTGTGGTCGCCATTGTGCGGCCACGAGCATCACCATACCATGGCCGTCATCCCTCCACCTTCCCCATTCATTCCCCCCTCACTGCATAGCGCGACACACGCATTCACTGCATCTGTGAATATCCAACACTCCCTTCACTACGCCTGGCGCGGACGCTGTCCTTTCGATCCACGTTGATCGACACAAACCCCATCACCATACTGAGACTGCTTCCAGGCCTCTCCGACTTTCGCTGCAGTGCCCAGCCATGGCACCCTCAGAGAACCAACAGCACACACCATATCCCGCGCCTCCATCTCTTTCCGCTGGCGACCATGAGTCGCGCGACTACTACGCTGCACAGGTTGCACCACGACCTCCCTCACAAATCGATCCTTACCCGACACCGTACCTCGGTCTTCGAGCCAGACTCTCGCAGACATGGATTAACCGCTGGACCATTCTTCTCCTGCTCGTCCTGATCCGCACCATATTCGCAATCGCAAGCGTCGACGGCAATCTGGCCATTGCTAGAAAGCAAGCCCTGAGCGCCTGCACTTCCGTCGAACATGTGGGCTCCGCCATGGCGAGCATGCCACACTACATGAGCCAAGGCTTGAACGAACTCACCGCCGAGAGCATCGAAAAGGCCATCAACGGACTAATGCAGATGCTCGTTCTCACCCTCGCAGGAGTCGAAGAAATCGTCGTCTTTGTCATCAACATGCTGACGCAAACCTACGTCTGCCTCATCACCCTTGCCATTAGCGGCGGCCTACATGTAGCCGTCTCCGTAGCAGAGGACGTGGGCGATTTCCTCAATTCTACCGCCAAGGAAGTGGGCAAAGGACTCGGTGACGTTGCCGAAGACTTCCAGAACGCTATGAACGGCTTCATGGATGGAATCAACGACATTGGCAATTTCTTCTCCGGTGACAACGACAAGCCTCCGACCATCAATCTCCGAGACGAGATCCAGAAGCTGGACAGTCTACAACTACCCACCGGCTACGACCAAGGCCTCCAAGACCTGAACAAGTCCATCCCGACATTTGCCCAAGTCAACAATCTCACGCAAACGGCCATCAGGTTCCCCTTCGAGGAGGTCAAGAAGCTGCTGAACGACAGCTTGCCCAGGTACACGATGAATCGGTCAAGGTTCCCCGTGCCTGCCAAGGAGCGACTCACGTTCTGCTCCGACAACAACGGCGTGAATGATTTCTTTGACGACCTGGTCCACATCGAGCGCATGGCAAAGAAAGTCTTCTACGCTGTGCTCATCACACTGGCAATACTGGCTATGGCCCCCATGGCGTGGCGCGAAATTCGTCGCTGGCGCATGATGCAAGAGAGAGCAAAGCTGGTCAAAAATGAAGCACACGACTCCATGGACGCCGTCTATCTTGTTTCACGACCATATACTTCCAGCCTTGGCCTCTGGGCCTCAAAGAAATTTTCTTCGGCCCGGCGTCGTGCCTTGGTGCGATGGTCGGTCGCATACGCCACGACAGTGCCCGCTCTGTTCGTTCTGTCGCTAGCCATCGCGGGCTTGCTATCCTGCCTGTGCCAATACGTCCTCCTGCAAGCACTGAAGCAGGAGGTACCGAAGCTGGAAAACCAGATCGTCGGCTTCACAGACAAGGTCCTGCTTCAGCTCAACAATGCTAGCGAGCAGTGGGCTGTTGGCACCAACGCGATCATCAACAACACAAACACCGAGATCAACCACGATGTCTTTGGTTGGGTCAACACAACCACCGGTGCCATCAACAATACTCTGAATGTGTTCGTTGACGAGATGACTGGTGCCCTCAATACCACTTTCGGAGGCACCATCTTGTACGATCCAATCTTGGAAGTGCTCAACTGCCTGATACTGCTAAAGATTCAGGGCATTCAAAAAGGCCTCACGTGGGTCGGTGAGCACGCCAAGATTGACATTCCGCTTTTGCGAAACGACACATTCTCCCTTGGCACGGTGGCAAAAGTTGGCGATGCTCAACCCAATATTTGGGCGACTGGTCCGGACGGAGCTGCAGCTGATGCGATCAGCGACGCTGTCAACTTTGTCATCCGGTCTCTTGAATTCGCAATACGACAAGAGGCCATCATTTCCACCTGCGTCCTGCTCATCTGGGTCATCATTGCTTTGATGGGCCTAGGCAGGGCAATCTATCTCATGTGTGGAAACGCTACCGGTTCAAGCGTCACGGTCACCCCCAAACTTCGGCGCTCCTTGTCGTCCGCCAGGACGGAAAAGTACGAGCTCAACGAGTTCCCAGAACACGAGCGAGCCGCCAAGGTCACCCAACCAGGCAACCACCGCGGCAACTTGTACAATGGTCAGTCCTACACCTTGACTCCAGCCCCAATGCCGGTACTCGACAGGAACAGCCCAACTCCCGTTCCTGCCGGCTCGCCACCATCCTTGCGATCGAATCCATTTCTTCGTTCGAGCGACTACAAACCTCCTCAACGCAATCCATTCGCAGATCCTGGACGTTGACCCGCTGTCATGAGCGAGTGTCAACCACACACCTGACCTTTTCTGTCTCCCGCCGTCGACCGGGAGAGTTCTGCGTCACCCGTGTGGCATACGATCCCAGCTCTGCGACTGCGACTTGAGACTTTAAACATGCTCAGACCCGAGAGGTGCTTCCGGTCTCTGTTCGTCCTGCTGCACAATTATGTTTTGCTGCGCGGACAACAGGCGCATCATGCAATCTCCTTCCGAGGCAGATTGGGATTTGCGCAAACTGCGCTATCGTTTTGTGAGCGTACTTGAGTTGTGCTCTGCACCTGTTTTGACTATTTTCTTTCGCAAGAAAAAGCAGCGATGTTGAAACCCCTTTACTTCTTCTTTCCTCACCAGATATACCAGAGATGCAAGATACCCACCGAGGAGGAGTTACTCAACTTTTACTGGACGAACTTCGACATCTTTCTGAAGAAATCTGGAAGCATGCGAGAGAATCGAAACCATACAAAGGCGATGTATTTCGCTTTGGTTAGTCGCCCTCGTCGCGCCATCCCATCCCGCTCCTCTGTTGTTCGACCTACTTCATTGCAAAGATACCTTGAGAAAAGCTGTGGTTTTCGGCGGAAACCCAAAAGACATTCCTCGGAAACCGTCCATCGACCCTGTCTGGTACTGGCTTTGTCCAATCCGACCGTACTTCTTCCTTTCGCCTCCCCCGTCGAGCCTAGCTCCGAGAGAGAGCGAAATGTAACAAGACGCAGCTCGCATTCTGGAAAGCATCAGACGCAGCACAGCGGTCAATTCGAACGAAGTTTTTCCCCCAGAGAGAACAGAACTTTTGACATCGTTCCGAAACACACACACACACACGCTTCCAAGAAGAACTTTTGTCCAACTGGAGTTTTATATTTCACAAAAGCGTCACCATCATGAGCCGGACATGTGTTGTCATGCGACAAGTAAGACATGACATGAGCAGCTTTTCCGATCTTTGTGAGAGGGAGCTGCTTGCGCATGGTCGCTCGTTCGCCGACCCGTCTTGAAATGCAACCTCGAACCTTTCCTTGCTGCTTTGGCGCAGGTCTGTTTTTGTTCGATGGGCGACGGGTCTTGAGCTGACTGATAACGAGCGTGTATTCCGATCAACACACACCCATTGGATCGTCGAATACTAGAAAGAGATGCGTTTGCTGTGCGGTTTTGTTTTTTCCGTTGTTGTTGTTTTGTTTCATTACCACAACGACAAACTGATTTGGTTATCCTTTTCCCTATGGACATGTCTTGATCCCTCTCTTTGTAAGACGGGCTCTCAATTCTTTTGTCTGGATCTGGGTTGGTTCACGCCTCGAGTGTCAACTTCTTTTCTTTTTTGGAGAAGTTTTGACGCTGGGGTAATCTGTTGCTCGTTTTTGTATGAATGACTGAGAGAGCTAGGACAGTCTCAGAAGTCGTCTTTTTACCCCTGCTCGATGGGGATTTCGAGGAGACAGAACGCTGTACGTAGCTGGCAATTTGAACGCATCACTCCTCGGTTCCTATTTTTTTTTGAATATTTCCTAAATTTCTTATTCCATGTCTGTCGGTCGTTGTTTTTGTGTGTCACTACATCGCGAGAAATGTGGAAAGCATTCGCTACGCGGCCCTGATTGCTACTTTCACTGATACTGTCCATGTCTTCAGCACTCGCCGTAGCTCTGCTCTGCTCTACTCTGCTCTGCTCTGCTCTGCTCCTCGTCTCGCCATCTCGTCCCTATCATGATCCACCCAACACTCTCTCCACCATAGCAGCAGAAAAGGGCACCACCCATTTAGTTCCCCGTCTCAGTTTCCTACACCAACAAATCAGCTCACATTCACACACAAAGTGCAGTAGAACATCTGCAAAAGAAAATACGAAGACGAAAAACGAAATCCAACTCACAACACCAGGCTGTCTCCCCTCCAAGCCACCCGTAATCTTCCCCTTCAACTTTCTCATCCCAATAATGCCTTCATTCTTCGCAAATCTCAGATTCCTCGCCGGTCGCCACTGCATCATGCCACGATGCTTTCGTTCTTCCGTCTTCTTATTCTGCTTGTTGACTTCCTTTTGCGACTGCGCGCCAGTATCTGCCGTTCCGGCCGTCCAGCCCGATTCCATGGTACCGATGGATTGTCGTCGTCCCGCCGAAGGGCTTGATGGGCTGCGATGTGAAGCGTCCACGATGCCGAGGTCGGAGTCGCTGCCGTTGTCTTCTTCTTCCTCTTCCTCGTCGACGGTGATGCCATCGTTATCGGGATCTTCTCCTTCTCGTAAAGGTGGGTCGACGCCAGGTTCGCGTCGCTTCTTGCCGTTCGCGTCCACGTAGTTCGCCGGGTCGTCGCCGAAAGCGCCACTCCAGTCTGTGCCGGTCTTGGTGAGCCATCTCGTCTTCTCTTCCTCGGGCGCCTCTTTCAGGATGTCGCGGCCTTTGGTCAAAGAGTCATCGTGCAGCGTCTGGACACGCTCGGGCAATTCCTTTTCGACCTTTTGCGTTCGTACGCCTTCTGCGAGACAAGCTTCCCAGGATTCAAATGTCTCGCGCGAATTGTTGTCAGAGACGAAGGCTTCATGAGACTCGTCCATTCCTGCTTTGAACATTCCCGCGAACTGCAAGCGGCCGACCTCCTTCAGGTCTTCCAAGCCGTCCAAGTTGCCGGCAGCGATCATCTCGTCGGTGAAGTAGTTTTGCGTCAAACGTGCGGACGCAGCCGTCTGATAGATGGGAATGTCAATCTCTTTTTCTTGATTGTCGACAAGCTCGTGCAGCCAAAGGACGGCATATGCGTCGGCCTTTCGCTTGTTTGCAATGTGGAACTCAAACACCACCGGTGATCTGTAGCGGTGCTTCACTGGCAGCCGAATCAATTGGTTGTGGTTGTGGCTTTGTGCTTCAGCCATGTCCCAATAGAAACCTGTCATACCAGCTTCGTTGACAGCGTGGCAGGAGGCGCGACCGATTTTTCCTACGGAACCTCCAGTGCGCATCCTCAGTCGAGCATGATGTGTATAATCCTTCGCGGCGATTCTTGCCGAAGTGAAGAGGAAAGTGCCAACGTCCCATCCGAGTTGCGGCGGTGGCAGACGAGTCTCTACAGAGCGGAAGAGCAACGAAATACGAATGCGGCCGAATCCGATACCTCCATCAAGTGGGTACCATCTTGTTACCTGACTGCTTGTCTCCAAGATATCAGAAAGCTTCAATGGCACAACACCGAGGATAGGATCGTGTTGGCGATTACGCTGATCGCGCACAGTGACAGTGATGATGGCGCTGCGCCAATCTCTGATGAAGCGTTCCGTTCCCGCGTTGAATATGGGCTTGCTGCTGACAGCCTTGGCTCGCGTGCGGTAGATGAGCTCGTCGTTGAACAGAATCGTGCAGTACGATGTTGGGAGGTCCGATCCCTCCTCTTCAGTCGACTCGCCATATGGCTTCGCAGGCTCATATTCGCGTCCATTGCGGCTTCCACGAGTTCCCTTGACATTCTCCAGCTCGAGGTTGACAATCTGGTGGACGATGATCGAGCACACGCCACTTGGCCATAGAGGATCTGGAGGAGTGTGAGCGACCGCATCATCCGTAGCCGTGTTAGTGACACCCTTTTCGTCTTGAAGCTCGGGGTTATCACGAAGAGTATCCGGCAAGGCTTTGTTCTTGCCATCGGTGCGCAGATCAGGGCGGAACTGAGGCTTGCCAAAATATCCAACCTCCCAATGCAATTCTCCCGGCATAGTTGAACCCTCGTCCATACCTGCGAGCTGCGACACTTGCGGGTACATTTTGCCAGGATGCTGAATCATCTTTTGCATGCTCAATTCGACTTTGCCCACGATGTCGTCAGCGGAATGCCTGTCGCTGTCCCATAGCTCGACGCTCAGATTCTCATCAGCCTTGATGAGTTCCGGCGTGACAAGGAGAGCCGTAGTTTCTTCCCAGACCGGGTTCAAATCGTCGGTGATGACTCTCGTGCAATACATTGGCTTTCCGTATTTAGAAAATGAAAGGGTGATGTATGGATCGCTGCCACCCCATCTGGAGCCTCGCTTGTCTTGCTTGCTCAGCCCCACGGCCTTGTGAATCCGTATCCAGAGCACACCCTGCAAGCGGTTATGTCAGTATTCTGTTCAAGATCCCATGGTAGTCCGCTCACTTACCAGTGCCTGGACGTCTTTGGTGATGTCGTCGCCTTGTAGCATGGCCCGCATGTCCAGGGACATGGACTTCGGCGCAACGTACATACTTGCCGCTGCACCGATAGCATAATTGACAAAGTTTGAGATCAGTGGGAGATTGAGAATATTCACGCCCTTCTGAACCATGGGTATGCATCCTGCAGACACATGAGGTACGCCCATCAGGGTGAATGTCAGCGTCTTGAGGAACGGTGGTTCGGGTGTCATGGCCAAACGTAAGCGGACTGTGCCTACAAGTTCTTGAAGCTCCACGAAAATGGGCAGAGGAACACCGAAGAGGCCTTTGATTCCAAGGTAGAACACTAACTGCATGTGCATGTTTCGAGCCCGGTCGCTTGCTCTCTTCCCCGATGGCAAGGCGTGGTATGCGAAGCTGATTTCGAGGTTGTAGTAATCGCCACCTGTATTGAGTCAGCACATACCTTTCGCTGTCTCCACAATTTTACCACCGCAAGGAGAGTACATACCCTCTTCATCGGCGGCCGCCTCTTGTGGATCCTTGCTCTTCTTGTTTTCCTCATGAATGGCCTTCTTCATGTCTTTCATTTGGTTGTCCGGCAGCGCTCGCAAGCTCAGAATACGGATCGGATTGCTGCCCTGGTCGATCTCAGCGACTCTCACGTTCTCAATGACTCCTGGAACTGAAGCTTGCATGACATCCTCGAGCGTGTCGGCGACGGCCTGGAACATGTCGGGGTTGACAAGACCCCAAACTATTCCAAGTAGTGTGTTCAACTGCAAATATTGTCAGCAAATTTCAACAGAGACACAGCAACTGACTGACCCATTCTACACTCTCAGGCAGAAGGTTGGCAGTTGCCGTCTCGCCGCGGGTCTTTTCCGAGTCCCATTCCACCTCTCTGCCCGATCGAATGAGCTCTTTGATCCACAGCCAGATGCCACTAGACACACAAGCTCCGAGGGGAATGAGTCCGAGATATCTGCCTCCAAACACACGCCCAACGAGCACGATTCCAAAGAAGACTCCCACGATCAACCACAGCCCACGCACTTCCAATTTCTTGAACATGGCCTCATAGCTGACACTCGGCGTCGGGTGAAAGAGAATGTTCGTCTTTTCGCCATGGATGGGCACATCGCTCGTGGAACCCTCAGCGATGGGGTCAGGCGGTGCAGTAATGTCTTGCATCTCCTTGTACTCTGCGCCGGTCTGCCAAGGGTCTGTCCTCACTGGCGTATCCTTGCCTAGGTTCGCGTTAGGAACCGATAGGTGTGGATTCATCGCGCGGTCTCTGAAAGCATCATTCACGTCCTCGATCACGACTTGCTTGCCCGTCGTCGGGTCAGTGACTGTCTTGCCCTTCTTTGGGTCTTTCTTCTCGTTCATATGAGGCCTGACCTCTGCTGCTGCATTGCCCGGGGATTGCCTCTGATCGATTTGCTTGTCTCGCTCCTTCTTGTCCTTGTCCAAGCCCGCGACGAACTGCTTGATGTTCGGGACCTTGTTCTGACCAGAGTAGTGCCCACCTGGCGCATGCTGTTGGAGCGGCTGCTGGTCCGCCATGCTGTCTTCTGGCACACAGGCTTGTGCTCGCCACCTCCGGCCTGCCTTCTGTGCTGCCTGCGGTCAGTAGTCCGGATGATCGAGAGGAGCTATCAAAGGAAGGGCAGGAGAGTGAGTAAAGCAAGAGCTAGGGACGTATGTAAGGCAGTGGAGAAGAGTGAGCTATGGCAGCGTAATGGTTTCCCAGTCGCTCCAATCAAGGAACAAAGAGCGCGATTGTGCGTCTTCCTGCCAGCCATGATATCCAAACGTCATCCCGCAGCAAGTTTGGCGGGATTCTGCACATCTGGCTCGCGTCGAAATGCTTGTGGGATGTAGCACCGGACCGCCTGCGGTTTCGCTGCTGCAGATCACTAATACGGATGAGCTGCTGTGTGGCTTATTCACGCGTCGAATATATGAGCGCTTGTTGACGCTGAGGCCGAAGTCGCGTCGCAAACTTCACATTGGTGACGCACTCTTGGCGAGACGCGTCCAGATCTAGAACTACATGCACGCCAAGCTGGTGGTATGACTTCACACGCAACAGCATACAAGATTTTGAGAGTGAACACAGCGTGCGGGGCACCGTAGTCCAAGTGCACAAACTGGTTTGAGCTTCTTAATACTTCTGTCTTGGTCACAATCTCACCCTGTCTTGACCAGATCTAGCAGACTCATCTGCCCGAATGACCATCGAACAAGTCCAAGCACGTGCCCTTGAAGCATTGGCTGGATATGCAATATTCGCAGCTCATGCTGTGCTCTTATCTATCACCGAGTCTGTCACTTGTCGCCTACTGGGCGTCCATCAACACCTTGGTCCAATCGAAGCCATCCCAGCGTTTCCTGAAGCTGTCCAGCCTTCTGTCATGTCGCTCCCAACGACCCTGCTTCTTGATGACTTCTGGGCCCTTATCCAGCATGCCTCCCAAGACTTCTCTCGCAAATAGATCTCCTTTTGGCCAGCGACGTTCGTCTTCGATGACATGCCCCATGCCGCCATCGAGAGTGTAGAAGACATGGAAATAAGGCATCTCCCTAACCATGGCTCTCCGGAACGCTGCTTTCCCGTAGCCGGGTTTCTGTGTCAGCGCGAGAGTGTCAATGATCGGCTTGTGCTGACTCCACTGCTCATCCGAGGCGAGCACTGCTTCCTTGAAGTAAGCGGGCGCGTTCTCAGCCAGGTGATGAGGCAGTGGCACTGCAATCAGTGCTGCATGACCCTTGCGGCTATGCATGAAAGCAGCATTCTCGTAAAAGATGACACTCTTGTCCTGAGCGTGGTAGAAGCGAGTGAGCGACTTCATGAAATTTCTCATTTCTTCCCACTCATCGTCATCGCATTCCAAGAGGTTGAGGCGGTGTTGCAGCGGAACAATCACAGCGCCGTACTTGGCGAGTTCTGGCTCTGTGGCTAGTGTCAGATACGTGCGAGTGGCCAAGCTGACGACGGGAGCAACGGGCGGCGTATTTGACTCCTCGTGGTAGCACAGCGGGCAATGCTCCAGGATCCTCTGCATCTTTTGGAAATCTCCAACTGCTGCATTGCGTAGATTCGTGTCCGACTTGACCACATTTTTGGACAAATTCGCAGCATTATCGTCCATGTAGTCGAGATCGTCTTTGAATTTGCCGTCCTTGGCGATTCGTTCTGCGAATGCTCGTCCCTCGCCTCCCTGCATACCGCGGGTTCGCTTCTCCTGTTTCACCATGTCCTCTATGGACATGTCCTCATTTTCTTGCACAGTGCCTCGCTCGCGAGCACGCTTGCCAGATAATGCTGTGACTTCGCCCGAGCGGTCGCCTGCCAACATGCGATTCTCCATTTGATTCAGCACGACCACATCAGGCTGTGCTCGATTCGCGAGACTCGCAGCCTCTGCAATATTGTACTCCTCCTCTAATTGGGCTGCATTGGGAGCATTGCGCAGCTTAGCTTTCACCATTTGTGCCTTCAGACGATTCAGAGCTGTCTGGTCGAGTGGGACAGTCCTTGAAGGTGCTTCAACCTCACGCGCGGTCTCTCCATGTGGCAAGTCTGGAACGATTTCAGGTTGATCATTCGATTTTCGTCGAATACCAGCCTTCATCACGCGCTCCTGGTATAGCTCGCCGGATGGCTTATCCAATCCCACATACTCTTTGCCATACATCTTCCGCCGGTCCATTTCGCGTTCTTCCTCGCGAGCATCATCGAAAAGTCGTAAATCTCCGTAAGTCTCCTCCCCAACGTCATCCAATGTTCTCCCAGTTTCCTCCGACTTTCGATATACCCCTTTCAGCTTTGTCATACGCCATGAGCTTCCACCATCGCCGAAGGTATAGTTGACAGCATGCTGAGCAGGCTCATCTTTTACTGCGCCAGCGGAATCTTCCTCTTCATCCGAATCGAAGTCGTTTTGCAGATCTGCGAGATGCTGGTTCACCTGCTGTTCCATCACCTTGAAATCATGGTTGTCCTTCGCACCAACAAACTGGCTAGGTGGAGATTTCGGCCGTTTTCTCTGCACAAAATCCACGTCAAGTGCGGATGGTTCTTGCATCCATGAGTCGCGCTGAATTTTGGCATTCTGGTTCTGATCGCGCTGTTCCAGGATGTTCTCCTCGGGGGGTGCATTCACAGCTTCCTTTTCAACCCAGTCATCCTCGCCGTCACTGTCAAAGACTTTTACCGCGTCGCGATCCGGCTTTTTATCATCCCGAGGCGAGCGACTGCGATGCCTCTTCCTGTGTCTGTCGGAATCTCCATGTTCGCGGTCGCGATGGCGTCTCTTATGAATCCTCCGCGGATCTTCATCATCATCCCGTCGCCGATGCCGCCGTTCTCGTTCGTCGTCGTCGTGGTGTCTGCTGCGGTGCGATCGGTGGTGGTGACGACGTCGGCTGTCGCGATGCCTCTCTTCCTTCTCGTCGCGCGACTTGTCCGCAGCCAATTGCTTTTCGAAGTCCTCGAGACTGGCAGCCATGACGAGAAAAGGATGTCAGACAGTTGCTAGTTTTGCGCCCTGCATTTTGTCACGACGATTCCAAGCAATGACGAAGTGAAGCAAGGTCCGACGGGGGCCGAAACCTTGGTAGAGGCCACTACGAATCTAAGGTGTCGGATTTCTCGACTGCAACGGTTTGCGCGCGCAATAATCGCCTAATAGATATGCAACCTCTCGATATAGTTCTCGATAGACTACTATCTAGAAGAGGCTAGCTAGCGATTCTAGAGACGATATAGAAGTGGGGTGCGCGTGCCGCACGGAACCACGTAACGCCACACTTTGGCTTGATCTTCAAGGTGTTGTTTCTTAACTATTACTACATAGAATTAGATAATTCAAACTGCGTTGCTATCGCTATATAGAGAGGTTCTTAAACTATGAATTTAGCATAGCCTTCTAGCTTAGTTATCGTGTTCTGCCTAATCTTAAAGAGCTAGCTTATAAGCTAGCTATAACCTTCTAAGGCTCCTTAAATACTAGTTATTGCACTAGCTCCTTAATAACTATATGTTTGAACCTTCTAGCAGCCTTAATAGACTAATTAAGGTTGTCTTAGAACTATCTATTAGCTTGTTTTACTTCCTTTATACGTACTACTTAATCCTTAGCCTTAGTAGCCTATTCTTACTTAATATTACGTTGTCTAAGCCTATCTAACTTACGCTATTCCTTCTTAATATTAGCCTTAATATTAGCTAGCTTCTTAGCTTCCTTTTAAGCCTTCTTTTTAGTATATTAAGCCTTCTTAGCTACCTCTTATTTAGCTATAAAGTCCTTAGCTTCTTAGACTTTCTAAGAGCTATAAATAACTATACTATCTTAGTTTAACTAACGCTAATTAGTAATAAGTATAAAAGGTTAGTATATAGTAATATATTAAGCGCCTCTAACTATACTTATTAGAGATATTAAGAGACTAATTCTTACTAATTCCTCTATATACGTTTAGCGTACTTTTATTTTACGCTAAGTATACGCGATATAAGCCGGATACTTCGGCGTCTAACTTAGACGCCCTCTAAGCTATTAGCTCCCTAAGCTATTACTCTTATAATTATCTCCTCTTTCTTATAGAGCTACTTTAGCTCGTAGAAGAGTCTATATTAATATAGTAGCTAGCCGCTTACGTTCTTACTATATTATAGTTACGTTACTCTACTACCTTATAGTTATACGCGATTTTTAGTAGTACTATAGTAACGTACTAGATCTTAAGAGACTTTTATATTATAGGCTCTATATAGGCCGCGCGTTAATTATAAAGTAGGTACGAGCTATAAGTTCGCGCCTAATTACGTTAATACTTATTCTAGTATACTATCTTTAAATAAGCGCCCTACTCTTATCTTATACTATCTATATATTTTTCTAGCCTTTTCCTAATACTTATTCTATAAGTATTATATCTTCTAAGAAGAACTCTACTTCTATAATCTTAGCTAATCCCTATACTATTATTAACCTTTCTACTACTAAGGACGACGACTATTATCGTTATCTCTTATATTTAGTAATAAGTAAGTCTAGCGTTCTACGTACGTATTAGCTACGAGTTCCTTACTATAACTACTATACTACGAAAGCTAGCTAAAAGAGGAACGATTCGCGTTTCGCTATAGGAAACCGAACGTAGAGCCTATATATAGGATAGACTCTTATAACTATCTCCCTCCCCTAATAGGCTTACCTCGAGCTATACCGAAGTACCGAGAATTACCGAGGTAAAAGAGCTCTTACCCTATCGTAGCGTATACGATATAGGTACTCGTCGTAATCGCGACGTATTAGCCGAAGCCGGAACGCGACATACCGTCGCAATCTGCTATACCGTATCCTCGTAGGCGATAAGTAGCTCTGTCGCCGTAGCGACGCATCCTACTATACCGTATCCCCGTAGGTAATACGTAGCTCTATCGCTATAGCGACGTATCGGCCGAAGCCGGAACGTAATATACCGTCGTAATCTACTATACTATATCCTCGTAGGCGATAAGTAGCTCTATCGCCGTAGCGACGAACGCGATATACTATCGTAATACGCCTTATAAGGCGACTCTACGAAATCGTATCGCGTTATAGCGTCCGAACCGTAGCTCGAATACGGGACCTTCGGGGTACTAGGCCGAAAGTAGGAACGCGAATCGAGTTATAACCGCTATACTACGGAAGCTAGCTAAAAGAGGAACGATTCGCGTTTCGCTATAGGAAACCGAACGTAGAGCCTATATATAGGATAGACTCTTATAGATACCTAGATATAAGATTTTAATACTAAAGTATATAATATTAGTTAGTAATCCTTAGAGACTAGCTAGACTAATAACTCTATTAGTTTTATATAGCTTAGAGATATCTTTAATAGATATACTAAAGCTAAGGTAAGGAGGTAATAGAGGCTCTTAATTCTTAATAGCTATAGCTCTTATATAACTATATATAATATAGTTTATTAACTATACTCTTAAATAAAAGATTATAGTTGCTATGTTTCTACTATATAGTACTTACTACCTATAGCTACTAGATATATTACTATTTAGGCCCTTATCTATTAGATATAGCTAAGAGCTTAATAAGCTTAATATAAAGTACTAAGAGTTAACTACTATAAGGAAAAGGGACTTCCTTAAGCTATTTTAGCCTATATTTACCTAGGCCTTTATATAGAAGAATATTCTAAGCTTCTTTAAGAAGACTAGTATTAATCTATATAATCTAATATATATACTTAGTATATAGTAGCTAGTAGCTAAGGAGTTAAGACTAGCTACTTCTAGCTCTTCTAGCTCCTCTAACTCCTCTATTAGAAGTATATACCTTATAAGGAGTATATTTAAAGAGGTTTTAACTAAATTTATTACCTCTAGCTAGTAGAAATAACTCTAAGGTATATATAGCTAAATGTTTACTTTATAGTCTTAAAACTAGCTTCTTAAAGCTAAGAATACTAGCCTTAGAGAGGCTATTATAAATAAGAAGAAATATAAGACTAAAGGTAAGAGCCTTATTATAAGAGTAATAGCTTAGAGAGCTAATAGCTTAGGGAGCGTCTAAGTTAGACGCTAAAGTATCCGGCTTATACCGCGTATACTTAGCGTAAGATAAAAGTACGCTAAACGTATATAGAGGAATCGGTAAGAATTAGTCTCTTAATATCTCTAACGAGTATAGTTAGAGGCGCTTAATATATTACTATATACTAACCTTTTATAATACTAATTCTTTTACCTTATTAAAAGTAGTAATCTATTAAGGCCTACTACGCTTACGTAAGGAGTATCTATATAGCTAGGTAACTATAGTAAACGCGCTAGGTCCGTAGTATTACTATTAGGCTACGTAGAAGAGTTACTAAACTCTAAAGCTAAAGAAGACGAGGAGATAAACGACGCTAACGATATATAGGCGAGGCGCGAGCGTCTTAAATAAGAGAACGCTACGCTACGCGAATAGCTTAAACTCCGCGCTCTTTAAGTAGAGAATAAATACTTAACGCGAGAAGTTAGGATAACTACTCTACCGATACGCTTAAGTATAATAGTAAGAAGCCTCGGCTTAAAGTACTCTAGTATAGCGAGTATTACTAGAGATACTAAGGATAGTACGCGTTATAATAGCGACGAATATACGCTCTACGAATCTATTAAGCTCCGCTCTTCTAAGCTATTTAAGAGCGAGACTATTAAGAAAGCCTAGGAATACGTCCGCGTATATAAAGTAAACTTTATAGCCGCGCCGAGAAAGTTTATAATAGAATACTAGAAAGTAATCGCTAGTATTATATTCCTTATAGGCGAAGTATAAGAAGCCTAGTATAATAAGTACTCTAGTATACTTCTAGCGGGATATACTTAAGCGTAGTTCTATAAGTTCTTATATAATATCGTCGAGGATTAAGTAAACTACTAGCTACTCGTAACTATTAAGTATAAGATAATACGCTAAGGCGAAAATTAGAGTATATAATAATTTATAATAGACCTTAGTAGTCTCGAGATATAGCTTAGTAACTATACTAAGGCGTAGTTAGTTTACTAGCTTCTCGTAAAGTTAAGGCCGTTGCTACGAAAGGATATTATTAAGAACTATATTATCTTAGCGAAGCGCGCCGACCTCGTCGCTTTAGTATAACGTCTTAAATAGGTAGAAAGGTTAATACTACGCGATATAAGCTTACGCGACCGTAATAAGGACGCGTTATACTAGTAGTTAAAGCGTAAGAGGGTCGATAGTAACGCGTATACCTCTAAAGGTAGTTATAGGTCTAACTCGAGAGAGAAGAACTCTTAAGATAAGCGTAAAGGTAAAGATAAGGACTAGTAACCTAGGTATTATAGTTATAACGAGGTAGGCTATATTCGTCTAGATTATTCGAATAAGAATAAGGATAATAGATAGATTAATCTTATTACTAGTCTACCTCTTTATCTAGAGTAAGTAGCTTTGCTCTAGTATTATATAAAAGAGAAAATTCTATAAAAAAACCCCTTATCTTTCTCTTTGTTTTTATAATTAATAGTTACTTCTTCTATCTTACCTTTTTTTAAGTAAAATTAGGCTCTCTTATTACTTTACTCTCCTTCTTAAACTCCTCTTTATCTCCTTATCTCTTTATAGCTTCGTTCTCTCTTATTAATCTCTTTTCTAGCTAGGGAGAACTAGTCTAATACTCCCTTTTAGATTAGCTACCTAGCTATAGTATTAAGGCCTCTTAGTATTAAGTATATATCTTCCTATAAGCTAGTTCCTACTATTATAAATAGCTAATATCTATTACTCTAATAGTTTTAGTAGGATATATAAATATACTTAGTATCCTAAATACTTTAGTTATATAAGTATATTAGAATAACTCCTAGAACTCTTCTCTTTATTAAGTATACTCTAAGTCTAATATATCCTATCCTAATTAGGGTAATTATCGTGCTTATAGGCCTTAGAGCCTCCTTATAAATCTCTTTAGCTCTAAATTATCCTACTATAGCCTATACTACTAGTTGCTCCTTTATTATACCTCTCTTTTATTTAGCTTTCTCCTATTCTTAGTCCTATCTAGTAAGCTCCTACTAGTTCTTAACTCCTATTCTTATCTAAGGTAGCCTCTAGCTTAAAGTTATCTCTTAAATTTCCTATACTCTTATCTTATATTACCTACTATACTAGTTACCTCTTCTCCTTACTTTTTATTCTCTTTAAGTAATTCCCTTATATACTTACTTAATATACTAGTAGATTAAGTTGTCTACTTTATTCTTTATATATTATTTAGTAAGGTCTTAAGTATAGAGCTAGATTAGAGAGATGCTTACTTCCCTCTAAAGGACTATTATTATAACTAACTTATATATACCTATAATATTTCTTAGAGCTTAGTTCTAAACTTGCTTAATTAGTTTAGTAAGGCCTTTATTATATTCTCTTATTCTTTCTAGGTTAGACTAGGTTTAGTATCTATATACTAGGGCTAGCTTAATAACTATAGTATAGATATATCTTACTTTCTTAAATAATACTCCTTAGGTAGACTTATATAGCCTCTATAGGGACTAGATCTAGTATATGCCTTTTTTAGCTACCTTTTTAATATATAGGCCCTACTTAAGTTTAGTATCTACCTAAACTCTTAGTAGTCTTAAGGATAGGATAGGTTTACTTCTAAAGCTAGGGATCTAGACTATAGCCTAGAGGTTATAGTTCCTTCCTCTTATAAAATAGATAAGCTAATACTTCTATAGTATAAAGGCTACTCTATATCTTATTACCTACTCTATATACTTATTATAGGCTTTCTCTAGTTATTTATAGTTCTCCTTTATAGATATACTATATATAAAGATATTAGAATTATTAATAAACCCTATTACTATAGTATTACCTTCTTAAAGTAATAGGAGAAGTATAGATATAAAGAATAGGAATAGGATTAGTAATAGTATTAATCCTTAAGGGATTCTAGTATCTTACTTTCTCTTTTAGTTTATAAATTCTCCTAGCTTAAAGCAAGTTATCCTATCTTAGAGAAATAACTAAATAAACCTAATTAGCTAGTCTAGATAGCCTTATATCTTAATATTATAAAGGAGTCTCTAGTAAGATACTTTATTAAATGCCCTAGATATATCTAGATAGAGTATTAAGGCTACTACTCTAGGCTTAGCTTTCTAGATTATTCTAACTTATTTAGTAATAAGATTAAGTACTATAATCGTAGATCTTCCTAGTTTTATACCTATTTATAATTCTAGTAGTAGGCCTCTCTCTTTTACTACTTTAGATATTCTCTTTATAACTACTACTTCTAGTACCTTAGCTAGAGTATTAAGAAGTACTATTAGCTTATATACTCCTAGCTTAGTATAGTTAGGCTTCTATAGCTTCTTAATAACTACGGTAATAAAGTATTTAAATAGCTTTAGGTAGTATACTTAGCTAATATAAGCTATAAAGAGCTTAGCTAGGAATAGTATAATCTCCTATTAATATTTCTTAAGTAGTATATTCTAGATTTAGTTTAGGCCTAAAGCCTTCTTACTCGAGATCTTTTTAAGTATTATAAAGACCTCTCCTTTAGATACCTTATCTTCTATTTAGAACTAAGCTAAGAGGTCTATATTTAGAATATCTCTTAAGTCTACTTTAACTAGTAGTAGGAGGAAGTAGTTTATAAGTATTCTTACTTTACTTTCGTTTATATAACTATCTTAGTATATACTACTACTTAGTATAGGAAATTATAGTAGTATATATCCTTATTATACTTTTTCTCTTATCTATCTTATTAGCTTTTATATCTTACTCGGGTCCTTAGTAATCTTACTAACTATTTGCCTTTAAGATATATTTATTACCTTCCTAACTAGCTTATTCTTCCTATAGCTAGTATCTAGGTAGTATCTATAGTTCTCTTTAGACTTTATAGCCTTCTAGGCTCTTCTTACTACCTTAGTAGCCTTAATTACTTTACTATACTCTACTAGCTATTCTGCCTTTATATATTATAATAGCTTTATATATAGGACTACCTCCTTTATTACCTCCTAGAGGGCTTTCTAAAGAGCTTATACTACTTTATCTAGCTCTTAGTAGTTCTTAAGTAGTAGTAGCTCTAGCTTCTCTATAGCTTTTTAAATCTTCTATCTTATCTTCTCTTACTTTACTTTTATTTATTATAGTCTTAGGCTCTAGTTTTTCTAGTATAGGTTTATAGGCTAGTTTATAATAGTTAGAATTAGGATATAGTCTAATCTAAATATATTATTAGCTATTACCTTATAGCTCTATAGTCTCTATTAGATAGCTTAGCTAGCTAGGATTAGGTTAAGTATTTAGTAGCTAGAGTTATATCTCTCCTATATTATAGTTCTTAGTTCTAGTAAGAGATATAGGCCTACTTATATAGCTATCTAGATAAGGGTATCTACTATATTATATTATAACTAGACTAGGTTTCCTCCCTATAGTAAGTAATAGAGATTAAAGTCTCTAACTACTATAGTCTCGCCTATAGCTGCTTCCTAGGCCTCCTAGATAGCTATTTCTAGCTATATAAGTATACCTATTATATTATAGGATTTAGGGCCTAATAGGTTATAGTAGTTATAGATAGTAATAGGTTTCTCTTAGATTATTACTATAATAGAGAGAAGGTCTCCTAACTAGCTATCTATAATATCCTACTTTAATATATCTAGCTCTTCTAATACTAGGAATATAACTCTTAGGTACCTATTCGTTAGAAGGACTTAGTAGTAACTCTTTTTTATTTTAGTTTTCCTATTTACTAGGTTAATCTATAGTTCTTATAGTGCTATAATCTAGGTAGTTCTTAGGTCTAGGCTATCTACTAGTAGTACTTAGGTAGTAAGTATATAGTTTATATTATATTAGTAGATCTATAGGTTGTATCTATTTATCTTATTTAGTTATAATAGTCTCCTCTAGCTTAGCTCTCTCTCTTTATTAGGCCTCTTATATACTTTTAGCTTATATATATATTAGGAGCTTATTTATCTATCTCCTACTATTTATAATAGTAGAGTTAGATCTTAATAGCTTTCCTAGTAGCTTGTTCTATCTTGCTTAGCTACCTTATAGTACCTCCTTAGCTTAAAGCTATTTTATTAAGCTTATTAGTTTCCTCTTCTTATTAGTTACTATAGTAAATCCTTTCTTATTATAAGTTAGTTATACTAAAGTTTACTTTCCTTTAAAGAACTTTAAGAATATTCTAGCCTTAGCTATTACTACTTATTTATATTTATATATCTTTGCTTATACTAGGTAGTCTCCTTTATAGTTATAGTATTTCCTCTCTTATATAGTATAATTAAATGTTTTATAGTTTATAGAGTAGGCTCTATATCTATCTTTAGCTTCTTTATAGTATATAGTAATATATCTAAACTTATTATACTTTATATACTATATAACTCTTTATTATAAGTAGTAGATCTCTATTAGGTAGAAGTTTACTTTAATAATAAATCCTTTCTAAACTATAGCCTTTACTATTTGCTTATCTTAGAACCTAATAACTATTATAAAGTATCTCTAGCCTTCTTTAGCTTTAGGGCTCTTTATTTATATAGCCTACTTAATTCTTATATTTAGGAACTATAAGATATTTTCCTCCTTTATTACCTTAATATATTCCTTAGCTCTAGTATCCTAGTTTGCTTTAACTCTATATATAAGTACTCTATATAGATGTTTAGTAACTTAGGCTCTAGGCTAGGCTATATATATCTAATCTTAGTTCTTCTCTAGCTTTACTCTTTCTTACTCTTTATAAAGAAGTACTTTAAAGTCCCTACTAGATAGCTTTTAGACTATAGCTACCTACTAGATTCTAAGCTTTACTCTAATTTCCTTCCTACTTATTTCTCTAATCTTATCTCTTTCTTTCTATATACTTATCTTAACTATAATTACTATAGTTACTTAAGGTATTATCTATATTAAGGTCTAGATTTAGGCTGCCTTTTAGGCCTATAATTATCCTATATTATAGCTATCTAGCTTCTTCTAAAGGGTTCTCTAGATACTCTAGAGAGTAGAGGAGATAGCCTAGGTCTAGGCCTAATAGAGAAGAGCCTATTAAGCTCTTTAGAAGAAGAAAAGAAGAGAGGAGTAGAAGTAGTCGTAGGGAGAGTTAAGAGCTTTTTAGATAGTTTCTATAAGAGTTATTAGGTTCTTTTAGAGCTAGGTGCTTACTATATTAGTCTCTAGTAGTATCTTCTAGCCTTAAGAGCTAGTTTAGTAGTTTTTAATAGATTATTACTATTCTTAGGTTCTAAGAGTACTAGCCTCTTCTCTCTTAGTCGCTATACTCTCTTTAAAGTTCTTCTATCGCTCTAGATAGATAGTCGTATACTATAAGGCCTTAAGGCCTCCTAGTAGCTAATTCTTCGCCTACTAGAAGTATATATTTTTTACGGATTTATTTATAACCTTATTATATAGCTAAACGCTAGCTATATATACTATATTAGTAAGTATAAAAGGTTAGTATATAGCAATGTATTAAGCGCCCCTAACTATACTCGTTAGAGATATTAAGAGACTAATTCTTACCGATTCCTCTATATACGTTTAGCGTACTTTTATCTTACGCCGAGTATACGTAGTATAAGCCGAATACTTCGGCGTCTAACTTAGACGCCCTCTAAGCTATTAGCCCCCTAAGCTATCGCTCTTATAATTATCTCCTCTCTTCTATAGAGCTGCCTTAGCTCGTAGGAAAGTCTATATTAATATAGTAGCCGGCCGCTTACGTTCTTATTACGTTATAGTTACGTTACTCTACCGCTTTATAGTTATACGCGATTTTTAGTAGTACTATAGCAACGTACTAGATCTTAAAGGACTTTTATATTATAGACCCTATATAGGCCGCGCGTCGATTATAAGGTAGGTATAGGCTATAAGTTCGCGCCCTATTATATTAATACTTATTCTAGTATACTATCTTTAGATAAGCGCCCCGCTCCTATCTCGTACTATTTACGCATCTCTCTAGCTCTTTCCTAGTACTCGATCCGTAAGTATTATACCTCCTAAGAAGATTACTACTCCTATAATCTTAGCCGATCCTTATACTACTATCGACCTCCCTACTATAGAGAACGATAACTATTATCGTTACCTCTTATATTTAGTAATAGGTAAGTCTAGCGTTCTATATACGTATTAGCTACGAGTTCCTTACTAATATAGTATATATAGCTAGCGTTCGGCCGTACGATAGGGTTATAAAACTAGATAAGAAGAAGAATTACTAGCGCTATAATAATAATAACTACTCTTATAAGCGCTATACCGACCCTAATATTATTACGTAGGTAAGGCGCTTGCGTTTCTACCTCGCTAAGCTAGCTAAGGGCAGGCCGGCTATACGCGCTATATAGCTCTACTACTACTATACCGATCTATAAGCCCTAATCGCCGATAGCCTTAAGGTCCTATAGTCTAATAAAAGTAAGTTAGCTAGGGTCTTTAAGACTCTAAAGAAGGGCGGGGCTAGCGCGTTACTAGCTAGTAGCGGTCCTTCTACTACTAAGCTACTTATAGCTAGTAAGTAGATCGCTCTATCCTCTAGGCTCTTTAAGCTTAAGTATAAGGTATGTCTTACGAGTTATATACTCCTCGTACGCGTTACTAATATTCTTCGTAGCGTCTACGCCTACTTAGTACCTTAAAAGAGGCGCTCGATATAGCGGTCTATACCGCCTACGCCGACTACCTCGCTAGCTAAGTAGAGGAGGTCTCTAACGATAAGGCCTCTATAGAGAAGGAGAAGAAGGAGGATAATAAGAAGAATAAGAAGAAAAGGAAGAATAATAAGAAGAAGGACGAGAGTATAGAGGAGTAAGCTAATATATCGCGCGCTCTCCTTATACTCTCTTCTTACGCTTCTCCTACGCTACTTATATAGTCCGCCGCCTTATTTTATACTTCTATTCTACGCCGGCGCTACGGCCTGTTTACGCTATACCTATAGACGCTATAAATAAATAATTTCTCTCTACTCTATATCCTCTATTCCCTTTAATAGCTTTTCGTAACGTAATGTTTTATCGCGGCCTTAGCGCTTAGCGCGTACTCGTCGCAAATTATAGTAGTCGCGATAGTTAATTAGTAGCGTAGTAGCCGCGATAGTCGACTTTATAGCTTATATAAGCTCCTCTTACTCTACTCTTACGCCTTAAATTCCTCGAGCGCTTTATATTCCTCGATATATTTAATTAGTTCCTACGTATCGTATTCTTCTAGCTAGCCTTTCTACCGGACTAGCTACTTCCTCTTACTCTTCTCGACTCGAGTTTCTAATACTTTCTCGACTATCTACTTATTCTTATTATCTACGAGAGGCAAGCTAGTCTCCTAAGATTCGCTACTATACTAGAGTTCTAGAAGAGATACGTAGAAGATATTATAGATATATAATCCTATTAGAAGGGCTAGGTAGTACGCCTACTTCCCGACTACGTCGATTACTTTAAATAGTCTAGCGAACTTATCCGCTAGCTTCTTTAATAGTACCTTTAGTTTTAGGTTCTTTATAAATAGGAGGACTATATCGCCGACCTTATATTCCTTTAGCTAATACTTCTAGTTATAATACTTAGCCTACGACTCGCTTACTTACTACTAGCGCTTTATTAACTCCTCGTAATTCTACTTTAATCTTTTTATAGCGTCCTTTACTACTAGTACTTCTCTTTACGAAATCGCGTTCTAAGATTTAGTTACGTCCCTCTTACGAGTCTCTATTATTAGGTCCGGGTCGAACCTATAAATAACGTAGAATAGCGATATCTTTAGTATCGTATTTAGGCTATTATTATACGCGAATTCTATAGAGGCTAGTATAGACGCCTAGTCGTCTTAGTTCTCTCTATAATAGATACGTAGGTACTACTTAAGCGTCTAATTTACGCGTTTAGTCTAGCCGTCCGTTTATAGGTAAAATGCTATACTTAGCCTACGTTTTACGTATATCTCGAAATAGAAGTCTAACTAGAACTAGCTAGTAAATATAGACCCTCTATCGGAGATAATACTACTAGGTACGCCTCGAAGTCGTATAACTTTATTAAGTAGGATGTTTATAAGCTCTACGCTTATATAGCGCTTTATCGTCCGAACGAAAGTTACTATCTTAGAATAGTAGTCGATAATTATAAGGATCGTATTAAATATACGACTATTACGCTTGCTCGGTAGAAGGTCTATAATAAAGTCTATAGATAGATCTTTCTACGGCTATTCTAGTAGGGGAAGCGTAACTATCTCGCTATAGGGATAATAGCGCCTCGCTTTTACCTTCTAATAGCTACTATACGATTCGACGTATTACTTAACGTCCTCGTTAACTTCTAGCTACTAGTACTTTCTTTTAACGAGTTCCGTAGTCTTATTCTTACTAAAATAGCCGGCTAGGAAGTCGTCGTAGTATATACGAATTACTTACGTTCGTAATATAGAGTCGTAGAGAAGGTATAATACCTCTTTGCGATATATATATCTATCTTAGATAGTATACTTATCGCCTTTGCCTCTATTACTCTCTGCCTATATATATAGCTCCTTCGCTATTAGGTCTAGCTAGACTAGCGTAGCTACGTACCCGATTACTAGGTCTAAGGTATTAGCGTACGGCCGTTCCTCTATAATAATAGCGCTAGCGACCCGTATTAGTAGCGCGAATCTATACGGGCCTAGCTCGTAGCGTTCGAGGCTAGCGGACTACGTCCTATTAGCTACTACTATTACTACCCTCTAGTTTATTATATACTAGCGGTTATAGGCGGCCTTAATACGGTTTATTACTAGTCTACCTACTCGGAGGTCGCTCTAAACTTAGAGTTTCCGCTATAGCAATAGTAATATATTATTTATTACTTACGTATCTTTTATATAATCGCTACGCCTCGATAGCGCGTCGGCTACGTTTAGCTTACCTGCTCTATAACTAATTATAAAGTTATACGGGGCTAAGAACGTAGCCTACCTAGCCTATCGGCCCGTTAACTACTTTATATCTATAAAGGCCTTTAGGTTAGCGTAGTCGACTAGTACCTCTACCTTATATATAGCGCCTTCGAGGTAAGGCCTCTATACCTTAAAGGATTCTACTACTATAAGAAGTTCCTTATTATAGACCTCGTAGTTATACTTAGCGTTAATTATCTTCTATAAGAAGAACGCGATTAGGTGCTATTCCGACTCGAATAGCTAGCTTAGAATACTAGTAATAGCGAAATTAGACGTATTAGTCTCGACTCGTAGGCATAATATAAGGTTAAAGTACCTAAGGAGTAGCGTAGTCTAGAAGCGTTCTTTTAACTTTAAGAAAGCCTACTCCTCGGCTTCGCCTTAACTAATAGGCCCCGGCTTCCTACCGTTCTTTACGCCTTTCGAGAGTATAGTTAGTAGTACTACGACTCTCGAATATCCGAAGATAAAGTAGTAGTAGAAGTTCGCGAACCTAAGGAACGATTAAACCTTTATTAGAGTAGTCGGCCTTAGCTACGAGGCGATTACGGCTACTCTACTAGGGTCTATCGCTACGCCTCTAGTTATAACTACGAACCTAAGGAAGTTAACTTATTTCTAGAAGAACTTATACTTAGCGCGTTATACGTAGAGTCCGAATTTATAGAGCCTCTTAAGTATAGCGTATACGTCTCGTACGTAGTCCTTACGAGTCTTACTATAGATTAGGATGTTATCTAGATATACTACGTAGCTTATATCTACTAGCCCTACTAGCGCGTAGTTAATATACGCCTAGAACGTTACTAGGGCGTTCGTTAAACTAAAGAGTATTACTCGGTATTAGTAGTAACCGTATCGCGTATAGAATATAGTCTTCTAGTAGTCGCTCGGTTTAATATAAATACGATAATACGCGTCTATAAGATCTAGCGACGTAAACTACGTAGCTCCTATAAGTCTATCTAGCGTTTCGCTAATAAGAGGTAGCGGGTACTAATTCTTAATCGTAATCTCGTTTAGCCTACGGTAGTTTATATATAACCGTAGCTTACTATTCTTCTTTAGTATAAATAGGATAGGCGTACCCGCTTCGCTATCGGAACGCTCGATCTAATTATGCTCGAGCTTAGTCTTTAGGTACTCCTTAAGCTCTTTAAGCTCTCTACCTAACTAGTAGTATAGCGGCCTAAAGGGTAGTACTATATCTAGCTTTAGGTCGATCGTATACTTAGCGCTATCGATAGGTCTACTTCGTATTTCCTTTATTAGGTTAAGAATATCGTCGAACTAATAGAACTCCTCTAGTATTAGAGTAGGCTCCTCGCTTATCCTACTTAAGCTAACTATAAATATAGCGGGGGCCTTCTAGAGGTCTTTAAGGAACTTATAAGCCTCTTAGACTTCGAATTAGCCGAAACGATCGTTACTATAATACTATTTATTTATACTACTATCGATACTTACTCGTTACGTACGTTACTATAGACGGCTAAGAATAATATTAGGATCTAGTATATTATATACGTAGAAGATCTCTCTAGTTACGCGCTCGATCCTCGAGGAGTCCGCGAGCCTTATACGTATATAGTACGTACCGTAATAATAACCTAGTTTACTTATAAAGATAGTAGCCGGCGGTAAGGCTACGTTCGGCTATAAGGGCAACTTATACTAGAGTACGAAGGCTCGTAATACTATATTAATATCTATAGTATTATCGAGAAGGAACTCGGCTAGCCTACGGCCCTCCTAAGACTTAACTTCTCCTCGTACTCGTACTACTAGTATATATTATATAAGTAGGTACTCTATACTATCTACTTTAGTAGTAGAGACTTACGTAATATCTCTATCGCTTCTACTTTTTTCGACTTGCCTACGGCTACCTTACGGACTACTAGCTTATTACTATCCTTATTCTTATTTAGATAATCTAGACGAATATAGCCTACCTCGTTATAACTATAATACCTAGGTTACTAGTCCTTATCTTTACCTTTACGCTTGTCCTAAGGGTTCTTCTTCTTTAAGCTAGACCTATAACTACCTTTAGAGGCATACGCGTTACTATCGACCCTCTTACGCTTTAACTACTAGTGCGACGCGTTCTTATTATAGTCGTATAAGCCTATATCGCGTAGTATTAACCTTTCTACCTATTTAAGGCGTCGTACTAGGGCGACGAGGTCGGCGCGCTTTGCTAGGATAATATAGTTCTTAATAATATCCTTCTATAGTAACGGCTTTAACTTTATAAGAAGCTAGCGAACTAACTACGCCTTAGTATAGTCGCTAAGCTATACCTTAAGGTTACTAAGGTCTATTACGAATTATCGTATACTCTAATTTTCGCCTTAGCGTATTATCTCGTATTTAATAGTTACGAGTAGCTAGCGGTTCGCTTAATCCTCGATAATATCGTATAGGAACTTATAGAACTACGCCTAAGTATACTCTACTAAAAGTATACTAGGATGCTCGTTATACTAGGCTTCTTATACTTCGCCTACGAGGAATATAATACTAGCGATTACTTTCTAGTATTCTATTATAAACTTCCTCGGCGCAGCTATAAAGTTTACTTTATATACGCGGACGTATTCCTAGGCTTCCTTAACGGTCTCGCCCTTAAATAGCTTAGAAGAGCGGAGCTTAATAGATTCGTAGGGCATATATTCGTCGCTACTATAATACGTACTATTCTTAGTATCTCTAGTAATGCTCGTTATACTAGAGTGCTCTAAGCCGAGGCTTCTTACCGTCGTACTTAAGTATATCGGTAGGGTAGTCGTCCTAACTTCTCGCGTTAAGCGTTTATTCTCTACTTAAAGAGCGCGAAGTTCGAGCTATTTATATAGTATAGCGTTCTCTTATTTAAGACGCTCGCGCCTTACCTATATATCGTTAGCGTCGTTTATCTCCTTATCTTCTTTAGCTTTAGAGTCTAGTAACTCTCCTACGTAGCTTAATAGCGATACTACGGACCTAGTACGTTCGCTACGGTTACTTAGCTATATAGATACTCCTCGCGTAAGTATAGTAGGCCTTAATAGATCGCTACCCTTAATAAGGTAGAAGAATTAGTATTATAAAAGGTTAGTATATAGTAATATATTAAGCGCCTCTAACTATACCTATTAGAGATATTAAGAGACTAATTCTTACCGATTCCTCTATATACGTTTAGCGTACTTTTGTCTTACGCCGAGTATACGCGGCGTAAGCTAGATGCTTCGGCGTCTAACTTAGACGCCCCCTAAGCTATTAGCTCTCTAAGCTATCGCTCTTATAGTATCTTAAATATTACTAGTTTAAGCCTTAAATATTATAGTTAGTTATAGCTATATTCTATTTATATAGATTACTACTAGTATTATAATCTATTTACGGTTACTACTATAGATATTTCTAAGTACTTTCTTAGTCTCTAATACCTCCTTACTATAAACTCTCTTAGTCTTATTTATAAAGCTAACTATAAACCCTTTCTTATTAATATTATATATATTCTTAAGTAGAATCTTATAATTATTAATCTTAGCCTTTAGAAGCTTAAACTACTAATTATATAACTACTTTAAATTAGCCTTAAACCTTAAGTATTTAATAGGGTTAAGATAACGAGAGTTAATAGATCCTTACTATCTCTTAATAAACCTAGTAACCTAGTTATCTATAGGCCTATAACTATATAGTTTATAAATAAAGTTTAGAACTATTAAAGGGGTTAGAAATAGGCCTCTAAGAGTTAAAGTATTAATATAGGCGATAAGGTTAGCCTCTTATAAAGTAGTTAAAATACGCTAGAATTTAATCTTTATAGCTTAGCTAGTAGCCTTCTTATTAAGCCTCTTACTAATAGTACTACGGTATATATAATAGTAATTTACTACTTTAGTAATTATTATAAACTCTTTATTTAGTACTCTATTAACTACCTACTATACTAGATCTATATTAAGTATTTTATAGTTAATTATATTAGAGGGTATTTTAATTAAAGTATAGCGTTACGTAGTTCTATGCGTTACGCGCACTCTACTTCTATAGTATATATATTCCTAGGAAATCTATATCTTAAGAATAACTTTTTAAGATCTCGTAATATATTACGATAGTTTACGCGCGTAATAATCGCCTAATCGATATATAACCTCTCGATATAGTTCTCGATATACTACTACCTAAGATAGGCTAGCTAGCGACTCTAGAGACGATATATAGTATACGTATTCTCGAGAAATCGCTAGCTTAAGAACGACTTTTTATCGCGATTTCTACGAAAAGAAATATAGGGTCTAGTTAAAATTTTACTAGAAGGCTAATAAAATTTTGCTTAGCCCTAAAGTTTACCTAGTAAAAATCGCGATAAAAAGTCGTTCTCGAGGTAGCGATTTCTTAAGAATATATACGCTATATATCGTCTCTAGAGTCGCTAGCTAGCTTATCCTAGGTAATAGTATATCTAGAACTATATCGAGAGGTTGCATATCGGTTAGGCGATTGTTGCGCGCGCAAACCGTCGCAATGTGTCGCGAGACCTCTAAATTCGTAGTGGCCTCTACCAAGGTTTAGGCCTCCATAAGGTCCCCGCAATAAGTTCCGCCTTCACATGCGCAGACTTCTGAACTTACCTTCTGCATCCCACAGCCAATATCAGCGAGACAACGTGCGCAAACATGGCCACGCCGTGCGCGATTGTGTGCGTGGGCATGGCTGGCTCCGGCAAGACGACCTTCATGCAGCGCATCAACGCGCATTTGCACGCGCAGTGCCAAACGAAGAAACAACAGCAGCCTCCATACGTTGTCAACCTCGACCCGGCGGTGCGCAGCGTACCATTTGACTCAAACATCGACATCCGCGATTCTGTCAACTACAAGGAAGTTATGAAGCAGTACAACTTGGGCCCGAACGGCGGCATCCTGACCAGCCTGAACCTCTTCACCACCAAGATCGATCAGGTCATGGCCATTCTCGAGAAGCGCTGTCTGCCACCTGCTACGGCTGCCGCATCCGCGTCGCCTTCCTTACCCAGCCATATAATTGTCGACACGCCGGGTCAGATTGAAGTCTTCGTGTGGTCCGCCTCGGGCAACATCCTCCTCTCCTCCCTGGCCTCGAGCTTCCCAACTGTCATTGCGTATATCATCGATACCCCGCGTAGCACCGAGAACACCAGCACATTCATGTCCAACATGCTGTATGCCATCAGCATTCTCTACAAGACGAAATTGCCCATGGTGCTTGTCTTTAACAAGACTGACGTCAAAACTGAAGAAGGAGCTGTGGAGTGGATGAGGGACTTTGAGTCCTTCCAGGCTGCAGTGCAGCGCGAGGAGGAGGACCAACGTGAAGGAGGGGGATACATGGGGCCTTTGCTCAACAGCATGAGTCTGGTGCTAGAGGAGTTCTACAATCATTTGTCTGTAGTGGGCGTGTCAGCTATAAATGGGGATGGCATAGATGACTTCTTCGAGGCTGTGGAGAGCAAGCGACAGGAGTTCGAGAGGGACTACAAGCCCGAGTTGGCTCGGCGACGCCAGGAAGCCGAGGAGCAGAAAGCTCAGATCCGAGACAAGGAAGTCAGTCGCATGATGAAAGACATGAGCGTCTCTTCGAAAGCAAAAGGCACCGGGAAATATGCCAAGAAAGACGAGCCGGAAACCATCAGTGACCTGGAAGACATGGAAGAGGATGATGAGGACGATGAAGATTCCGATGCCCGGGGCGAGGAACAGGAAGACATTGACAAGGCTTTCGAAGAGAGCTTCAAGGCCAGATACGAAGCAGCTCTCCGAGATCAAGGTCCAGATGCCGCCGCGAAATCTGCAGCAGCATACATTCGATCAGGTCAGCGCTGAAACGGATTATTGAGTGACAACGCATCGCAAAATGTGGCTGATGCTCGGTGGATTGCTGCCGAAGTGCCATCCTCACCAGTAAGTATCATCACACTACTTACTTTTGGTGATGTTGCAAGTGTCTGCAACCTGATATAAGGCGCGCGGAAATGCCGGGACTACGACTCGCGCAGTCGGGCATAGAGCTTTCATTGCCGCAGAGCTGCATTTCACAAAGTCAACTTGAAGACAGGGCTGTGGGGCGATATCTCTGACAAACCCCGGACCTGGAAACAACCACGACACTGCCCTGTGATCAGCTTCATCGAACTTCGGGAAATGGCTCTCCACAAAAGAAGCTCGCAGAGCTCGCGTGCTTCTGCTTGACATACCCTTCGTCTGCTATCGCTTACTTCAGCACGCCTGTGACACAACGAGCAAGATTTATGTATCAGCTTCCAGTGCTCTGAGGCCGAGCTGGTTGCACAAACTTGGCCCGAGCACGACACCCACAAAACTCGAGACAATCTGGCGTCCATCGACGTCCGAATCATGGTAGCTGTCTTGCCCACCGTGATCCTCAGCGCTTTGGGGAAGAGAGAATAATGCATCGCTCATGGAAGGAGAAACAGGTTGATGCTCCGATAATCAAAATGTGCACAGCAGAACCATCGATGTCCCGCATGTTCGCGATCGATGATGCAAGCGGCCGCGACACGCACAGACAGGCAGATAGGAGTTGATCTTCAACGTGCAACGCTCCGCACGGTTCGCGCGACCACGTCCGTTACAACCCTCGTCCGCATCCTCCGTCCCAACGGTCGAGGCAAACCGTGAAAGGTAAAATGGAACCTCACAAGCCACCCGAGCCAAAGAAGACACAACCAACAAGAAACAGCACAAAAAAATAAACGGGTCTCCTCGAGTCGTTCATCACCCTAATTGAGTTTTTATGTCTTTTGGTCTTTTTCATGGGCCCTTGTCATAAGACCTGCCCTCAAGTTCTCCATTCGTGCAGCCTGCTTTGCTTGCTTGCCAGTGCTTGCCCTTATTAAGTGGCTCATTGGCAGACAGTACAGTGTACTACTGCCAGGGTACAGGAACAGAACCAGGTTGATGAAAGAATCGCACATGCACAATCCTTTCCCCTGCCATGCCTGCCTTGCCCGTTCTTCTGTAATAAACTTTTTTTTGGTTTCTTACTTCCAATGGACATGACAAGATGCCACTACTAACTAGTGTTGATCGATTCCGCGACGAGCACAGACGGGGAAAGTTGCCGGTCGCGCTGTTACGGGTTCCTGCATTGTGCGACAGACAGAGAGAGAGAGAGAGAGAGAGAGAAAAAACGACCATCTATGATTCGTGCGGTAGCGCTCCTCCACTCTTCCCTTCCCTTCCTTTCCAACAACGGATGCGAGCCCGCGCGCCCGAGGGAGCGAGCCTGTGCCCTGTGATGAGCCCTTGTTGCTTGCTTCCTTGTACATATATGCACGCGATCTTTCGATCTGTTCGCGTCGAGACGTCGATCTTCGCTTCGGGGGGGGGAGGGGGGTTCATCAACTTCTCAAGGCGTTTCGTTGGTTTTTGTGGCTTGTGAAGCCTTGTCATTAGCCATGACTGGATGAGACTTGTTGAGTCTCTCTCTCTCGATCAGAGAATTGTTGTCGCTGGCGCGTCTTTTGATCACTGATGATGATGAATCAACTGACTCTCCTTTCCGGTCGGGACAGTATCGTGGATGACATGTCGCACGGCGAACGCTCGCGTTTATCGTACCCTATGCATTCGCGCACATCTGTTATAATGGTCGAACCTATCATCACACATGCGATGAAACTCGAGCAGCTCACAGCTCACCAACGAGAATTATCATGACTGTTTTTTTGTTAAGATCGTGGTTGGTTGGTTGGATACACATGTACCTGGCTTGGGTCCAGGCCAGGCCAGGGTTCGTTGCTGCTGCAGCTTGTGGCAGGCTGGCAGCACATCAGATGCAGGTAGCTCTCGAGTAAAGAACCCTGGAAATAAGAGCTCGCTCCCCACAAAAAAAAATTGACTTCATGTCTCGTCTCCTCATTACAGCGTAGATGTTGAGATGGTGGAGGCGGGTGAGAAGAGTGGAAATGGGAAATGGTGGAGAAGTGGTAAGGAGAATTGAATGGCCGAGAGGACGACTTCGAATGTCATTTTTTTTTGGTGTGGTGACCAGTAGCTAGAAGAGGAAGTCCAGCAACCTCGTGAGAAAGCTAGCTACCGAAATGTCCCACCACAAATCCATGCATCGTCATTGGACTCAGTGTATCTCATCTGCTCGTGGCGATTGTACTTCTGGCCCTGAAGTCTCTCTCGCTTCTGCGCGTATGCATCTTTCATATTCGTAACAGAACAGAATTAGTCTTACACATCATACGTAAGACATGCCGGCCATCCACCCGGCCGTCGACGGCCTGCGCGTCCATGTAGCAGGACAGTTCTCCTGTATCGAAGCTGTCCGCGTGAAGTCCGGGACTCCTGCCAAACCAAACCTGTGGGTATATCGCTTGAAAACAATCCAGTGTACTCGAAAAACTAAAGCCCAGTCCGATTTATGGCGTCGTCTCATCAGGGGTTTCTTGAGAAGGACTGCGCGACTGTTGTGTTTTCTCCATGATGCGTCGATGTTCGCTGGCTGCCAAAGCCAAGCTGTTGAGCCCATTGCTGAGACCCGGGCTCGGATAACTGTAATGCAGTGTTTCGGGATCGATCATGGGTGCGATGGGGGGCACATATTCGAGAGATGATGCGAGGCTGGCTCGGTGGAGCGGGGGCCGAGCATGCAAATCCGGCATGGCCAATGGCAGGCTGGGCACTGGCCCGGTGTCCATGGTGTTGAGGAAGTAGGGCCCCGAGGCCGGGAGCATCATCTGATCGACGGAGATCTGTGGTGGAAGCTGCTGGGCTTGCTCGATGGCTTGCACTGCCGGAGCTTGTGCAGCCTGCGCTTGTGCAGCCTGCGCTTGCGCTTGTTGTTCGGCGAGTTGTTGCTCGACCGCAGCCTCGAGTGCTGGTTCTGACTTCGCCACGGTCTTCTTTGCGGGAGTCTTGCTGGGCTTCTTGACTTTGGAGTCGTCATTGCTCGCGCGAGACGCGCCCCGGCCGTTCTGGTGCGTCCTCCGATGCTGCTCCATGTTGTCCTTGCGCGTGAACGCCTTGTTGCATTCCGGGCAGAAGGCGTCCTTCTTGCCCGTGTGCTTCTTCGCGTGTCGCGCCGCGTGGCCGGAGGTGGTGAAAAAGTCGTTGCAGCCCACCTGCTTCGCCATCGGGCAGGGATACTGGTTCTTCTTCGGCGGCTTCTGATTCGACTGTGCCGAAACGGTGGAGACGCGTGACGGCTCCGAACTGGGCGAGTTGGAGGGGCGAAAGTGATGGGGATTCTGCTGCTGCGGCTGCGGAGGCAGGGCTTGCAGCGGCGGTTGCTGCTGCTGCTGCTGCTGCTGTTGCTGTGGAGCCATTTGCGGAGGCATTGGATAGGCCTGGGACATGGGCCCGGTCGCGTCAGGGATTGGCGGATACATGGAAGCATTCCGGAGATCGTCCATCTTGGCGTGCGAATGGTTGTGCAGGTAGTAGCGCTGGTGATGCTGGGATTGATGGCTCGTGTGCGCGTGGTGCTGGCCTAGGAGCTGCGGCTGGTCAAAGCTGTTGCAGGCCGGGGTGAGCGGCGACGGAGTCGAGAAGGCGCGGGAGTCGCTCGACGAGCTGCGCGACAACTGTGGAGTTTGCGGCGAGAGACTCGGTGTTGAGTCGCAGCTCGACGAAGCGCGCGAGTGGAGGCTGAGCGGCGGCAGGTGGATCTTGGCGTTGGCGTTGGCGTTGGGCTCGTCACTACTGTCGTTGAGTAGTGATGTGATAGACATGCAATTTCTACCGTCCATCATGTGTGAGCCAGCGTCCAGATGGGTGGTGGGTGAATGGGCGGAGTGCGTTGCAAGGGCCGCGGACAGCACTGGGGGCGGGATCGGGTTGGCGAGTGGCTGCAGGTCGCTGGCGATGGGGGACAGGCACGGCGATGGTGACTTGGTGGTGGTGGTGGAGGAGGAGGAGGAGGAGGGGGAGGAGGAGGAGTTGTTGTTGGCGGCACGGTGGTGGGTGGAATGCGAGAGAGCAACAGGACCCTCGAGGACAGGCGGAGTGTTAACAGTACAACAGTACAGTAATGCCGGCAGGCAGGCAGTGGGAGCGGGACCAAGGTTAGAGACCGGCAGCAGGCGAAAGAGTGTAATTCTTCATCATCCCAGGCTGCGCCGCGGGAGCATGGGAGATGTTTGGAGAGAGGGTCAACGCAGCAGCAAGACCCTGGATGAGAGGGTGCCTTTTAGCAGTGGTGCTGGAGCGACACGAAAGAGTGGGCAACGGGCATAGTTCCATGTTCACACGTCCTGCCTCCTGCACGCCTAACCTTAACTACCTAGCCTGAGCCCTGCCCGCGCGACGCGATCGCCGATTGCTCCAAACTCTGCTGCTGCCACACTGCGGCTGTGCCCGACTTCACTTGTGCGGGGCGTTGCTGTGCCGTGCGGTGCTGTGTCGGTGGGAGCTGCGACGAGTCTGCTGCCACGAGACTGCCCTCCATCCTGCCCTACTGCCCTCTGGATGCTCCCGCCATGACGCGTTGCACTGCTCCGGCGTCCGTAAATGCCGTTCCATCATCAGAGACACGCGCCCCAGCCGGCATCCACTCCCCAGCGGTCTAGTAGTGCTCGCATGCTTGCGATCGAGATCGAGGCACAGTGTCGATGTCACTGCCAGCACGCCGCGCCAAGCCACTGACTTGTGGCTTGCGACGATCCTGTGACCGCCGTTCGTATACCGCCGTCCTGTCGCTGCTATTGAAACGGCGTGACCGAGCAGCATAGGCGCGCGCTCGACACCACCCTGGCCGCCGCTCGGACTCGTCCTCAGCATGATGATTGCCATTGGCACGCCCGACCACCGCCCGTCACGATGGCGATGATGCAAGTGGCCGCGCCGGGAGGACGAGCACGCAACAGCGCGCATCGCGTGGCTAGTGAGCGGTAGGGCTCACGAATGTCCCGCCGTGGACCGTGGTGAGATAGCAGAGCGGCCGAGGGGGGATGATCCAGGTGCGCCCTCGACACGTCTGTCGTCGCCGACCGACTCAGTGCGTGTCGCAGCGTCGGTGGCGCGGCTGCAAGCCAGGCGGGCGACTCGCAGTGCACGTCGCACCGTCGGCATCAGCGCGAAACGTGTGTCCAGCATGGAGATGTCGGCCCTGGTCAGGCACCACGCGCCTCGTCGCGCGGTGGCAGCCGACCCGCCGGGTTGGCTCGGTCGCCCGATCGAGCCAAGCCCGTGCGTCTGCAGGTCGCTTGCAGGCCGGCCCGCTCGCAAAACGTGCTCCAACCTTCGATCAGTCGCTTCATCTTCGATCGCAGCGCCACTTCGCACCTGCACCGTGGCCCGCGGTCTCTGCTCCGCCCATCCCGACTCTGTCTGCCCCTCCGCCCATCGGCGATCGCCTCGCCCTCCCGCGGCCTCCCAATTTCACCCGGTGTTCTGCACGGAACGGGCGTCCGCTCGCACTACCCGACACTACCTCCGTCCGGACTCCATCGTGCCAGGCGCGTGGTCGCCCCTGCCTCGCAAACGCGTCTTCACAGACCAGATGCACGGTGTTCTGCCGCCGTCGACCTTCGACACGACGTCATCGCACGAGAGCCTCAGATCAGCATGACGCCCGCCCGAAGGAACGAACGCCCCGGCACGGAATCGCGCTGCTGCAATCATCATTTCGTCATCCTCTACTGTACTCCTGCAGAATTTTCCGCCGTCCGAAGCGAACAGGCCAGAGCTTGGAGGGAGATCGGCCGCGAGCGTTCTCTGCGTAGCTCCGCATGAGACTGCTGGCATCGTGATGTCTCGCCGAGCTTCCTCATCATGCAAGTCACCACACACTTAGCGGCTCGACTTCCACCCCGCCCCTCGCAATTGACTCGCACCACGCCGGCCAATTTCGTCCGTCTTCTCAGCGTGCCATCATCGCAGAAGATGCCGCGTCTGCCAACCACATCCCGGCCCGGCGCAACTGCATACCAGCGGTATGTGTGTTGGTCTGCTGAGACCCACCGTTGCGGCCGAATAGAGTTGCTGGAGCTGCCGGTCCTGCACCTTGGCGACGGGAGCCCCTCGGTGTGAATCTTCGATCGCATAGAGCTAGCGCACCGCGAGATGGCGCTGAGCGAATCACACGTCCTGGAGCTGACAATTGCAGTCCCCGACTGTTGGCCTCACGAGACATTGATGGCGCCAGCATGCAATGACTCTGGTACGTGGTCAATAGTCTGCAGACATCTTGATCTTCACTGCGCTGGAGGCAACTCATCCCATCTCAAATGCACTCGCGCTAGGCCGTGTGCATCTGTACGCTGTGTTGCCCATTTCCCGTCCTCGCAGCATCGCCAGATGTTGACGGACGGACGAAACGGTCAGCCCACCTGGTCTACACACCGAAACTTCAATAAAACTGCGAGTCATGTGCTGGATGCTGCTCGCCAACTCCATGTGCCCGAAAAACCTCCTAGCCAGCGTGCTGCCTGAGGTACTCGCAGGTTGACAACCAGCCCTCCATGCGTCAAGGCACTCGAAAACATACCTCGGGGTCCGCCTGAAGAATCAAGGGACTGTACAGACGGACACAAGCCCGCGTACCGACGCAGAGGCTCAGCAGGGGCGATACATCTAAGGCAGGGACTCTTCATCGTTCACGATCTCCTTTGCGTAACAAGTCCTTAGCGGTGGCTGAAGCCCACGACCGCCCGCCTTCGGAGCTGTCTCCAGCCCGCTCTACACATGCGTTCACTGTTCCACTGCATAGGCCTCGCGCTTTCACATTGATGACACCGGGAGCTCCAAACATGACAGGAGAGCTGCTGCTCGAGCAAGGTCCATCGCTTATCGGTGCCAAACTGGTCCGTGATGGATATCACAGCGGGATGGTCTTGGTGACTGCCCAGCAATGCCACAGTCGAGACCATACCACAATACCCCCATGCTAGGGCCAGTGTTGGCACGAGAAGCTTCCCACCTCTCGTGCCGCTTCATCCGTGATAGACAGCACCTTTCAAATACCCGAGCCAGGGCATGCAGAGGCCCAGCGGCACGGTGTGACATCTTCGTATGCATCAGCCGTGCAAGCGCTTCTTCATCGCCTATCCGCCTCCGCGGAAACAGCTCCTGTCCTACGGGTCCTCGTCAAACTCCACAAGGTGCGCTGCCGCCGTCGTGTGCGCCTCTCCATCAGCCGAGAAAGCGATCAGCAGATACCCGTTGACTACCGTGTTCCCGTGTGCGCGCCTGGACAGTGGCATCTTGCGTGTCTCCTTGCTGTCGAAAAGAAAGGGAGACGCGTCTGATAGTGGAGGATGTCTCAGGTCCCCTATCATGGACTGTAGCCCGACTTGGTGCGCCTCGTCGCGAGAAGTTTGCGCTCTGTGCTGCATCTCCATGTCATGCATCAGACCGTCTTCTCCTCTGCAGTCGTCGGACTGCTGCGTAGAACATAGGGAATCTCGTGGAATGCCCCGGATGTACTGACAGCAGTTCATTCGATGGGGAACGCCAGGACAACGGGGTCAGGTGAATGGACTGCCATCATTTCATCTTAGATCCCGCACGGCACCCGCGCTACCATTCAATGGTGGCCAGAATCCAATAGAGGCGGTCCCGCGGTGGTTCATCTGCCGAACAGCGATAATGTGGAGTCAAACGGCACGAACATGGCCCCTCGATCGTGGTATGGATAGAGGACGACTTCGCAAATCTATGACGGAGCACGCGATCGCTCTGCGATCGTAGACTCTTGCTGTGGTGTTCGCACAAGACGCTCTCACAAGCAGGCTGAATGTAAGTCTCGGTGGCCGACTGAAACGAAGCAGATGAGATTTCCACCGAAATTGTGCCTCAGATCGCGTGAACTATACGCACAGTGTAGCATATTCGTCATTGCAGTCGGCACGCTATGTATGCAATGTTCTGATGGACACTTCATGCTTGCTCGTCGAACAAGCTTCCAACAACGATGTCTTTGCTTGACGCGCATGACTTCACAGCTGCACACGCAGGCCTAGCAAGGTCTGCTGAACCTTGTGCCTCTGCATTCGCATTTCTACGGTAAGTGGCCGCCTGCATTGATTGCGTCTCGAACCTGAGACGTATTGGGCCTATTCTCGGCATACCTTTCGTAGCTGTCGAGGTACAGCTCATCGGTGCTTGTCGTGTTCTTCACGGGCTCACTACCCTCGATCGCCCGAACCCAAATCTGAACACGGACAATCAGCGCTCGATCGGTTCGGGCTCCGAACCATGAATATTACATGCTCGTTTTTATTGGACGTATTGGACATACCTCGAATCGACTGCCGGGTTCGGGCTCGGGCCATCCACGGTATGGCTTCAACACTGTGTTCAATCTGACAACCCACGGTGCAAATTGAACATCGACAAAAGTTAACGTTCGACCTAAGAAGAATGGACCTTGCGGATCGGCGGCTTCTACAATTTTCGCGATCTGTTCGGTCAGTTCGCGGGCGAACTTGACTTGATTTTCGGGTTCTTGCGCTTGCAAATACTTGTAAAACAACGGTATGATGTGCCGGTTGATGTGATCGGACCACTATATTGAAGGCGACCCGTCAGCACCGCCCGCAGATGCTCGTGCTCACGACAAGCGGCGCACTGACAAGACGTGAATATGCACGTAGCTTTGGATCATCCGGTAATAGCGCCGGACCTTGCTTGAGATCTTCCAGGTACTCGATCAATACCGTGCTTTCGTAGCAACCCCAATCGCCATGTCGAAGCGCCGGCACAAGTCCTCGAGGGTTGATGTCAAGCAGCAATTTCGGCTTCCGGTAGACGTCAACCTCGACGTATTGGTAGTCCAGTTTCTTGAATTCCAAGGAGATCCACACTCTGTGAACCTGAGCGTGACCATATTCAGCGTTAGAACTGAATAGTCATGATATAATCGACTCACGAATGGACAGAAGCAACTGCCATAACTGCATAGATCGAGGGTCGATCAACAATTGTTCTATTGCTGCTTTTATCTCACGAATTACTTACAGCTTCAGATCTTGCTCGTCGGAATGAGAGTTTGCTGTTTCAAGTGCCTTGCCAGTGGGCTGCTTGTGATATGTCTTCTTCGACGAGTCTCCGCCTTGGTTCGGATCTAACTCTCGCTGAGCATTTCCGTTAGTCGAGTTATTTGACGACATTGTTGCGAGTCAAAGCTTCGAGAGAGTGAGCTCTGCACAGCAACATGTTTGTAGTCGTGACTTGCAGATGATGTAGTTGTAGCATGTCGTCGGCCTTAAGTTAGCGGGGGCGAGTGGGACCCTAAAGTCTTGGCGGCTTCCCCAAAATTCAAAGAAATGCCACGACACGAACACGGCCACGAGTTTAGCAGACACCATCCCATCGCACCGCTCCGCCGCCACCGCAATCATGGCAGAAATCAACTTTAACAAAGACACGCCGATCAAGGAGGTTCAGATCGAGGCGCTGGTGGCCATGCGAATCATCAAACACGCGACTTCGACGTATCCCACACCCAGCACCGGCTTCCTGCTAGGCCTCGACGTCAACGCTCAGGTCCAAGTGACCAACTCGTTCCCCTTCCCAGCCGCTGTTCCCGAAGCATCCACCTCGAACGACCCCTACCACCAGCAGGATGCCGCCTCGCTCGCCGCCGCCGCTCCACGCGCCAAGAGCAATGTCGCCTACCAGAATGAGATGATTAAATTCCTGCGCGAGGTGAATACGGATGCGCAGAATGTCGGATGGTACATCAGCTGCAACATGGGTGGATTCATCAACCAGAATTTCGTGGAGAACCAATACTTTTACCAGCGGGCTCAGGACGAGCGCACCGTAGCGCTTGTCTTCGATGTGTCACGCAGCAGCCAGGGCGCGCTGAGCTTGAAGGCTTACCGCCTGTCGCCCAGCTTCATGACTGCTTACAAGGAGGGCAAATTCACTACAGAAAGGTAAGGTGGTCACGGCGCAGCAACGCGAATAATGCTGATGTACAGGCGTAGCATTCAAAAGTCCAACTTGCGATTCCAGGACATTCTCGTCGAACTTCCTGTTCAAATCCACAACTCACACTTGCTCACATCCTTCCTGCATCAATTACCGAAGGAGCCACCGAAGAAGACGGCCCTGGAGTTCCCAGCATCTCTCGCGGAGCTGTCCCGGGATCCAGACATTTCCGACACGCCTCTCGCCCCGAATCTCGAGAGTCTGGACCTGTCCATTGACCCATTCTTGGAGAAGACTTGCGATCTGATACTGGATAGTATCGAGCAACACCAAACCGAAAACAACAACGCACAATATTATCAGCGATCACTTGCACGAGAACAGGCCAAGATTCAACAATGGCAGCAAAAGCGCAAGCAGGAGAATGCGCTCCGTGTGCAGCAGAAGCAACCCCCTCTTCCAGAAGACGAATGGCAAAAGCTATTCAAGTTGCCCCAGGAGCCATCTCGCCTCGAGTCGCTGCTGGTGGGGAGGCAAGTCGAGCAATATGCTAGACAAGTGGACGGATTTTCCGCGGTTGTCACTGGAAAGATGTTCGGCGTCAAGGGCAATCTTCTGCCTGGCGAGACGGTCTGAGGTGATGGTATACGTTGATGTTGAACATGGATCGGGTCTGCATAGCGCGGCGTTCGGAGCTGGATGGAAGGATGAGTAATGCCAAAAAGCGCATAGAGTTCGGAAGCACTCTCAAAAGTTGGAGTGCCAAGCCTCGATGGAGATCTCCAGCTGACGCAGTGCGCTCCTTTGAGGCTGAGGCCGAGCTGTCCATCTCATTGATGGACACGGAACTAGACGCTGTATTGGCTGTGATGCTCTATTTCGAACATAGATGAACCCCTTCTCGCTGTGCTCCCAGCACTTGCTACAGATCCGTCCGACTCCCAGATATGTGGCATTTTCGCGCGTGAGCATGGCCAGCGGGTGCACCTAAGAACACCACGTGTGTGTGTTATTGCAGCCACGACTATGCGCACAACGCGTGATAACCCTTCCCAAAAAGAGAACATTGCGTGCAAAATAAGCCGCTGATCAAACATCAAAGATAGTTACGGTCATTATTATATAGAAAGCTTTATACACCTTCACCTCTCCATCTCTCCATCTGCATTCCCCCAAACGTCTTATACTCATGATAGGAAGCAAGTATAGACCCACCCAACCACCTCATCAATCATTCATTCAGAACTCCCCCTTCCTAGCCCAACCAACAAGCGATCTCCAGCCAGCATTTCCCTTCCCACCTTCCTCCAAAGCCTTCGCGACATCGCTCATGACGCGCTTCTCGCTGCGTCCCATCTCGACATTGAGCTTCAGCATCCACTGCTCCCACATCCTCGCGCCAACGAGACCAGTCATGGCGCGGACATCGTTTGTGCTGCCGGTGAGCGGGGGCTCGAATTGCAAGACGGTGCCATCGGTATTGATGGATCGCTCAACGATGGTGGAGGAAGAAGCGGCGTTCTTTCCGGCGTCGTTCCATCGAGGAACGACGTCGGCGACAGGAAGCACCATCCAGGCACGCTTGATGTCGCAGAAGCCAGCACGCTTCAGACGTGGAAGGAAGCTTTTGCCGGCGGCCGGGTCGTAGCCACGGGTCTTGAGGTTGAAGGCGAATTCGACGCCGAGGGCCTGGCTGACGGTGTCGGTGTGCACCATTTCAGCATCGAGGAGGTCGAATTCGAGGTATCCGCCTGGCTTCAAGCAGCGCAGGCATTCGCGGAGCGTCAAGTCCCACTCATCAGCGGCGAAGCCCCTGGGCCAAGTGGTCTTGAGGTGAGTGTAAAGGTTTCGTGCGGAGATGACATCGAAGTGTGCGTCCGCGAAGGGCAATTCCCAAAGCTTTGGGGATGTGACGACGTGGTGGTTGATTGGCCCTTCCAAAGAAGAGGCCAAAACGTGTGCTTCGGCATCAGACGAGACAGTAGTGAAGACCTCTGCATTGGGATGCTCCTGCGCAACAGACCAGGCCCAGCTGCAGTGAACTTGTCCTGCAAGATCGAGGATTCTGACGTCCTTGCGGCCCTTGAAGCTGGAAACGATCGGGCTGGTGAGGAGCTTGCCTCCATTGACCTCGCGTTGAGCAGCAAGGTGCCAGTGGGATGACTGAACTTGCTCGAGCGCCTGGCGTTCTCGCTCGGCGGTGGCAATGAGCTCGGTCCTCTTGTCCTCTGGCGCTACAGGAAGTAGATTGGAAACTGGTCGCGCGGGTGCTGGTCTCTCGGCAGCGACAATCTCGAACTTGCCCTGCAGTTGCTCAGCATGGTTCTTTGGCAAGCTGACACGTCGGACTTGCTCAGCCTCTACGCGGGCCTGGCGGTGCTGGAACACATCGCGGGCACGCTGAGAACGCTTGTTGTAGCGCCATGCCTCCCAGAAAGTACCATCGTGTATTGGGGAGACACGACGGCTCTCGATACCAGACAAGACGCTCTTTGGCGATGCTGCCTTGATCTCTGCAAAGCGGACGGACTTCTTACTTGGAGACTCAAAGTCAACAGCTGGACAAGGTTGTTCTGGAGTCTTGGGTGAAGCATCTTCAACATCGGCGAATGTCTTGATGACATCGTCTTCCTCGCATATGGCAGCCATGTATGCATCCTGAGCAGAGAGCCATAATTGAGTGCGGTCGATGTTCGCCGAAGCAGTCTTCTGCAGAGTACCTTCGTAGGTCTCGTCGATCTCGTCGACTTCGCTGATGACATCTGTTGGCGAGAACATGACCTTGCGGGCAGTGATTGGGCCTTCCGTAGAGGCCGGGGATGCGATTGACACAACGTGCTCGACTGTATCCTCGGGACGAGCAGACCATGGGACATTGTAGAATGAAGTGGCAGTGCTTGTGGGCAAAGCAGAACTCCGGGCAGTGAGGAATGGCACGCCATAGAACTCTGTCGCGGTGCTCGTAGTTGGCGTGGGCTCTGCGCCAGCCCAGGTCTTTCTGGCCATGGTAGAGTCGAGCGAGGCGAAAAAGCCTCCCGGAGACGGCACGGAGAGCGCAGATAGCTCGTCGTCCGCATCTTCCTCGCTGGGAGGACAGAGGTTCTGGGTGTCGATCTTGAAGCGGCCAGTGATGGGGGGTGAATCGACAACCTCTCGCATCTCTGCGGGAGCCTGCGGCAAGACCTCAAGGACCACATGTTGTTCGGATTCGGCTTCGCGGGTGATGTGCTGGAGCAGGTTGATCGAGGATGGGTTGAGCTGGACTGGAGGCTCCCAAGTGTTCTCATCTTCTGGAGCTCTGGAAATGTCAGGGGTCGAAGGACAGCTAGAGTCTGCAAGCTCCTCAGAAGTCAGACTTCCATCCAGGGAAGGCGCGGAAGAGGTGCTTGGCACTCGCAAGCTCCTTTGCTGAAGTTGAGCCAATATCGAAGGCGAAAGGTTGATGTTGAGGGGTGGCGACAGTGCTGACGCTGACTTCAACTTCTCGATCGTGGGCCACTGCCCTGGGCTTGGGATAAGAATGGAAGGGAATCGACTCTTCTGATCCTTCTTGCCCACTCTTCGCTTCACCGAAGTCGATAGCTTGATTGGAACTTCTTCAGACTCGCTCTCGGTGACGTCGTATAGCTCGTCGAAGCTCCCCGAGCTGCGCTTGCTCCAGAGAGAGCTCTGGTCAGAGTCGGAATCGGAGCTGCTGAGATTGGGACTGCTCTCCACGGTGGTGCATGCGGAAATGGCTCGGGGGGTTGGAAAGTCATCGCTCATCGGTGAGATGACTTGGGCGTGTGCTTGGAGCTTCTGTGGGGGCGCTCGTCGGACTGAGATCTGGGGTTCATCTTCGATTACTGTATTACGCATGCCGTCGACCTTGCGAGCCGGCGCAGGAGGCATGAAAGCAACGGGTTGAAGAAAGCTCGTGTTCGTCATTGTGTAGGAGTGCAGTGTATTCGTGGAATGATTGTGGGCCGGCCTGCGGTGAGGATAGCGTGCTAGTCTTCGATCAACGAAGGGTATACTGAAAGAAACAACAGGGGCTAAGCACAAATGAGAGTGGTAGCTGACACGCACCACGAAGGCAAAACAGGTGCAGTAGAGCAGAAGCCTAGACAGGTCGGGCCCGCGGCGTAGGGCCTTATACCAAGCTCTAGCAAGCGCCAGCGCAGCCAACTCATCTCTCCATCCGCAGCAGGGCGGTTAAATGGACCCACGGGCCTGCGATCAGGACATGGCCTGCGCTGGCGCTACCACTTGAGCCTCAGTCTCGGCCACGAGCCTGGTTGGATCTCAGAAGGATGAGTCTCCACGACTGCCGCGGCGGGAGGGAAGGCGTGTTACACAGCCGGACGCACTTGCGGCACGCGACATCGAATGAAGTGTCCCAGGATGGATGGCCGACAGGACGTGGGCGCTTCGGCGGCCAATCGTCCGGCCAAGTCATATTGTCCGCATACGCTCGCGGCGACGCATCAGAGTGGCATTACGCCATCAGGCAGCGCTCATTAGCAGGCGTGTGAGATGAGGCATCGTTCGGGCGTGTGTGAAGAAGTGGAGGCGTCAAAGTGTCGAGTAGTGTGTTGTTGTGTGTGCGTGCGCTCGGATGCAGTCGCGATGTCGTCCGTCGGCGTTTGCAAATGACGCACCGCGTTTTCACGCCGTCTCATCTACAATGCTCCAAAAAGCTTGCCGTGCACCGCCAGCTCTGTGACATTTGCTGCTCCATTCTCGCCCGTCAAGACATCGTCACTCCACCCGTCGCTATCTCACTGCCGTCGTCTCGCCTTCGAATCATGGCTCCGCCAGCCATCATCGCGCCCTCAATCTTGAGTGCAGACTTTGGCGCTCTGGGCAAGGCATGCTCTGACACAATCGGCCAGGGCGCAGACTGGCTGCATGTGGATATTATGGATGGGCATTTCGTGCCCAACATGACGTTTGGCGCGCCTGTAGTGACCATGATCCGGAAGCATGTGGATCGGCCGCAAGAGGCTTTGGGCAAAGGCACATTTGACTGCCACATGATGATTGCTGAGGTATGCTGGAGAGAGCACTTGGCGACACGGTAGGATGGCTGTCGTGCTGACCAGCACTGCAGCCAAAGAAGTGGGTGAAGTCGTTCAAGGATGCGGGCTGTGATCTCTACTGTTTCCATTACGAGGCTGCCCTATCCACAGCTGCCGAGTCTCCGGAGGAGCACAGTGAGCAGAAGACCAGTCCAAAGGAGCTGATTAGATACATACACGCCCAAGGCATGAGGGCAGGCATTGCCATCAAGCCCAAAACCCCAGTAGATGTGCTGTACGAGATATTTGACAGCGACGTCAAGGAAGAGGTGCCCGAAGTGAGTAACTAGCCGGATTCCGATCAATGCGCACTCGCATACTGACCGTGGGGCAGATGGCCCTTGTGATGACCGTTGAGCCAGGCTTCGGAGGCCAGAAATTCATGCCAGACATGATGCCCAAGGTGGCAGCGCTGCGTGCACGGTATCCCAACCTCAACATCGAGGTCGATGGGGGCCTGAGCGAGAAGACCATTGACACGGCGGCCGATGCAGGTGCGAACGTGATTGTGGCGGGCAGTGCAGTCTTTGGCGCTCAAGATCCTGGGCATGTCATCGAAGCACTCCGAGCTGCAGTGGAGCAGCGCCGATGACTATCTCCCAGCAGCAGGCTATAGGATACAAGATACCGCAGCCATAGCACAGCTCCTGTAATAAGTAGCCAACGTCTGTCGTGCAACACTAGCTTCTGTCGATGGTTCCAACTTCCAACCGCCTTCTCAAGTTCTGGGCGCGACGTGGAGAAAGGCTAATTCGGTGGAGCAAGTTCGGCCACTGCACATTGTCCAGATATGCCGGACTTCGGAAACAGAACATGTCATCAGATGTCAGACGTGGCCGTCGTCACTGCTGCTCGCGCGCGTCTTTGTTCTGCGACGTGGCGGCGGACGGGCTGCGCGCAGTGGTTATTGTGCACCACTTTCGACCTCGAACGAGCGCCGAGATGAGCTTGGCGATCCCGGAAACCTTGATGGAACGCGCGGGATTCCCAGAGGCCCTTTCGGTGAATTGCAGCAGCATCATCACTTCCACCGCGCGCTGCACATTCGGTGCTTGGCTTGCGGCGTTGCATCAAAAAGGCCACGCCGGTGGCCGCATGTTCAGGTTCAGACACACATGTCGCGCGTGAACTGAACTCCCATTCCACTCACTTGTCATGGCGCCCTCCAGGGACGAGATCGCCAGCGAGGAGACGCAGCCACTCAATCGCTCGCGAGACACTCCGAGTCCGTACGAAGAAGATGAAGGACGACCATCGGGCTCGTCGGGCAGCACCACCTCTTTTGTGCTCGAGAACATGAACGACAAGGGCAAAGAAGCCTTATACGCCGATGGGCCGCATATTGAAGAGGAAGACGATGGAGGAGACGAGGAAGATCTTGCCTGGCAAACCAAAGTCAAGCCGGTCGATCGCAAAGCGCGACGCATACTGTACGTGCTGGTTGCGATCGGCCTCGCCGGTTGGATCGCAGCGCTGTTCCTGTTTTTGGGCCAGAACAGGCAGTTGTCACACGCCGAGCGACCTCACGATCCACACGCTACAAGCACGACGGGAAACGGCAAAAAGGTCACACTAGTACAAGTACTGACAGGCCAATGGTTTGCCCAACAGCACTCAATCCGATGGGTTCCAGGTCCCAATGGCGATGACGGCTTGCTACTAGAACGAGGTGGTTCCGGCGGGCGGGACTACCTGGTGGTCGAAGATGTGCGGTACCGAGGCGAAAATGTCTCGGTGCAGAAAGAGAATGCAAATACTCTGATGAAAAGAGGTGCCTTTCAAGTGGCCGGCGAGATGGTCGCCGTCTACGAAGCTTGGCCGAATCGTGATCACACGAAGATCCTCATTCAGAGCGACTACCAGAGCAATTGGAGGCATAGCAATACTGGTAAATACTGGATCTTCGACGTCGAAAAGCAAGAGGGACAACCCCTCGATCCTGCCAATACGACCGCACGCGTGCAGCTTGCATCGTGGAGCCCGACCGGTGACGCCGTTGTCTTCACCCGAGGCAACAACATGTTCATCCGACATCTCGACTCGGACATTGTCAACCAGATCACGACCGATGGTGGCAAAGACCTTTTCTATGGCATCCCGGATTGGGTGTACGAAGAAGAAGTGCTCGCAGATGGTGGTGCGACCTGGTGGAGTGGAGACGGCAAGTACGTCGCCTTTTTCAAGACGGAGGAGAGCAAAGTTCCTACTTTCCCCGTGCAGTATTTCTTCAGCCGGCCAAGTGGTCAAGAGCCAATGCCTGGCGAAGAGAACTATCCAGAAGTGCGCAACATTAAGTATCCCAAGGCTGGCGCTCCCATGTCTGTCGTTGAACTGCTATTCTACGACGTCGCCCAGGGACAGGTATTCAGTGTACCCATACAGGATGACTTCGCAGACGAAGACCGACTCATCACTGAAGTGATTTGGGCTGGCAAGACTGGGAAGGTGCTCATTCGCGAGACAAACAGAGAAAGCGACAAGCTCAAGATGATCCTAGTCGATGCAAACTCGCGCACCGGCAAGACCGTTCGCGAGCGAAACGTACAGGGTCTGGATGGCGGCTGGTTCGAGGTCAGCCACACCACTACATATGTGCCTGCGGATCCTGCCAACGGACGACCCGACGATGGATACGTCGACACGATTATCGATGACAACTTCGATCACCTGGCATACTTCACACCGCTCGACAACGAGGAGCCAAAGATGCTTACCCAGGGCTCATGGGAAGTTGTCAAAGCCCCCTCTGCCATTGACTTGAAGGACAATGTTGTCTACTTCATTGCCACAAAAGATGGCAGTACTCAACGGCATGTCTACAGCTCGAACCTTCTCGAAGGCCCCTCCAGCGTCACCGCTGTGACAAAGACCAGCGATATCGGCTACTACGATGCTTCTTTCTCTGCCGAAGGCAAATTCATGCTATTGACGTACAAGGGCCCAGGCATCCCCTGGCAGAAAGTCCAGTCCACCCCCTCGAACAAGGAAATCTCTATTGATGTCACGATCGAGGAGAATAAGCGTCTGAACGACTTGGCCAAGAAGACGGAGCTCCCAATCGAGATATACTCCACAATCAATATCGATGGCTTCGACATGAACATCGTTGAGCGCCGCCCTCCACATTTTGACGAAAAGAAGAAGTACCCAGTGCTGTTCTGGCTCTACAATGGACCCGGATATCAGCAAGTTGACCGACAGTTCACTGTCGATTTCCAATCATACGTCGCAAGCAGCCTCGGATACATCGTGGTTACTCTGGATGGATTCGGTACTGGCTACTTGGGCCGGTCGCAGAGGACCATAGTTCGCGATAACATAGGCTACTGGGAGGCACGCTCTCAAATCGCCGCCGCAAAGGCATGGAAAGCCAAGAAGTACGTTGACGGCGACAAGATTGCCCTTTGGGGCTGGAGTTACGGTGGCTTCATGACATTGAAATGTCTCGAAACCGATGCGGGTGAAACGTTCAAGTACGGCATGGCCGTGGCTCCTGTTACCGACTGGCGCTTCTACGACTCTGTCTACACCGAGCGATACATGCACACGCCGCAGCACAACCCATCTGGCTACGACAATGCTACCATCTCAGACATGGATGGCTTGTCGAACAACGTCCGTTTCCTTGTGATGCACGGCGTCAGTGACGACAACGTGCACTTTCAAAACACCCTGCAGCTTCTGGATAGGCTCGATCTGGCAAACGTCAGAAATTACGACGTCCACATTTTCCCAGACAGCGATCACAGCATCTTCTTCCACAACGGCCAGATCGTGGTGTATGAAAAGCTGCGAGACTGGCTCATCAACGCTTTCAATGGCGAATGGCTACGCACTGATGACCCCACACCTCTAGGCATCTACGGCACTTCTTGAGGTGGGAACAGTATGTGAATCATGCAGCGCTCACATCATACCAAACCCACTAAGCGACCTACCTCCGCCGATTCACTAGCCAGGTTGGTCTTAAGAAGAAGTCACGACCGCCGTGCCGTCCCGCCGCAAGGACTCAGCAACCCAAGGGCTCTCATCTACTGCCTCGACTCGGCCAAGTATCTGGCGCATCGGAGGCCGCAGCCCAGTCTCATGGCATATCGCCAGGACGACCTACTCAGAGAAGGATCGCATCACCACGAACTCCCGGACTCCGTATATGCGCGTGCACCACGGAATGTAACGCCGCAGCATATGAGGACTACGGGCTGGAATTTTCGATGATTGCGAATTGCTCGTGAAGAGCATTGGAATGTTTGGATAGGAGGATGTTTGTGAATTGAATTGAAGACCGCTGTACTCAAGTGTCCCACACAGACTCGATATGTATGTACAGGAGAATGAATGGCTCAAAGACAAATGGAAGAAGGGCTCTTGTCGTGACTTTTTCCTTTGAATAGCGAGCAGGTTGGATACGGTCATTTGTTGGCTCGGTTGAATGGCGCGAATGCTCCTGTTCGATGCTTTTCTTGATACATCTCATTCGGTGCAGGTGGCCTTGACGGGTGTTGCATCTTTAGCTCGCTGCTGGACACCTGGTGTCTCGGCCACTTCGGAACATTGGCATGCGTGGGTCACGCCGGCGACCGACTGCGCGCATGGAGGTCATCATGCATCATCACTTTGAATATGATGTTGAGAACACAGAAAGCAAGTGGAAAAACACAGCGGTGTGTTGGTATCATCGATTTTTGTAATTGCCCGACTATCATGAGCTCAACAAGAGCGTACAGACATTGTCCATTGTCCATTGTCCGTTGCCGGGACTGGAACGCCATCCATGCCAGACCATACCCGTGTTCGTCGTCTACTTCAATGGGATGAAACGCGAAGAGTGGGTAGCACCGATACCTGGACGACCGTGCTTGACTGGCTTGCTGTTGCAAGATATTAGCATGCGCTCATCCTCCACGTAGCTGACGGACATGTGGCTGAACGTACTATGAGATGGAGAATTCTCCGAGGTAGTGGCCAACCATCTCTGGCTTGATTTCAACCTGGTTGAACTCCTTGCCAGAGTAGACACCGACGACAGAGCCAATCATCTCTGGGACGATGATCATGTCACGGAGGTGGGTCTTGACGACGTCTGGCTTCTCGTTTGGCTTGGCCTCCTGCTTAGCCTTGCGGAGCTTCTTGATCAGACCCATAGGCTTGCGCTTGAGGCCGCGGTTGAATCGTCTGCGGGCACGGGCGTGGACGACATCGCGCAGCTGCTCGGAAGAGAGGTCGAGGAGCCTGTGAGCACATGAGTGTCAGCTCTTGTCCTTATGCGCAGGTATCCATCTCGCATTCTACTCACTCATCAAGGTCAATGCCGCGGTAAGAAAACTTGCGGAAGGCTCTCTTGCGCTTCAGCTCTGTTGCAACAATGTTGTATTAGCCCGATATCCCATCTTCCAGCACCCCTTCGTGGCCTATCCACAGGGTTTTAACCACTGCGACGTCCGACGGAGGAGCGCCTGATCGTGTCGCGCGAGTGCATACCGGCGGCCTCCTCGGCGTTCTGCAGAATCAAGGTCAGCGCATGTCTTCGAGACGGGCGACATTGAAACTCACGTAGTCTGCGTCAGCCATGTTGTCGGTCGGTCGGTCGTTTGGCGATGTGGTCGTCGACTGATGTTCAAAGTCCCTCTCCACGCCTGAGAGGAATATCTGGTGTGCCAAGAGAAGGTGCGAAGCGCCGGACGGCACGGGCCGGGAATCTTTCTCACGTGATATGGCCCCTGAACAGCACTCTCACGTTTGGATGAAGAGGTGTGGGTTGTACGATACTGGTCACAATGTGGTTCTTGTGCACTTGGCCCGAACCGCACTTCTTAAACGACTGTGTGTTTACAGGCCGTCTATCATTCTACAAATAATGCAACGTCAATGTTTTGACGAGCATTGTTGATACCAGCCTTTTCCAAAATCATAGCAAGACACCACCCAAATAACAGATCGCTATGCAATGCTTGAGTACCGTGAAGAAGCAGCAAAACATTGAATATCCATTCTTCGCCCCAAATCGTTCAGTCATGATGCCAACTTGCTTGCTACTCGGCCTTTTCAGAAGCGCTTACGAGCAGCAGCACTCTTGCTCAATGCCTCAAGCTTCTTCTTGCGCTCCAACTTCTCACGTCGGTGCCGCTCTTCCTCCTCAAGAGCTTCCTGGTCTTCCTTTCTGGCGGCTCTGAGGGCCAGTTCCTCCTCCCTCGCCATGTCGTCGAAGCCGGCATCCATGTCGTCAGATCCGTCGGATCCGTACCCTTCCTCGTCTTCGTCCTCTGCCTCATCCAGATCAGACCAGCTCGCGTAACCACCGTATTTGTCCTGTCCAAGGCCCTTCTTCGCCACAGGTTTAGAAGGCGCTGCACCAGGCTCAGCTCGCTTCATGGTGCCTTTGTACGATATTTCAGGCTGTACGGGCGTCTTCTTCATGGTGCCCTTGTACGCCGGTTCTGGCGCAGGCCTCTTTTGGAGGGCGGATTTGCCATCTGCAGGAGTACCGCTCCGGCTCCGATTTGCCATAGCAGCTTGTCCACCCTTGTGACCCGGCTTTTGTTTCATCTCCTCATGCTGCTTCAAGCGATCCTTTTTTGTTAGCTTCTCCACCGGTTTGTGCTTGATTGTGTTTGTGCCCGCAGCCTTGACGGCTTCTTGAGCCGCTTTTGCCTTCTCTAGTAGCGAGGCAAATCCCCGCTTCGGCTTCGGGGCAGAAGATGCGGCGGACGATGTCGCTGGAGTAGATGCACTGGGAAGGGTTTTTCCAGGCGCAGCTGGTAGCCTAGCAGGGCCACCGGCTTGAGCAGGCCTTGCAGTCCCCCGATACGGTGCATTCGTGCTGGGTGGACTGCTCGCGGTCTTCGCCGAAGTGCCATTTGTAGCCGATGGCCGCACGGGCACTCTGACCTCAGTTCGCACTGTCTTTGCTGGAGGTGCTGACAGTTGCTCGTCCGGCTTCCGCTTCACTCCGGCAGTAACATTGTTCGCAGTCGGCCGCGACACAGGCCGCGATAGTCCGGAAGTCGCAGGCGGGGGCTTAGTGAGCGGTGGCGCTTCCGGTCGATTCGTAGTCGTCGAGGGTTTCGACGCAGGGGCTTGATTCTGCTTCGAGCCACCGATGGATCCAAGAAGCGATGTGAAGGACTATCAGTGAGTAAGCCAACTGTGCTTTGCGACCGTTGGAGGTAGTTCCCTACCGTCATTTGAACAAGGCCCTGAATTGCGCGTTACGATCCAGAGAAGGTATGATAAGACCAAAAGCACATGTTCTCCAAAGTGATTCAAGAAAAGGCGCGGCGTAGTTCGCTGCTGTGCGGAGAGTGATGTTGGGGACTTTGTTCGTGTTATATGGGCAGCAAGCACGCTTTGGGTTGCCGCTTGCGGCGCGGATCCGATTAGATAAGACGTTCAAGTCTTGGCACTCCACACTGAGGAAAGAATCAAATGGGCGCGGCTAGCAAGTTTGGACACCGACCACGACACGACACCCTTCCTCGAGCTTTAAGGATCAGTCTGCACCCAAGTGCTTAAATCGATTGATTCTCTAGTTCTCCCACCACATCACTCAACAGTACGCGCGCCCACTGGCGCATCGCCGCAAGGCTCGAAACGCAGGACATTGACACTGGCACAGACACCTTCAAAATGAAGCACCTGGCAGCATACCTCCTCCTCGGCCTCGGTGGCAACGAGTCTCCTTCCGCCTCAGACATCAAGGGCGTCCTCAGCGCCGTCGGCGTGGAGGCTGACGAGGAGCGCCTCAACAAGCTTCTCTCTGAGCTCGAGGGCAAGAACATCAGCGAGGTGCGTGCAGACATATTCGCCGTGTTGGACATGGGACTACTTGAACAAATCGGACTGACACATGTTATAGCTGATCTCCGAGGGTTCGCAAAAGCTTGCATCCGTCCCATCTGGTGGTGCTGCCGCTGGTGGTGCCGCTCCAGCTGCTGGCGGTGCTGGCGGTGCCGCTGCTGAGGCTACTCCAGAGGCTGCCAAGGAGGAGGAGAAGGAGGAGTCCGACGACGACATGGGCTTCGGTCTCTTCGACTAAGCGGATCGCTCAGCTGGCTGTTGTGGAGGGAAAAGTGCAAGAAATGGTGTGGAAATATCTGGCCGAAACTTTGGGACGATTCATGGCTTCGAGGGCATGCGCTGCGGACATGTCTGAACTCTCACGCTGCGGACATGTCTGAACTCTCACGTCACGCTTTAGCCTAATGCACAGCGCGCAAATGAATGTGCCTGGCCAGGTCCACACGATCACTGTGCCTATCATATTGCCGACCCTTCGTCAAATGCTGCCATCTTGCCTCGTCCAAAGCAGCAATTTGTTTCCTGACGCGATCACCTTGCGCATCAGGCATGACCAAGCAGTGACAAATTCGATATCGATGTCAATCATACTCATGTCTGTCTGATTGCCGACTTACTACCCGCCGGACTTTCGGGCACGAATGGTCATGGGAAATGACCTGGAGCCGCTGCAAACGTCCAAAGTCTTCGGGTATCTCATGATCTATGCAGACGGTCTCCATTGACGCATCATCCCATGGTTTTCTCATATCCAGTACGCCGCGCTGAAAAACCAGACTACTTGTCGAGGATTGCTCCAGAAGGAATGCATTCGACTTACTATAGCCCTCTCACAATTCCTATTCGTGTCAAAAGCTGCAGTGCGCTGCGCGAGCTACTGCAAAAGAGCCCTGTCTCCAATTAGTACATAGTAAAGCGGCCTTTGGAATGAACATGAGCTCACCCAAGGTAATCCTCGCGGATGCTACCGATGGCATACATGCTGCCCATCTCTCCGCGGATACCCTTGATGCGTAGCCGCACTTGTGCACCTCGCTCGATGGTCTGTTCCGAGTTGTCCGTGAACGACGGCGTTGAGCCCTCGACGGAGTATTTGAGTGCAGGTGGGATCATCTGCGATCAATGTCAGAGCCAGCGCGTGCACATGTACACGCAAAACTCCCCACTCACGGCCTTGCTCACAAACACACTCAACGCGCCCACGTCCACAAAGAAGCCGTTGTTTACCACGCTCGTCACCTGTCCGTCCACCACTTCGCCTCTGAAGGGCCGCCATACGATCGCGCGGTACGAGAGCGTGTATTTTGCCATTCCCGTGCCCGGCACAAGCACGGGCTCACTGATCTCATCGATCTCAATAATCTGAATGATCATCTCCGTGCCCTCAACCTTCCCCTCCATGTCTTCGTAGAGTCTCTCGCGGATCCTGCTGTCTGCGGTGTTGTCGAAGAAAGACGGATGGAGCGTGCAGTCGCGTGTTCGGTGCGCGACGAAGAACATGTTGGCGGTACAGGCGAGGGCAATCGGAAGATCGAATTGTCACTTCGCGGTCTGCAGAGCGCGCGAACTCAGATACGGTCGAGCCGAGTCGAGGATGTGACGCGACCGCGATCAAGGCTTGCCGCAGACTTCAACAGTGGATGCTTTCGCGCTCAGTCGCAATGGCTTTCGGAGAAGTGCCAAATCTCTGCGACGAGATGATGCCGATAGCAGAACGAGGGACTCGGTTCGGAGGGAAGGCGGCTCCTTTGTGTGGACGTTGTCGGACAACGCGAGAATTCAATTGTCAAAGCCGGCATGCGAACTTCTGAAGACGACGTGCCATATCACGTGACGTAAACGATAAACCTTTTTCTACCACGACGTTTCCTTCACCTTCAAAGTGTCGCTATGCACTCGGAATGCTCTCTCATCGAATTACATCTTCGTTTGGTTCAAGTCTCAGAATTCATATACTTGTACACTCATCATCATGTCAATGTGCATATTCCCATTCTCACACAGACTGTGCCGGAACACGAAGTATCGCCATGTCATCACCCAAATCGGTACTACCAGCGCTACTTCCACATCCTAGCTCGAATGGCTCACCTCGAAGGTCTCTGGGGGACTGGCCTCGGTGGAATGTCGACCTCAAGCTCTGTCGTTGATCTGCCGCCAGCTCGTAGGGTTGCGCCGTACGTTCTTCCACCGTTGGCTGCGCGTTGTGACCGGAGCTTTCAGACACATCAGATACACCATAGCTACCCTCTGACTTTCCACGCAACTGAGCGACGCCGAACCCGGTGTTGAAGCTCTCGGTAAAGGTTTTCACCGCTGACAGCGTGCTGTCGCGTCCAAGTCAGCTCAGGCCGGTGCACCATCTGGTTTGGTTCACCCACCTTGCTGCCAACGCGTAAGCGAGCTCTATTTCCATCCAGATATTAACAAGGGCGCTGTCAAGGCCGGCGTCGGATTGTTGTCGACTGAGGCGCAAGGTGTAGTGATTGCTCGCGATCGAGAATGCTAGCGTACTGTAGGGGGCTGTCAACACCTCAGAGAAACACGAAGTATGTTCACTTGTCACTTACGGCAAACGAACCCAGAAAGCAGTGACAATCATTGCCTTTCGTGCAAGTCGCATTTGAAGTCCCCAAACCAGATGTGCAGGTAGGCCCAGCAGCAGGGCTTCCGTGGCGCAGTCAAAAACTGTTATAACCTGCCATCGGATGTGCTACGCGCAGTCAGTTGTGTCTCTGCTCTGACGGCTGCGAACGTTACCTGCGAACTACAAGTCGATGTATTCCGTTCGAATGCCCCTGGTGATAATGAGAGCCGTTAGTACAAGGCACCGTTGTGCGTGTGGGTCCACCGCCGGCGTGGCAGGGCCTTCTTTTGTCAATGGCCTCCACGTGCTATATTCAAGGAGACACTGATGTACGCACAGTAGTAGCCCGATGCGCTCGAGCAGCCAGCGGTGGCAACGGCGACTGAAACCAAGCCAAGGATCACAACGACGCCGCAGCAAACACGGTAAAGCTTGACCTGAGCCGGAGTCTTTGTAATACGGATCAGGAAGGCTACCATTGCGACTTTTGACAGGTACAGCGTAATGAGAAACAGGACCAAGCTGGCGACCGAGGCCTATGTCTCTGTCAGCGCGGTGTCAAACTATGGCTTAGTCTGTTCGTACTTGGTTCAAACTGCGCAAGTCATCCTGCACGGCGATCCTCGACCAAGGCTTGCCGAGACCCTTTGCGTAGCTCGTGTAGCTTGCGCCGATATGTCCAAGAGAAGTGACTGTGGCCGCGCCAATGATGGCATCATCGGAGCCATATGCATGCCTGCGAATCCAAGACCGGATGATGGCGACGCAACTTGTGAAGACTAGGCAGAGGCTGATGGTGAATCCTACAGCGTTCTGATATCCTTCCCGGCGCGGCATGCTTCATTAGCTGCTTGGGTGAGTCAAGGCTGCTGCCCAACTAGGGTTGAAAGGAGCACCTGCTCACGCTGCTGTTGAGATTGCAAGACTCCGCACAATGGACGCAGATGGGGTCCAGGCCGGTGGATGGAGCGGGGAGTGGATCGAAGATGGGTCATTGCAGACTTCTTGAGCTCTTGAGACAACCATCAAGCAGATGGATGGGGCTTTAGTGACACAGTATGAGGCCCCAATGTCGTGTAACTGCATACAATGTTCAGATTGCCAATGTAGCAGAAGGCGGCAATTGTCGTGCTGCTTGAAGCGGCGGCAGGGCGATGGTAACTCTTCCTTGACTGGTTGGTTTCGTAGAGTTGTGTCAGTACGCCTCGAGATTGGTTTCAAATGTCCACGGGAGACATCAGAGAATAGCTCCAGACTTGCATGAGTCCACTGAATGCCATGAAGTAATTGCATTGCGACTACTGCAGTGATGGCTTTCCAAAGCAGTAGCTGCAGTTCTGTGTTACTGTGGCCGGCGAGCCCATGTTCGTGCTACGTCGCACAGTCCCGGAAACCGACTCCAGCCTGGTGGGTATGTGATGATGCAGGGAACGATCTGCAAGGGCAGCAGTTGCTCCATGCAGTTGACCTGTCAAGGGCGAGGATGTGGCCAGATTAATCAGTCTTTCTGCAATGTGCCGCTCGCGTTACCTCGCACGTCGACTTTGCTCGTCGTATTAGTGCAAAGAACCAGGGAACGGCCGCCACAATGTCGCTGCAGCTCGGCTTTCCGTATATAGAGTGACGGTCTGGGCAACTCGCTTTCCATCTTCTCCAGGACACCATGAGCCGCCTTGTTGTACAAAACGCTTGAGGCTAACGCACCTTGCTCGGCGCAGATTCGTGAATGAGCATTGAAGGACTTCCTGCGCTTCCGTCACTCGTCGTTACCCTTCGTTTCGCTGCGTCGCTTGCCTCTATCAATTGTCCTTTGGTAACGAAGAGCCTCGAAATCATGAGACCAGACAGGAAGCCCGAAGATGGGCTCTCCATTCGGAGCATTCACGAGGTCGAGACTGCTGCTGTCGAGAAATGGGGCGGCACGGTGATTGATGGTTACGAAATGTCTAGAATGGGTGAGACGGCAAGCGCGCTTAGACCGTTCGGTAGACGAAGGCTGACTCTTCATAACGTGCGCAGGCAAGAAACAAGAACTGCGTGTAAGTAACATCGATCGATGCTCGAGCTTGGTCGGCTGACACAGATGAAGAGAAACTTCAAATTCGTCGGTGTGTCCCTTAGAAAGAACACTGACTTCGTTTTTCCCTGACGGCGATTGCTCCGTAGGGATCGTCGGCTTCGTGACCATATTGCAAGCAACGTGGGAGAACGTACTGCTTACCAATTGGTTCGGACTGTTTAACGGCGGGTAGGTCTAGACACTGGAGGTCATGTATTCTCCACACAGACATGTCTGCGATGCTCGCTAATCTTCACCGTCCGGTTGTTATTAGCACTGCCGGTGTCATCTGGTGCACGATCGCCGTATGGTTGCTCATGCTATGCATGATTGCATCTCTAGCTGAGATGGCTTCCATGGCACCAACGGCCGGTGGGCAGGTATGTGCGCATTTGCGAGCTCCTGGCCTGGCCGTTGAACAATCTGATGCTGACTTGCGCATAGTATCATTGGTAATCGATGCGGAATCCAGGACGGGCAGTCTGGCTTGAGCGGCACCTGCTAACAAGTTCTCCCTGTCCAGGGTATCCGAATTCGCTCCTCCATCTTTACAAAAGCCACTCAGCTACGTTGTTGGTTGGTGCTGCTGCCTTGGCTGGATCGCTGGGGTGCCTTCTTGCTGCGTCCAGCTGGCTGGCATGGTGCAAACAATGATCCTTCTCATGAATCCTGAAGCGGACGTCTCGCGCTTGTATCAGGCCACGCTGCTTCTTTACTGTTTCCTCGTCCTCTGCGTCGGGTTCAACATCTTCTGCGCGCAGCAATTGCCTCTGGCGGAAGGTATATTGCTATTCGTCCATTTCCTGGGGTTCTTCGTAAGATCATCCTCCTTTAGCTCTTCATTTACATTCTTACCCAAAGTTCAGGTCTTCCTACTGGTCTTCTGGATCATGGGTGATCATGCACCGGCTGAACGTGTCTTTCGTGAGTTCCACGATGGCGGAGGATGGGGTAGCACCGGTCTTTCTTGTCTTGTGGGTTTGAGTACGCCAATCTGGTGCTTCATCGGTAAGCAGTTGCTGAAAGACAGCTTCACATTGCCAACAAGTTGTCTCAGGCATCCTCAGACCATCCGCTGACTACTTCTGGCAGGACCTGACGCTGGAGCCCATATGTCGGAAGAACTGAAGGATGCCTCTCTGCAGCTACCGCGGGCGATGATGTGGGCTACGGTACTCAACGGTATCCTCGGTGTCACGATGCTCATCAGCTTTTGTTTCTGCATACAGGACGTTGAGCTTCTGCTGAGAGCGACATCAAACTTCCCCATCATCGAGGTGCTGTTCAACGCCACCGGTTCAAGGGCAGCAACCTGCGTGCTTGGCGCCATGTTGGTGGTGTTGGTCTTCTTCTCCACCGTGACCACGACAGCCAGTGCTTCGAGACAGGTCTGGGCATTCTCCAGAGACCAGGTAGGTGTCAAGAGATGCAGTAGGGAGAAAAGGGCACTGAACTCTGCAGGGCATCCCTTTCTCGAAATGGATCCGCTTTGTCAGCCCTGGTGTAGATATTCCCACCAACGCAATTCTGTGTGTCGGGCTTGTATCTGCAGTGATGTGAGTGTTGTGCGAATTCGCGAGACGAGAATGCTGCTGATGTGGGAATACAGCTCCGCAATCAATTTTGGCTCTGGTACAGCATTCAACGCTGTGGTCGGTGTATCCAATGCTGCTCTCGGCTTCTCGTACATTGTCTCTATCGGTTGCATTCGACTGAAGAGGTTCCGCGGGGAAGAGCTTCTGCCAGCACGCTGGTCGCTGGGACGTTACGGAGCCGTGATAAACGACATATCGCTCGCGTTCTTGGCGATTGCGTTCGTGTTCTCTTTCTTTCCCACCAAAGTCATCCACGGCAACAAGCAGTGGGCAGAGAGTTTGAACTGGGCAATCGTGAGTGACTCACCGGAGACGGGACGGTATGGCCTTCGATGCTGACCGCGACATGTTCGTTCACAGGTGATCTTCGGTACGACGTGCTTGTTCGCTTTGGCATACTACACGCTTGGCGGGCGCCATAGATACATCTCTCCGGCGTCGTTGGTCAAGCAGGAATGAGAGCGCCGTGAACAATCGACGCAGCGGCCGTTTTCTCGCGCGTGTACAGTAGAAGCTGAAGTCGCAGTGTGGAAAGTAAAGCAGCAAGTCGGCGGTGGGGATTGAAGATTGCAACAATTGACGCTCGGCAGAAGCCGGCAATGGCGCGACCCGCGCCTTCTCGCTCTTCGCTTCTTGTGTTCTCATCACACCGCAGTAGCAATCACGTCCGTACATACCACGAAGCAACGCATATCATCAACGCCCGTCTCGTATCCTTGTCTGCGGGACTGCATATGTAGTACTGTCCGTCGCGGGTCGAAATCCTCCAATGACCGCGTGCCTACGCGTCGTGGAGCACGGTGTTTGTAATCGAACCAACTAGAATAACTACCCACACACACCACAGTCCGCGCACCGACAGGGGATACCATGCATCCGTTCCGCAATCTCGCCCATGAATACCTCCTAGGTCATTGCAGCAGCCTCATCGGCAACGACTTCGAGTCGGCAGCGTTTCCTTCACCATTCTCTCGGCATGCGTTCGTTCTCCTTCCAGTCGCTCGTTTGCATCACTTCGTTTCTTCTGCAGCACTCGGCCTCAGCACAGCACCACGGACACCTCAGGCATCGGCATTTGCACGTCCCAGCATCCGCAAATGGTGGAACATCGAACTACACGAACGGACTCCATTCATTAGCATCCGCGCTCGATCTTGGTCCGGGTCCTGGTGGCTGCCCGGCTTCACAATCCTATCCACCAGAGCAGTATTGGCTTCCGAATCTACCTGCGAAGGACCATGGCCGCTCCCCTTTCCTTGTGAATGGACAGAACTATCGAATTTTCAGAAACGTCAAGGACTTTGGGGCAAAGGGCGATGGCGAAACGGACGACACAGATGCTTTCAATCGCGCTATTTCCGAGTGCGTACGTCGTGAACGACGGCGGTGATATTGCTAATAGTAGAGCAGTCAAAGCCGCATGGGAGGTGGAAAGGGCAGAGCAGGCAAGAATACTGCGCGGCGCAGACCCGACGTCGACTAATGGAATACAGGTACTACTGGCCAGCCGGCGTTGATTTATCTTCCTTCAGGAACCTACATCATCTCGTCCACTGTCCAACTATGGGTCGGGACACAGATCATTGGCGATGCACTGGAACCTCCCGTGATCAAAGCCTCTCCCATCATGCGGAACGGCACTCAGCTTATATCGGCCTTTGATTTCGCCTTGCAGAGTACCACAAATTTCTACATTGGCATTCGCAATATCGCTCTGGACTCGACGGACGTGGCCCCCAACAAGACCATCTTCTGCCTAAATTGGGCTGTCTCGCAGGCAACAAATCTGATGAACGTCAACTTCACAATGCCAAGAGACAGCCAGCATATTGGTATTGAAATGGACGGTGGCAACGGGGGAGGTGGCAGCGGGCTCTTCATGGTACGTGCTTGAAGTCCGAGCGCTTGGAATTGGCTGCTGACATGGACTTTTTCAGGGAGATCTGGCATTCTCAGGCGGACTCATTGGACTTCACTTCAACAATCAACAAGTAAGCTCATCTACCTGCTGACCAGGTCCGTACTAAGCCAGGCCTAGTACGCATTGAAGAATTTGCGCTTCGACGACGTGAAAACGGCTATCGCCATGAAGCACGCTTTCACGGTGACGATGCAGGGCATCTATTGCTCCAATGTCGAGATCTGCGTCGACGCTGGCATGAACGAGATTCCAGGGGGCTCTTTCAGTCTTATTGACAGTGTATGCGATTCGTGTGGTGTCATGGTCAACGCCAGTACATCAGTTCTGCTTGAAAACCTGGAGACACAGAATTCTGGCCCAATCATTCGCGTGAATGGACAAGCCAAACTCACCCGAAATCTCCTGGGCAAGCGTCTTATTCTGGGGAACGTGGAAAGGACGAACGGTAGCATGGTTCCCGCGACCAACGGCAGCTTGATCCGACCTATCAAACGTGATGGGAGCTTGGTTGACGAGAATGGGCGTTACTTCACAAAGAGTCAACCGCAATATACGGATTTGCCGCTGTCCGCATTTGCTTCGGTCAAGGATGCCGGTGCTGCCGGGGACGGCATTACTGAGTAAGTTGCATTCCTGCCCTGCTACCAGCAGATGTTGCTGTACTGCAGATCTGACACGCTACAGTGACACTCAAGCTATCCAGCTGGCGTTGCTCGCAAACGCGAACTGTAACAAAGTTACCTTCTTCCCTCACGTATTCTAACCCTGACCTTTGACACCGACGATTAGGAAGATTGACTAATTGACCCGCGGAACAGGGCGTGTATGTGGTGACTGACACATTATATGGTACGATATCTTGACGATGCATTGGCCAATATGAGGAGTATTTGCTAACCTTGTACTCTCTCACCTACAGTACCACCTGGCAGTCGTCTTGTTGGCCAAGTGCTTTCCGTGGTCACTGCTTCCGGACAGCGTTTCGCCAACGAAGATGACCCTCGGCCCATGATACAGATTGGACGGCCCGGCGAGAAAGGCGTAGCAGAGTGCAGCGATCTTCTCTTCTCCTCGGCAGATATTCTACCTGGTCTCATCATAGTCGAAGTCAACATGGCTGGAGAGCATCAGGGCGATGTCTCTTTCCACAACGTCCGTACGTACCGCCAGAGAAGGACCATACGCTTCATGGGCAAACGAAGCTAATCTTGCACGGCTATGTGCAGATTATCGCATTGGCGGAGCACGAGACTCGCTCCTTCAAACCTCGTGCCAGGAAGTCAGCAAGCCATGCAAAGCGGCCTTCATGGTCATGCATCTGAGAGAAACGAGCTCTATTTACATCGAGAACAGCTGGATGTGGACTGCAGATCACGACCTGGACGATAGCTATAACCAGCAGATTGGCACAGGAAGAGGACTGTATTCCGTATCACAAGGACCAACCTGGCTGATTGGTACGGCATCTGAGCACCACACTCTTTACGCGTAAGTCATGTCTCTACTCGATGGTCCTGAGATGTTGCTAACGGCGTTCAATAGATACCAATTCGAGAACGCCGCAAATGTCTACGCAGCGCTTATGCAAGTCGAATCACCCTACTGGCAACCATCTCCACGAGCACCTGCTCCGTGGGTACCAGATGCGGCGACGTGGAACGACCCCGACTTCTCAAACTGCCAGCAGAATGTCACACAATGCTACATGCAATGGGCTCTCCGCATCCTCGGCGATAACACTGACAGCCTACACTTGTACGGCATGGGATTCTGGGTATTCTTCAGTAAGTTTTCTCCACACACTCAACATCAGCAATCTACGCCCAGCAAGAATGGTAACAACACTGACCGATGACCGTACAGATGGACCAAACTATGGCTCATGTACCGGCCCCAACGGCAGCTGCCAGATCAACATTGTGGAGCTGGACGATGAGTTGGAAAGCGATAACGACGTTGCGTTGTACAATCTGAGTAAGTTTTCTGCTGATGACGATGACTCGTGCGTACCGAAAAGAGAGAAAATGGCTGACGATACTTTCTTCTCTTCTCTCCCACGTGCAGATACGAAATCTGTGGTCAATATGATTTCCGATTCGAACGGTACTGTTTTGGCCACGCAGAGTCAAAATAGTGGTAGTTGGGGAGGCATCGTGGTGGCCTATGGCAATTTTTGAGGGGCACTTGCGATATGTTGCGCATGTTGCGGGAGGACGATGATTCCGGAGCGGAGATGTCCGACTTTACACTTTCGTTCGCATCTCATCATCTGCCTCATCATCACTACTGCACCGTACAGTTCAGCTCGCGAGGGGATCAGAATTGGTATAAGATTTTTGCTAGGGAAGATGTATGGACCCTGGTTCGATGATGAACTACTAGCGTGGTGGAATCAGAATCCATTTCCACAACCTCGGCCCTGCACTTCAAATCCCTAGAGGACGTGGGAGGGGAGCAGTGGAAATGTGGGGAACCTAGATCATGTTGATGGGGAAAGGAGAATTTATCTTTTCGTGGAGGCTTCGACGATCGATGGAGTTGCATAGTTTGTTAGTTGCGAAAGAGCGAAGGAAGCAATGATTGATGGTTGCTTGAGAACTCGGAAAAGCCGACAGGAATTGGCCAAGGTCAGCGATCAAGTCAGGAGGAAGGAAGTTTGGTGTCACAGTGATGATTGTAAGTTTGCAAGATAGCAGATTGCTGGAAAAGGAAGGGACGTTGCGAAGTATATCTTGAAGTTCGTGCGTGTTGGGTTCAATTGCATCGTCCCTGCTCGCAATGTCGGAGTGTCTTGTTGCTCCATATGCGCGTTTCGCACTGGGCAGACACAGCGGACAGACCTGTTGGATGATAAGGAAGGCGCGAATTGGCCTGCGGAAAAGGACTGTTGGTCCGACACAAGGTACAACGACATGGAGTCGAAAAAGTACATGTAAAACGCAGTGTCGTACAGCTCTCAACGCCGCCTCATTGAGTGGGAAACGGTGAGAAGCGCAGGGCGATGCATCGTTGATGTCGCTTATCTGGAACGACAGGACCTTTTCCAGAAAACGGTCAGGCTGGAGCTGGACAACAGATGGCACTGCGCATTCCTGCATCACTTCCTGCTTGCGTGTGTGGCAGAACCACAGCTATAGCTCGTGCTGTACCTGATGAGCTTGTTCCGATTCGACCCGAAATGTAGAAGCTACAAGCATCGCACAGCACATGCATGCGATAGGGTTTGGATGATCTTTCTGGTGAAGGCCAACAGCGCCGACTGTGTACCTCGGACGTCTTCCTGCGATCGCGATGCCGGAGCAGGCGCAGACGTCTTCACATCAAACACGTCGTGTGGGAAAGGAGATGGCCCGGTGACTACTTCGTACTGCCTCTGAGGAGGAACTGATGCCAGCGTGACAGCCGTGCGTGGTTGGTAGTTTGACAGGGGCGCACGTGTTCGATTACAAGCAAGCCGTGGTAGTAGTACTGCGAGCCGGATGCCCCGCGTGAGACGTGCGCGCGCTGCTGCTGAGTACGTATGGGCCGTCGTCCACGCGAAAAGACGGTGTGAGGCGTAGTTCGTGCAGACGGGTGAGGTCGGTGTAGCGATTCAGCAGCTGCAGAGAGGCGCAGGCTGCGATGATAATCTGGAGATGCTCACCTACATCCTGCGCCGGACGCGATGAGGCCTTCACGTCAACGCAGAGGGGATACGGACCTTGTCATCATCGTCATCGGGTACGTTCGTTTCAGCAGCGCACAATTTCCAGAGCGTGGCTGAAACAGACTTTCACCTTCCAGGCGTCAGGTGAGGCGGGTGGACGCAGTCTGGCTTGTGGCCAGCAGCGAGCTGTACCGTGTCTTCCCGAGCGTCGTGAATGCAGTCAGATCCGGAGCAGCTCGATTGTCGTGGGTGACAGGACAGGGAGCCTGCGCTGCGGCCTGTCGTGTTGCTGCTGATGAGAGTTCGCGTGCATTGCATTTGCTGGCGATCCTTTTGTCTGGCCTGCGCTCCGTGGCCCACCCAGCGCCACCTCATCCACTTTTATTACTGAGACCGAATTACTTTCAATTCTTGTCGTTCATCGCTGGTGCATCGTTGACCGTTCTTCGCTGCTCTCCCAACACGCACACATTCCATACACGTGCACGTTTGGACGGAACGAGAACCATCCAGCTGCAGTCCGCACCCTGTTGATCTCACCCGACCGTCGTCATCCTCAACGAGCAGCTGCGATTGTTCCATTGGACTCACCCAGTATTCTATTGACCCTCGACCTGCCTGGGTGGAGCACGCATTGCACACCGCACTACACGAACCACACTCGTCCAATTCACGAAGCCCGAAATCGCTGTTCGCCCTCCCGCATCCCAGCCTGGTCGGCTCTTACAACACGACACCTCCACGCGCATGAGCACTGCTCCGCCCTTCCACGACGCTTGGGCCTGGTGCCCGCCGATCCGATATGTCGTCCTCGTCGCCGCCGCCCCAGAATGCTCCTCGACGTTTTGTTCCGGAGCCGGTAGAGACGACGACCAGATCCTCGAAGCAAGCCCGAAAGCACTCGCCCGATGACCAGGAGCCGCCCAAGGTCCGCCGCTTCGCACCCGAGCCCATCGAGACCACGGCCAAGTCTTCCCGAGACAAGACTGCCAGCCCGCCCATTGAAACGACGCACAAGAGCAGCAAGGACAAATCCGATGCGAGGCGTGAGGGCAGCGGCAGCGGAATGCACATACGCTTCAAGCCGCAGCTCGTGGAGACCAGCTACGGTAGTAATCGATCCTCGCGCAACAGCAGTCGCAGGACTAGTCAGCACAGCGACGCCGGAGCTGGAGCAGCGACCGAAGAGGCCAAGCCACGTAAATTCCAGCCTGAAGTCTTATCGTCCGCAAAGCGATCAAGGAGAAAAGGCGACGCCAATGACGAAATCTACCAAGATTACAAGACGGAGGATGGGTTTGTGATACACGCACGGGAGCACCAGCGTCATGCAGGCCGAAAGGTCGGCGATTCTGAAGCCTTTCTCGACGACCAGGCCAAGCCGGGGTCCTCTTCGAGAAGCCGTGATATACCGGCTCATATGAGACGTCCAGTGTCTCCGTTGGATGGCAGTGCGCCCACTCGACCTGCAGTGCTACCCGAGCGAACGCACTCCTTCCGCTGCCCCGAACTCGACACCATCGAGAGCTCCGAGAGTGAGGGCGACTCGGGCTCATGCTCCCGCAGGTCCTTCAGCCCTGGTCAAGGCTCTCCCATAACCGCCTCGGAGTCCTCTTACCCACAAGAGTTCTACAAGCATGCCACGCGCATGCGTGAGAGTGTTGATGAGAGCTTCGGCCACTATATATTGCAACTCGAGCAAAAGAAAGCGCAGCGCCGCCTTCAAGAGGCAGCGCTTGCCGCATTTCCAAATTCCGACTTCCATGAACCTGTTCATCATTATGTTAACAGCGAGCAGGACAGCACTGAGGATATCGAGATTGAGGACCGGCCGGTGACATGGGAGGGCTTCGACGAAGAGGAGTTCCTTCACCGCGCTGCACTGCGCAGAGAAAGCACTGGCCAAGTTCCATGGGAGCAGCTCGAAATGCAGCAACACGCAGAGCAACTGGAGCAGGAGCGTAACGCCAACAAGGCAACAGAAAAGAAGAGAGAAAACAACTCTCCATGGTGGAACCCAGCTGCTGGACTATCAAACCATCAGCAGGACAGTGAGCTGACATCGATGCGCGATCGCGCTCGTCCGCCGATGCTGGGGCGTGATTTGGTGTTTCCGCGATGCCCGTCACCTGAGCCAGCTCGCTTTGACGTGACCCAAAGTTGTGAGACACTGCGCAAGCAGATGTGTTATTTGAACGAGCAGTCAAATACAGAGTGTGCCAAAGGTGGACTATGGTGTGCTACGCCTGCGAAAAAGACCAGCCCAAGTGCGCTGCCGAGTAAGAGTCCCTCGAAGAGCGCTGCCGCCAAGGGTCTGTGGGGAGGATTCTGCATTAACAACGAGGATAATACTTCAAAAGCATTATCGCCACCTGCCGGACCTACTGGACTTATGACGCCTGCTCCGCGAGCTGAGAATGCCAATCCTTTTGATCAGTCTTTCGCGCAGCGCAACGGAGCGACCATGACGCTGGCTCCACCAACGCCCCCGGATAGTGTCGATCTGAATCGCTTGGATGCTATGCTCATGTCAGAGCAAGAAATCTCCGCTCAAATTGAGCGAGAGTATCCAGACTCTTTTGTAACGCAGGTGTACAACTATCTCTCACTTGGCTATCCTTCGCTGGCCAAGCCGTTCGATGGAGAGTTATCCAAGATCAGCTGCATCCCAATCTCTGAACTTCGAGAAGACGATGTCAAAGCCAAGCAGAGCCCACGAGGTTACATTCGCCTGGGAACGGACTTCGAAGGCGGTGGTGGACAGGGTCTCACCACGCAAGACTGCAAACGTTGGTTAGCGCTCCGATTATATATTCACGAGTGGGCCAGACAGGAGAAGAATTTCGACAAGACAATCGCACCAGGTGGCAACTGGGCCACCACGCAGAGAAAGGGAAGTTGGGCAATCTAAACCAACAAAGAGGGATTGTTTTCTCGCTCACCGTTTGGAAAGCACGAGTATTACTTGTCCGGCAGGATTTATGCATGTATGTTTGATGTGGTTCTCGTACACACTGGCGCGGCGTTTCTGGGCGGGCATGGGGCGTAAGGGCGGCACGTCAGGATCGTCGGTCAGCTCTTTGAAATTTCTGGTTGACCCTTCATTCATGATAGACGCCGGCCCGGCACATTTGGAGATCATTTCGAGTGGTGGCATCGAAGCGGAACATGTGTGTTGGTAGCTAGCATTCTGTTTTTATTCTTCGCTGGCAAAAGTGGACAGCGGAAGAACGTTCATGAGCATCTTGAGACTGAGGAGGCAAGGATGGTCTAGCCTCGAGCAACAGACTGATATTGACCATCGTGAGGAGGAAGGAGGAAAGAGATGAATCACTATGACGGCAGGATCATACGACGCGCACGGAATCGGATTATTAAAATGCTCGATTACAATGCAAATTCTGCGCATACGCATCGTTCGCTCATCTCATGCCTTTCCCCTTTTCTTTTGCTTGAACGAGGAGCTTCGCTTGGTAATTTTAGTCTTGCTTTTGTTCTTCGCACTCTTTGAACCTCCCAACTTCAACCCGCTCTTTCCTCCCCTCGCACTGGCTCGGTGGCCCTCAAACACGAAATTCTCTGGCCTCTTGATATTTCCTGCCAGGGTCTGCTGTGAGGGACGCTCCGAAAGTCCTCGGGCAGGCACTCTTCCATCACCTCCTTTTCGCGAATTCGCTGCCGCTGCTCGCCCGAGTAGTTTTGCCGATCGTCCCAGTTTTGACGCTTCTTCTCCTGTGAGCTTCCGCTGATAGCCACTTGCATTCCCTGCTGATCGTTGAGGTCTCTGTGATGGCCGCCCGCTGCCCGCTTTGGCATTCTTCTTTGGTGCTTTGGCTCTGCTGACGCGGAGTTTCCGGGGAAGCATGGGAGGGAACTTCTTTTCGTTGAGAAGAAGAGCTGCTTCGACGGCGTTCTCGTCCTCGAATTGCACGTAGGCGATGCCTTTACCGACTCGGGTCGTGCTGTCGCGGATGACACGCACGCTCTCAACTTTGCCGCATTTGCCAAACGTTCGCCAGAGGCCTTCTTCGATGTCGGCTAGCTCTTTGCCTCGTTTGCGTTTCTCGCGGCCATCTTCTTCGTTGGCTTCTTGGATGTTGGATTCGTCGTCTACGAAGCCTAGATTGCCGACGAATACGCAGCGCCTGTTGTCGACTTTGGCTGGATGTGCGATGGAGTCTACTCGGAGGTGACGACCAAGAACGACGGTTCCGTTGAGGTGTTGGCACGCCTCCCGGGCGAGTACGGGTGTAGAGTAGACTGCGTAGGCGTTGGTGGATTTGGCAGTGGCGTCCATGAGCTCTTTCTTTGCGTAGGCAGCTTTCTTGGGAATTGCTGATGCGTATGGGGTTGATCGGAAGCGAATCGATTCGACTTTGGCTTTCAAGCCGCCCTTTTCGCCGGAAAGATTAGGAAAGAATGAGGCGAGGTGGTTCATTAGCGCCTTGCGGGAGGACTTTGACGAGATCGCGGCGGTGGAGACATTGCCCAGAAACACAGTTCGGTTGGCCTTCTCCAGCTCTATGTTTTTCACCTCTTCGGTCTCGTGCTTCGGTGGCGCAGAATCGGCTTCGTCGCCCTCTGATGCGGTCTCGTATTGATCATCATCGCTAGCGGAGTCACCCTCGTCCTTCTCTTCTCTCTCACCTGACTCTTGCATGGGCATATCCTGCTCCTCTTCGCTCTTCTTGGCACGCTTTGCAGCTCGCTCAGCAGCAAGCCGCTCAGCATCCTTCTCTTCCTCCCGTGCCAGGCGGTACATGTATGCATCTTCGATCTGGTCCTCTGCATTCTTTCGTTTGCGCTTGCGCCTAGGCTCGGCAACCTCTTCAAGGACTTCTGAAGCCTCCTTAATTTCTGCATCTTCATTCAAATCCTCGTCTTCATCTTCCATGCCCTCGTCCAACTCTGAAAGTTCTGCATCGTTGTCCTCGTCAGAATCTTCGTCCTCGGGTCCTGCGCTCGACTTCTTCCTGGGGATGGCTGCGACGGCAGGCTTCGATTTGACAGGAGGTTGCTACAATGGTCAGTAACATCAATTGTTTGCCATCGTAATGTGACATACTTTGACCGCGAACAGAGATGACAATGCCGAATCGACAATTTTCTCGTCTGCAAGCAGGGTAAAGCCAGATCCTGTCGCAGATTGCTCCTGCTTCGATCTCGGCTTCTTTTCCTTCTTCGCTTTCTTCTCCCGCTTCTCCGCCTTGCGAGCGTCCTTGTTCTTGTCTTCTGAGCCCATCGTGTGCGGATATCGCACGAGTGCACCAGTGTGAAGTCTCGAGGATGGCAGAAATCAGATAAGCTCAAGCTCCAAAAGTTCCGTTCGATCATCAATTGCCGACGCCGACGCCCTGCCCTCCCGTGGTTTCATCACCAGCACCAACTCGCTCCCCTCTTGTCAACGCACGCTGCACTGCCCTTTCGACTTTCCACCGTACTTCCACACGACACGTCCACGAAATACTTGTGATCGCATGTAGGACCCTCGCGCACCAAACGACATCGTCAGATTGGCCTTCGCTCCTCGTCGGCGACCACGCAGAGCAATGGCGACGCCGCTGGCGCGTCACAGCCAGAATCTCGATCACAGCTCCACCGCCGCCGGCACATCTGCTCGCGCTCCGCCCTCGCCCACCAGATCGGAAAATCCTCGTCCATCAATATCACCGCTGAGTGCAAAAGCATCTCCTGTCGCGCTCCGCGATCACGCAACGCGGGACACTTTGGCGCGAGGAGAAGAACACGGGCTTGGTGCTCCCAGTGGGAACCGCGACGATGACGACAACCGTTCCAGCAGTCTCAGCGAGCCGGAGGACGATATGGAGGTCGATGCGCAGCAGATTGGCGCGTCAGGCGCACTAGCGACGAATGAAGAGCTTTCGGCGCATCAGTCCTTGGAGGTGGACTCGGAGGCGGAGACCGAAAGACTGGACCAAACACCCCACAAGGCTCGCAAGCAGCTGGAAGACACTGGCAGAACTCCCAGTAAACTCAATCAGGCTGCGGCGCCTGATGATGATCTGTCGGATCCTCCTTCTCCTCTGCCCACTGGGCCCGGCGCGACGTCAAGTACTGGCACTACTGACACAATTGGTGAGTTCACCGAATGCAGAGACAAAAGTCGCACGGGAACCACATGTGCTGACAGTCTTGCGCAGGGAAAAAGCGAAAGCGCTCAGATACTGCAGACAGTTCATTGAGTAGTGCCAATTCTGCACTGGCCGAATCACCGCGCAAACGAAGCCACAGCGTGCCCGACGATAATGTGGGGCAAGAGGACGCAGCAGACGTGGACGATGCAGACGGAGATGTCGCTGACGATATGCTTGAAGTTGCTGAGCCTGAACACCCAGAACCCCCGACATCGCCTGTGAAAGGCACAGGAAAGGCCAAGCGTGGACCCAAGCCAAAGGGTAAAGGGAAAAAGGACACAGAGATCGAGAATGCGGAGACACTAGAGCCGACGGCTGAGCAGAGCGCTGAAGCTGCAGCGAAAGCAGAAGAGGAAATGAAGCACAAACCGGCAGCTACCACCGCATTCGAGGAATTGGCAAAGCAATTTGCTGCTTTTCGCGAGAAGATGGTCAATGAGAAGCTTACATCTACCAATGCAGAGTTGGAAATGCTTAATCAAGCGGACAGCAAGCACCCCGAATACCTTCGGCAAGTCGCTTGCATCGATGCTCGAAAAGCGAAGCAAGAGAACGAAGCTCGCGCTTACTACAAGTTCAAGCTGGAGAGCCTGCGACGAACAACACTTGGCGAGCGAAGCCAAATACACAGCCAGTACTTTCAGTACACCAGACAGCTGCGCGAAGATGTCATGCAACAGCTTGGCGATGATTGGTACAAGATACAGAACGAGCGGCGGCAGAGCAACCAGCAAGAGGATGAGAGTTACATCTATAAATTCCCAACAAAGAAGGCGGACCAGCTGAAACAGCAAGCGAAATACAACCAGGAAGTCTCTGTGCTGAGCGGTGTCGCAAAGTATGTCGGCTTTCCCGCAGCACCAGATATCACTGGTGCAGATCGTGATATGATGGAAGACGATTTGCGGGCTATGAAGGTAGGACTGCATTGCTTGATCGCACCATGGACAGTAGGCTGACGGAGGCGAAGATATCCAGACGTGTGCACCAACCGGCAACGCATCCACGGCCTGTATACTTTCCGAATAGAACCGGACATGTGCAACCGCAAAGCGAACGCCTGGCCCACGAGCAATTCATCGAGCAGAACGCATGGGCGCGCCCTCAAGGCCCAATTCATAACCACCTTACACCAAATATTGCGCACACTCCCGACTGGGCAGAGCCGAATAATGGACCCAAACATCTACTGAACCACGTTGGCGGAGCTCCTGGATATACAACACCATTGCCCCAGCGGCGATCAGTCGTAGAGTATTCCAGCGCTGGCACCGTGCCAGCTAATAGCGACCCCGCAGAACCCCCTTCCAGCGCTTTGGCAGCGCCTCCTACAGTAGACCGAAGGCTGCCAGATAAGGACCCATCTCCAATCAATACGAACAAACAGAGGCATTACGGGGCTGAGTTTACTGGATTCCGCAGCATATCTGGCGCTAGCACCATCGAGGCGCCAGGTTCGGTCGAGAAGGAGTATCGAACAGCGATGGGCGGAGGTCCGCTAAAAGAACATCCCGAATCTCAGCGCACTTTTGACACAAGCCAATTACAGCGACAAGTCGCCGAGGTGAGAAGGCAACATGAGCCTTATGGCCATGCTCCTATACAACCTCAAGATAGCGGAACTTCAGTGACATGAGCTTTGCGACGGTGGTGGCAGATGATGGCAACGGCAGAGAACGTTCCGCTTTGGAAGAGTGGCGGCAGCAAGACAGGCTGGCCATATGGCAGACAGCACTGCCTCTTGGACGAACATAATGACGATACCCAGCACCATGTGCTCAATCAATCATGTGCAAAGCTCCGAACCCGCATCTGCTGAGCGTCGTGACCGTGAAATCCATGGCTAGTAGCTGCAGATCACGTGCCGACGCATGTAAGGCTGCCCTAGCCGCCCTTAGCGAAACTCAATCTTGGAAGAGCCCCTTCCCTTCCTCGTAGCTGTCGTCGTGTACAGCTGTCTGTCCGATAATTCGCTGCCACCGTCCTCCTTTCTTCACGTTCCTTATTTCCATTTTCCTTTTCTCATCCGAATCTCTCCTTCCATGCTTGCGCTGCACGGGTAGACCCAAGATCGCCGCATGTCTCAACAACAGCAGCTCCGCCAGCGCGGAGCCAAGGACGCGAAACGACCATTCACGCCGAACAAGGATGCAGCTACCGTGCTGAACGGCAAAGTTGAAGAGTCGTGGGACAGCCTCAAGGGCAAGGCCAGCGAAGTGAAGAACAATGATTGGGATCATGGTGTTGCATTCACCATCATTACAGTCCTAGGCTTCCTCACCAGGTTCTGGGGCATCAGCCATCCCGACCAAGTGGTCTTCGATGAAGTTCACTTCGGCAAGGTGGGTCAAGTCACAGAGTGAAAGTTCTGAATGAATGATAGCTCAACGGAAGATGCGCGCCGCGGACACTGACGAGTACGATTAGTTCGCCAGCTACTACCTTCAACGCACCTACTTCTTCGATGTCCACCCGCCCTTCGGCAAGCTGCTATTCGCATTCGCAGGCTGGCTTGTCGGCTACGATGGCAGCTTTCTCTTCGAGAACATTGGCGACTCCTACATCGACAACCACGTCCCTTACGTCGCATATCGAGCGATGCCGGCATTGATGGGAGCACTCACAGTGTCTATAACATACTTGATCATGTGGGAATCTGGATACAGCCTTCCGGCTTGCATACTGGCTGCTTCGCTAGTGCTTTTTGACAATGCACACGTGGGACAGACGAGACTCATCTTGCTGGATGCCACGCTTGTGATGTTCATGGCATTGAGTGTGCTCTGCTACATCCGCTTCTACAAGTTGCGCCACGTGCCATTTAGCAGGAAGTGGTGGAAGTGGCTGCTGCTGAGTGGTGTCTGCATGAGTTGTGTCATCAGCACCAAGTATGTCGGCGCTTTCACATTCTTCTCGATCGGTGTCCCGGTCCTGATCGACCTTTGGGATCTGCTGGACATTAACCGGAAGGGAGGCGCGTTGTCTCTGCCCGAATTCGGAAAGCACTTTACGGCTCGCATCATCGGCTTGATCGTTGTCCCATTTCTCATGTACTTGTTCTGGTTCCAGGTCCACTTTGCAATTCTCTCGCGCTCTGGTCCAGGCGACGATTTCATGACACCGGCATTCCAGGAGACTCTTTCGGACAACTTGATGGCGCAGAACGCGATTGGGATCGACTTTTTTGATGCCATCTCCATGCGCCACAAGGACACGAAGGTTTACCTCCACTCGCACACGGATCGATATCCACTTCGATACGAGGACGGACGTGTCTCTTCACAAGGTCAGCAGGTTACTGGATACCCACACAACGATACCAACAATCTCTGGCAAATCATCCCCTCCCAGCCGTTGGAAGGTCTGGGTCACCACGTCAAGAATAACGACATCGTGCGATTCAGACATGTTGTCACAGACACTTGGCTGCTGACACACGATGTTGCCTCGCCATACTTCCCGACCAACCAGGAGTTTACCACTGTACCAGCTGATCAAGCGAATGGTGATCGTTTCAATGACACGCTTTTCGAGATCAAGATCGACAACGGCAAGACCGGCCAGGAGTTCAAGACGCTTTCCTCACAATTCAAACTCGTTCACGTCCCAACCAAAGTAGCCATGTGGACTCACACGACACCTCTACCAGATTGGGCTTACAAGCAAGCTGAAATCAACGGTAACAAGAATGCGCTTCAGTCATCAAACACATGGTATGTTGAGGACATCCAAGGAATCCCTGTGGACTCGCCTCGTCTGGTGAAAGATGTCAGGAAACCAAAGAGCATGCCGTTCATGAAGAAGTATCTGGAGCTCCAGCGTGCCATGTTCTACCACAACAACGCACTCACGTCCTCGCACCCATACGCATCACAGCCGATCCAATGGCCATTCCTGCTCCGCGGAGTCAGCTTCTGGACAGAGAACGACACAAAGCGACAAATTTACTTCATGGGTAACCCGATTGGCTGGTGGTTTGCGTCTGCACTTTTGGCCGTCTTCGCAGGTATCATATTCGCGGATCAAATGTCGGTTCGCCGTGGTGTAGATGCACTCGACAGACGTGAGTATCCGGCGCGCGTTTTCTTCAAACCTTTATAAAACTAACAGGTACTTGCAGGAACACGTTCCCGGCTGTACAACAGCACCGGCTTCTTCTTCCTTCTGTGGGCGGCGCATTTCTTCCCATTCTTCATTATGGGCCGTCAGCTGTTCCTGCACCATTACCTGCCAGCCCATTTGGCGTCGTGCCTTGTGGCTGGCGCCATTGTTGAATTCATCTTCAATATCGAGCCCCAAGAAATCCAGAATATTGGCTCTGGAAACCCCATTGTGGATGGCAAGAAAGGCAACAAAGCGCAGGCAGCACAGCGGAGCAAGCCGATTCGCGAGCGGATTGCTGGTCAGACTCTCCTAGCCACCTGGGCGGCAAGTGGTGTTGTTGTCGCTGTGCTCATCTGGAGTTTCTGGTTCTTCAGCCCGTTGACCTACGGCAAGCCTGGTCTGGAAGTCCCACAAGTGCTTGCGAGAAAGTGGCTCAACTACGATTTCCACTTTGCCAAATAATTGAGGCGAGGAGAAAGGGGGCGTAACGCGTACGATTTCACTGGGGACGGTCATGAAGGCGCGATTCAGCGGGCGTTCGTTGAGCTTGGAGCAATGGAGGATTCAGGTGTCGAAACAGCGGGGCACAAAGACAGAAGACCATTTCGTGCATCTCATAGAGACCGTAATTTGTGTTGAAAGCGTGTTCTTGATGAGTACAGTACACGCTGCAGCCAGGCCGGAATGGGGTCCGGGTGAAGCAACACCAAGCAGGGCAGGCAGTTACTGTCAGACACGTCGCTGCCACTTGCCCCGCGACCCTGCGTGAATTGCGTGCCCTCCAAAGTTTTAGCTGCAGGTCGAACAGAGACGTGCACTTTCACCAGATTCGCCAGACGCTGCCACGTCAACGATCACCGCGTGCCCGCAACAGACGATCCTGGGTGAGGTCTCGTGCTGCCTTCCCATAATCTGGACCGCACTGGCCATGCCAGTCGAATCGCTGCGTCCCGCCCACGACCTCGCCCGCACCACCGCGCCGAACGACACCACCGACGCCGCGTCGTACAGCGCATCCGTCGCTGACGCCTACGACCACGCCTCACACGCACCCTCAGTTCACGCCGGCGCTGCGTCGCCCGTCGCCCCCGCATACAGTCCCATCACGCCCAAGGTCCAGCCGGTGCTTCCCGTGTACAGCGAACCCGCCTTCGCAAATGCCCATCGTGGCGCCGAGTTCACGTTCGCGCCGGTGACCGAGCAGCAGGAGCGGAGGCCTCCTCGGTCACAACAACAACCACAGCATGCGCCAGTCGTGGTCTCCGCTCAAGGGCAATCGCCGGCCAAATCAATAGAGACACAACCACCACCCAAGCCAGCTCGAATACCGCACACCGAGTACATCGCGCAACCTGCCAATCTGCCATTTTCAGGCAATGACTCTGGCGACGCGATTGCCTTGCGTGCGGCCATTTCCACGCTCCAGATCCAGAAGAAGAAGGCACAAGATGACATCAAAACGTTAGCGGCCATCAAACAGCTTGCGTTGGAAGACCCAGCAACATTCCACAAAGAGTTGGCCGCTGGTCGTCTGCGCGAACAGAAACCGAGCCTTCGCGACTTTCTCGACAGTATGGAAGACGATGACGACGACGATGATGACGAAGTGACATTGGGAGCTAGCCGCGAAGACGATCAGCAGGCTTCACAAGCTACTAACAGCTTGCCGGCCGAGATACCAGATTCGCAGCCTTCTCCACCGGTCTCACAAGACATAGATATGGACTCCGGCAACAATACTCCTCAAAAGCAATTTCCTCGAATTCCCGAGCCCCAAAACATTGTCCGAATGCCACATATCAACTGGGACAAATACGGCATAGTCGGGCATCCTCTCGACGACTTACACGAACAACAGCGGAAATGGCCCGGCACACTCAGCGGCCCCGCCGGCGGGGACAAAGGCCGCGAGTACGCCATTGCGGCGCCTTACAGTCCATGGGAGGATAAATTCGACGAGCAGCAAGCCGGTCAGGCACACATACCAATGCTCGACACTCCGGATGGCGTGCTACGCAAGGATTCTGGCGCTCCCGTGCCTTCTGCAACCGGCACGATTAGCGAGCATGTTATGGAGACGAGAAGTAGGAACTGATCAATATGGATGAGAACCTTCCCGCGTGAGATTGGAACTGGCAGTTGTTTAGATGCCAAAAGTATGGGATCATGCGGTTATGGAAATGACATTGGAAATGGTTACACGACTCACTTGATGAATGAATATGGCGACGATGATAGGTAGCATATATGCACTGTGATGAAGTCGTCGGCTCTACTCCTTCTTTGTGCAACCCCCGTCTCATTCGATTGCCTTCCCTTGGCCCGATTGCCTCCTTTCTGGCGTGACTCTGCAGTGCCTGTTTCGTGAGTATGCCTGTTCTGACACTTGGCTGCACTGTGGCACAAACGGAGAAATGCAAATGTACACACGTGCGGACTCAGAAGCTCAAATGTTCGGTCGGAGTACTACCGATACTGTGCATCGACCACCTGAATTTTCCTCGCAAGAACATGACGATGAGACGGGGGAAAATGCAGGTGAACAAAGGAAAAGTTCTTCGCATATCTACACTGCATCGTCCCGCTTGCGAAAGCAACGGCTAAAGCAACCTTGTTGCCCGTGATTCTCTTTTGACTGTGAGCACAAGCTTGCCTTTTGTACTATACACGACCCCAACCCAGGGACAAGTCTAGATCTACGAGAAGCTCTTGAGGAAGCTCTGCACAACGTCCTTGAGCTTGCCCTCAAGTTCCTTGCTCAGCGCGCCCTCCTTGTCGATCGACTCCAAAAGACCGCTCTCGTTGGTCCTCAGGTGGTTAAGGAAGTCGGTCTCGAACTTGAGGATCTTGTTGACGGGGACGTTGTCGAGGTAACCGTTGACACCAGCGAAGATCAAAGGAACCATCTCGTTAACGGCCATTGGGCTGTACTGCTTCTGCTTGAGCAGCTCGGTCAAACGCTCACCACGCTGGAGGGTCTGCTTGGTGGCGGCATCGAGATCGGAACCGAATTGGGCGAAAGCTGCGACTTCACGGTACTGGGCCAAGAAGAGCTTCAGGGAACCAGCGACTTGCTTCATGGCCTTGAGCTGAGCAGCGGAACCGACACGGGACACAGAAAGACCGACGTTGATGGCTGGACGGATACCCTTGTAGAAAAGTCTAAGGTAGAGGTCAGTATTGAGCAGAACTCAGGACAGTACTTGGAACGACATACTCGGACTCCAAGAAGATCTGGCCATCAGTGATGGAAATGACGTTGGTTGGAATGTACGCGGACACATCACCACCCTGGGTCTCAATGATTGGAAGGGCAGTGAGCGAGCCCTCGCCGAAGTTCTTGTTCATCTTGGCAGCACGCTCGAGCAGACGGGAGTGGAGGTAGAAAACGCTAAAGTACAATTAGTTGGCGTTTCGCTGCAATCAGAAATTGGGGCACTTACTCGCCGGGGTAAGCCTCACGCCCTGGGGGACGACGGAGAAGCAGAGACATTTGACGGTAGGCGACGGCTTGCTTGCTGTGAATCTGTCAGTATCGCGCTGCTGGCGTGCTCCCGGCTTCGAAGTGTGGACTCACGAAAGATCATCGTAGATGATGACGGCGTGCTTGCCTGGAAAATCGTTAGCCTACGACCAAGACAAATCGATTTCAAAAATTTCACCATTGTCGCGGAAGTACTGCAATTGACGTTAGCATATGTTGTGTTGGTCATGTCGTGTTATAGTGATGTGATGTTGTGCAGATGTGTGGAGGATGGGGCATGGTATGGTGAACAGTCATGTGATCCGGTCCAGTAGAAGCCAGCGGTGCAAAAATTCCATGTGGTAGGCTATTGAATCAGCCGGGATGAAAGCAAAGCCAGTAGACCTTGTCCAATGCCCAGTAAGTATGTTGTGTAGCGTGTTACTCGTTGCGTTCAGGAATGGTGGGGATGAGTAAAGTGCACTGGACGACGCCGAGGCATCGGAGGCATCCAGGCTGACGAAACACACTTTCTTCTTGTGCATCTTCGAGCAGAGATGATCGTTGAGGTCGGCGGAAAGTCATCTCTCGGACAAGTCTCGACGGCATAACTTCGCTACGTGGCCAAGCTGGTGAGCAGAGTCGTTGCACTGCTTTCAAAGTAAGTCGTGCAGGTAGCACTGTCTCTGGCAGACCGCTGCGACAGAGTCTTGTGCGAGGCCAACCATGTAGGCAGTGGTCGCTCGGTCGTTCCAGAGAAATGGTTGCTTGATGAAGATTGCTTTGCACGGACCGATGTGAGAAGGATCCTCTCATCTGGAGGTTGTTCATGGTTGATGGCGACTTGATCTTCGTGGACTTGTTACTTCTTGCGGTCACGATTTCCAGCACTGCCACCGAATGTCATGTGGCAATTGTTGTAGCGCCAAAGTCGTGCTGGGTTGGAAGGCGCGACTCTCGTCTGACCACGACCTTAACTGAAGCCCAATCCCGGTAATTCCAGCATCCAGATCTATTGCCCAGTTCATGGCCTAAGAGAGCTTGCCTATGACTATTTGGTGGGGAAAGGGTGTGATGTGATGAGGAGAGAAAGGGGGGCGATTGGGGACAGTTAGCTTTTCGCTGATACGTACCTCTCCCATGGAGCATGCAGAGAATGGTGCGATGAACTGCAATGGAGCAGCCTCAGAAGCAGTGGCGGCCACGATGATACAGTACTTCATGGCATCCTGCTCTTCCAGGGTTTGCACGAGCTGCGCAACGGTGGAACGCTTTTGACCAACAGCAACGTAGATGCAGTAGAGCTTCTTGGTCTCGTCGTTGCCCTGGTTCCAGCGCTTCTGGTTCAACATGGCATCAAGTGCAACGGCAGTCTTTCCAGTCTGACGGTCACCAATGATCAACTCACGCTGACCACGTCCAATTGGCACCATGGCGTCGACGGACTTGAGACCGGTCTGCACTGGCTGGTTGACAGACTTGCGGGGAAGGATACCAGGGGCCTTCATCTGAGCACGGCGGCGCTCCTTGGTCTTGATTGGGCCCTTGCCATCGATGGGGTTACCGAGAGCGTCGACCACACGGCCGAGGAGCTCAACACCGACTGGAACGTCGACAATTTCTCCCGTACGCTTGACAGTCTCGCCTTCCTTGACCAGTCTATCAGTACCGAAGAGCACAACACCGACCTGTCCAGCTTCGAGGTTCATGGCCATGCCCTTGACACCGGAGGCGAACCTGGCATATGTTATCAGTCCAGCTCACGTGATCTCGTCATTTCCGTGGTCGGGACATACTCGACCAGCTCCTCAGCCTGGACATTGTTCAAGCCGTAGACACGGGCGATACCGTCACTGTGCGCCCATTAGTTTCCTCCTCGCTACCCGATGCATGTGCCATTGTTGTCCGCATACCCAACAGTGAGGACTCGGCCAGTCTCGGCGAGACCAGACTCCTCTTGCACGCCTCGGATTCTCTGTTCCAGGATGGATGACACTTCGGTAGGCTGTGCCTTGGTCTCTGCGGCATACCCGCGAGCGAAAGCAGTGGCGACGGCTGGGGTCGTTCGTTGCTACAAGTAAAAGAAGGCAAGTTAGCGCGCGATCCCTGAGAGCCTCGGGCGTGTCTGGACGACCAGCGCAGCTCGAATGAAGCTCCAAAACCACATCCGTTTGGTGCAGGGGGGCAGTCTCCGACCCATTGAGCCCATCTCTGGTGGTTTCGTGCGGCATTGGAGCTCGTGGGCAGGCGCGAGAGGGCGTACGTACCGCTGCAAATCTGCTGCTGGCGGAGATGGCACCGGCCGCGCGAGCGCTCGACCGGAGCGCGGTTCTGAACATTGTGATGGTGCTCGGGACGCTGCTGATGCGAAGTGCTGCTCCCTCAGCAGATGGAAGATGAAAGTGGGAGCGGAGAGGTGGTTGATGGTTGGACGAGGTTGAAGCTGTGCTCCTCTCACTCAAGTTCTTCCAGCCGGGACATCTCGGCGAGCACGGTCGACGCTTGGCATCCGACCGCATCGCTTCCACCCAGCTGACAACGCCTCAAACAACTTCACTTCACTTCTTCCACGCTTTGATTCGTATTGCCACAACTAAATTTGCGAGGCACCCGGCCGCTACCTGCAGCTCTAGGTCGCCATTTGCCGGCTCACAACAACACTCCTTCCCGCTGAAAAGGCAAGAGGCTCGGTTATCCCGGAATCATGGCACTCAACCTTGAGAAACAGCTACTTTTCGTATGTACGGCCTGATGGAAACCGTTAAACCAGGCATACTGACAAGCGTTACAGTATGGATCCTATCACCACGATCCGGTGCGACTGGCGACTTCGTGCACGGCCAAGGAGCTGTACACTAACAGTCGCAGGTCAACGTCGGGATACACATCGTCTTTGTGCCTATATTGCTCCTGACCGGGTTCTTGTTTGTGAGTTACATTGGGCGAGCGTGCTCGACTCGACTGACACCCACAGGGCACAAACACCCCAGCTCTACCATTTCCCGACTGGCTGACAATACCCAACCTGCCACCGAACCTCGGCACGATTGCTTGCCTATTGTACTTATCGTTATATATTTTGATGGAGCCTGTCGCTGGCGCCATGCTAGCACCCCTGCTACTTGCCGGGACGGCGTATGCGAATCACCTGACTTCGACCTACGGGATGCAAGCCAACTACATCGCCATCGGAGTTCATGTCGCATCATGGCTGGTTCAGTTCATCGGTCATGGTGTGTTTGAGGGTCGCGCCCCAGCACTTCTCGATAATCTGGTCCAGGCCATCTTCTTGGCACCTTTTTTCGTCTGGCTGGAGATCCTCTTCGCATGTGGCTACCGACCGGAACTAAGATCACGCCTCGACTCAGCTATCGAGAAGGAGCTCAAGAGGTTCAAAGCGCAGAAGGAAGCCAAAAAAGCTAGCATGACAAACGGCCATGCCAAGTGATTGTATCGCATACTCGGATCAGATGGCACAGACGGACCAGAATGGTAATAATCAGTTTGAGCGACGGATTAACCTGCACGAGATTGACGATCAGGCAAGCAGACTGCTTTGTGAATGTTCACATAGTTTATCGATACGTTTCTACAGACGAGCTGCATCATTGGCGGTCTATGACTTCGCCCGTAATGTGCAGGCTGTATAGTCGCCTCCGGCAGCTGAGGTTGGCGTCAAGGGTTGGAGGATATTCTGAAGGGGTGCCAATTGCGCCCGATGATGCGCGCCCCAAGGTCTACACCCGCGCGCATTGAGTCCAAAATCTAGCACTGGGCTAGACGGCGCAATTGCGAACTGCGTCGTGCAAATGATGCGTTGATGGATGACCCGCGGAGAGGCATTCCGGGGAGCTTGGAATACATCGATTGTCGCTGGGACGGCGCCGCAAGTGGGTTGGGCGAGGAGTGCTGGCTGTGGAAATAGCATCTGGTAGTTTGTGCATATCCTGCCATTCCGAATGCTTGTGCATCGTATGCTAGCGCCTGAGAGGCGGTCGTCTCAGCGCTACTTCCGGCACGGCTATGTTTCCCTCTGCACACCAAGTGCTCGCGAAGGGTCAGCGTGGCAACAATTCATTGAACTCCTTGTACTTGGCCACTCTTCTCCATCCGCGGCCTCCAGTCCCGAATATGCTGATAAGGACCACCCTCAATAACAACATCCTTCTCGTCTGCAGTCCTTCCAAGCACTGTCCCTTGTAGCCTGCTATCGTCGCCCGATTTGCTGTGCTTCTTCTTGAGCGCAGTGAAGAAGTCATCTTCCTTGACAACGCTACCGCCAACTCCAATCAACGGCGCAGCTCCGGGAGCGCTGAGATCTTTCTCTAGCCCTGCCACTCTTTTGATCTCCCTATACTGACTTGAATCATACCACTTGGTGAATTCCTTGACGTCTCTCGTGTCTTCCTCATCGCGCTTCCTCTTCTCTGCCGCGACGCGCTTCTCTCCTCCTTTGGGTATTTGCGCCATTTCTGCCAGCGGTACGCGCATGCGCTCTTTCCATGCCTCTTCCGCGGCTCCATCGAGGGGGATCAGAACTCCGCAATCTGACAAGGCCATTCGTACGTCTGTAAGTGTCGGAACCGGGTCATTGTGGCTAGATAAAGCATGTTGTGCCGTGGTCGAGGCTAGTAGGACAAGATGTCTTTCGGCGAGATTCGTCAGGGTATCAAGCACAGATGGCTTCGTGCTGTGGAAGCCTGCGGCGCGCAGAGTGTGAAGGATGACAGGCCGCAGAAGCGCGCGATGAAGATCGTGCGACTGCGACATGTTTTCGATCGTTGATTTGAACTCTGCTCCAGTAATGCTATCGAGGGATCATTGTCGGTCGTGTTGAAGCTTCCGATCAAGCGGAGAGGGTCGCGTCGATGGAAGTGCACGCGGCAAGCTCACATTCACTTGCCAAGTGACGTCGACTTGCCAAAGCACCGCTCTCTCGGAACAAAAAGGCGGACGCGAGCTACTCCGAAGCATAATCTTCCATTCTTACTCGCGAGAATCAGCACAACATGAGCAAAATGGACGTAAGTGGCTCATCATGCATCTACGACGTCTAACACGAACTGACACTTTGGCCTTAGACCTACAAACTCTACAGTGAGACTGCTTCCAAACTTATGAGCTGGAGCCTTCACTGATATCTTTCAGATGCTGCAACCTCCGGCTACCTGGCGTTGCAGGCTCTGCCGTTGCTGGTCAGCCCCAAATTGATTGTCAATATGTTGGCAGCCGAGCCTCGACAGATCACCGAGGTTGAGACTTATATGCTGCGGGCTCTCGGCTTCGCTCTTGTTGCACTGGCTGCCTTTACGCTGCTTTTGAGTGGACTGTTACCAGTCTCGCCTCCGTCAGCGTCATCGGGCGACACGACTGGCGGCGACAATCCTTACGTATGTCAAAGCCTGCTCGGCTTTTGCTGTACTTCACTGACACGGCATGTAGGGCTATCCAACAGCGGTGACGGCCACGATTTACCACGGTCTTTCGGCTTTCTATTTGTATACCCAAATCACGTATGGATTCAGCTTTGGGTTCGGAAGTGGCATGCTGCTCAGCTCGGCACTCTTCTGTGAGTGACTTGTGAAAGCACCTCACGCTAAGTCGTGTGCTAATTCCCTCTAGGTTTTGGTGTTTTCACTTGCTTGTTTGGTAATGAGCGAAGCAGCGTCAGTAAAACGACAGGCGCGGACAAACGAACGTCCAACTTTCCATTCACAAACGCCGAGAGTGCTCGCGAAAAGAAGAAGGAGAGCAAGAGGAAGTCTGTGTCCTCGAGATTCAGGTAAAGTATGCCGCAGCATGAAAGATTCATGACTCTATATTATGCAGCGAGACAAACTACGTGTCTCCAACGCTCAGAAATGCTCCAAGCCTCGCGCGTCCGTATATTCCACAGCAGTCCTACTCCGACGCTGCATTGGCTGGTGTGTTTTGCATGCTCCTAATTCTTTCTCGCTTCTCGTACTCAGCCATCTGCCCAGCTAAGTAGTTGTCGTAAGGGTCATCATCTCCGTCAAAGCCGCCAGACATGCCGGTTGGAGGCGGTGAAGGTGTGCGATGTGCATGAGGTCTCTCAGGTGTCTCCGAGCTTGGTCCGTCCCGTTTCAGAGGAGCGGGCTTCTGTCGCCATTGCGGTTCTCCCTTTGTCCAGCTGAATTGCTTTGCTGATTCCACATCTTGGACCATGGCGTCGCGGACTCTGTCGTCCACATTTCTTAAGATCTGCTCATGTTCCGCTTGCGCAAGCGACGCCTCCATCACGCCCTCGAGCAATATCTCCTTCAATTCCCATTCTTCGCGCTTCTGTTGCTCCAGCTCATCGACCTGCTTCTTCAGCTCCTCACGCGCTGTGTCAGCCCAGTACACCTGCCGTCGCAAAAGCCGCATCAGCTGATCAGCGGAAATACTACTTTCCCACGCAGTGAAGTGTATGTCAGGCGGATAGTGAATCATAAAGCCGGGCTGTCCAGTGATAGGGTGATGTGCCGGTATATAAGTAATGTTGTCGTTCGCTGGGGATGGGTCGACCAGGTTCCCGTCCTCGTCAAGTGTAGGGCCTATGTCTTGCACAGGTTGTCCTTTGGTATTGCCATTGCTCTTAGCCTTCAAGCCCTTGCCTTTACCTGTCGTCGGAGCAGCCGAGTCAGCTGCAGAGCCTCGTGCAGGTTCTGGCTCGTGGACAGTCCGCATATGCTTCGCCAGAGCGTCGGATCTAGTAAACGCCTTGTCGCATTCTGTCGCGCAGGTTAGCTGCCACGAACTCTGCGCCCCGATCAAGAACACTCACCTGGCAATTGGCAGTAATAGGGCTTCTCCTTGGTGTGGCTTCGCATGTGCGCTTTGAGCGCATATCCGCTGGGATGGTTGCTCGTCTTTCGTTGGCATTCCCCCCATTCGCAAACATACTTGGTCTTCTTTGGACCACCTGTCGCGCAGTGGGTTCCTTGCACATGCTTTACCAGCTCATCGTTGTTCTCTGCGGAGCCAAATGTACAGTCCTTCCACAGACACTGGGTCTGCGCCTGCTCGCGCAAGGTCCACTCATCATCGTTAGGCGAGCCAGGCGCACTGCTGTAGCCGTCGGAGGACACACTGATATTGTCGTCATCCTCTTCTGGATGCGGAGTCGCCGCTTCAAATGTCGCCAAAGAGGAGAGACCGATTTTACGTCGTTTAGCTGGCGGCTGGTCCGCATCCATGTGCGTATTATCGACACTGGGTCGCGACGATGGTCCGGGCGTGCTGAGTCTCTCTTCAGCGTCAGAATCGACGGACGGGGGATCCGACAGGTCGGACGATGCGGGGGAGTCAGCCATGGCGATGAGATGTTACGAGATTCCGTACGCGTGTAGTATGCGTGAGTTGTGTTGGAAGATGAGGTGGAGTTGGTGGATTTCAGGTGAGCCCACGTCAGGCTCCCCTGCAGCAAGTGCACGCGCGGTCGTTCCCGCTTCTTCACATGCCAATGACTAACTTAGCACGACCTGATCAAAATCTCCAACTCACATTCGAACATCTAGAGACATGGCACAACCCCCGTCGATTGACGTGCTCCTCAATCTGGTGCCCGAACGACCACAATTGGTCCAAGACAAACTGCAGGCTCATCCGGAGTTGGCTCCCAAGCAAGACCATCACGGCTACAGCCTGGTGCACGCATCTGCATCGTACGGCCATGTTGACCTTCTCAAGGCCCTGATCAAAGACCTTGCTGTCGATCCGAACATCAAGGATGAAGACGGCGAGACGGCCTTGTTCAGTGTGGAGGAAGTTGCGATGGCGAAAGAGCTACTTGAACTTGGCACTGACCCAGCTCTGCGCAACAACGATGGCCAGACCGCTGCTGAGAAGCTTGCGGATGACGACGAGCAGCCTGCGGTGGCTGCCTATCTGCGAGAAGTCTCAAATGGGTCTGCACCACACAACAGCGATGCTCAATCTCAGTCGGTGCAAAATGGTCATGGTGCCGAAGCCTTGCGTCCACCTCCTTTGCCCGAAGGACTGCAACTGAACATTGGCACCATGATTCCTCCTGAGGAAGAAGCAGCCGATCCAGAGTTCCGAAGACGAATCGAAGAACTGGCGGCGCGAGACGATTTCGAGACCGAAGATGCTCAGCGCGAGCTGCGTGAAATCATCGCTGATGCTCTTTCGGGTACTGCTACAGACTCTCAGGCACCGCCTGCATCCAGAAGACGCATGGACTGATCGGCCCAACATTGCATACGACCACGACCTTCTTCGGAGTATTACGGATAAACTTTCGTTCCTATTGCCAAGACGATGGCAGAAACCCCAGCCTCTCGCGCAGCAACGCGCTCTGATCAACATGGATCCCGCCGTCCCTTACCGGCCGCTGTGCTGCTATCTTGCGGCATTGCATATTGCCAGCCATAGCTCAGCTCGCTTAAATAGATCCAGCTCGCACGGCCATTGAATTGGACAAGAACAGCCTGAACAGGCGCTCGGTTCAACATCAGCCGAGCTGCAACCACTCCTCAGACTGGGGATTCTTGCGGGGTATACGAGTGAAGGCGACATGCAATGCCGCTAAGACGGCTTTCAACCTCACAACGCTCATGTCCTAGTTGCGGAGCATGTGGTGACTGCGTTGGTTGATCAGGACCACTCATGGCAGGTATGCGAGTGGACCCGCGAAAGCTGGTTACTAGCACGTGGCACGCGGGCACAGCATTGAATTTCCTTCTATACCCTCCTCCTCTGCGATCCATCTTCTATTTTGTGCCCAACTCTTCATGTGTTCCATCCGATTTTATCATCACTGAATCGGCCTCAAAGTGTTGACGTCGCCATGACCATCTTCAAGAAGCACTCGCTTCGCGCGGGGAACACAACGCGGACCAAAGCTTCTGAGCTCTCACTCAAGCAGTCGCTCTATCCATTGGCCTTGATCACAGTCTTGTTCTTCCTATGGCAAGAAACACCGCCACGTTGCAAATTAGGATCATAATTGACTTGTTGGAATTCATCGAACAGGGGTTTTAGCTACGGGTACGCTAGTTCAGACGTTCGCTCGTCTTCGTCATCGCCCACTGACATTCGACGAAACCCCTAGGCTCCTCGATACGCTCAACAAAGTCAGTAGTGAACTTGCGGCAATATGTGGCAAAAACTGAGCGAAGGACAGCATTTCCAAAACACACTCGGCATCACCAAAGCACGATCCAGCGGGTAGGGAGCCAGCTTGCATGGCATTTGCAACAGTTGCACATAAGCTGACGGTCATTATCTGCACGAAGCCTCCAAGCCGCGTACTTTGGAGCATATCCTCTCGCCTCTCTCGGCCACGCCAACTGGCTTCTGCGCCATTACGGATTCAAGATCGTCTTCATTTGGGGCCTGTTCCTATAGTACGACAAAAGCGTTGATATCATGATCACATTTCTGACTTTTAGTAGTGGGGTGGGTGCTCTCATCGCGTGGCCATGCATCCTGTATCGATCCTTCGGAGGCTTCTGCGCTGCAACCTTCATCATTGGAAATGGCCTCGGTTCATTGGAAACGGCAGCGAACCCATACATCACGATCTGTAAGTGCGATGGCTTTTCGCCGATGAGGTGCAATGGACTAATGCTTATCACCTGGCAGGTGGACCTCCTAGGTACTCTGAGCTCAGAATCAACTTTTCGCAAGTATGAGATCTTGATGCGGAAGCCGTGCTAGGGTTTTCCTCATTTTCTGACTTTACCAGGCATTCAATGGCATTGGCACCGTTGTTGCACCCGTCTTGGGTTCCTACGTTTTCTTCAAGGTACAACTCATCTGAATGTCTGTTAAGACCCACCGCTGATGATGTTTGATTGATAGAATACTGGGGACAACACAGACTCTCTCAAGAGTGTGCAATGGGTCTACTTGGCCATCGCTTGCTTCGTATTTCTGCTCGCTGTAGTGTTCTACTTGTAAGTTCGAGAGATGGAGCGTATTTCGTTCAAAGCCTCGCTAACGCTTCTCCAAAGCTCCCGTGAGTGCAGTGATCGGAACACGTCCCCATGCATTGGCATTCACGATCCCATAGTGGCATCTACAATCCTCAGCCCAGCAAGAGATGCAAGATAATGGTAAAGATCGATCTGGTACATATGCTAACCTGATACCGCTATATCCCAGCCTTGCCCGAAATCACAGACGCAGACATGGCATTCCAAGCCGAAGAAACTCACGCAAATGCCGCAGTCAAACCGTTCTGGCAGCAATATCGCCTGTTCCACGCCGCTTTTGCTCAGTTCTGCTACACCGGAGCACAAGTTGCCATCGCAAGCTATTGTACGTCGAAATTATGGCTCATACTACGCACATGCTAATCGAAACTCTCGTCGCAAAGTCATCAACTACGTCGCCGAAACGACAGACTACAACGACTCCCAAGCGGCCCAACTACTCGCAGGCGCCCAAGGAGCTTTCACCGCAGGCCGCTTCGCAGGAGTCTTCATCATGAAATATGTGAGACCTCGCTGGGTCTTCTTAGTCTATCTCAGCTTGTAAGTCCTCTTCCGCAGGCTCATGCCGCACGGCACTTCTCACGAAGCAGGAATTTCACTAATGAGCAAACGCACAGGGCAATCGTATTCATCTCGCCCTCAATCGGCGTGCACGGAAACGCAGGTCTGTATCATCCATCCCATGCTCTTCTAAGACCACCGCGAGACAAACAAGAACCTCTTATACTGACTCTCCCCCAACAGGAATAGCAATGCTATACCTTACGCTTTTCTTCGAGAGCATAATTTTCCCTACCATCGTCGCGCTCGGCATGTGGGTTCCCTCCTCACCATCCTCCCATCCCAACACCCCACTAACCAACCATCTTCCCCAGGCGCGGTCTAGGCAAATACTCCAAACGCGGCTCCGGCTTCATCGTAGGAGGAGTCGCAGGAGGAGCCGTCGTCCCTCCCGCCCTCGGAGGCGCAGCAGACGCCTCGTCCACCGCCCACGCCATGTCTGTCCCGCTGGCATTCTTCGTGCTCGCCTGGAGTTATTGCTACGCGGTAAACTACATTCCGGCATATAGGGATCCCATCGATATGTTGGGTCAAGCCGACATCGGATTACGAGACAATCCGACCGTGAGCGATGAAGAGAAACTCGGACATGGAGAGAACAGCGACAAAGAAGCAGAACTTGGAAAGCACGAAGTCGTGCATCACGAGTCGGCTACACCAGAGGTCACTGAGATGAAGAGATGAATGAACGAAGGATGATGATAAGATCTGGCGCACAAGTCTGATTGGTTTGCAATGGCGTCGCCATCTCTATGTATGTCCATCGCATGCTCAACAGCATCAATTTTTGGACATATAAGCTACGAAATTTTGAAACGTATATCCTCGTCTGTGGTGTTTGTTTTGATACAAAAATCTTTTGTTCACCTTCTCGATCACGCAGTCGAATTTGAGCTGGGCCGAGCTAATCCTCTTTGCTTCCCTTCATTCTCTACACTCATTCCCAATTTGTTACCCAAAGTTCACATCGCCCCCTGAACACCTTGCTAAGTAAGCAGCACTCAAAAGCAAAAGATGGAGGATAGGAATATCCAGCAGTCGTCTCCAAGGGACTGCATTCGTTCTGTACAGTGCTCTCCTTGTAGAGTCGAGTCTGTGTCATTCAATGGCGGCTCTTCTGGCCTGTCATCATCATCATCACCGCGGTTATGCCTGGGCCTCAGTCGAATTCCCGTTCTTGGTATCCTTTGTCGTGGAACCTGGACATTCGGTCAGCATCTGCAAGCGAACTTTACTGTAAAGGGCGGACTTACAAATATTCCTCATAGGTCATGCCCCGCCAGACCTTCTCCTTCGTCCCATCCGGGAGGTTATTCACCATATAAGGGTTGGGTTCTGGGGTCATTTCTGACCAGACCTTGAAGAGGTGACGGAAATAGCAGGTTTGCGCTGCTGGGGTGAAGTACTGGTCGCGGAATTTCGCGGCTGCATTGTCTGCGATTCGTTTCGCCTTTTTGTTGTCTGCCAACAGATTGTCCATGGTCTGAGGAAGGTCTCTCCAATCACTTTCGCAGCGCACGTAGTTCTGGTTGGGACCGTCTGCGTCGAGCAGATGGTACAGATGTGTTGTATAAGTCAGAGGGTGGATGATAATGGTGGAATGGCAACTCAGCAAGTATTTGAGTCGTCCAGACCATGTCGTGCCTTCCGTGTGCACGGCGAATTTGTATTTGCAGTGATCAGGCATCGCTATCCTCCACTTCATTGCCTCCTCGTCATTTACGTCCTCGGCCACTCTGTGCACATCGGACCAGCTCTTGTCCTTGCTCTGCTCGATCAAAGCCACTCTGATCTGCGGGTTGAAATCCGTTGTCCCTCTCCATACTAATTTTGGTGTTTTTTGGTTGTAGTCGTTGTAGAAGTCGATGGCCTCGCGCTGGAAGTCTCCGTATGCACCGGCCACTCGAGGATATGCCCAGAAGTTGAAGTCAGGTATGAGCCAGACCTGCTCCATCGCCTTGTCATGGATATCTCGATTAAAGTTCCAGACGGTTGTGTTGGGATGTTCCTCAGTCAAGTCGATCTTGTCATTAATTTTGATGCTGAACTCGATGTTGGGAATCTTTTCCCGTGAGCCAACGATGGCCCGGTGGATATTGTGTAATGTGGCATGTGATCTCTCCTTCCAGTGCAAGAAGTGGTTCAGGCCTCGCGACTCAATGATGTACAGCTGCCCGTCGTAGATCATGGCCCGCAGGCCTCCATCGCCGCTCCACTTCAAGCCATAGTTCTCTTCTGTCAACTTCGCACCTGGGCCCAAGCGGTCCTGCCAGTACGAACGCGATCGATCGATCTCCTTGTACAGGTCAGGAAATGCCTGTTCACACTGGGCGAGTGTAAGGGAGTGGTCGTTGCGGTCGCGATCGGCGTTGAATCTCCACGAGCTGGTCGAAGCCGTGTCGGAGTAGGATATGGGCGGAGCGTAGGATGAGGCGTAGGAGCGCGATTGTCGGAAGAGGAGGAAGATGACCGTGGCCGCTACCACCGTAGCCAAGAGGGTGCCTCTGCAGGTTCGGAGTGGTGAAGACATGACGGCGCCGCGGCCATGCGAGCTGTCGAGTGGTTTAGTCGGGAGCCGTGCTGCCTCGCCAGGACGCGCGCACAGGCTCGCCGCGCATGAAACGAAGGACAGAAGAAGGAGGAGGAGGGAGCGGACAAGAAGGAGGAGAAGAAGATGGCCTGCACATGCACGAGTCGCAGCGAGAGAGTTGAGCTGCAGTAGATGCTCGAAAAGGAGAGCGCTACCTACGCAGTAATGCAACGCGTGCTCGCGCAGGGGCCCATTTCCACTCCACTCTGGACCTCGGATGACATTCATTCGCATTGAAACAACTCCCACCAACCATGCCCACCAATTCATGACACGATGAGCGCGCCCACCTCCGCTGCACCGCCGCGCCCGGTGCTGCCCGCCGGCAAGGCCGTCGACATCCTGCAGAACGCGCCCTCACAGCTCTACGCGAATCTGCATCCCATCCTGCTGCTGTCCATCCTCCCCATTGCCTTTGCAAGTCTGGTCGCCGATCCCGTCAACACGCTCCTCGGCCTGGCACCCACCACGCTCGTCCTCCAAGCCATCTACTGCGTCGTCTGTCTCCCGCATACCGGCCAAACCACGCCCGCGAAACCGAAGCCAGGCCAAAAGACCAAATCCTCGAAGCCCGCCCAAGACATCTGGGCGAAGCTCGTGGTATGCTTCGTCCGATTCCCACCCTACTACGACTGGACTAGCTAGCTGACCACGCAACAGCCCGCCGTCCTCTCCCTCGTCCTCACCTTCTTCCTCACCGCGCCCCTCCTCTACATCATACTCATCCTCTTCGGCGCACCGCTGGTGTCCCACCTTCCCCACACAGGCCTGCTCGCCGTCCACCTGGCCCTTCTCACCACCCCCCAACTCTACTACGTCCACGGCCTCGACACCACCGCATGGCTTCGACTAGCGAGTCTCCAACAGCCCTTTGATGAAGTCTACGGCATGTCGTTAGGTGCTTGCGCCGGAGCCTGGTTGGGCGCCATTCCCATCCCGTTGGACTGGGATCGTGAATGGCAGAAGTGGCCTGTGACCATCATATGTGGAATGTATGCTGGCGCAGTGGTGGGGAAATTGGCGGGGGGATATTTACTAAAGGGATTGAAGACCAAAATGTCATGATGGGTAGAAATGCAAAAAAAAAAAATTGAAAAAATGAAAAAGATATGAGCTTGCCGAACAACCAGATCTTGTTCGAATCAACGAGTTCAGATGCATGCTCGGATCCGTGATTGTACATCCCATAAATGCTTTCGTTATGTGTCGTAAGCGTCCCTCCGCCGTCGTCTATATGCACGAAAAATCCTACACTCGGTCCTGCTATGCACAAATTTATTACCGTCCATACCTTACAAACATTCGGGTTTCGTCATTCATGTACATCTGTTCAGATTAACCTCTGTCGTGTCGAGACTAGATTCACCATAGCATAGCTGCCCCGATCAACGCTCCAGCAACGACTGTGAGCCCGACGCCAAGATAGCCAGACTTCGGAACAGCGCCCGATTGCAATCCTGGCTGATTAGCAGAGCCACCACCATTGTTGGATTTGGGGGCCCCAGTCTCGCCTCCGACTACTTCGAAGGATGTGATAGTCGATTTCTGGCCGTTGGGGAGAGTCGTAGTCCAAAATCGGACCTGACTGACTGTGCCCCCTCCGGGTTGATATGTGACGACTGCAACATCGCCGCGGGAATCAGTCGCCGTGTAGACACCGCCAGAAGTTGGTCTGTGGTCATGATTAGCTCATCTCTGCGTAGAGATCGCGTCGATAACTTACTTGGTCAGCACTACCGAGTCGCCTTGACTATCGGTGGTCGTGACCGAGTCAGGAGCAGACGTCACGATGCTTCCGCCTGAAGCAACGGTTACTTGCGAAACAGGTGCAGTCGTGACAACCTCCGAACCTTCAGCATTGGTCTGCGTTACAATGGTGACTGGCTGCTGAGTAGTGCGAACGACTGTTTGGCCTTCGTTATTCGTTGTCGTTTGTTCCACTGGTACCGTCGTTTGAGCGGTAGTCTCAATGGCGGTAGTGGTGAGAACCACAGTGCTTCCATCAGCAGTTGCAGTGGTCGTGATGGGAACCAGAACACCGGTCACTGTAGTGGCGGGGGCGCTCGTATTTGGAACTACAATCAAGGATGAGTCCTGCTCGGGAGAAGAGGAAGAAGAAGAAGTCGACAGAGTCTCGGGTTGCACGGAGGTGGGAGTCGTCTGACCTTCATCACTGCTGCTCGTGGCCTGCACCGAGCCGGCTGTTGACGACAATGTGCGAGTAGCAACACTCGTGTCGACAACGACAATGGTAGAAGACTGCGCTTCGGAAGACTCTGCCGATTGGAGAGAAGACGACTGACCTTGGGAGGTAGGTAACGTGCTAGTCGCCTCTACCGTCTCCGTACTGACTTGCGTGGTCGTCTCAAGGTCAGTGACAATGGCCGAGCTGATCGTCGCGGATACTGTAGATACCGTGGCATTATCTTGACGCTTGCGCAAATAGTCTTTAATGACCGCATCTTGTTTCGCAAGGTCGACTTGCTGAGACTCCAAATTGGCGTCCTCGCCGTGCACTGCAGCGATGGCCTCGTGCCCGTCTTCGAGGACATCCTCTTGGTATTTCGGCTTCAGGTTGCTGTCGATCGCGGCCTTGAGGGATGCTCCAGACACGAAATCGAGCTTCTGCTCCCAGCTGACATCGTTGACTTCGGGCAGACTTCGAGCGTGCGCAATCGAGGCCAATGGCAAGGCGAGAAAACCGATGGAGCGAACGGACAGCAGCATCTTGATGAGTGGCTCGAAGCGCGAGTACGCGAAGAAACGAATGTATTCGAGCCCAGCTTATAGCAACTGTCAATGCTGTCAGCAAGCCATGTCTTAACAAGAAGGGAACGAGGTCGATAAGATGGCCCGGTGTGAACGCACTCCCACCCGGGGGGCTGGCCTGATGAAGTACGACGACGACGCCGCCTCGGCTGCCAAGTTTGGCGTCCCGGAGCTCCAGTCCTGGCGGGCTGACTAGAGTTTCTGTTCGAGATCTAGAATAGAAGCGAACGCTTTTCTGCACTCCTGTCGGGCCGGGATGCAGTTTGTACGCGTGCGAGCGGTACAGTATGTGTCGAGTCCGTCGCTGGAAACTAGTTCATCGCCACGCCGTCCACAGAGTGGCAACAACGACATAGAGGCCCGGCAGGCAAGTGGAGAGCACTTGCGCATCCCGGTCAGCCATCGATACGAGCACCCTCAGCATCCTCACGTATAGCCTTTCCCAGCCGCGGGCAATGAGAAGATCGACAGCTTGCCACCAACGTGATGAGAGTGGCTTCGAAATCCTGCTTCGCTGACGACGACGCTGGTGATGCCAAACAGACGGGCGTGTTTCAAGTGACGAAGCCACGCCGTAACGGAGCCACGCTTCACGACACCCGTTCATTGCTTGATTGGCAGCTGTAGACACTGACAGACGGCTTGCATGTGCTCGAGCTCGAGGCTCGAGCTTACCGCCATTCTGGCTTTTTTGGAACCTGGCTCCCTGCCTGCTGGGCCAGAATGGCCCACAGCAGATCTTCCTTGGGCTCTGACGGAACACGAAAGCTGTGGTGACCCGCCCGGCATGGCGGTCTCGTCTTGTCTCAATTGGCAACCAAGAGCCTCCATCCGGCTGCACCTCAGAAGACGGGCACGAGTCCTGCCACGCATGCGAGATACTTCAGAGCGAGACATATGCTCGTGAGCATCCAACGTATCCCAGCCAGCCTTTGGTACCTTTCGTACTTCTTCAACTACACATCTGCATGCTGCACTGCGGCCGTCTATTTTTACGCAAACGCACACGGCCACAACTCCAGCCAATCATCACTGACTGCAGGTAAAACAAAATTCGTACCTGCTACTCTCAGCCTTGGTCGGGCGCGCGGACGCAGGAAACGAATCGATCGCGGTCATGTACAGGTGATGGCCGCAAGTGGTCCCATCGTGCGTCAATTCCTTCATCATTATAGACATAGTTTATCAATGAGAACTGGTTGGCGGAAACAGCGTCCAGTTTCCGCGAATATAACTGTCCCAGACTCCTCCATCTGCTGAATAGCATCATCGTTTCAACGCAAATACACTCACATCTTTTCCGCTGTCGTCAAACTCCACTCGGGACCAGAAACACTGTCAATGTCTACTGGCCGGCTCGCTGTCCTTCGTTCTCTGCTGCAGAGTCGGGTAGTCTGGGTGCCTCTCGCCACCCACTACCATTTGCACTCACAGATTGCGTAGCTTCGACGGAATCTGTCGTTTGCTGTGGCGTGCTTACTGCACCTGTTGGTTGTCCTGTAGTGCCTGAAGCGCCGCGGCCTCGTTCAAATGATCGGTCGCGTCCAAGGGCCCTGTCTTCATTCGGAGTACCAAGGTCTTGCTTGCTCTTGTTTCGCTCGTGACCTCGTTCTGGAGTCCTAGCGCGCTTTTCCACGTCCTTATCCTTTCGCTCCTGAATCTTGTTGCGCAACCAGGACATTGGCCCCTTTCGCTCGCGTTCCGAGTCGGAGAAGACCGTGTCAGAGGCAGTAGTAGGCTGTGTTATGGGAGTTTCAAACGATTCGGGGTCCTCGGAGATGGGATCAGTGGCGACAGCGGACAGAGGCGGAGGTTCTTGAAGACTTTTGCGCGGTTGCGATCCACCGCTGCCTATGGTCGATCGAGACATGGCATTCTCTCTCCCTGACGTTGCGCCTAGAGCATTGATGCTGCTAGGTGTTGATGGTTGCTCCAATTTGTTTTGTGTACGTGAAAACCTCCAGCGGCTCCTTTTCTTCTTTTCCGGTTCTTCGGTGGGTGGCATATCATCACCTACCAGATCGGCATCCGATTGATCAGTGTGGGAATGGAAGGAGTTCGACGGCGATAGAGGTGGCTTTAGCGCAGAGTCCGGAGCGTTGCGCTGGGGAGTCCCTTGTGTCGAGTGACTTCCTGTTGGCGGTGACTGCGCAGTTGACTCGGTGATTTTTTCGTCAAGCCTTTCCAAAGGTGGTCCAGCAGGCTGCACAACTGCTGGCTGCCCTGAGAGCTTTTGTGGTGCATCTTTGGAATCCTCATGCAACGAGTGACTCGAAGAGTGTGCGCTTGAGAGGGCAGAGCCGGGAACACGCTTCTTCTGAAGCTTGTTGGGCTTCCGGCCCTCTCCATCACTCCCTGGAGACTGCTTAAGAATGTCGAGAAACTTGCGACTCGAAACTGACGTGGCTGTAGGAGTGTTTGATGCAGACCGTTCGGCAGTACCACCCAGGTTACTAACGCTCACGGGTGACAGTAAAGGCGCGGTGTCTTTGCGAGGCGTTTGTTGATCGGCGGTGCTATCGCCAGCGATGTTTGCCATTGGTGTCGTTGCTTCGCTGGACGACGCAGAAGTCACCTTCGGCGGTGGTGGAAAGACGGGCGCGGTCGCGGCAACGGGGGTGTTCTGAACAGAGCTGTGAGACTCCGAGTGCGGTTGCTGCTCCATGGTACTGTGCACCTGTTGAGGCTGACCCGAAGCGTTATCAGGAGCTCTCGGAGTGGATGGGTCGGAGGAGTCCCTTTCGCGTGGGAAACGGGGTGACTGCGCGCCGCCCACACCCCGTCGTGACGGCACAGTGTTACTCCGATTGACACCAGTCGTGGGTGTCCCTGGCGCAGGAGAGCTTGCGGCTGGTGCATTTTCGGATCTCTTGCTATGCTTGCTGGAGACGGAGACGTTCCGGCGGATGCTGCCCCATTTCCTTACGCTCTCGGCAGCGACACTTGAATTGGAACTCGATCGTCCAACCGTCGTCTTCGCGCGCACGGGAGTCGTGGGTGAACCTGCAGACTTGGGGGGTGCGCCGCTCTGCACTTCCCGCACAGTCTCCGGGTCTGCAGCAGTCCCTTGCATGCCGATGAGGAAGCTGTCTTGATTTTCTATCAGGAATATCAGAACGTCTTGACTGAGCCGGTATTCACGTGGCGCCATATCGTGCTGCGGGTGGTTGAGGATTCCGGGCTGGAAAATGGCTGCAAGGTTAGGAGTAGTCATCTTGTTCAGATCAGATTTGCTGGCGAAAACCGCCAGAAGATCGAGAATATAGAGCAATAGCTGGCGGTTCAATGGCGGCAGCTCCGTGATGAGAGCTTGATACGCGCGGATTGCCGCTTCGTGATTGAACTCGCCATGGCTTGGACTTTGCGACTCCAGAGCTCCGACAGCCTGCGCTTGGTGATTTCGCAGAGGATCGCGAAACCGTTGGTAGAATTCGAGGGGAATAATGGGCTCTGGCAACTGATTGAAGTAGCGGCGTAGAATGTTGGCAGCATCGTGCACGGTGTAGCCAGTCCAGTCCAGACCTTTACCGTACCTGTCCGGACTATCAAAAGCTACCTTAAGCTCTTTAATGCGCTTCTCGCTGCCCGCCAATCGAAAGATACCCTCGACGTCCGTAGCTGGCCTCGGCGTCAGTATGATTCACGCTGAAGGGTAAGGTGAAGGTACCTTTCTCCTTGAGAAACACGCCACACTTGGCTACCACAATGGGCACGTAGCCATATATGTAGCTCTGTCCCTCATCGTTGAATAAACTAATCGCGACGTTCGCGTAGCGGATGCTCTGCTGCAGAGGGACGCCGAAGATGCCTTGCGGAGCTGCTAGACAGCGTGGTCAGAGCCGAAGTCACGCGTGCGATCAAACGTAAAGAGGAGTGGGCAGCACTCATGGCGGACGCGCTCCCGGGCGAAGCGAAACCCACGAGGCAAAGCAAGTGGACGTGAGAACTCGCCGGGGTTTGTCGCATGGCTTGTCAGGCAGGACAAAGGCCATGACGCATGACTTCTGGGTGCAGCGTACCTTGATCCTGCGGCTTCTTGTCGCTGCGCTTGAAGTTCTTCCACCAGCTGGCCAAGTCCTTCTTCTCCTTGATCGACTCGGCCTGCACAGATCGCGGCGCTGCTCTGGGACCGCCTGCGCCAGCGAGAGCCGTCGACGGACCACTCGTGGTCATGCCTGGCGATGGTCCGGTAGGTGTCGCGACGCCGGCCTACTGCATGCGCGATGCCAGAGGCGTGCACGGGGAGGCGTGCGGACGACGAGGGAGGGCGCTGGCAGCTGCTCGTGGTGGCCAGACAGGCTGGGGCGATGGGGGAGGACGGGGACAACGGGGGCGCGTAGCCTCGTTTCGTCGCTGTCGTCGGCACGGCAGGCGTTTGTGCGCGGTGTCGCGGCGCACGCACTGTGAGCGGTAAAATGATGCGGGCTGCAGATAGAGCGGATGCGCAGTCGACGAGCGCGCAGCAACAAGCAAGCTGCGCGGCGGCGTGTGGCAGTGTGGGCGGGCGTCTGTTGTGTCTGCTGCCAGGCTCGAGCCGTGCAGGCAGGCAGGTCTGTGTGTTGCAACTTACTCCCGCGCTAAGCTCGTTTAGCGGACCCTGCTCTGGGAAACTTGATGCTCTGCTCTGCTGCTGCATACACAGCAACGAGCCGTCTTTGATCACGCCCCAAGCCGCGCTCTTTCTCTCGCATCGCCGTTTCATCGCACACCAGGGAGACGAAGCACCACAAACACATAATGGACGGGTATGCCGTTCTGCGCGCGTTCTTTCATGATCCTCGCTAACGATAGCCAAGTCTCAATGCGGCCGAGCAGCGCGAGCTGCAGACTCGACTCGAACGCAAGCAGATGAAGGACTTTATGAACGTGCGTCATGGCCTGCGGATGTGTCCCCAAGGCATGCAACTGATAGCACCAGATGTACTCGAACCTCGTCCAGCGATGCTTCAACGATTGCGTCAGCGACTTCACATCCAAGAGCTTGTCGAGTAAGGAGGAAGGATGCGTGATGCGATGCGTCGACAAGTTCCTGAAGAGCTCAGAGCGGTTGGGCGAGCGCTTTCAAGAGCAGAATGCGCAGATGCAGCAGCAGGGAGGGATGATGGGAAGATGAGCAGATTCTTGAAGCTGCGGTTGTACAACTACTTGATGTGCTCCAAACGGCCACCACGAGGGCGCTGCATTGCACGGCGCTGTTCGGGACTGACCCGAGGAATCAGTCGATTCTCAGCTCTACCGGCAATTCCAGGCATCATGACCGGTCTATGCTGGGCTGTATCCCCTGAGACAGAGGTCTCGGGGAAGCAGATATGCGTGATCTATGCAGCATACTGGACAGAACCAGCTAGCCTTAAGCCTTGGTCAACAGACCTCGGAGGCTGAGATCATACACGACATCCTCCACCTCCTTCACCTTGTACTTGATGCCGTCACTTCGCTTCCGTAGAGCGTCGTTCTTGAGGTTGAGAATCTGGAAGCCAGCGTGGACGTCTTTGATGAATTGGCTGATTTGCAGCGGACGCTGGTAGTCTCCAAGTGTGACTGAATTGCGAGCCAGCCGCGACAGCTCCTCGAGAAGCGAGATGAGTGCCAGCAGGTACTCCTCGATCGTCAAGTGGAACACATCTCGGTCTTTGACATTCACAGGCACGTTCATGATGCCTCCGACTTCTTCAATTGTGAGAAGTTGGCCGCTCTCAGTCTTTCCGAAGCCACCGAGAAAGCCGCACAGCAAGATGTTGAATGTCTGCAAAGTGTTAATAGAGGCCAATTGTGAGGCGAAAAGTGGAGCACTGACCGAGCTTTCGATTTGCCTCTGCCATGCATAATTGAAACGATAGTATGGATGGTTAGATGCTACCTGTGCCAATTGCTGGATCGTAGCGACTGCATTCTGAATGCTAGACTGTGCAGCCTGCACCGCGCCGGGAACTAGACATTGTGTCAGTAAGAAGGCGACTACCGTCGATCTGCTCACTCACGGTCTTGGGCGGTCGTCGAATGCGCTCTTGACAGGATGGATTGCGTGTTGCGATCTTTGAACTAATCAGCACAAGTCTTCTTGGGTCGTTCTGTGAAAAGCCACACCCTGCTTCTCAAGAGTTTGGACGATTTCCCTCAATTGCTGTTCACGGGTTCAGTAGGCGCGCGTTTGATCTTTGGTCACAAAACCTTTACGTCTTTGATTGCAGCGTCTGCATCAATCTTGCGCTGGAGATCTTCAAAGATGCCGGGCTGAACAGGCCCGTTCCCGGCGGAAGTGGCCATTCCGTTTAGCGTCGCTGTCTGGAAAGATGGTGGTAGGTGAGGATTAACAACGTGAGTTTGTCTTGACTTTGCTGTTTGACTGCTTCTCGAGGTTGTGCCGCTTCAATGTTGTAAGCAAACTTTGCTTAAGCATCCCTCAATAAGGCTGGCAAAAATTCACATGCGGCAGTTGCAACAGACACAGATGAATTGCCAACATTTTCTGAAATACAGAAACTTCGAAGTATTCAGATGCGACTGATCGTTCCCATGACATTCTACTCAAAATAAACGCACAGCCCGACTGATCTACCACCTTTGACGTCCATTCACTTGTTCTCCGCGGCGGTAGTGGAAAGTCACGCGGAGCGGGCGCTAGTGTCGGGCTGACAGGTTGCAGGGTCCCCAGCTTGTGATTTCTGTGGACTTGACACCTTGCTCCATCCGCATCCACGCTGCACCAATGCTTCCGCGGTAACGTTTTTTGATCGACAGCACGCAAGCTGTCAAGACGCTGCCATGGATGGATTTAAAGATCGCGGACTCGACGAGAGCAATTTCAGTGACGCAGGCGCTTTAGCAGCCGTCAAAGCATTCGATGCCTTTCCGAAGACGAAGCCCTCGTATCAGGAGCGAACATCGACAGGCGGCATATGGACAGTGACATTGATTGCGGCATCGATTCTGCTTGCATGGACCGAGGTCACTCGGTGGTGGAAAGGCGAGACTGCACACACCTTCGCCGTGGAGCAGGGGATCGGCCACGACTTGCAGATCAATCTCGATGTGGTGGTGAGGATGCATTGTGAGGATCTACACGTCAATGTGCGAGATGCCTCAGGAGACCGAATACTCGCAGGAACGGTCTTTCAGAGAGACCCGACGATGTGGGACCAGTGGTCACGCAATCGCAAGGCCCACGCCCTGGGCGCGACGAAGGAGGAGCGACTCGACTTGACGGGGTACCCAGGCTTTGCAGAATATCGGGAAGAAGACGTCCATGACTATCTCGGGACTGTGCGAAGGGGCAAAAAGTTCTCCAAGACACCCAGGCTTGCTAGAGCAGTTGAAGCCGACAGCTGCAGGATATTTGGCAGTATGCATGGTAACAAGGTGCAAGGCGATTTCCACATTACGGCTAGAGGCCATGGATACATGGAGTTCGGGGAGCATTTAGATCACAGTGGTGGGTGCCGCTGCTGGCAAGACGTTGTATATTGTTGGGGCGAGTACTGACTCTGATCACCAGCATTCAACTTCAGCCATCGCTTCAACGAGTTGTCATTCGGACCCTATTACCCCTCGCTGACGAACCCACTCGACAACACTTTCGCCACCACCGAAGAACACTTATACAAGTTCCAGTACTACTTGTCGGTCGTGCCGACAATATACACCACGGACCCCAAAGCGCTGCGGAGGATCGATAAATACCACGAATCTCCAACATCTGGCGAAGATGGGCTCGACCAACAGTCAAGGAGATACGGCAGGAACACAGTGTTCACAAACCAATACGCAGTCACGGATCAATCACATCCGGTGCCAGAGTCTGCAGTGCCGGGGGTCTTTGTCAAGTTCACCATTGAGCCAATACAGCTCACCATTGCCGAGACCTGGAGCTCACTCCCTGCCCTCTTCATCCGAATCGTCAATGTGGTGTCGGGACTTTTGGTCGCGGGCGGTTGGTGCTTCCAGATTAGCGAGTGGGCGAAAGAGGTATACGGGCGCAAGAACAGGCGTGTCGACAGCTTTGGCATGCTCAATGGCAATCACCATAGTGAGAAGCATGCTTTGTAGGTAATTTTGCTGAGATGTCTAGACATGAAGCTCAGATTTGGCAAGCGATTCTCTCGGCATCCCTGTAATCCTTTCTATCACTCACGATCTTGTAAGTCTAAGTCGCAGCGTCAGTGACTAGCTATAGGTGCTGTTACCCTACAATCAGCGAGCATGTTATCGCTACAGCTGTATTTATCGACCGTGCAAGAACTTCTTCCCAATGCACCGGGACCGCCCGTCACATATATCAGGCTTTGCTCGCAGCAACTTTTGCTTCCACGCGTGCCAGCCTGCTCCTTGCTCATCTCCCTCAGCGCGCCAGGTCACCATCGACAAGGCATATGCAGCCATGGACCTTTCCAAACCCAAGCAGCCCACCACTTTCCAGGCCAGAGCAAGAGTCAATTAACCTATCTTCTCCAAGAACCTTGACTGAGACGCAACAAGCCTTGAATACAGTCGAGGTCCGCGTCTGCTGTTGCAGCCTCGCCGCTCTCACGTCCTTTAGCCATGAATGAAGACAATTCGGGGTCGGCCTCTGGATCCTTCACGCCGCCGCGGAGAGTCCGAGCCTTCATGTTGGGCGACAATGTTTGACGTATGCCACTCTGCCTGGGGGCAGACAGCGTTGCTAGATAACAGTGATTCGAGTCGTCAGATGCTGGGTCAGAGCCAAAGTTGATGGCGGGCGACCAGTTCTCTTTATCAGAGTCTCCGCCATTCCTGCGTTTGGTCGTTGCTGAGCCCGAATGCTTGAATTTCGGCGGCAGGTGCGTGTGGCCTGGTTTTGCTTGAAGCCGACCAGATGAGGTGTGCGATCGCTGTAATGAGGAACGCTTGTGGCCAAGCTTCGATCGCTTTGCTGAGTTTCCGTGGCTGTCGGCAGGAGCATTGCGCTTGGCATTGAGTGGACCTAGTACACTTCGTCCTGATGCTGACCGGAGCAGCCCTATTGCCCCAGCCGCGGAGCCATGAGAGTCCTTCTCAGCCACGTTTTCAAGTTCAGAGCGCGCGTCTTTGTCGCACCAGAACTCCCAGGATCGCGAGTCCCGCGAACGCCCATTCATGGTGCGTTTGGCGCCGCCCATGGGCGTCCACTGGGCGGGGCTTGATATGCTAGTCGGCTCAGGCAGTAAGATAGACTGCTGCGGTCGTGGCGGTGACGGCGAGGAGGTGTCTTTGGTTGTCACTATGGCGTTTCCTTCTGAGTCCATTGACAAGCGGATGGCGCGGGGTCTTTTTGGCGCACGAGCTGAGCCATCGTCCGTAACAGGATGACCCGTAACATTCTCCGAAAAGCTGCGATGCAAAGAGGACGCACTTCGCCGGTTCGCCAGATAGCCTATCTGCGTTGGCATGGTCATTGATATGAGGGATGATGCCGAAGCTGTTCTCGGAAGAGGTGGTCTTGATGCAACATGCTGTGTTGAGGGCGGCGAGTTGCGAGGTGTCGTAGATTCCTGGATCACGCCTGCATCCGGTACATGGCATGGCCTGCCTGGATGACCGGTCGTTCGGGCATCAGTCTCTTCGGTCTCGAGGTCGTCGCCAAATCGTGGCACGTTTGCGTCCGCGACTGACGTGTCGTCTATGTCTTCGTGGCCGAGGCCGAGGCCTGTCGACTTCGACATATGATACTGTGCGATCTCGTGCGGGAGCAGAGGTCTACCGGACCTTCTCCTGCAGCTTTGCCTGCGGTTTTGAAACCAAATCTGTAAGCAGAATCAGATCGTGATCATACGCGTGCAGGCTGTTAATAATGCTGGCCTGGACCTCTTTCTCAGTTAGTGCTACCTGCTCAACGAGCTGCAGACGGGCAGGCTTGTCAGGCTTGGGATCTCTCTTATATGCAGCTTCAAGTACTGCCTGGTCATCGGGACTGTAGGCAGTAGGTTAGTCGAGCGAACGTGACGACCATGCTTTGAGAAGGCATGCCTGGTTCTCTTCCGTTTCTGACGTGCTTGTCGTTTCTCATCTACACTCGATGACAGATCATCTTGAGAGTTGTTTGGATGATGATCGATTAGATCGTAGTTCTCTTCAGCTGCACAGCTTGTGTTGTCCATCCCTTGTGTCTGTCAGGCGTGTTTCGTGGGAATGTTGTCGACGGGCGGAGGTTAAGACGCGCTGGAGAACGCGTTTGCGCAAAGCCTCTTGGTGGCTCCTGCTCTGCTCTTGCCTGTGGATCTTCGGCCAGCCTTCGCACGCCCTCAATCAAGCTCGCACCAACATGACCTTCTGCATTAAGTTGTGGTCTCATCTAGAAAAGTCGCATCGTGCCCACGACGATTGAAAACGATGTTCTAGGCTGATTCGTAATGAAAATTGGCAATAACTTCAGTACGATGCTGGGTAGCAACACGGCCACCCCGCGCTGCCACGTGACACTCACGCCCTCGTTCTTGGCCCCCCAAAACCTTGCGTACAGAACGAGCCAGCGCGGAAACCATCCTCTGCAGCTTCATCGATACTGCGGACTGTCTAGACTCACGCAAAATTCACATGGATGTCCGGAGACAGCTTTCAGAGCTCTGCACGTACGATTAAATACACATTATGCGTGACAGTGAGGAGTCCTTTGAGCCTTCATCTTCGCTAGACGACAATTACTCGCAGCTAATACATTTGCAGATGCCATACAGACTTGTTCCAGACGGGAATGGACACTTGCTTATTCACCACTAGATCGTTCTTGCTGTCAGTGAATGACCTCGTTCCCCACCCATCACCAGCCGTACAGCTACGAGTCCCAGTAGTCTGATAAGCCTGGATAGCTATCACCATTCAACCGATCTCCCTACATCTCAAGCTGAGATAGCGTCTCCAGCTGCATTGGCAGGCGGTCGAGCACAATTGTTGAGCCTGGTCGTCAAGTGATGCTACGCAAGAATCATCTCAAGACACTCAAGCCGAGGTCTCTCCAAGGCTATCAAACTGGCCATCATTCGTGACTTGACCCTGTCTGGGACCGGCTCCGCCTGATGATGGCACATTCTTCTCCTGCGCCGCATTGAGTGCCAAACGGCCGGGATCATTCTTGCCTCCGATATCTGTGGTAAATGACGCGTTTGGTGCACCGGAGTCGAATCCTCCCTCTTGAAGGTTCTGGCCTTTAGGTTGAGCTACGCTCTGTGCGTAAGAGGAGTGGCCATTGGCAATGGCATCGCGGGCACTGCCTGAAGCGCCAGCGCTTCCGAACTGTGTTGGCTCGGTGCTACGAGCTGAGCTGGATGTGGCCGAGTCTAGCTTCGTCGCATTTGAGGTGTCGGTGGTGTTCGTTGTAGTCGAGTAGCTCGGCTGAGAACTCGGGCCTCGCGAGTCAGAATTCTCTGCGAAGCTACCGCCGGCATTGACCGACTCGGCGGCAAGAGAGTCGGAGGTCACCGTGCCTAGGCCCTCGTTCTTCGGGCTGTTCTGGGTTGCTGGGTCGGTAGTGACCTGAGGGTATGTCAGCCATCTTCAATGCAATATCTGTGTACGAAGTCATTACTGACCTTCTGACCTGCAGATGAAGACATGATTTTGACAGATGTGCTTGCGTTGTGTATGGAAAGTGTGTTGGTAAGTACAGCCAAAGTGAATTGTTCTTGATACTGACTGCACGAGACAGTTCAAGCCTTTTTCTAGAGCGTTGCCTTCATTACGCTCTCATGACGCAAACTCCAAGCTGTTGACATCGAATGAGGTGTGGAGGGTCCTCAAATTTCATCACTACAAATCATCCCGCAGCCGCCTCGGAATCGGGCGAGCGACACACTCGCAATAATGCCCAGGGTCTCACTTCAGGAACAGAGAACCAGGAAGAGCGAGCAGCGGATCCCACAATATTTGCATCTCTCCAATTTATAATTGATTTATCTCCGCCAGCTCGAGGGTGGGTTTGCCCTTGATCTGGTCTATGATACAGGCATTTAAAGTTTTTGGACGCTCCCAAGGACGCAAAAAGCATCGCTCACTCACCTTCCCCGCAAGCAAGTTATCAACACTATTGTGACACTTTTTAGAAAACGCGGCTGACGCCAGGTGACAGCTTCCATTTCAGTCGTAAACCTCATGACATCGTAGCATCAACTGGGAACTCCATGCGTCGAACACAAGCGACCCGCTTATTTGGTGTTTGCTGGGTCGTTCTTGTGTGGGTAGCCGTAGTCTTTCCCAGTTGTGTCGGCCAGGCCAGCCTTGTTCTTCGAGCCCTGGGCAACCGCATCTGCTGGAAGACCTCCGAGTCCGTCCACAGCCTGGCGTCCGACACCTTGTCCCAAAGTGTTTCTGCCGGTGAGATCGCCATCTTCTCGAACAGCGCTACCGCCGGTAGCTGGCTCGCGCAATGCGTCGTTGCCGTGGGCGAAACTCCCCGAAGTACCACCAGAGCCAACGTTGACTGCTCTCTGGTCGGCGCTGTTGAAGTCGGAGGCAACTGGGGGTTGGTCAGGCAGAGGAAGGTTACCTTGACGCTCAGCAATGACCTCGCCCTTGTTCTTGTCTGCCGAGTCGACTACGGACTATAGAACGATCAGTAAGCTGTCACCCTAAGCTTCACGTTCATCGATCGCCGACGTACCTGAAGACCAGCAGCGAGAGAATCAGATGGAAGGTTGCCTCCATGGACTCTGGTCTCGCGCGACTGCTCCTTCTTGACATCCTCCTTGGTCAGGTGAGCGGTCTCTGATGTGCCAGACATGATGTGTGGTGGTCGTGTGAGGTGTTCTGCAACGATCATTTTAGTGAAAGCCATCGTCGCATTGGCGTCGATAGATGCTCACTGTGTTTGATGAAGGTTTTGGGAGGATGTAATCGGAATCTCGCTTTGCGAGCTGTAGTCAAGTGTAAAGTGGTGACTGTGCAGCGGAAGAGAAGAAAAGTGTCGAATATATGTGTGGCATCGTTTCTGACGACCAGTGATGCAAGAGGTGGGCCGGGCGGTTTCCGCTTTTCCCTCTTTGGGGAGTGGGATCCTGGTCGTACCTGAGCGTGTCGACCAGAGCCCATCACATGCACCTGAGCACTGGCAGTGACGCAGGCGTCTGAACAATCGGCCCACGACCCACGACACATACGGAGCCCATCGCCAGGTATCATAGCCGCAGGCATGGCTGAAATGACGACGATCAGACTCGACGCGGATTCGCAGATGCTGCTGGACCAGCCGCTGCTGCGCCTACCCCACGAGCAGCTCCGCAAGAACTTCAAGACCGCGCAGCGACAAATCGAGCTGACGAGCAAGAACCTGCAGAAGGATGTACAAATGGCCACTGCTGCCGCTACGGGACAGAAGCCTACGCAGACCCTGGCCTCGCTGGAAGCGACGCTGGCAAAGGCCCAGAGCCTGAAGCGCAAGCTGGAGGCTCTCCACGCCGAGGAGCAGCAGATCCACCGCCAACAGCGGGCCCGCATACAGCACCTCCAACAGCTTCACGAGATACCCAGTCTTGCAGATGTCAAGTACGACAAATGGTCACACACTCGTCTGGACCGGCTGCTAGTCGACTATCTGTTGCGGCAGGGCTACACACAGAGTGCCAAAGAGCTAGCGAGCGAGAAAGATGTGAATGACTTGGTGGACATAGACGTATTTGAAGAATGCGGACGCATAGAAGACAGTCTGCGTTCGGGTCGCACTCAGGAGTGTCTGGGGTGGTGCGGCGATAACAAGCAGGCGCTCAAGAAGATTAACAGCAAACTCGAGCTCGAGCTGCGTCTTCAACAGTGCATTGAGCTTGCACGGAGTGGCAAGCAGGTCGATGCCATTTTCCATGCACGTAGATTTCTGGCTAGCGACCTGGACCCAGGCTTCGGTCTCAAGGCAGCTGGGCTCCTCGCTCATCCTGCTGATACTCTTGTTGAGCCTTATCAGGTAACTCCCTTCCAGCGTTCGGCGAATTTCTGCTGCCTTGCTAACACCTCTGCAGGATATGTACAACTCTGATCGCTACGCATACCTCGCGGAATATTTCGTCAGGACTCACCACGAGCTTTTCAATCTTCCTACTCAACCACTTATCCATATCGCGCTCTCTGCGGGCTTATCAGCATTGAAGACTCCCACTTGTCACTCGCAGTACGCACTGCAAGCAAGCGCTAATACCGGTGCACCAGTGTGTCCAATCTGTAGCACTGAACTCAACGAGCTCGCGAGGAATGTTCCGTACGCACATCATACCAAGAGCTACATGGAGGAAGACCCAGTGGTCTTACCCAATGGCCGTGTATTTGGGCGGGAGAGGTTGAACAGGCTCAACGAAAAATTGGGCACAAGACCGGGAAGGATCAAAGATCCGACTGATATGGAGCATGAATGGGATGAAAAAGAGCTGAAGAAGGTGTACATTTCTTAGGCTGTGTCTGTCCTCGAGCCGCGTCATATCAATCGACGGATTCTTCCCCTGTCACTAAGTCTGCCGCTTCCCAGTCGAAGTAGTCTCTGCAAGCTGCCTTTTCAATCAATGCCCGATGCCAATGCCCATTGTCGTGTGGGATGCCTGAAAAAAGGTCTGTTGCTGGCCGATCCTCCCTGGGCTTTTCGAATTACCGCCTCCTGTCCCTTCCCCGTCGTGTCGTCCAATGTCGGGGTGGCTACAATTCGGTCTGCCCATCCTCCTGCCCATCCTGCACTGCCATCTCCGAGGAAAGAATCCATGGTGCAAATTCCTCATACCCTCCCAGCGAAGCAGTCGAATACTCTGTGGTCAAATTCGGTGGTGCCAATCGCCTCTGCTGGATACTGTCTGGTGGTGCGGCTCTGTATAGTGATGGAGTATACAGATTCGAAGGGGAAACCGCAGCTGGCTGATCGGGAGTGGGAGAAGTCGTAGAGCGCTCGCTGGCCTCACCGATCGAGTGGAGGGTGGGTTCGTACTTCGATTTGGGTGGCGTGCTGCGAATGGAGGCTGGGGTCGCTCTGGTGCCGTCCAGGTCGAGCAGTTCTTCGAGAGAGGAGGCGAGTGGTGCTGGTGCTGGTGCTGGTGCTGGGAGGGGGGAAGTCGCCCCGGAGCGACCACGGTCTTCTCTGTTCATCATGGCGAATTCTACGCCGCCGTGGGTTGCTCGAGAGACGGCTCGGCGCCGCGAGTTCCACCAGAGGAGAAGGATGGTGACTGCTGTCACCGCAGATGCGCCAAAGGCGATGCCAATCGCCGCTCCAATGCTCACTCCGCCCGCCGCCCCGCTGGTGGTGTTTGTACTTACCTGCTCCATTCTTGTTGCAGTTCTGGAGATCGAGTCCGTGGATGAAATTCTCTTCTTGTGTGTGGGTAAGTGAAGAGGATGTCTGAAGCAGTGTCGGTGGGAATTTTTTTGGGAGCTGAAGTGAAGTGGATATTGTGTCAACGGCTACAAACAGTGGCTTGCATGTTGGCGAAGGCCAACAACTTTTCACGACAGCCTTGCCCTCTCTGGTTTATGGAATGAGCCTTGCGCCGCTAGAGCTTCACATGGATTCTTCGTGTGCATCGGTGTCTGCGGGGAGTACAGGACCGAACCGGACACAGGACTCCAGCTGTGAAGAATGAAGTTTCTTACAGTGCCCTACTCGAGCTTCGGCAACGACTCGGCGTCCTCCTGATAGGTATCCACAACCCACTGACAGAAGGTCTCCCACTCCTGATCGAACGTCGCCTTCAGCTGCATACTCTGGTCAGGATCGAGGCACGAGTGCTCGATGCTCCAATGTGCGAGCTGCTTCCAACCGTGAATGTTCATCTTCGGTTCGCCCACAAGGACCTGGTAGAACTCATACGACAAAGACTTGTTATCGAGCGACGGGCCCCTAAACAGGATCAGCATGGCACTGGAACTCAGAGTCCGGAATACGCAAGTGATAGTACGTACCTGAACAAGGACGGGTTGTCGGCATTGAGGGTGCAGTGTAGCCCCGCAGCTAGCAACTCGTAATAGCGATGCTCTCTGATGTTACTGCACAGCCCCAAGAGTTCGTTTGAGGTTGTGCAAAGCTCCACACAGATATTCTTCTTCTTGTAAGGCTCGACCAGTAGTGGATGTCTTAAGAGGGCGTAACCATGGCCTATGCGCTTTGCGTTGAGCAGCAAAGAATCGTATAGATTGCTGTTGTCAGGATTGTGAGATCCGCCCGTATCTAGAAGAGTCTCGCCCGCATGGAACATGAATGGTATGCTAACGCGAAACTCTTTGCACGTACTAACGAAAGCAAGTAGTAGGTCAGCATAGAACCCGATGTGGTTCGGCCTATCTTCCGCGCCTACGAGATCGAAGCCACAGATCAGGTTGGGAAATCGAAGTTTCAGCTGGAGACAGTTCGCCAGCTCAGTTTGCATGCGTTCTCGCGGAATGCTCCTGGGCGTGCAGTAGATGATTTTGATTCCGAATGGGAAGAGATGCAGAGTGATGGAAGCTCTCAGTTCGGCCTCCTTTTTAGCAAGCTCTTCGCAAATCATTTCCATCTGCTGCGCATGACCAAGTCGTCCTATGCCATCGTCCGCCGGTATGTCTCTATCCAGAAGCATTGGTCGCATTTCTGCGTACATGACTTTGTCGCGGATCATGCTATCAATGGCATGGCTGATGTACCATCGATACGCGTGCTCGTAGTTTAGGAGACCCTTGAAAGCTCGGGTGCCTTGGTTGAAGCACGCCCAGACGCCGTTCGTTGTTTGGCCTGGTCCATAGACCTTTTCACGCGTGAGAATCATCTTGTCTCGAGCCCACTGCTCGGCACGACCAAGCACGGTGTCGTCAGGGTCATGGTTCTCGATGTACACTTCCTCCGGGAAGCGCTCGCGGAAGGTTCGCCACAACATCCAAGCGGTGCTTTGCTGCCACCTCGGATGGGCTTTCGTTTTGCATGTTGGGTCATAATCGAGTGAGAAGAGGTCGCCTTGCGCAGTGTCTTTGGGTAGGACATCAAAAACAATCTCGCAGTCATCGAAGTCCTCTATTTCTAGAAGTGGTTTGGTGCTCCGGATGAACATAGTGTCCGCGACTGCTGGCGACCGAGCGAGCGGCAAGAGGTCTTCTGCTGGCAATTCGGCGTTGAAGTGTAGGTGGAGATGAGCGCCCTTGGGCATCTGCTTTGCAATTGCAAATACTTTGCTCCGATTGATGCGGTCCTTGTTTACAAGGAACCGGCCGCCCATGTCGCGCGTTTCACTCCCTGGAATCGCTTCGCCAGGCAGGTTGCCAAACAGTTCCGCGGAGTCTCGCTCTCGCTCTCGAATGGCGATTGCAACTCTATTCGCCTTCACTTCTGCCTCACTCGCGGCCTTCCGGGCAGGCTCGTCCCAAGCGACTTCGCGCTCTTCTGTCAGCAGCTTCCGTCGATCGTCGGGGTAACCATTGGAATCTTGAAGCAGCTCAAGCTGCCGTGCCAGTTGAGCGCCTACATGGCTCGAGTCATTCGACCCCATTTCAGCTTGCGTTGGAGCGCTTCTTCTAAAAAGAGAAAGTCTTGAGGATTTCTTTCGTGGTTGCACAACGGGTTCCTTGGACTCGTTGTCGAGCGAAGACTTGTGCTTGGAAGTGCGGCGAGCGAGCTACGCATGGGAGATTAGCTGGGTTGGAAGTTGCAGGAATAACACGAGTGAACAACAACGCGAACAGGAGGAAAGCGGATCCTTACCATGCCCATGAGCTTGCTTGCCATTGTTTATTAGCAGTCGACGTGGGAAACCACTCGACAATGCTCTGTCCACAGCCACAGTGTCAGCGCGGCGCTGCCGGAGGGGCCTTGAATATTGGCGGCTCGCGCTACGGACGAGGGTGCATTGAGGCCGCCGTGATGATGGGGGCAGGTCAGCGGGCTCAGCTCGATTGGAGGCGTTGCTTAGTTACTGCGCCATCCCAGCCGAGTTCACCAAGCGACCACAACCGCCCGGGCCCCCATTCATCCATATCTGCGCATGTCGTGCCGAAGGTCGCCATTCACTCCAGAAGCGAGGGAAGAATGGCGCTGAGACCACGACGCTTGTCTGACGATGTTCCCCATTGGCGCATGATGTAGAGGCAAGAGTTGTCTTCTCCCGAGGCAACCCGCCGCCAAGACCCCGCCGCTTTCTGCTTTGTGTTGGATCAAACTGTTGCACCGCATGCGAGCCATCACGCACGGCGCGAGCTATGGGAAAGAGACTGCAACGAGACATGCTGCATGCACTGCGAGCGCTCCGAAAACGCCATGCAGCGTGGCGGAACGCCAAAGGCTGAGGTTTCTAGACGCCCGTCCGTCTCCTAAAGGCATTACGACCTGCCCGCCCATCGGCATGATTTGTACTGCTCCTGTCCTCCTTCTACATCGACTCTGTCTCCCCCTCTCATCAGCTCCAGCTCTGTGCAACGATCAATGGCGGGCAACAACAACGCCACCGTTGCTATGCCCGGGCAACAGAATTGGGCCATGTGGTGGCAGTGGTCGGAATTCGACAATTTCCAGCTAGACATTGTCGGCTTTCTCGCCTTGCTAGGAGAAGGAGCTGTGCTAGCTAACGCACAGGTCTCTGCTCTGTCACGTCTATTCCTTCTGCCAAGATTACTGCCAGCACCGCAGGCTCTCATTCGAACTACGCGACCGACTGCTCTACCGTGTACGAATGCTTCAGTCACCGGCGTACACTCTGGTAACGTCAAAAGTCATGTATATCATGTCGCAAACGTTCTCCTCGGGGCCAATTCAGCAATGCAACCCTTCACTGTCCGATGCGTGGAGGTGAAGGTCAAGGAGAGTGTAAGACAACCAGTCAGTTTTCTGGACAGGTTCTTTCGAGGGCAACCGGGACATGCGGATGACAATGCTCTCAGTCCACTCGTCAAGGCAAAGGCTACTGGACCGCAGACCTGGGTGACTCTCCTCGGCGTTGCGGAAAGTCTCTTTCTACTAGCAGCATCCATTACGTTCGGGGACGGCATGTCACTCTTGGCTACCATTTCCCTGTCACTACTATCCACCGTCGTTGGCGTATGCAACAAATGGACTTTGAGATTGCCCAAAACTGCTAGCAAATACCCCCCAGGAGACCTGGTCATTCGATATCCCAATGGCAGTTTTCTTGTGGTCAAATGCGAAGAGATCGTTGCCAGAGCCCTCTATTTTGCCCCGGAAGAGATCGATTACTACATCCAGCACCCAGTTGCGTACCAAATGCTCTCTCTACTTGGCACAATCCTCTTGATGTTGGGAATCGTGTTCTTGGCGAATGCGAAGCTACGTAAGTGTCACAACCTAGCAGGTGTCCCATGGCCCGCTTGTCCTGCTCGAATGACGGGCGAATTGTGCTGATTGTGATGACTCTTCACAGAACTCCAATTCGGCTGGGCAGGCGCGTACGTCCTTATAAACATTGCTCATTGGATCGCCGCGGCCAGGCCCGAAGGCTCTCATTGGGACCTGACGTGCTTTGACGTCGCCGAGCAACACGTCAAGGGTGATGGGCCATTCGCGAATTTCACTCTAGCTTTGTGGGAAGCCATTCGGATCACCAAGTCCGTCCAATGGGTCAAGGCTGGTGCAGCGGCCCCTCAAACCACTGTTTGGAACGAGTGGCTGTACACGGCAGAGAAGAAGGCGAACGATAAAGATGGACCTGGCGTTTGGGACGCGAAGAAGGAGTTTGATGAACTCATTGCAGCAGGGGGTCCGGCCAGCAATGGCCAAGCTGGATGATGGACCAAACACCCTTACGGTGAAACAGAACGTTCGTATGTGTTCTCTGTCAGGTCAAGGAGCACGTCGGCATTTTGGATAGGCGCTTTGCAAGTGAAGGATAGGTTCGTGCAACAAATATCACATTGCATGTGTATCTAAAATTTGCGAACGTCTTTCTGCAGAAAACTTACAGAGATTCTGCAGATATCAAACTGTGTTTGACAGCTTCGAAGCGGAGCGTACCGCTTGGCACATCTAGGTGATGGCAATGATCCAATGTACTTATAATATCGACCCAGATGTTGCAGAGACACTGTTGCAGAGACACTCCACGATGCCTCTTGCCAGAGCTCATTGCACCATTTGGCGGTATTGATGTGATCCGTATCTGCAAATCACTCGTCCAGGGGTGCTTCATAGCGGCGAAGCTAGCAGGTGGCGTCATCGGCAGACGTATCGTATACGTCCACACAACTGCTGACAACCGCAGCTACCAGCGATGTCTGGCGGTCTTGCTTTGGGATCCTAGGAGGACTTCCGGGCTTCGCAAGGTTTGATTGGCCAGGTCTGGCAACGTTTTTCATGGACAGGCAGGTCGCCAGACCAAGTCGGGTGTCTTTTGCAGGTTATCGAAAAATGAACGACTCTCTCTCAGGTCAACTCAGCAACGGCGAAGTAGCCCTTGTTCTCCACGACGCCTCTGTTCTTCACAACAGCGGTATATTTGACCACCCACTGCGGTTGCACTTCCCCGATGAGACCATCGCCGGAATGCCCATTGGGCTTGTCCTCCACGTAGACGCTCTTCCGCTTGCTCCCGGTCTTGGCTGGATCTGCTAGGACTCTGGCGCCTGTTTGCCCAGGACCAAGCAGCTCGCGTACTGTGCCCCGGGGCAGAATGTTGGAGCAGTCATTGTGGACCAGTAGCTCGACGCTCTGACTCTTCGCAAGCGCCATGAGCTCCTTGGGTACAGAGCAGCAGTCGCGAAGGTTGACCTGGTCGACGGTCGGCTTTGTCCTCACCTTGTTCAAGAAGGTCTCCAAGCGCTCTTTCCCGAACTCGGCAACCCCGAGTTTTGCCACGATGCCCTGGTCGTGCAACTTTTCTACAGCATTCCACGCATCGATCTGGCGCTCGAGAGGCTCGGGCTCCGCTTCGACAGGGCCGCGGGTTGAGAGTTTCTCAGGACAATCCTCTTCTTCGTCGAAGTATATGCCGGGAAATGAGACGATCAAGAGATCAATCGATTTCACATGCAGCTCTTTCATGACCAAGTCCAATGCCTCTCGAGTTTGTGCTTCCCGCGAGGCATTGGTGCCCCCAGGCAGGTAGAATAATTTCACAGTGATGTCGTATTGTTCGCGCTCCTCGTGCAACGCGGATTGCGAAAAGTCCAGTGCTGGAACCTCTAGAGCGTCGCCGTCGCGTTTTGTCCACGTGTTGTACGGTGGGGCGGCGCACTGATCCTTGCTGCCATTCTCGCCGTTCTTCCGCCCGTTGACTTGGTTCGAGGAGCTGGCGGAGGCGTTCAGATCGGCGCCGGAGTGCTCTGCGAAGTTGGCGCGTAAGGATGAGACGAGTTCGGTGTTGGACTTGGACGTGGGCGATCTGCGAATCGAGAACCCGACGCCCATGATGTTACTGCATGGTCAGCCACAATGGCGACGCAGCGGGCGTCCGAGGTCGACTCACGAGGTGGAAAGAATGAGCTTCATGACGGCGGGCGTGCAGACGGACGTGCGAGCGAAAGTGCTGGGGCTGACGGCAGGCCGCGAACACGGCGCGCTTTGTCTCTTCTTGGCTGGACGGGTGTGTCGTGTCGTCTCTCCTCCAGCGCAACACTTCACACTTCCAAACGCCTTCCAATCCAGCAGCAGGAGCGAACAGAACAAAGCGGCCAAAAGGAAAGGCGTGGAATTGTCAGCGGGACATCATCGACAAAGTAGTGCCCCCGTCGGCAAATACCTTTTCCCGCCGCTCAGTCCCACGCCTGGTGGGGCCACGATTTCCATCTTTCGCCATTTCGCTTCTCCTCCACGTGCCTCGCTGCCACGTCGAGGGAATCATGGCCATTCGGTACGTGCGGCGACCGCGACCACGAGGGCATGCGCCTGGCTGACCTGACCCTCGAGATACCTGATCCTGCTGTCGCGGCAGGGCAAAGTCGTAGGTGGACCGTTCACTTGCCGTCGACCTCACAGACGGCAGCATACTAAAGCACTCTCCTCTCACAGCGCCTTGCGAAGTGGTTCACCACACTGTCGCCCAAGGATAAGGCCAAGATCATCAAGGATGTCTCTCAGCTGGTCTTAGCACGCCGCGCGCGAATGTGCAATTTCCTCGAATACAAAGGTAGCACGCTGCCCCGTGTGTGGTGCTCGAGCATGGCTGCTGATACGTGATGCGTCAGACACCAAGGTCGTCTATCGCCGATATGCTTCGCTCTTCTTCATCGCCGCCACCGACCCGACAGACAACGAGCTCATCACCCTCGAGATTGTCCACCGCTACGTAGAGCAAATGGACAAGTACTACGGAAACGTGTGCGAGCTCGACATCATCTTCAACTTCCAAAAGGCCTACTTCATCCTGGACGAGCTACTTCTCGCGGGCGAGATGCAAGAGAGCAGCAAGAAGAATGTGCTGCGGGTGATTGGTGCTCAGGATAGTCTCGAGGATATGGAGGTGAGTTGTGGCGCGACCTGAGGCACGGCTCCTGCTCTGTCATGCCCGCCCTTGCCAGTCCGACAATACTGGATCGTCGCCCACTGATACCTTCGCCTGTAGGTCGAGGATGATGCTGTAACAAAGATTGGTTGAAGAAGTCCACGCCGCACATTTGTATCGCCCACTTGCGTGCCCATGGCCCTCCCAAGACCCTGCTAACATGCGCTCTTGCGTACAGACGAATGAAGAGCAAAGTGCAGAAATTGAGAAGACGCTCAAAGCTGCTGGGCTCATTTAGCTGCCTAGTACTCTTTCAGAGCTTTTGCTTGGGAGTGGGAACAGTACGCTTCCAGCGCGTGGCGTTTGGTCGGCGTTGCACTGGAAACTGGAGATACCCAGAGTTTGACATCACGCGATGGCCGACTCCCATCCAGCCTGCCTTTTGTAGGTATAGCGTATCAATCTGCACATCGTGCAGAGCAAGCGGCACACCGCATGCATTACAATATAATGATCACTTTCGCGGCAACGCGCCTTGAGAATCTACGCCCGGCTCGCAGCCATCTCATACGGTCTCGCCCAGTCTCACTAATGCAGCATTTCAGAGCATGCCGGTTATCCAGCTGGCAGCAACTCCAGTTCGCACAGTCAAGAACGTAGGTTCACTTCCCCTCCCCCATGTCCATACTTGTGCTAAATTGCTGTGATGCAAGTCCGTCAAAACACCGAGCAGAGCGGGGAGGCAGCTGCACACGGCGGCCGCCGTAATGAGTGACGCCATGTCAACTGATGTGAGCAAACGATGGATCTTCTGACACTCTCTTCTGACACACGTCTGCTCGATCGTAAGCCAAATGAGGCGTGTCAGCGGAGTTCTAGCTCATTGGTCTGTTGCAAGCCTCGCCAAGCGGATGGGGCTGACGGGGTCCGGGTCTCGACATCGCTCATCGGCGTCACTTCCACCACGCGGATAACGCGCGCAACCAACCGGACACCACCACCAGCTCCTATGGCGATGAACATCGCATTCTGCGCCTGCTAGACGCTCGATGCGTCTAGACTACAGTCTCGCGACCAACCGGCTTCCGATTGAGGGAAGTGATATCAGGCACATCCGACGCCCGGCTACTCCACCACGACTCTCGGACGGCGCACGTCGACCTGCGCATTAGCCGAGTCTTCAGCCGCTCTCACGTACTGCATATTTGCGAAGCGCACGAGTGCCGCGTCGTCCGGCCGTGGTCCTAGGGGGCGCGAGTGAGGATCAGAAACAGCTTGGAAGAACAGCTTGCGCTTGTGCAACAAGCAGGCAGCCACGATGAAGGTGCGTCCCCAGATCATGAGCGACGCCACGCGCAGCGATTCTGTTCAAAATGCGTCCCAGTGAGATCAATTCGAGGGTCGCAAGCTGCAAGAGTCGCGACGCGTATTGCGCCGCACAAGATTCCTACAGTAGGAAACACCAGCTAACCTTGGCACAGTATCTCCAGTTGCGGGAGCTCGACACTGTCTCGAATGCGCTGAACTTCTCCACCCCGGACTGTCACATCGTAGGCGGATGCGACATTTATACCACGAAAGCCGCGGGCGGCGATAAGAAGCTGTACAAGAACATTGAAAACAGCCTCGAATCACAGTATGAATCTCTAGTGAGACTCTCGGCATCGCTTAGCCCGCCGTGCCTGCCGTTCGATAATGGGAAAGACAGCGATAAAGGGGCAAGAAGTCGAAGAAGTCGAACTGTCGAAGCTCCAGAAATTGACCTCTCCCGAGCTTCGCCATTTGGCAGTCTGTCACAGGGAAACGCACGGAGAACATTCGCGTACTTGATTGCCACTTTGAATGCTTCACATCCGGACTATGATTTCTCGCACCTGCTGCGACCAGCAGACTTCCGTAAAGAGCGGAGTCTCCGCGCTATCATGCACAATTTGGACAGCACACTGCAACATCTGCGGCCGAGGCAGACAGTGATATCAAATTACTTGAGCCCTGTGTCCCTATCGAGCTCAGCTCCCGGACCAGGAAGTGGAAATGACGTATGGAACCAGAACATGTGGAAGGTGATTGATAAGGAAATGGGCCTACGGCAATGTGAGAAATACTCATGGACTCCAGAAGACGACCCTTTCGACGGAGAAGAAGGCGCCATATGGAGCATGCATTATTTCTTCTTCAACAAGGAGAAGAAACGGGTATGCTACATATACTTACGCGCATTCAGTGTCATATCGCACAGCCCCGCAGCAATGACCGCCCAGCGATCAAGACCTATGAAACGCAAAGTGTCAAGCCTTTCGGTCGGCGAGGGTGCCGGCAAGCGTGCGGCATTCTGGCTGAGCAACGACATGCTTCAAAGAAGCATCGACACTGTCAGCTTCGGGGAAGACGACGATGACGAAATGATTGTTTCTGAACACGACGATGAGATTGAGGTGCCGTACATGGACCTGGATGAAATTCGCGATAATCTAATCGACGGCAGATTCAGCTATAACATCGACGAAGAACCCGATCACGAGGACTACGCCGACGATGAGATGGATTATTGGCCATCGAGAGAGGTGAGAGGCATGAGTGAGGAAATCTCAGCCGCGATGGAGATTGCATAAGTGGTGTGTTATGATACCAAATCGCATGGAAGGGGGACTTCTGGCGTTGATGATTGGCGGGCATTGTACATGTTGTACGGTCATGATGAGAGGGAGTTCCAACTGGTCAGTCGACTTGCATTACGGTGTCGTATTGTAGCAGTCACTAGTCTAGTCTAGTAGTATGCTGATGACTCCTGCTGAGCAATTTATCTTATGACCCTTCCCACTTTCCAAACTGTCGCCAGTCTTGTACTACCATTCGCAAGATTGCCCGCTCGTTACTGTTCATCGCCGCGCTCAGTGACCTCACACTCGCTTCATCATAAGCTTCCATGGCCTCGATGACGGCGAAGATTCCTGGTCTGATTGCCAGCCTGACTTCTTCGGTCGGCGTCGAAACGAGGACCTGCGCACAGTAATGATGAAGAATATGCTGGACAAATTGCCCGGCATATTTCTGTGCCTCTCGTGACGCGTCCACAAGGTTTGTCGCAGTACTGCGAACCCAGATCGGTTTGCAAAAGAGCTCGAGAAGTTTGCCGACGAGTCGAGCGTGGTAATCCCGTAAGCGTACGGAGGCCAAAGAGGCACCTTCCAAAAGCTTGGACAGCAAGGCCTGGAAGATCATGGTGACCAAGTGGAAGCGGCCTTGTAATTTCGTCCGGTATTGGTTGATGAGCACATTTAGGATTTTGCATACTTTTGGAAAGAATGCTTCAATGTGGCTGCTCGTTGTCAAGAGGTTGTGTAGTGATTGGAGTGTCTGCTCTAGGCTGTACTGATTGAGCACGAAGCCTTTGGCTTTGAGGAGGATGGCAATAGTTTGCAAAGCTTCGCCGCGGATGCGGAAGTCCTGCGTTTCGAGCAGTGTTCGGAGCAGATAGTGCCATAGATCGTTTGTTGAGACGTGCGTCGTCGATTCGAACAATTGGATGCGAACCTTACGAATCATGCAGAGATTGAGCTGCGCCGTGGCATAGTGTTGTGGCGGGCCCGAGGTAATGATTTGTGAGATCTGCTCCAGTCCAAATTTGGTGTCAATTGATTCCTCGCATGCACGAAGAATAGCGCCAGAACTCCTGGCGTCCAGATCTCTGGACAAGATGCTGATCGCTCGTGTTGTGGCATCAGAGGTAAGGTCGTATTTGCAAAGCAACTGGAAGCTGGTCACGAGGACATGGTGCGGGCTCTTGAATTCTGTCTGCAAGACTTGTTCCGCACACGCGACGATTCTAGCCACGAGCTTCTTTCTCTTGCTGCCACTCAAAGCCAGGACAGATCCAGGGAGGTGAATAAGCCCTTCTGCGGCCGCAGAGAAAATTTCCGAATCAGAGTCGTGTTCCAGAGTTGGCGTCGCGTTCTCCAACGATGTGACCAAACCGTCCATGAGCCTGTTCACGAAGTGCTTATCGCAATGTGCATAGGCGGAGGTATCCTCAGCCGTCTCCTCAATCAGAGCGATGAGCACGCATACTGCAAGCATCGTGGCGCTCGAGATGGGGTTGATCTCCGTGCCGTTCTCCAGAGAACCAATTGTTTCTACTGCAAGTGCAAATAGCTTCTCATAGTCTGCAAGGGTCTTTGCGGGCGTCTTTCGAAATACCGCTTGCACGCTCGGTTGAACGAGAGCAAGAGCGCGAGCATATTCGTCAGAGACGGCGGCTGGAGCAAATGAGCGACGTATGTAATCACATAGCTCTGAAGCTGTTTTTGGCACGTCCAAGGCTTCAACTGGGTATGCCAGCAATTCAATAATGAAAGCCAGGCGAGACGCCGGCGACAGTCCAGCCTCGTTTGCGTGAGCCTTATCAAGGAGCCTCCTGATCACCTTGGCACGCTGACTTAGAGCCAGAGATGATGGCGAGAATGCAACGAGCAGGTGGATTGGCATTTCCTCGAGGATGGCGTTGAATTTCTCAGAATGTGGCAAGCTGGACGAAAGTTGAGACAACAGACGTTGGGGGTCTTCGTTTTGCGCAGAGAGCACTGCTTGCAGAGCAATCCCAACTTGTTCCGACGACAGTCCAGTAATCAATTGAGGATAGCTCATCAATGCAGCAGGACGCTTGCAGAGTGCTTCGACAGCCCGGTCCACTTTCATTGTGTACTCGTTGCTGGTGTCATATGACCGTGCAAGAGTGCAAACAATGCCGACTAGCACCTGTGCCGCGAGGCTGGAGTCGGAGGCACTCTGGCAATCTTTGACTGCTGTTTCGAACAAGTCATTCGCCACCAGGGCCTCCAAGGTGTCCCTCATGGCGGATGCATCATGTTGGGCAGCACAGTATGGTGGAGACCAGAGCTCGATTACGAGAGCAAGAAGCTGCCATACCTCGCTGACACAAGAGGCAGGTACCTGCTTCTGGTCGATTTTCTTCAAAGACAACAGTCTTATGCGCGTACTGTCCAGCTCTTGTTGCATGGAGGTAGAGTGGCTGTTGTTTCGCAGTCCCTGCAAAAGCGCTCGAAGTAGAATGAGGTCAGAACGAAGTCGATCCGCCACACCGTCTCCAGTCAGGCTTTCCTTCGAATCGGCCAGCTGCTGAAGAAGTAATGAGTAGCGATCAAGAGCCGACTTTGCCACATTCTGAGCCGAGGTCAATGCTATGGCTTCGCTCATATCTGACACGATGGCAAGCCATATTTCAGCAGAATGGTCGTTCTTGGTGGAGACCAGCTGTTGATGCCACAGCTCTAGCAGCTCTAGGAGCTGCTGTTTCTGAGCAAAGGCCTCGATTACAGGTACGATGATACGGTCTCTGATCAAGTCTGTGTCATGTGTTGTGCAAGACGCTTGCCACATTGCCACCGCGTCGAGAAGCAGTTGAGCGATCGAGGTCTCGGTGAGAACACCCGCATTGAACGACACTACTTCGGCGATCAAGGTGCGTCCAGATTCTGGATAAGGTCAGCAATTAGCAGCCTGGTGATCACAATGCGGCACGATGCTTACCTCTGTGCCCCGACACATCAGCAAGGACACCTGCTGCTAAGGTCGCCAGTTTCTGCGTTGATAAAGGCATTTTTCGTAAGCGGATGTGACGCAGCAGTTCCGCAATCGTCGCAGACTTTTGTTCTTTGCTGTCGCCGTCTAAGAGATCGAGCAAGGCGTCAAACAATGTCTACATACAATCAGTCAACAACACATCAATAGGAAGGTATTCCGCATTCGCTACAATGAGGTCCCAGTCCATAGAATTAAACGTACCTCAATCCAGGGCGCCTCGCGGCTGCGCAGTCCAGGAGTTGGCGTAGAGACAGCGCTCAACGCGATGTCCATTAGAACTGGAGCTGCTCCATAGCATATTGAGGAGGAGCCTCTCAGTGGCTGTAGGACTTCTCCCACACCTTGCTCAGCCTTGTTCGGCGTGGGTCGCTTCTTGTGGCTATCTTGCCTTTGACGCGTACTTGTGAATACCGAGCGCGCGGGCAATATGCTATGCTGAGCTATCACCGATTCCAGTGCGCGCAGTATACCACAAGATGATTCTCGAGCTTCTGCAGCTCGTTTGCGTTTGGCTCCCGCAGTTCTAGACTTCCTGAGAAGGACGACCAACTGACACGCAGGCAACAAGCAATGGCCGGTGAAGGCGCCATCGTCTGATGGCGAGCGTCGACGTAAGTCCCAGAGCTGCAGCCCAAGGTTCAGTAATGGAGTCGCAGCATCGATCTGTGAAGCAGAATCTTCCGTTTGCAAAACTCCATACACGTGCTGGTACCAATCACCACAGACTCTTGCAGCAGAGGCACCGTCCACCTTCAGGAGTGCCTTGATCGCAGCACCCGTGGACGCCAGACTCTGCTGTGACAATAAGTCCCATGTGGCCATCATGGCCTGCAGAGTCCGTTCCGAAAGGCCTCTTTCAGCACATGTCAGCGTCAATATCTCCTGCAAGTTTCCAGAGCCAAGGATTGATGCTATCTTCTGTGTTGGTAGCAGACGTAGGCACGAGCTGAACACATCCCAAGATCCGGCATCAGTTCGTGCGTCCTGTAGACTTTTCAATTTGTTCCCCAGCCAGCGCAATATCATTTCGGCTCGAGAAGGGTGGTTGCATAGTTCCTGAGCTTCTTGCAGCTGCACGGTAAGTGAGGATAATTTGTCCAGTGCCTTGAGGCGATCCAGCGAAGGTGATTTGTCCATTGTCTCAGACCTCATCCTGGGCACCAAAACGGCCCCAAGATTGTGTCTCTTGGTCGACTTTTCTCAAGTCGAGATGTTTAAAAGTTGCAGTACAAAAGCTTGGGCCGATCGGGATTGGACGGCGGTCGCCGCGCGCCAGCTTCCGGCTTTTGGCATTGAGAGCTCACAAACACAGGTGCTGCAACTGCGACAGCCTACGCCCAACTGCACTCCTTCAAATCACCCCGCGAATCACCGCGGCCTATACGTCGGGCAAATTCGAGACACATCAGCGACTATGGCCGACTCCAGTTCAAGCAGCAACGCTGTTGTTCCTCCACCATCCCGATCCAACCGACCGATGAGCGAAGCATTGTTGAACGAGAAGGTGAGAGGAGAAGAGCAGGAGATCGGGATGAGCATGGACGCGAGAAGCTGACAGGAGGATACAGTGGGATCACTGTTTGAGCACACTGTTGATCCGATCCGGCCTCGGCGCATCATTTGGCATCATTTTCTCAGTACTCCTGTTCAAGCGCCGTGCATTCCCAGTCTGGGCAGGCCTTGGATTTGGCGCCGGACGAGCTTGGGAGGAGTGTGATAGTGTATGTATACGATTGCGGGAGTTACGACGCAGAAGTTGACCTTCGACCAGAGCTTCAAGCGCGCTACAGCGCCATCGCGCGATGGACTTCGAGTGTTGAGACCTTGAGTTGGGAAACATGGGCTGAAGTGCGAAAGACCGTGACTGGCCATGAGTGACAATGAAAATGGGCACGCCGATTAACAATGACGAGGCGCCGTGAGCATGTCATTCACGGGCCGATGTGTGCGAGCGTGTTGAAGTAGGAAACCTGTATATTTTCTACGCGTGGACTTCTGCCCACTTTTCTCAGATATCGTTGGACAGGATCAGCGATTCATGTAGCACAGAAGCAGGAGCGCATGCAAAGATCTCCAACGTTCCTGTTTCCTTTGAACGAGGACTTGATCGCTATCGCTTTTCGGGACTCTATTCGGGCTGAGACTTGAGCTACACGCCCTCCAGCAGCAAAGTCCAACTACGACATCTTCAAGGCTGTGGTTGAGATCTCACCGCTCGCCGAGCTTCTTCAATGCTACGGCTCCCTGCTCATCCCACTCCTGCTTTGTCACCCACATATTCTCCTTGTCAGCCATAATGTTTGCAAGTACAGCTCCACCCAGGAACACCATATGTCGTCTCCGGGGCGGATCTTCGATCCGCACTTTGAACTTGCTCAGTCGCTCCGGATTGCCGCCAAGTACTTTTGTAAGCCATAGCTGCTTGATCTCCTTTTCCATCCTCGATGGCAAGCCCGGGTACATGCTACTTCCCCCTGAAAGAACAATAGCTTTATACAGTGAAGATCGAATATCCACGTCGGCCGACTGTATCGTATTGAAGAGGAATTCAGCGATACCTGGTTGTTCGACATCAACCAGATGTGGTTGGAAGAGACATTCCGGAGCCTCGAAGCGCTCACTGCCGACGCGGATGACACGTCCGTCGGGCAAGGTGTAAGACTCAACCAGAACCGTGGTGTCCTCGCTGAGCCGTTGGTCCAGTGCAAGATCGTATGAAACGTAGCACAATTTCTCCTTGATCGCGCGAACAGTCTCGAAATCGGCGGTACGATTCAGTGCGTACCCTCGCCGTAGTAGCAGCGAAATCAAATTTCGGGTTACGTCGCGGCCTGCGACATCCAATCTTCGCGTAAGGTGATTGAGGACAGTGCTCTCATATACAGGCACAATGTGCGTAACGCCATCGCCGGAGTCGACAACAACTCCAGAGGAAAGGCCCTGGGCGTACAGGGCCAGCACTGCCTGTATCGCAACATATACACCGCCGAAGTTGTAGCGCTCGAACATGACCTCGCACATTTGCTCCCTGTTTTTGAGCGGATTCATCGGAGGTTCCGTTAAGAGAATCTTGCGGCCCGTCGGATCGATCTGCATCTTCTCGAAGAAGGTGTAGTCCCACAGGTGCTGCATGTCCTCCCATCGCTTTACAATACCATTCTCCATCTGCGATCACGATTCAGTCAGCCCTATGGCGCGCATTTTGTTCGTGACCCAGATCCTCCTCGTACCGGGTATGTGATTTGTAGCATCGACCTTGCCGCTGCTGCCTCGTCTCCGCACATGATGTCCTTGAGTTGAATGTCGCCGGGTGTCTGCTCTTCCGTTCGCAATATTGGCCGGCCGACGATTGAGGGGTACTGATGGTCCGGGAAGTTCTGCGCATCGTTCGTGTCAATATGTGCGACCGATTGAGGTGTTCTGGCCATGTCGTACCTGACCAGCGTAGCCAGCCTTGAGGAAACCCGTACCGCCATCGAGCACTGGACTGCGCATAAGTGATGAGGACAAATTTGCCATAGACTGTGGCTTACCAATTGGCACCTCCGCCATGATCGCTGTCGGTTGGATGTGCTGCTTTTGGTGAGGTTCTTAGTGTCAGATGTGAAGCGACTAACAGCAGCTCGAGGTGGTGCTGTATGTTCCAAGGTGCCTAAATCGCAAGCGGGAAGCAGGTACGGCCCCACACCTGAAGCGTTTCTGATGACGACTCACGACACCGGCTCACTTCACAACTCCCAACTTAACTTCTTGTAACGGCAACGAAGGCGCAGAAGATGAGGGTTTGGTTGAACGGAGAGACGCGCTACGAGAACTAACAAAGAGACACTATGTACAGAAACTCGAGACCATTGCGGCAGGTCTCGTCACATCAGCCTCGAGTTCTAATCGCAGGGGCTCAAGCAGTTCACATGTACTCATGCTTTGGCCATTGACCGACGGCAACCAGCGCACATTGATGACACGCGCCCACACGACTTGAACATTGATATAACCATGTTTGGTTCAAAAAGTAGATGATGAACAGTGCAAACGCTCAGCACCGAACCTGCAGTCTGAGGAGACGAAGCCCTGCATTTGTGGAGTGCAAGCATGGGACGAGGCATTGTGCATTTCGTTGAAGACCTCGTGTACTCGTCTTGGTCGTAAATGAAATCGGTGAACGAAGCATGTGCCAAGATAGTTCCCCGTGGTCGTTCGAGTCGGCGAGCGGCTATGACCTAGCTGCTGTGTGGACCACTGCTTCACGATTAGGAGAAGACGTAGGTCGCCGTGCCAGAGCTCAAAGACACCTGTAATTATCAAGTCAGCGTTGCGAATCACAATGAATTCGAATTCAGGCACTTACTGTGCATCCAGTAGTCGGACTGCATGACGTGCCTGAGCAGTACTGGCCGTTCTGGTACTTGCAGCTACCGCTGATCCCATCGCCGACAATTTCGACGCAGAAATCGAGTTTGGCGTCTGTGGTCGGCGCATTCTGGAAGACGGACAGCCATGCAGCTCCGTTGCTGTAACCTACTCCAAGGTTCAACGGAGCGTAGTTGCCCCATGGATTGGCAGGCGAGCCCCATTGGCATGCGTCTTCCACAGGGACTCCTGCCGGGTTGACGTAGTACTGGGCGGAGGTCTTTCCACCTTGCCATGTGTAGTAATTGTCGGCCTCTGGACAAGTGAGGTTTAAGGTCTGCCCTGGCTGCACGTCAAGAGGAACAGTCTCACTCTCGGTACCTGGGTAGTCCGTACGGCACACAGCCACATTCTTGTTGAGGGTGTTCTTGACAAGAATCTGCACCTTGTCTGAGCCTTTCATACACAGCTTGTTGGACATACCTGGGTTCGTCAAGTGGAGTTTGCCATTCCTGCACTGAATGCCGCCGATAGACTGGCCAGTAGCACCTTGAGTGGTAGGCCATTGAGACTTTTGATATCCGGCCGGGCAAGCGTATGAGCAGTAGGCGTCCTCTTCGCATTTGCCACCCGAGGTCACGGTTCTGATGTTGTCGTAACCGGATCCAGACCCGCCTGAGCCCGGGCATTGTATGCCAGTCCAACCTCCCAGCCCAACCCATTCGACGGGTACAGCACCGTAGTCCGACGGGAAAGTATCGCAAGACAGCTGGCCATCAGGGAATTCTGCATCCACGCCACTACTTCCGCCTCCATAGATCGGTGGAGAAGGTGCTGATGGTGGTGGAGGAGATGGCGATGGTGCCTGTGCGGTTGTCTTCGGCGGTGCAAGAGGTGCTGGCGGTGGTGGAGATGACGGTGGTGGAGATGACGGTGGTGGAGATGACGGTGGTGGGGATGACGGTGGTGGAGATGACGGTGGTGGGCTCGGCGAAGGGGCCGGCGCATAGGCTGGCGGCGCAGCATTGGCAAGTTCTCCCTGCGAAAAGACCAAAGTGCCATTTCTAATGCCCTCCTGGACTTCGTCTTCCGAGATGGGCACCCCATTCAGCACGTAAAGCACCTTGACGGGACCTGGTACGGTAGCATAGTCGGCCTCCGGGTGCGCGACAGGGTTGCGCTTCTCTTTGTGCAAATGTTGATGATGTGCATGTTGGTGCTGTTGTGCAGCCGAGACTGCTACAGCTGCACTGAGCAGCGCGATCGAGAGTTTCATAACTGAGCAACGCTGCCACTGATTGGTGTGCCTGATCGCGTCGGTCCGATCGTGGGTCGTGGGGTCAGCCAAGTGGTGAAGGTCTGTTGATCTGTTCTCGTCCCGGCGAAGCCACGATCAATGCCTCTCTGTTCAAGGCAGAGGAGTTGCGATTGCTGTTGCGAATTCTGAACGGCGGCGTTTGGACCGATGGCTGGCTGGCGCGCGGCGTGTGTGTGGTAAAAAATGTGTCGGCCGGCGTGCGCGTGGTCAATAGCGATTCCAAAGAGCGAATTGGAGCGACGACTCCGGGTGGAATAATGTGGAGCGAGCGGTTGTCGACGCTGTTCACAGCATTTGGCTGGCGATCTCACTGGCGACGATGCGTGCGCAAAGACAAGCGGAGGAGAAAGAGAGGGAAGGGCGGTGGTGCGTGGTGCGTGGTGCAGATGCCGGGGCTTGTGCCTGCCTTCATTTCGCTTACCACAAGCTACAACCTGCCGCTCATCTGCCAACAACTTTGCTTATTTGTTAGATTCTTCTCGCCGCCCGGGCCATAAACCACTACGCATATCGCGTGTCTCGCGCCGCGATTCATCACATCACACTACTCTAGCGGCACATGGGCTGGCTCGCCATCACGTCTGTGCGGCGGCAGCAACATTGAAGCTGTATACCACCAAACATTGACCGTCTCCTATCGCCCGATGCGGCAGCGACACGACAATGGTCACATGGCCGTCAGGAGAAAATTGTGCACAACGGCAGCCAGCAGAAGTCGCCGCGTACATACGATTCATGCGCACACTACTTAATAACGCGCAGTCGGGTCTGCTGTACGGTACTAAGTGTACACCATCTGTTGATGACATGTAGAACGTTCCACGGATTGCTCCAAAAGAATAACTTGCTCCCTCCATCTCCTAGCGTGCTTGTCAAGGATCGCTCGCCAGTCCAAAAGTCTGATGAGCCTGGTCGTCTCTATCCATATATCGCGATGCTATCGGTGGATATATCAAGACGCTAGTTTTGCCACAACAAGGCAGGCACCGTGACAACATGCACTTCACATTCCACGCCTCAGACATCACAACATTGCGGTCATACCATTTCTCATCATCAGTGCGCCTGCGAAGACGCATGTGCCCGACCTTGCGTAAAATCAATGTCACCCCCCCACAATCCTGCAATCCTGCAAAACCACGCTAGAGAGACAGTATTAACGGCGATGCAATCTCTCTTGTGTGCCGTCCCTGCCGACCTTCAAAACCTCATGTTTCGTTGCGCCAGTCAAATACCAGATCCATGTGCTCCTCAGATGCGGCAGCCGGTGGGCCGCTCACACATGCTGTATGATGCGTCTCGATCGTCAGTATTTGATCGTGGTACTTTTGCAGCTTTACGAGGTCTACAAGACGACGTCAAAACGTCGCTGGCATTGTCGTAAATCTTGCTCCGTTCCAGAGATCTTTGAGTATCACCATTTTGGTCGACAAGCGCTATGCGCAAGTAGCCGTTGTATACTCATCGGCATTGCCTGGCTGAGCTGGCGGGTTGGTTACGCGAGGTGCTCCGCGTATTTTTACAGCCGAGAGTCGTCCTACCTCTCCGCAGACACAAACAGCTCCGATCAGCTAGACAGACATCAGTCTAATGACTTCGAAGCCTTTGAAGGCCCGAAAATGGGTTGGTACAGCCACGCCCCCACGCCCGGTTGATAGTCTCCCGTGGCCTCGTAATTTGTTGACACTCTGGATATCAATTTCCGTTTGCTGAAGAGTTTGAAATGCCCTTGAAAATATGCTGGTTCTAGCTACAAACCAGTGCAGTCGGAGGGGGTAGAACGGCGCTATTGATCAGACCTAGGGTGGTGACTGGATCAGGTGACGAAGTCGTGAATTTGACATGGTTTGATGCCTGATCTTTGCTTCGGACTTTGATGCACACTCAATGCACCAAGCACGGGCTAGACAAATTGCTCAATTTGTTCTTTGTCGCAAAGTCTTCAATCGAAGTGTTATGCCTTGATGGTACAAGTCACTGTATATGTACACGGATCTATTGGTGCTTGCGCTTGTGGCAGCATTCGATCTCGCCTACACCTCGTCACCAATCTCTGCACGTCCTGCCTTAGAGTTGTAGTACTCGTTCCTGTGCCCTCATTAGCATCATCTTCGTGATATCTTGGGCGCGACGTGCTGCGCGCGCATATGTGCTTTTGCCGGAACTTCAACTCACTTCTCAATAGCCCAGTTCATGCACTCATATCCGATAAGCAGCGGCACGGCCCAGTACAGGATTTGCCCGCGTGTCCGTCGGAAAGTGTTGAAGATGGCTGCTTTGAATGTGCCAGCGAGTGGGTTGGTACGGTTGGCTGAAATTCCGTAGTGTACAATGCCCTTCTGCGGCATTGATCCCAATGCACCCCATGGCCCTAGGTATCTGTACCACGCTGTTAGCAAGCCTGGCTGCCTGCTTGCTTTATGCCTCCTGCTGCCATCTCCTCCTCATCATCTTTCGGGAGACTCACTGGCCCGGTTTCTTCTCACCCCCGCCAGCGCGCAGAATCTGGGATGCTCGCATCTCGTCGCACTTCCGGCTGTGCTATTGGTGTGTGTGCTCTCGAGTAGATGTTCGGGGCGGTGCTGTTGCGTGTCGTTTCCTGAGGATCGCGCTCTCAATGCCTACGTTGGAAGAGAAGGCGGAGTTTGGTCAGCACTTTCTGCCGGCTGGGTCCGTGCACCAAACACCTCACTGAGCAAGAGCAAGCTAGATCGCGAAACAAACCGACAGCATCACGCGCAATTCTGGTCCATCTCCCCCCTGCCCGAAATCCATCATGGCTGCAAACGCACTGAACGGCATCTATCGGTGGGCGATACCCACTGCCGCCGCCTTCTCGCTCGCTTCCGCTTCGATTTACGATGTCAAGGGTGGCACTCGAGCCGTCATCTTCGACCGTATGCGAGGTGTCTCGGATCAGGTTGTCAATGAAGGAACACACTTCCTCGTGCCTTGGCTACAGAAAGCGATCACATTCGATGTACGAACGAAGCCTCGCAACATCAGCACCACAACCGGCAGCAAAGACTTGCAGATGGTGAGCTTGACGCTCCGAGTGCTCCACCGTCCAGAGGTGCAGCAGCTGCCCAAGATTTATCAGGTAAGAGGCCTCACCATACCAGCGCTCCTCTGAGGCTCAGTCTAAGTTGTGTGCAGAATCTCGGACAAGATTACGATGAGCGTGTCCTCCCATCCATCGGCAACGAGGTGCTGAAAGCCATTGTGGCCCAATTCGACGCCGCAGAGCTTATCACCCAACGTGAGGCGGTATCGAACCGGATACGAGCCGAGCTGCTCAAGCGTGCTTCGGAGTTCAACATTGCACTTGAAGATGTCAGCATTACGCACATGACGTTCGGCCGAGAGTTCACGAAGGCAGTCGAGGAGAAGCAGATCGCACAACAAGAAGCCGAGCGCGCACGATTCATCGTGGAGAAGGCTGAACAAGAACGACAAGCGAACGTCATTCGCGCAGAAGGTGAATCAGAGGCCGCAGAAGTCATCTCAAAGGCTGTGGCGAAGAGCGGTGATGGATTGATCCAAATTCGAAGAATCGAAACGCAGAAGGATGTGGCGCAGATGCTCGCGAACAACCCGAACGTTACTTATCTGCCGGGCGGGCAGGGTCAAGATGGAGGCAAGGGCGGCAACTTTCTGTTGGGCCTGAGATCATAAGATGCGCACAGCATAGGTGTGCAAGGAAAATGTAGAAACAGCCAACACTGGTGCGACTGATGGCACAGTACGGCACGGAAGTACGATACTCTTCTCTACTAATGTACAAATGCATCATTAGCACCCGAGCAAAGTGCTGCTTCGCGCCGATCTAACGTGGTGTTGAGACTTTAGGCATTGTCAATGGCAGCATCACCCCATCGAATCCGATGACCGAACACCGTCCGGCGAAGTGTCTCATCCTGAAGTTCACGATTAGGATGCGCACATTAGATCCACAGGAGCGAAGACCTACCCCTGGATCTTCCTCAAACATCACTTTGTCCATCTGCTTCTCTAGAATCTTCTCAACGATGAAACCATCGTCACGGGCCAGATCGAAAAATGCGAGATCTTTTTGCAACAGCCATGGTCGATAGGGCGTGAAGAAGACGAGCGCCTGCGCGTCGCTTGACCTCTTCAGCGTTTGTCGAATACTCTGCAATAGCTTTCCGTGCTCCGAATGGTTGAACAGCAAGTCGGCTAAGATGACAACGTCGAAGCCCGAGTTGCTTCGACCAGGCTCAAGATGAGTGGTAAGGTCGGAGGTATCACCTCCCCAGATGTGTCCCGTGGCCACCACATTACTGGCACTGTCTGGCAGTAACGAACAATCTCGAATATTAGCACGTAAATTGTCGATGAGGTCGGCATCTGGGTAATCAGTGACGACGACTTGCTTCGCGCCGTTGATCGCACAGATCAGGCTCGGTAGTCCAGCTCCGGCGCCAAGCTCAAGAACTGTCTTGTCCTGAACATATTGAGCCTTGTTCGCTTCGAGATAGTCCGCTACCGTCCGCCCACCTTGCCAGAGAAGGTGGCCCTGTGCGCGATATCAGGTTCCGCGTTTCGTCGCCGATGTAAGAACAAAGTGTGCTTCGCCTACCCATAGTGGATTTTGCGTGCTGAGGTGCAATTGGAGGACGTCTCCGCCGAGGGTCCTGTGCGTGACATCCGCCGGCTTCTCTCGCGCCTTGTAGTAGCCCTCAGGCTCCTGGAACAAGTCCAATGTCTCCTCTTCGTCGTCGATCTGGGCCATGGTCCATCAAGGTGAGCTATCCTGCACAGCGGCAGAAGTGAGCGTCGAAAGTCTCGATGCGAGACGTCACAAAGCCGGCCCGCAAGTTCAGAGCGTGCCGCGTTTGCTGTTCTCTCCAAGGACTGTGCGTCTCCATCCTTCCGAATCCACACACTGAAGTGCTCGCTGAACACGCGACATGCACCCGCGAAACGCACGCGGATCGTCCATCGCTGCTCTCGGAGCGGACGCGTGGAATCCAGTCGATTGCAACTCTCGGTAGCAAGGTCTGCTACCAGCGGCCGCGGTCGGGCGATGGCACTTGCCTGGACCCACTCCTGCTTATTACTCCTGCTTCACTCACCCGCGTGAATGTGCTCAGAAGCACCAAACTCAACCTCAACTCCACCTCTACAAGCCATATCTGCCGATGCGCGCTTGGTCACGCGCGAGCACCGACCCGACGACTGACCAGTCCACCGCTTCACTTCGCGCCGACCGCCCCCACGGCTCGTTGCTTGCTTGCTCAATAAAGCGGATAGATCCGCAAATTTGCTCATTGAGGCGTGACCTCGACCACAAGGTCAGTTTTCACGTTGCGCGGAGCCCTGCATGTCTGTCCGTGGCAATGACGGTGCGCCATACTGCTCCCGACGTGGGCTGCGAAGGATAGTTGCTCTGGCAAGCCTTCCGTTCCGTTACGCCGTCGACCCCGAAACATGGACCGGGACCTGAATGACACGGCTATCTTTTGTGGCTATTTTGCTGACCAGCTTCAGCCGAGACGGAGTCCTATGAACTACCGACCTTGGTGGCGAGAAGATGGACCAAGGAAAGCCGTTCAAGACCATCGAGGTCGTTGACTTCAAGACCAACCAGATATGTAAAGTGGCCTGTATGTCATGCATACGAGGCCACCGAACAACTTCGTGCGGCATTCCGGTCTGTCGCACCAAGGTTTTCTGGACAGTGAAAAGGCCGGGACGGCCTTCGAATTCATGCACATGCCGCTACGGGGCTACCGGCGGCTGCAAATGTGTCGTGGCACGATCAGCATGTCCACACAAGTCCAAAAAGGGCGAGAAACGCGGCGGCGAGTGTCGCTGCGACGAGCAAGGGCGATACTGCTGTCTGCTTGAACCAGACCACTGGTCCGCGTTGTTTGCATTGCAGAAGCCACACGTGGAATTTTCCCCGAGTCGTGAGGCACTCGAGGCCAAGCAAGCCGCAGCAGCCATATCAATGCAACACTTCTCGCCATCGCCCATGCATACCATCACAAGTCCCTCAGGAAGGGCGAGTCTACCCACCACCCCAGGCCCCATCGTTCACACACCAGGACCTCATGTCATGCCCTCCCCTTATGCTGCCTTCAGCCCGGCGTCCACGACCTTGACACCACGATTTGGTCTGATGGGAATCGGCGCGCCCCAGGGCTCACATCACGATGTGGGACTCGACGTACTGGCTTGGGATAGCAACACATCCATACCGTCCAGAGAATTACAGCCCCCTTACGTCGATGCACAACTGCCTGGCAGCTCTTGCTGTCAAACGCCAGCTACAACGATATCACATATAGCTTCGCCTCTACCAGTGGCGGAGATCCCGTTTACACAGCCCGAGCCGTTGCATGACATAACTCTGCCCCAGCCGTACAACGGTACCGGACAAGTTGGCGATTTGCACGGCACGATACCGCCGTCAGTTTTGACATCGACGCAGTCATCCACATATAACTTTGAGCGATTGCGGGCCGACTACTATCATTACCAATTCCCAAATGCCATATGCCAGAATTGTGGTGTGAGTGGATGTACTTGCAAGAACTGCCCGCCACCATTTCAGAACCCAGGTACGGGTAGTTGGGCGCAATGCTGCAGTCGAAAACATGCGCGAGAGCCGACGCCTGGCGCTGTACCAAAGAAAGTTCAGCGCTCTTCAAACTACGATGGCACTCGGGGGATACACCAGCACTCGCAGAGTCAACAACCAACGGGAGGCTGCTGTGGTTCTTCAGCACAACAGGAACCCAATGGCGGGCAAGACCCGATACAATTCGATGACGGCAGCGTCATTCTCACTGATGTAGACACCTTCAATCTGGATCACGAATTTGTGATGCCAGACGGAAGCGCGCCGCTGAATATCGCTGACTACTTGAGCGTCGATCTGGACGCGGAGCCGCCGGATGACAGTCAGAACCTCGGGGGATGCTGCTGTCGAGGACCGTCCTGAGAATGCAATGCAGAGATTACAGCGATAAATCGATCAGCAAAGCCGGAAGATAGTGTGTGCACTGAAAGGCACAACCCGTCTCGTCAGGATCTGGAAAAGTCAGTTTCGGGGCGCAATCGGCAGGGCATTCCTTATACACGACGTTAAACGAAAGTCAATGTGAAGAGGGAAGAGGGCGTGTTCGAGATCGCAGCGCGCGCTTTCGACGGGAAAGCTGCGTTGCTGTATGGCATGATATGATGATACTGGTAGTTCACGAGGACAAGAGTGGAAGCCTCGATGCCCACGTCCAGATATAGAACAATTCTCCGATGAAATTCCGAAACGAAGTCTGTTCATGCGCCGTACCAAAGTGTCATTAATGGTCAGAGTATTTCCTAGGAAACTACCCTTACCCTACCACGTGCTCCGCTATGTTTGGTTGTGCTACACAATGAATCGCCTCCTCAACCACATCTCTCTGCCTCACACGTTTTCTGTACAAAGTAGCGACTGTGGCGGTCGCGTTGAATAGTCTGTAGAAAGACTAAACCGAGAAGAGACCATTCACTCGTGTTTCTTTTCTTCTTTCTTGGTTTTGCGGATTATCTGAACATGCGTGCTTCTCGTTCGCTTTCTCCCACTCCATATCTCTCTCTCTCTCTCTGCTTAATATTACCACGTCCTCGGAATGCTAAAATCTGGTGTCCACGGGAGCAGTGGCTCTTGGGGGATATGGCTCGCTGGCAGGATGGAGGAAGGATCATTAATTGTTCCTCAGACCAAAGTATAAACCAAGGACCAAGGCCAAGATTGCGACGATGGCCACGCAGATGAAGAGGCACCACCATTTGAGTTTTCGTGCTCTTCGTGCGGATTCGATGCCCTTGTCGAGCTGGACGTTGCCGGCTTCTGTGTCGTTCTTTACGTTTGTCGTGTGTACTTCGGCTTGCGCGATGTGCTCTTCTTGGAGCACGACTGCGGTGGCAAGGTCCTCCATTAATTGATTGAGTTCTATCAGAGTCTTCTCAATCTTTTGAATATCATTGTGTCGAGCTCGCACGGCGCCGAGAACTGTATTGGCTGTCGCAGATCGGTTGGACCTGAGCGCGGTTTGAAAGACTCCCTCGTTACCCCAGTCAGCGTTTGCTGCTTCTTGCACCTCTGACTCAGTAGCCTCTGGGTTGACTATTCGGTATTGTCGCGCGATTTGCTCTCGGTAGCGTTTCTCGTAGTTGGCCTCTTCTACTCTGTACTCCTGGAGTTGCTTGGTGAAGCTTGTCTTGAGTTGTCCGACCTGTGTGTTCTTCACTTGGTTGTCTTTGCTACGCGCGGCGTCGGTCTCGAGGAATTTGATTTGGTCCTTGATTGACGTGTTGAGAACTTGGGTCTGAGTTATCATGGACTCGAGCTGGCTCGATGATGAGCTGTCGGGCGAGGACAGCGCGCGTTGGTGGAGGGACGCGATTTGCCCGACATGGGTCGTCAGAGTGCGGATGTCAGCCTTTACGGCCTCAACGCGCGACAAGAAGTCGGCGTTGGACATGACGCTGGGCCCTGCGGTAACATATTGCACATTCTGGCCGGGTCGCGGCGGCTGGCCCGGGATGGACGGCGCAGGTCCTGTGCTGCGAGTCGGTCAGTGGGTGTTCGTTCATGGTCGTCGCAATTGAAGTCTGGTCGGCCGCGAAGCAGCTGCGGGAGAGTGTAGACGTGCCCGTAATTCGCATCGGTTGCGTTGCCAGGTCGCGGATTGCCCGCCTGTATCAGTCGGTCAGCTGTGGCTGTTTCTCTCGTCCTGCCACCCCGTCCCTCCACTCACCACTGCCTGCCCGTCGTACCCGCCGCCGTATGGGTTTCCCGCCTCGCCGGAGTATGGATTCGAGGCGCCGTAGCTCTGTTGCTCTCCGCCGTACGGATTGCCGCCGTAGCCGGAGTATTGGTTGTAATTGCTCATGTCGTCCCCGCGACTGCGCGCGATCGGTTATGATATTCGGCTGCGATATGCGAGAGATGCGGCGTGCGCTTCCGAGGTCGCGGTGGTGCGCGGCGGTGGTGGTGCGGTGAAGGTGAAGATGACAGTGGCTGGAGTCGCGCGGTAACTGGAGCTTGTTGGGCTTAGGGCGGACTATTGCTGCTGCGGCTGCTGCTGCTGCGGGCTGAATAAGACGTACGCATGCACGAGGCAGTGATCTCACATCTCACACCGACCGACGGACCGGAGGTCATCATCAAGCCTCGCCACAGGGAAGAATGCCAAAGCCCCGACTTGGGCTGCGCTGAGATGAAGTTCCAATGCATCCACTGCTCACGCATTGGGATGACCCCGGTCATGGGCCAGCGCCTTGCGAGCCGGCGTCATCGCCAGCGGCGCTGCCAACCGCGGCATGCCGAAAGGAATGAAATTCGACTTCTCGTGCATGAATGCTGCTGATCACGAGCCCGACTAATCGCTGCAGAAAGAGGATATCTGCACGCTTGTGGCCCCATGATGCGCCGCACGTGGGATGTGGAGCTCACAGTCAAGGTCCTGCACGAACTTGTGGTCTGTCGCAGCACGGGGCCAGGAACGTCTGACACGACCGTAATAAACTTGCTTCATCATCTCCATCGACGGCGACCGAGCTGAGCTTTCTCCGTCTATATTATTGTACCGCATGATAGCCTCGCGCTCCCTCGCCGTGTCTATGTTACATATCTGCGCTCGGTCCTCCGCATTCAAGTGCTGTGTGCTGTTGTCACATGTAGCGCATCATGGACCCCCTGTGGCGCGCTCGTCCTCATGAGCCATCGTAAATCATGGAACAACATGCTGGTATCCCGTCTCACAGCTTGCCTGCTCAAAGCCCAACTTCGTTCAAGTCCCGCGATAAACAAGCCATCTCAGCCCTTTTCGCTGCTTCGGCGAGCAGGTTGAATCCCTGAAGAAACGGTGCTGTTTCTGGAGCATCGCCAGAGTGTCGTTGGCCAACGAATGTCTTCTGCTGTAGGTTCGGTTGCAGAGGCGGTGGCGACTGAGCAGCGAACGGGGCAAAGTAGTTGGCGGGCTGCTGTGTCGATGGCGAGGGCAATGGCGCGGCGGAGCCTGCCAGGCTCATTGCAGTTGATCGCTGCATAGCTGAAGGGCCGGTGGATGCGACAGAGGCGACAGAGGTCGAACTTTGGAAGGCCGAAGAGCTGGTAGATGCTTGTGAGGTGTTCTGAGGATACGGAGGGCGTTGGTGAGCGTGCCTGTGTTGCCGCGAATCCATCGCTTTGACCTCCGACGGCTTTGTGAGTCAAGTCGTTGCGACGTCAGGACCTCTAGAATATCTGTGTGTGCTGCGAGGATCAGCAGCGTCGAAGGCGATACGACGCCAGCTAGATGCCGAGGACGATGGAGAAATTGGCCCAATCTATAGCTATCGCGTGCTGATCCGTGTGAGCTCCGAAGACAGAGTTTGAATACAGTGCCGGATGTTTCTCGAAGCGGGAGCCGTAGACAGCCGCCTGTTTCGAATGCGGGTTTGGAGACACAATCTTGGATGCAAGGTGGGTGGCACAGGCACAAGCATGCAAGAGGCTGTTGTGGGGAGCAATCGTACCGACTCGCGGTCGCAGATGCCGGGGTGAGGTTGGATCTAGGCCGGGAGAAGGAATGACTTGCTTGCAGTGGCGACGGGTTGTTATTGCTGGGACGACGGATCCAGCGCAAGTATGGAAAGGAAGGCGAAGCGCAAGAGTGTGGAAGTGAGAGAGTATTTAGCAGGCATTTCTCGGGCGCCTGCACTTCCCGCCGTGCCCAGTAGTGTGCAGATAAGTGGAAGCATAATGCCTTCTTCCCCACGGGCAAACCTGTGCAACGGCAACAGCGCCCGACACGAGGCAGCAGTAGCGAGCGAGGCAATCAAGCAGTGACGAAGCATGCTTGCTTCCGAGTCATGGCGACTTGTCCCCGAGGCAGCCATGAACCACAATTTATTTTAGCCGGAACATGATTGCTCCGATCAACTCACGCTCACAGCATCGTGCGCCTCCCGCCAGAACAATGCCGGCACGTCCATCACATCGACCTTGTGCAGACTATGTTCACTGACGCGCGCGCCTGCAGCTGATTCTCTTGTCCGGCTACCCGTCCAGCGGCAAGACACATCGCAGCCAGCAGCTCATCGAAGTTTTCAATCGAAAAATATCCGAATCCAGCGAGCCAAGAGTCAAGCGCCTGAAAATCCACCATGTCAATGACGACAGCCTGGGCCTCACTCGCGATGTCTACGCGTCTGCACGACCCGAGAAGGATGCGCGCGCAACGCTGTCGTCGGCCATTAAACGCGTCCTGACGCGCGATCATATCGTCGTGGCGGATGCCATGAACTACATCAAAGGTTTCCGCTATCAACTTTACTGCGAAGCCAAAGCCGTGCAGACAACAAACTGCGTAATTCATATCGGCACACCAGCGCACAAATGCCGTGAGCTCAACGACCAGGCGCTCAAGGACTCGACGGGAGGCTACGCCCCAGAAGTCTTCGAGAACTTGGTGTTTCGATACGAAGAGCCGAACGGCATGAGCAGATGGGATGCTCCGCTGTTCACTATCCCATTCGAGGATGCCGACCTGCCATATGATGCAATCTGGGAAGCACTAATCGGGTCGGATGGGAAAGCAAAGGTCGTGCGGCCAAATGCCGCGACGGTGCTCAAGCCAGCGGCCGAGCAAGGATACCTCTATGAGCTCGATAAAACCACGTCCGACGTAATCTCGCTGATTACGAACTGGCAACACGATCATGCTGGCGAGGGCGGCAGCAAACTTCAGGTCCCCGACACCGAACTGGTCATCAGCTTGCCGATGAATTCACCTTCACTCCCGCAACTGCAACGCTTGCGCAGGCAGTTCATTGGGTTGAATCGTCAACACAGCTTGAGCAAAGCTCGCATACGCGATTTGTTTGTTGACTATCTCAATGATGCTTTCCAGAGCTGAATATAAAAGTACATTGCGATCTTCCGCTCCCGTAACTATATCGAAAAGGTATTACCATCGCTTCCCAATGAACCAGGCCCGCTGGGTCCCCCATGCGGGATCACAATAGGCCCTCCTACAGCACCGCATTGAACAATTCGTCCAAGGCATCAAGGGTATACGAGCGCCTTCAACAACAAACAAAAAGGATCCTTTCGATCACCTCCAATACAAGTTCCACGGCATCCATTGATACTCTCTCTCTCCCCTCCATCGACATTTCCCGAGCCGATAACTCAAGGGCTGTATACTTGGTGCTGAGCATCCGAATGCTTCTGGTCGCCCCACCAAGTCTGCCAAAGCGACATCTCAGGTGCCTCGGTAACGCCAATCCAGGTCTCGCTCTTATGGCCTGGACCATGACTTGACATCGATCCTGGAAAGTCTCACCGCTGCAAACCCTGCTCGTGCGGCTTGCTTTCATCAGGCTTGTTTCGCAACACCTCTTGCTCGATGCGGCCGTGGGGGAACATAGCTCGGAATATCTAGCTTCGCCATGCCTCTTTGTCGTGCAAGCATCTGACATCTCGATTTTGTCGTGGGGACGCCGAATTGAGGCGGGTAGAGGACGCTCGCATGTGACAACAATCGAGGCAGCGTCGATGTGGCAGGAGTTGAGTTCGCGTCTTGAAGCCTGTAAGCAAGTTCGGTGACTCTTTGAGTCAGCTGGGCCAGGCGAGAATGTAGTTCAGCCGCGCATTGCTCTTGGACGGTGATGAAGTCTGCGATGGTGTTGATGCGCTCCACGATGGACTTGTCAGATGTGCCATAGACCTCAAAACCACCATCAGGTGTTCGAGGGGATGTGAATGAGCTTGCCGTCGAGCCCGACGACGTAAGGGATGATGTTGAAGCTGACGCGGCCTGTGAAGCCATCATCGCCTTTCGTTGACGCCCGCCTCAAGCCCCACGATTCAAAGCTCGAATGCCTTGGGCGCGATGACTAACACGACGACCAGACTTGCCACTATCAGGGCTGTAGCGACGGCGGACACGATGATGATCGTTCCCCGTGAGGCAGGGAACTTGCCACGAATCACGTAGTGCTGGCTTTCGAAGTAGCGATGAAAGCCCAGTACGAGGATCAAAATGGCTGGAAGCCCTTCCATCAGCATGCGTGCGTGGTAGACAGAGGGGACAACTGGAAGGGGACAACTTACAAATGCCCAAGAAGGTTGCTCCGAGCGGTTTTCCCACAGATCTCAACTTTGCAGTTGTGCCGTCGTGGTCGGTGCCAGGCTGGATGGCGGTGTTGAGTCGAAAGAGCTGCGTGACAGCGATACCGATGGACGCAAACGACAGAGAAGTTCTCAACCACGCCAGAAAGGTGCGTTCGAGAGCGAGGTGATCTCGAGCAACACTGCCTTTGTTTTCGAGCTCGACACTACCGTACTTATCAATCCACGGCTTCCACCAGCTCTCGCGCGCAACAGCTGCTGCTGCTGCTGCTCCAACGTTCGGATCCTGTAATTGTGCTGGCCCAGCAGCGCCGTCTGGACGCTGGGGACCTCGTGACTTGACGGAGCCATTCTTCTGCGCGTGAGGTTCTGGTGATGATCCGTCCTCCTCGTTTCCGCCGCCCGTGGTGTTTCTCTGTGCACTACTACTCTCCTGCGCATCACTTGCCGCGCCCGTCGTGGCTCCGTAGCAGCGGATGATGCCACTCCTCTTCCTGTAGATTGCAGTCTGCTCATCCGCAGACGACTCGCCCGCATTCCGTACCGCGCGGTTCCGGCGCGCGCTCTGCGAACTCCTCCTCGTCATGTCGGTCGCGGCTTCCTCTCGCGCTGCCATGATTGTGTCCTCTTCCTCCCGCTCGCTGATTATTGCTTGCGGCGGAACGAAGGGCGGTGGGATGATGCGAAGCCTTGCGCTAATGCCCGTTTTGTCCGAGTTCCCTGTTCCTGTTCGCTGGACCGTTGCTTTTCCTTATTTCTCTGTACCAATCTTCTTCCACATGGCAGTGCGCGTGTGGCCGGAAGCTGGGGAAGCGCTTTCCCGCGCCGGACTCGAGCCCGCCGCGTGGGCTTTTGTGGGTGGTTATTACGGGAGGGGCTCGAGAGCGTCGTGTTCGTGGATCTGCGTCTGCGTCTCGTGGCCAAGAGTGCGTCGTGGTGTGTGCTTTGTACGGCTTGGATGATGATGGGTATCGGCAATGCTACCCAGGTTCGACTGAAACTTGAAAATCTGATCACTCGATGTTGTGCAGCTGATCCACCGCACACTTCACGCAACCCATGCTCGATCCATGTACCCAATGCGGGCCACTACCTCCTCCTTTAGCGGATTGTGTAAATCGCAAAGGGCAGCAAATGCGATCGGCAGGCACATGTAGCACGAAGGATGCAGTGGAATAATGAACGCTGACGACTGATTTCCACAAAAAAGTCCTACTCTACGCAAAACTCCTCCATCCTGCTGTCTACATGCTGCACGTCTCAGTTCACTCTTCCTCCTCTGTCCCCTCATCCAGGGCGAGCCACGCACTTCTGCATCTCACCGCCTCCATCCGAACATTCCGCTTACCGTCGTCAAGACAGGAAAGAAGCTTCTTGACTACAGGCCGACGATAAGGAACGACCGCCTCGCGTTTCAGCTGCTTAGGCACAAGCGTCAGGCATCTCAACGCCTTCGCCCGGACCTTGGCTTCGTTCGGGACGCCATGCGTTGCGTCTAGCAGACGATTGATCAGCGAGCGAGCGTGCTCGGCGACTATCGCAGGGTCGTGCATCAGCACCGATTCAAAGATGACCAATGTTGAGTATTTGACAGTCTGGTCATCGGCGTCTTTCAAATCCATGCATTGCAACAAGGCAGGCATCAGGTCCGCCAGTGATGATTCGATCACGGAGTATGGAAGCCACTGGAGAATCCCGGACATGGCGACGAGGTAGTTGATCTTTGCCGAGGGCTCTGCCGTTCGCACGTGATCGTTGATGGGCTTTACGAGTTGGCTGAAGGCTCGCTGTTTGTAGAGTCCGGAGATGATGCAGTGGTTCTCTTTCGAAAGGATATCATCTGGCGAAAGGAGCAGGATGAAGTTCCGCGCAAAAGCCTTGTCGGCATGTGGAAGCGTCTGGAGCAGGGCTTCGACGTATCTTGATGTCAGCGCACCACATTTGCCCTGCACCATCATTGCTCTCAGAATGGCGAAAGATATGCTACTCTTCGTCGTGTCCGCGTGATCTGAAAGTAGGCTCTGGACGTCGATTCCAGCAAGTTGAAGCGATGACTCCAATTGCTTGGGTTCCAGGAACTTATTCACCAGAAGCGATAGATGTCGTGTCACTGAGGCGCGGAACACCGAGTCCGGTTGGACGTTCAATAGCAACGCTGCCTGTGTTTGTAGAGTCGTCATAATGTCCTCGGGGTCTACAATATCTGGCCGAATGGCAGCGTAATAGTAAAGCGCAAAAGGTGCGTAGACACGAACACGCCTGGTGGCCTCCTCAGGTCCGGATGCTTTGGCTGGCGACAGCCATTCCAGATCTTTGTTATAGACTGTGGCTTGGAAGTGGGGTGTTTGCTGACGGAGAATGTGGTTAGTCAGGCGTCCAGTGATGGCCGCTGTAGAGTCCTCCACGTCAAGTGATGAAGTCTGCTTCAGACGCTGGATCATATATTCAGCATAGTCCGTATAGTAATCTCCTCTGATGCCACCACTCTCCTCCTTCATGGGACTCCCATTCGTGAAACAGTACAGAACGGCCAGTACCAAGTCTAGCTCGAGATCCTTCGATTCTGGCCGAGACTGGGCAGCCTTCAGCTTATTCTTGAGTCGTAGAACCACAGTATCAAAGATCTGCTGCTCGTGACTCAGTTGAGCGAAGGCTTCCAAAACGTTTCGATAGCTCTCTCGATCCGAAGCTTCATCAGGCAGCTCAACCATAAACGCTGGCACGGTTTGGTCTCGTATTGCATCGGGTGCAGCAGCAGCGATATCTAACAATGCAGCAATGGCCTCCGGTCTGATGTTCCCATGGCCCTCAATTCGTTCGTGGAGGACTACGTCGTGCACAGCACTCACAGCTAAGCCCAGCTGCTCAGGAGAGAGGACTTTCCTTGCGCTGATCAACTGCTTGAGCCCATTTATAGCTGTCAGACGGAACGAAACTTCTGGTTTCGGCGCCCCTGCAAGAGCATGTAGCATCGCAGTCATCGCTTGATCAAGAAAAGCCTGAAGACCCTCTGGAGAAACATCGTGTCCGGTTGCCTGTAGATCTGCATGCGCCTGGACCAGGCTGTTGTAGACTTCCAACAAACCACGCCTTTTCGCAATCGAAGTCGCCGACGCGTATAAAGAGAACAACACTGGCAGTATCCCCTTGGTCACTTTGTCCGCCACGATAGGGTTCGTCCTAGCGATGGCCAAAACTATGCGCCCAGCACCCTGGGACTGCTTTGTGGGCGCGTCTTCCAGATGCTCATTGCATTCCTTCACGACTGGACTCAGGTACGCACCGAGTGCATTGTCGATTGGGGCAAGCCTGTCTGCGATGAGTGCCAAAGCCTTCAGAGCTTCCTCGGCAAGATCCTCTTCTTGCACGTTGATGATCTCAAACTTCAGGGCGTCCCAGAGCGTGACAGAGTAGAGGTTGATGGTATTGGCTGAATAGCTCACGGCACAAGATTGTAACGTATGGAGTACATCACGTTTGGTGTTTATAGAAGTCGAATCCAGCTTGTCCAACAGTGCAGGGACAGCATATGGTGAAAAATCCGAGTTGGCTGCAATACAGTCGCGAAGTCGGTCCTTGAGATCCTGAGCGGTGATACCATACGGGTCATCGGGTGGTGGCTTGAATGTGATTGGAAAGTAGTTGAAGACTGCGTCGAACATATCATGTGCGTAGGCGTGTATATCCCACTCTGCCATCGGTACTTGCAGAAGCGAAAACACGATCATGAGGTTTCGTGGATCCTTCTCGCCTTCAAAGTATGAGATAAAGCCTGGCATGAACTCGGGATCCTCTTCATGCAACTGCTTCATGCCGGATCGATACTTGGCTAGTAAGCGGTCAATGAGTTGAATGATGGGATATCGTTCGGTCTGCAGTTTGAACTGCCGCAATGGATTCGTGTGGTCCATAATAGTACGCATCACTTTCTGCGCAGTGTCTACGTCCCATTTGCCCAGCGACTCGAGCGCCAGAAGTGCTCTCGCGGAAGCACCAATGCCTTCGAGGTCATTTGGAATTCTCCCGAGAACAAAGTCAGTGAGCAACTGACGTTCTTGGAGCGAGAAAACCTTTGGCGGCACTTGCTCAAGAACATCGGCAAGATATGCGATGGACTTGGCACGGAGAGCACCATCGTCTTTGTTGTTGATATACTCCTCGAGACTGGTAATGAGATGGATGAGTTTGAGCTGTTTCTGCTCGAGTTTCTCCGCACTTCCGGCCGCTATCTTCCGAGCTTCGGTCTTGTTCTTGTCCACCTCGAGGAGGTAGAGTTGTATGTCCGACATTGCAGCATTGCTGAGTGTGGTTCTGGATACAAGCTCAGAACACGCAACTTCACCTGTGACATCGAAATTCATCAAGCTTCGTTCGTCATCTTGACCTCGCGTAATGCGCGGGCCGAGCCGCAAGCTCCCACAACAGACCGCAGTCGATAGATATCGTGATAGCAATGGCGGCTTTGACAGCCAGTCGTAATTTGCATTTATCGTGTCGAACCTATTACACTATGTACATGGAGGCATCCTGATGCTCTTTCACATCTCACAGAAAGATTTGTACGTCAGATGAATGCTCAGAACCCAAAGGGGTTTTGCGGGGCTGTACGTTGATCAGTATGTTTGCAGAGGGAACTTCAACTTATGGACTTACTCGCTTTGGCCAGATTGGCTCTGCCAGTAGGCTGAGGCATCATAGGTTTAGCGCCAGGCTGCACGCCGAAGCGAACTGGAGGTGGCGGACCAGTCCTCTGGGGTACGAGAGGCGCTGCGGGCACTGAGAGGGGCTGCGATGGGCCGAATACACCCCCGGTCTGTTGAGGAGGCAGTTGTGGCGCAGCCTGCGTTGGCTGAGCACCGAAGCCATTCATACCAGTAGGCTGTGAAAGATTGAATGAAGGCTGGAACCCGGTCTGCTGCGCGGTGAAAGAATTGGACAGACCAGAAGGAATGGGTTGGAAAGGTTGTCGTGGCGGGTCTGCAAAAGGCGACCCGGTTTGTGATCCGTTGACAAGCTGTTGCTGGTAGTTGGGCTGACCCATGCCGTACTGCTGGCCCTGTGATTGACCAAACTGAGTTTGTGGCTGAAATCCTGTAGGCTGTGGTTGCATGGCCGGGTAGTTCTGCTGCAGAGACTGAATGCCGCCCTGCTGCTGGTAGTTTTGATTGTATAGTTGGGGCTGAAAGGAGGTCTGCTGCGGCTGCATCTGCTGGAATTGTTGTTGCATGCCTGGGCCAGGCGGAGACATTTGTGGCATCATTTGTTGAGGTTGATAGCCAGTGAGTTGTGCCTGCAGCGGCGGTGGACCGAATGAAGACTGCTGTTGGGGTGGGAATCCAGGCGCCGAGGCTGCGCGAGGAGGTGGCGGCAGCCCGATAGCGCCAGGACCTGTCTGTTGCTGAGGAGCCGCAGGACGTTGACGCGGCAATGTCGTCTGCTGTGGTTGGAACTGCTGCTGAGGCTGATATCCCGTCTGCATTGACTGTTGATATCCTGTTGGCTGGGACTGCAACTGGCGATTCGCTGGTGCCAAAGCAGCAATTTTGTCGAAAATGGCTTGATTCGCGACTGGGGCTGCTGAGGGTGCAGCCTGGCCAGGCTGTTGAGCGGGCGGTGTAGGTGAGGGTTGAGACGCTGGAGTCGGCTGCAGCGGTGGCGCGGATATAGACAACGAAGCGATGTCGTCGTTGATCAATGGCTTGGCAGGCTCCGGCGTAGATGCAGTGGGAGCTTTGGCAGCAGGAGCGGCTTTGGTTGGTGTCTGCGCCCGCGGAGGTTTCACGTCCCACGCATCATCGTCGAAGCCATTCGTGGCTTGACCACTTGCCGACTGGGTCGATTTCGCGTCTGGCAACGGCGTCCTGATACCTGGGCTGTCGGTCTTGGCTTTGAACGCGCTTTCGTCAACCACGTCATTGGTCTGGACTGCTGGCGCGGGTCTGCCCTTGCGTGTATTGTTCTTCAGGACTCCACCAGGACCGGCAAACAATCCTCCGGCAGCCCCATCCTCTTGCGTGGTCCCTGCTTCAGCGTGTCTGTTATATTTGTTGTCCAAGAACTTCATGACCCTCAAAATATCGCCTTCCTTGAGTCCTAATGTCCGCAGCAATTGTTGGTTGACCTCAGGAAGTATCTCAGGGCCCATGTTGTCCCGCGAGAAAGAGCCTGCATAACGCTCGCAAATCTGCGGGTCAACACCACATTGCAAGAAGAAATCAAACCAGTCGTAGTCTCCTTTCTTCTGTACACTGGCTCCTGCCGCAGATCGAGAGCCATTAGCTTGCCTCTGTGTGCTCCGGCGTTTGATGTCAGAAAGCGGTTTGTCCTCGTCCAGACTCGCCCCTGTGGCACGCTCCACGTACTCCAGGTCCTCGACCGCCATCTTCGCAACCGGAACAGCAATTTTAACGCCGTTCAGTTTGTGCAAGTGGATCTTCCCTTCACGTAAGCCTATGAACTCTGCCTCAACCTTGAATGTGCCGCTGCGATCTGTCCATGTTCTGACTCGACTCGGGTTTGGCTTCGTTTTTGGCTGATCTTTGGAGCCTCGCTTGTCCGATCCACGCATTGATGTGCGCCGGGTGTCGCCTGCCAGGCTGCTGTTCCTTTCCGGCGGAATGACTTCACTCTCGCGCTTCTTGTGCTTCCGTGCCGCTTCTTTCGCGAGTCTTTCCTCTTCCAGTCGGTTTTGTTCCACAGTACTTCGTGCCTCGCTCAGACCAGTGATCGCCTCGGGTCCTTGGGAAAGAATCCCAGTCACTTCCACGTATGACGACGGCACGACGCCTTCCTTGCCGTTTTTCATGCGCCGAACCATCCACCATTCCTCGCTTTTGACGTCGTCCAAGATTACGACCTCATCCCCAGCAGCCACGGTCACCTCGTCATCTCCTTGAGCCATGAATTCATAGAGCATTTGCCCTTTCTTGAGTCCCGCTAGTCCTGTTCCAGCACTGGCTGCCAGAACTTCCCGCAGGCCTTCTTGCCGTACTGCGCCTGCCATTTCTCCGAGTGCAGAAACGATTTCTTGTGCTGTGTCCTTTGCTCCCGCGTGAAAATCAATGCTCCTGCTCGGCCTGACCAGTTCTACGAAGACATGTTTGCCTTCGATGCTATAATGCGTGAGCTTTTCTGCTGTCCACTCTTTGCTTGGTCCATCCCTGCTCTTCTCGGGGCTTATCATGAGTATACCTTTGGCGGGGTTGATGCCGAGTGTGGTAGGCATCTTCTTATTTTTGCCCATGTGTGACACCATCTCATGGATATTGTACAGGTGAAAGCCTCGCGGGGATAACGCCTCGTCCGCATCGTCGTCATGTGATGCTGAAACGGCTCTGTTGTATGACGGCGATTGCTGCACCCGGGAAGGCTCGGGTGAGAGACGTGTTGCGTACTGTGTCTGGAGTGGAACGGGCGATGAAGGCGATGCGGGTGCGGCGGACTGCGAAGGGGGCCGACGGGGCAACGAGGGCGCAGCTTCTTCGTCACTTTCCTCGGGAGTAAGTTGCGATCGCTGAGGGAGGGATGGAGTGGTGAGCGAACGATTTGCGGGCGGAGAAGCAGCATTTCCTCCAGTCCTCTGCGCTATTATTCCCGCGAGCGCCGCGGCTGGATTGCTGGCGGTGGGCTCCGGGGAAGGCGGGCTGTAGTCGGCCTCACCAGGAATGGGTCCATCATCCGCAGCAGGACGCGATGGCATTGGAGGTGGTGCCAGGGCTCGTGGCTGCGGCGCAGCTGCTGGAGCTGAAGCTGGAGGTGATGCATCATCCAGATGTTCGATGTAGATGGCCGGGGCAAACCCATACTTGCCATTGTGTCCCACCAACGTCCAGTCCGGGTCAGACTCATCGTATATGTCGAGGCGGGTATCCTCCTTGAAGCTTAACTCTTCGTCCGTCTGTTGTGCATAATCGTAGAGTGCTTTGGCCTGGGAGACAGGCCGCACCTCTTCGACGTAGTTGTTTGGCACCAGTCCTTCGGGCTCATCCTCATCGTCAGACGTGGCCTTCTTCTTGCACTTCCACCAGTCGTCATCGTCGGTCTTGTCGAGCACCAAGAGTAGATCGCCATCCTTTATATCGAGCTCCTCGGCACTCTGCGCGGCGTAGTCGTAGAGCGCGCGAACGACGTCGACAAAGGGCATCTTGCACGCACGGTGCTCGCTTGCGGACACGACGGTGGTCGACAAGCGGCAGTGGGTGTAGAGAGCTGACGCCTGAGGTGTGCTTCGTAAAACAAGGCGCTGCCCTGGTTCGGGGGGCGGATCCAGGCTGAGACGGAGCGGAGAGGACAGCGACGACGTCAATGCCCTGCGACGGTGACGGTTCGCTGCACCTCACTGCTGCTGCTGCTGCTTCACACGGCGCAAATAATGGGTTCTACTGTGAAGCAGTTCCACGCGAGGATCGGTCGGCAAAGATGTCACTGAGAAGTGCTGCGCTTGGCAGCATCACCTTCCGTGACACCTTCGGATCGCCAGCTCCGCCGCCGCTGGCTGCGAGAAGCCGTACCCGGGCATCCTCGCCCGACACAACAGCTGATTCGTTCAAAAACGATGGCCAGATCAATTCGATAATCTCTGGGTTCGCGAGCGGAGACGTTGCTCGCATCCATCCTTCACAAAAGATGACGAAGCACCAATGCACGGAATGCGTCAAATGCCTCCCTTCCGTCGTAGCAGCACAGTTTCGCGAGGTAAATTTGCTTGAGCTAGTCGACATTGATACGACGCACGGCCGGCCATCAGCGCAGGAACATCTCACAGCAGGCCGCCCGAGCGAGCGAGCGAAGTTCACCATCGTCGGTAGCGCTATGGACTGCATCGTGCGTCTGGCCCGCCTTTGAGTCTTTGACAGACCGTCGCAGTGAGCAGGGGATACGGAAATGGAACTGTCAACACAGCAGCCGGGGTGTAAGCCTCTGTCGCATGTGCTACCAAGCTGCCACTGTGCGTCTGCGGCATATCAGGGGTGAGGTGATAGAGTCGTTATTCTCACTCGTGAAGAAGCATGGACATGGGAGACACCAATGCGCACACGTCTCACCACATGTGCAGCATGCATGTGCAGGGTGGGTCAGAGTGACGCAAAAGATCCCGGAGTACCACAATCAAAAGTCGACTACACTCTTCACCTCAACTTCGAGAGAGAATGAGCTTCGATGGCGAGACATTCTGCAATTTCTCAGTGCAGCTCCTGAAAGTATCCTGCTCGCAAGGCAGTTCTGTAGATTCCAAATGCTCTTATCAAGCGGGCTGGCAAGGCCTCAAGAAGATTCTGGCGCAAACTGTACAAGGTATCTGAAATTATATCCACTATGCGCACAAATGCATCTGGGCTTCTTCGCCTGGTGCACTCTTTCCCTCGTTGCTTCATCTTGTCAACTACTTGCGATGCCAACCTAGAGAGCCAGGGCACCGAGTGCAACAGCACCAAGCATACCGACCATGGCAGTCGCACGAGCTCCGGCACCAGAGTCGGATGTCGAGCTGGCTGCGGTGGCCTGAAGATCATCACTCGCGGTGGGGGAAGCAGTCTGAGAAGAAGTCATGCTGTTGGATGATGGCGCTGCGCACATGGAATGTTAGTCTCGCTTCTGCTGTGATATTCTTCAAATGCCACATACCGCTAGTCGTTGCAGAGGCCTCAGTGCCGGTCGTGCTCTCGCTCATGGAGGAGGTCATCGCAGTGGACAGGGTGGTTGGAAGCGGAGCTGCACTGACAGTGGAGGCAGTGGAAGCAGGAGTGGTGTTATCGCTCTCCAGCACGAAGTAGGCAGAGTAGTTAGTGTCAGATGGGTCCGAGTCGCTGACAATTTCGATGGTCTAGCGAGGTCAGTATGCGCGCCAACCACGCATCGTTGGGTAGAGGTATGTTTTGGCAACGGCACTTACGTAGTCGGAACCACGGACAGCACTCTGTGGAATAGACCAGGTGTATTCACCATTGTTGGGAATGTTCTGCGCGATTGGCTCTCCAGCGTTGAGGTTGTTGCTGGCGCCATTGCGGAGGATGAGCGACACGGTGCCCGACGTCGTTGGGGTCCTATACCCGGTCAGCGGTCGCGGCGGATACACGATGGCTTCCCAGTCGTTTACCATGTGAGCGTCAAGTCCTGGCCAGCTACGGCCGGGAAAGCAGTGTTGGTAAAAGCATTTGGTCGGGTCGCCTCTTGAGCGTAGGCAGCGAAGGCGCCAGCGAGCGCGAGCAACAAAGAGCGTGAGATCTGCATGGTGGATCTGGAATATAAGGATACGAGACGTAGCAAAAGATAGAACGGGTGCCGAAACGAGTGGTATGAAGGTCGGAGTAGCAGTGTTCGACGAGAGCCACGCGACGGAGGATACGAAGTGGTCGAGCAAGATGGCGGATCTTCACAGCAGTTAAACCCCCTGCGGATTTGCCTAGTGTACACTGGTAGACGGCTACAGCCAATTAATGGACTGTAGGAGTCCGTCTGCTGAAGTTGTGGTTGGTGACGGTAGCGAAGCAGGCGCGTGAGCTAGATCAACCTTATCCCACGCAGCCGCAGCAAACATTGTTATGAGGTGCGCATTCCACACTTCTCCGGCGGCTGCGGGTGGTCTGCTGCACATCGCATCGAAGCAACATTCTGTCGTCGAACCAGTTAACGCCAGGAACCGTGGAAGAATCGCGACGAGGATCGTGGGTGGACGGCACCGGGTGGATTGGCGGGAGATGAGAAGCCTTCCCTAATAATCAGGAAAGCCACCGCTCTGCCGCGTCCGTTGCCCAGAAGGGAAGGCGATGCCAAGAGCGAATTCACTGCCACATGCAGTCTGTCTCGATTGCTCGAACAAACATGTCAGAGGGCAAGCGAGGACTCGCCTCATGGAAGCTGATGGTGAGAGAGCGGGTTCGGCGAAAGCGAGTTTGTCCCCAGGGTGCGCCGCTAGTGCTTCGTTCTTCTGTGCGGTCGAAGCCGGCAGACCACGAGCAGACCGGGAAGATGGGGATGGCCAAGCCTATTGTATGAAGACTCCGATGTGCACCGCGGGCGACAGATGATAACAATCAGACAGTGGAAGGGGCACGCACGTCGTGAGGCAGATGGTGAAACGCGTCCGCTGTGTGAATCATGAGCAAGCAAGCTGAAATTTTATTCGCAGCGTGGTGGCGGCGGGGGCCGGAGGAGGCGGCCGGCCGTTCGTGTTTTCCTGCCGCCCGGAGCGGTATAGCGCACGAGCCTGGTCACGTCAGCCGAAGCTTGCGCGTCTCGTCGGAGACGTGTGAAGTCGCGTGCCGGCGCATTCCGAGCGGGCGCGTACAAAGGATGGATACAGTAGTGGGATGGTGGCAACAGTGCAGGATTCCTTCGATGCGCCCGCAGGTGGCACCGCAGCGCTGGCAGGCGTCCGCGGGAGGATCGGGGCGGATGTGGTGGATGGGTGGAGTGCAGCTCGTCCGCTGCCATGATCCATGTCGCCAGTGGGCCTCATTTCCGGGGATGGGATTCATGGGAAGCAACGACCCACCGCTCCAGGGATCTTGGCCATTCACCCATCACGACCTCTTCTTCTTCTTCTCCCTCAACGTCCTCGTCGCTCCCGTCTTGAACATTCCACGCCTTGTGCTCACCACCTTCGTTTTCGTCGCCCGACCACTGACACTCGTTCCTCCACACAGCGCCCCGCGAGCTCCACATCCCCCCAACCACACCAGCAGATATGTTCGTCAAGTCGATTGTCGTTGGCGCTCTCGCCGCCCTCGCCGCGGCGCAGTCCGCTGCCATCAGCTTCACCAACGTACGTCCTCTTCAGCACCCCATCCGTCACGGCCCACGCTAACGTTCCTCCCTCTAGCCTCTGCCACAAGCTCGTGTTGGCCAGTCACTCGAGCTCACCTGGCAAGCGAACGACGCGTCTGCGCCAGTGACCATCCTCTTGCGCAAGGGCGTGAGTATCTGCCGGAGCTCGACGACGCCGCACACGATCACTGACGGCTTGCAGGACGCCAACAACCTCCAGACGGTCAGCACTCTGACCAGCTCCGCTACTGGTGGCAAGTACGAGTGGACTCCAGCAAGTGACTTGGCCCCAGGGAGCGACTACGCTCTCCAAATCACCCAGGGCAGCAACACCAACTACTTGGGCCCATTCTCCATCTCCGGCGGCACCGGCACCGCCAGCAGCTCTTCCTCTCCTGCTGCATCTCCAGCTGGCTACTCTACCGTTTCTGCTCCTGTCAACAGCTCCAGCTCCAGCTCGCAAACCGTCACCGCTTTGCCACCATATGCCACCGGCAACGCAACCACCCCCCGCAACACCACCATGACTCTCAAACCCACCGGCTCCAACCCAGACAACACCAACGGCGCAGGCTTCCAGGGCTCGGAGACTGGCTCCAACGCCCCCAAGTCTACTGGTGGCGCTTCATCACTGCTTGCCGGCGGCAGCTCTGTCGCGCTCGCCCTCGGCGCTGTCGCGGCCGTCCTCGTGGTCTAATTCAGCAGTGCGAGGACTGGCTGAAGCCACTCTTAGTCATGTGTCATGGTTGGCGTTATGTGCATTTACGGAGGTTTACAAGGCTTACACGAACCGTCACACGATACTCCTCCGAAATCGAATTAATTCATCCCAGTGTCGTTCTCCCTTGCACCAGATGTTCTCTCCACAATTGCGTTTCACATTCCACGATCCCGCAGGGGGTTGGCGTGTAACGTCATCGCTTCCATGCACCGTCCAATCGTCTCCGCAAGACGTCCATGTAATTTCAATGCGCGGAGTATCGACTGCCAAGTAACCCCTGAATGTCTACTCGCCCAGGGGAACGGAAAGCAAAGAGCAATGTAGCGAAATCAGACCAAGTGGCAGAAACTCTCTCGCGCGCCTCCTCTCGTTCACACATGGCGCTATATTCTAGCACTACTGGCCTTGTTTCATCTTCTTTCTGTCGCCGATTGAGCAGACAGACCTGCTACATCACTCATAGGGTAGTCAAAAAACAACAACAAAGAGACCGCTTTCTGTCCCACTCAAGGGCAACAACATATACACCAGACTCCGGTTCTCTTTCCTTCAACAAAAACACACGGGACCATACGCACAGCCTGGCAGACACGACGTCCTCGTCACTTTCTTCTTCTTTCTCTTCGTCTTTGCTTCTTTGTGCATGCCGCGCGCCGCTGCATCTACGGCAAACAAAATCATCAAAAGAGGCGTTCTGTCTCGTCCTGGACGTATCAACGGCTGTGCCCGATTCGTGTCCAAAGTCCATATCGATTCTGAATAGTTTTCCCTCTGTGCTCTGCTGCGTCGACACTCGCCTACGCCATGCCAACAGGTCGTTGTTGTTGTTGCGGACCCGCACGACTCGCCCGATTCGGGCTCCCGTGGGACTCTGTGCTGGCATTCGGATTTGCGTATGGAAGTGTTGGGGGCGTCATCGGGTCACGATCGCTGCCGACATGCCTGACTGAGCTCTCATTCTGCCATGCACTCTGCTGGTAGGGATCCGTGTCGACTCGGGTGACGACCGGTGCAGAGGATTGTGGCGAGGTGGTGCCGTTCTGTGCTGCGACCACATGCCCGCTGTTGACCGTGGGCGCTTTCGCGCGATCACCATAGCGCTTCAAAATTTCTTTCGTGGTGATTTCAGCGTTATTGCTGAACAGCGAAGAGTCATTCAAGATCATGGCAAGATCTTCCGGCACCTATTAGGCGTTAGCATTAGGAACAGCGCAGCCGAAATCAGAGTGGCTGTACGTACCTCACACATGCTTTCATTACACTCTATCAAGCTGTGCACAGCTTCGATGGACAAAAAGCTGTCCTCTACAGGCACGACATCCTTGCCGCTGTGCATGATATTGGGTGTGATCACGGTCGCAAGGTTGTGAATGTCCATTTTGCTGCCGCTTTCTTCGTCCACGTGGCTGAAGCTCGACACCCAGTTTAAAAAGGTGAACAAGACCTCCATGGTGTCTCTGTGCGCTTTCGGCAGGAGACAGCATGTGAGATGCAATAGTCGTCGCCGTTTCTCGTTGTCTTCGATGCGCGAAGACGTCGTCCACAGCTTGTGGAGCTTGTTTGTCATGAGCGGGTCCGGCAGCTCACGCAAGTACTTCTTGAGCAGCGCTGCAACTTGTACAGGGTTTTCCTTTGTCAAATCGACCTGCACCGCGCCTTTGGCATCAATCTCTTCCTTAGCATCATTGAGCCGCTTGATGTTGCCATTTTTGCGGAAGACGCCCTCCACGGACATGTCCATGGTTTTCATGGCGCTAACGCACTCTTGGACGAGGGATGGTATTTTTAAAGAGCCGGGGCCAACACCATCCGTACTTTCTTCGTAGTCACGTTCAACGACCTGCTCGAGAGGCACCCCGAAGATAGCATTTTTGGCAGCTCGAGGCTTCTTTTCTTTGCCCTGGAATGCCTTCCCAAATTTGCTCCAGAAGTTCTGTTTCCTGGTCTCAATGAGGTCCAGTAGTTCTTCCTGGTTGAAGTGTCCTTCGACCAGAGGCTCCATTGACAGAACTGCGACATGTCGGACGATGAAGTATTCGAGTGCTGTCAGTTCCGAGAAATACTTCTTCGTGCCTGGTGGTCTGGTTTCCAATTTCTCTTGGCCGTCGCCTGAAAAGTCACGCGTATGACCATTCACGAGTCTCGGCACGGGGTCCTGGGGAATCATTGGCTGTCGTGCATATCGGGATGCATTTGGTCGTTGTTCCCTCGTCTGCTGTGCTTGTACGATTCTCGGGATGTCATCGAGAGTCATCGCATCCTGTTTGCCAAATGTAAGTTGAGTGACGGACTCCCCGTGCCCAGCTCGATCCTCGACGATTTGGAACGTGCTCTTGCGACGATTGTCCCCCCCGTCTGCTGAACCTGGCCGCATGCCTTCGGGGCCATCAATAATTCTCGAGGTGCGGGCCTTCTTGGTAGCATTGGAAAGGTGCTTATCCATTCTGGTGCTGCGCAGGCGCCGTATGTCCCCCATCGTATCTTCATAGCTGGGCTCGCCTTGGTTCCTTTGGCCAGGCGACCTGCCTGCATACGATCTCGATCTTGTATTGGAACGCAGTAGCGGGGGTTGTTCCTGGCCGTCCAGGCTATGTCCCTCGCGAGAGTCGTACCCGAGGAGATTGGGGTCATCGCTGGTGTGCGGCAATGCTCCGCTTGTCCTCAATGTAGCGAGGAGGCGTGCGTGCGCAACTCGGAGAAGGTGGACATACTGCTGTAAGCGTGATACAGCCACGAAACCACCAGTCGTTGCATCAGAAGGCGCATGAACCTCACACCATGCTTTCTGCCCTTGCTCGCTCCACCGTGCATTTGCTGGATCATCGCCAAAGTCTTTGCTACATTTGGCACAACTCAAACATTGCGTGTGGATCACTAGATTGTCTCGGCGGAAGCACTTGTCCTCGACGGCCTTGTCACAGACTGCACATGTATCTGCGCTCTTGTCGACATAGGCCTCAGCATCGGCTCTTGAATCTCGCTGACTTTCTGCGTCTAGCCTCTCGTCAAGTTTGCTGATGTCTTTCAAGAACCCCTCCAAGCCTTCTGCGCTGGCTGTCTCACGTTCCAGCTTGAGAGCGCCTGATAGGCATATCCGTATCATGAGCTTGAGGTAATGTGCGAGACCTGTCACGAGAGAGAGCAGCTCTTGCGTAACTCCCAGCCGACGAACGCCGTTGTCCTGGTTTTCGGCGAGAAGTTGAAAGAATGCCACTACTTTCTTGCATAGCAACTTCGCTTCTCTGCTATAACTCAGGCCCGGATGCACAATAGCATCAAATGTGCGCACCGATTTGTCTGCGCCCGTGGTCGGTCGTACTTGGAGTCTGTGGTCCAAGTCGTCGGCTGCCCCGAAGAGGAGGTCGACGTGAGTGATGAACTTCTTGGCGGCGACGACTCCGTCCATGTATGCGCCATTACTGACGTGCAGCAACATATCAGAGATTCGAGTGGCGGACCGCTCTTCGAAGGTCGAAAGTGTATGCCAAATCCAGTGGACCTTATACTCCACTGCCTCTTCTTCTGTTCTAACAGTACGCCTTTGGTCGTCGCTTGCATTACCTTCGCTTGTGGCATGTGTCTGTCTTTGACGGTCCACGGCTTGTTCCTCTTCGGAACCTTTGGGCGGGGGCGCATGGAGGCGAACGTTCCAGTATTTGTGTATCATGTAGCACTCGGGATGCCAGTGCTGATTCACTCCGTTTCGGAAGATCTCCACAAACTGCTTAAGGATAGCGGTCTGGCATCCATTGCACTTTTGCGCGAATGTGGTCGAGTAGTGGTAATGGCAATAAACGTTGCCTTCATGTTCGTAGTATGAATCCTGAGCACCGAAGACCGTGGGGCACACCGAACACGTGAAGTGCTCGATGTGGTATTTGCGTTCCAGCGCAGTGATGTATGATCCTCGCAACGCTCCTCCGCAGGCATAACACAGCAGATCCAGTCTTCGAAAATAGTCGGTCTCACAGAGGGGGTATTGGTTGGGTGGTTGGTCTGGCACAGGAAAGAATTTCGACGCCACAATCTTCCCACAGTCCTAGATGGAATGTCAGCTATCTACCCCGTGCGCCTTCGACAGGTAGTGCTAGGCGTAGTGCGGGACCTACATGACATGTAAAGCACTCCAGGTGATATGTATCGCCCAGTGCTCGCACGAATTGTCCCGTCAGATGCCTCTGACACTTCCCGCATGTTCGCTGCTGCCCGCTGGGCCTTCGTCCATTTGACTTGGAACGCTCTTTGCTGCCATGCTCGTGCGGTCTGTCCAGGGAATTCCGCGACCGGTCTTGCGGTGCGGGCGCAAGTCCACCTACGACAGCTTGGTCGTGCGGCCGGAGGACGAGTTCTGCCTGGCCGTTTCCCGGTGGAGATGCATTATGCCTGCCGCTGCCGTCGTCGTCATGCGAGATCTGCTGCTTGCCCGGTGGCCGGTCGTTGTCTGTGGGCACCGCCATGCCTGCGCGAGGCGGCGCTGGCACGAGCGGTTGTTGCGCAGTCCTGCCAACAGTGCGCACACTGCCACGGGAACGCAAGAGGGGTGTCCGGCGCAGGAGCAGGCGGGCTGCGCGGGTGTATCAAGCAGCGCTGCAAGTTACGGGGGCGGTCTCTCGTAGCAGCGATTGCGGATTTGAGGGTGCACTGGCAAGACGGCGCGACCAGAAGGCTCGTGCGGCGGCCAGCACAGTGCGCGCAGGGCTGTTAGTCGGGCGGAGCGGAGCTGTCGTTGGGCACGGTTGGGCGGAGGTGGCGTGGAGGGCGGCGCTGTGCTAGCAACGTTGGTGGTCGATGGAGATGGAGATGGTGAAACGCTCTAAACTATGCCGACTGGAGACTGAGACTTGAGACTGACTACACGCTGCCGTCGGGGCGCCTCTCCAAGCCCACATCCCTCCTCACGGCCGCGCGAACGTCGCATCGACCCACGCTGGGCTTCGTCGACGACGTAAGGTTGTTGCGTGCGGTGAACAGCTCGCTTCCCCGTCCGCAAACAATGCCACAGTCCTCGACCTCGCCCTCATAGGTGCGAAGGCCTGCTGTCACGTGCCTACGTGTCTTTGAAGTCAGTGTGGTCCGCTTGCCTGCCCTCCACACTTCCCACATCACGTCCACACGCCCCTTCACGATCTCGCGCGTCCGCCTTCGCTCATTGTCGGTTGCTGCACGCAACATGGCAGGACCAAGCGCTACCCCGGCGCAGACGTCGCGCCGTCGCCCACCCCCCACAGGCGACGAAGAGGCGACCGCGGTGCTCAAATTGGGCAACATGACGAACGAGCAAGCCCTCTCTCCAGCAGAAGTCACGCTCATGCTGGAGCGAATCGAGGAGCACGGCGAGCGACGCAACCAGACCGAAATCTACTACAAGACCAAGGAATACTGCAGGGCGTTTAGCAGGTTCAAGGATGCGAATGCGATCACGCAGGTCAATCAAATCAGCACGCAGCTGACGCAGAGAGGTTACGATATAGTCGAATTTGAGAGAGCGCAATTAGGTGAGTAGCGAGACTGCTTTGCACTGTCCAGTTTCTCGCTCGTGGAGCGTGGACAGACTCGACATGCGGTTGGCCTTTTCTGCAAATGAGTGCGTCTGCTAACAATGGTCTTTGTTGCAGCAACGCTATGTTGCGACGCCGCTGAAGAAGCTCGCACCCTCATTCCTTCGCTGGAGGGCAAAATCAGTGACGATGAGCTCCAAGCGGTGCTCGACGAGATCTCCAAGTTGCGCGATTTCTCGTAGGCGACATGGGTCTAGCGCTGCGTTGATGAGCAGTTCCGCGCATCGGAGGTGCTACTCATTTCTCATCGACCCAACAGTTTCGAGCATGAGGACTCGAAAGGTGGACGTGGCCGGTATCATCTAGACGAGGCCAAAGCTCCACTTGACCACCTGCACATGATGGCTTCGCCAATACAGTCTAACTTTATCTGAGATTGATGGCCGTCATCCCATAGTTGCCATGCATTGCTACTATGCTCTCCCTCACACCAGGCGTATACGATTCGCCGCCGCTCTGGACTACGAAGGAAGCCTCTCAAACTCGTCGCAACTCGCAATGGGACCGACAAGACACCGCAGGGCGGTGGGCATTCAATGGTCACCGTTTGTGTGTGGCTGATTCTGCACCAAACGCAGCAGGTTACGCATCAGCACGACGATGGTGACCTTTCCGATAGCAGGCACGTAGATTGAAGCCTTCTCCTTGATGTCCGGGTCAAAGTTCTAGAAAGATAACCCATTAGCCACGCCAAAATAGCGAGCATGGGTGTCATACCTTTTCGCTCGAAAAGTTAATGCAAACAGCGCCATCGCGCACAAGATGCGTGGGCACCTTGAACTTCTCTGCCGGCACACCGCTGATGACCACGTCGCTAATGGGCAAGCATTGCTCGAGAGCCCAGCCTGGCATGTCGCGGCTCTCGTGCTTCTGCTTCTTCAAACCTGAACCTCTGCTAAACTGTTGGACGCCAGTAACGTCAACGCTGTAGACCTCTGCTCCGTCGTTCGCGAGCAATGCCGCAAGTGGTCGACCGACAACCTCACTCCGGTTGATGACTGTGATCCGCCTTCCGTGAAGCCGCTTGCCGTAGTCGAGAATGCTATTGTATATTTGCAGATACTCGAGAATCTTGACGATCGCGAGTGGTGTACATGGCAGGATTGACTTGCGAGTGTTCTCCGGTGGATCCAGGAATCGAATGTTTTGATACATGTTGCTGATGAGTTGCGGCGAGAGTCCTTCCACGTCCTTGTACAGACTGACGGTCCATTGCAAAGTGCGATCTCGCATCGTGTCGAAAACAGGATAGTAGACGATCATTCCGTCCACATTTTCATCTTGGTTGGCGTAGCGTAGTTCATCCTCGAGTGCTTCTCGATCAACTTTGCGCAGCGTGAAGTCAACACCACTTACTTTGTATCAGTGTCGTCTGATCGAGTTGCATAAATCACATAGAGCCTCACTTTTCTTCGCACGTCTTCTTGGTCCAGTTCGCGTACATCTCTCCGGCTGGATCGTCATTGGCGAGAAAGCCATGCAGGCGAGGAGGCAGCTTGAGCGCCTTGATGCCGTCTGCAACTTCTCCGAGCAGGCGTTTGGCGATTGCGTTTGCTAGAACAACTTTGCACGATGTGCTGTTGCTTGTGGACGCCATGACATGCGACTTTTGTGCTTCTTGGGACGACAGATGCTGATAGTTGGTGGGTTGAGTGTGAGGGTTTCACGGAGCCAAAAAAAAAACTGGTGAAATTCTCGAACTGTGGTTGAAACGAAAATTGGCTCACTGTGATTTGATGGCGCTGGCCATGAACATAGCAGACCACGTGGCGACGCCTTCCAGCCATTCGAGTGTTCATATGGCGCTGTAGGGCGAAAGGCCACGCGACCAGTGCAATAACATACCTAAGTCTACGTGGTAGCAAGCAAGTCATTGTGGCGGGAAGACACTCGACAAGACGTAGTACATGTAACTAGATGTTGCCCGATGACTGTTGCACTCATGCACTGACGCGCCGCAAGCGAGACCAAGGTTTGAGCCGCGACCTCGTTCTTCCGGTCACGGCAGACCACAGTGTACTACTACTTCGTAGACATCCCACTCCCTTATCACTCCGCTGGGCTCGAGTGAATCCAAGCCAGCGGCAAGCTCATGGACAAGTTAACAGCAGCAAGGAACACTCGCTGCAACTAGCCAACCAAGCGCGAGACGCATTCCTTAGCCACTGCTCACGAATCCTCTCGACGGATGATCAGCGGTCTGGAAACTGCTTCTACATTCAGCGGGGCATGAAGCACCTGCCTCCCGTCTCTGTCATCAGCACTCGCAATCAAGCCCACATCCGCAACACCGCGACCCGGTACTTCGCCGTGCCTCCTACCTCGGTGATACTTCGACTATTTGATGATCGGACCCGGGCGTTGCCCTGTCGAGGGCTGCAACACACCATCAAAAGCGCGAGGCTCCCCCAGATCAGCATCGATGGAGGAGTAGTTCACACCAACCTGTCTTCTAGAATACTTCCATCGAGGGCACCGGCTCGCAGACCTTGCCTCAACGCGTGATCGCTTGCCCGATAGCATTGCATTCGTGGTACTCGGCTGCGGTCACACCTCGCTAGAGAGCTATCAATGGAACGAGCTCCGGATCCCTGGCCGACGGCCGCTCTGGGTGTGCGTCGTGCAGTTAATCAGACCTTGAATCATGGTACGCAGTCAGACTCGTCCTTAAAGTTCCGTGCCAATCGCCGAAGTCCTCGTGGCCAGGTCTACCTCCTGCGAGAGCCCTGCAACGTCTGGGCACGTACGTATTGGTGGGCAAGATGCTTCCAGGGAAACACGGTGGTAGCACGTGGTCGGCGTGATGGCGTCGTCTACGGTATGCAGAACGTTGCATGGTGACGCGCCCGGACAGCATGGAGAGCTTCGACGTGCGAGTGTGCAGCAGCATGCGTGAAGGAGTATGTAGTGGGCGGCCTCGCAGGCAAAGGTCGTGGTACAGGGCCACAGGCGGTGGGACGAGGCAGCTGCTGCCACGAAAAGGTCACTCTGAACTCTCTCTCAAGAGCATCCAGATGATGAGACTCGGGAGGCGTGGGTTTTGTGTATGGTCTTCCTCTCCCTCACGGCGTGCACGGGAGCTGGACTAGCCTGCTTCGGTTGTCAACTTCCACGCTGATCCGTCGGTACATTTCTTTTGGACCAAATAGACATCCCCGCACTGCGAGAGGTGTGTGCTGAGAATAACGTTGCGCCGATGTATGCAGCAGCGCGAGCGTGAGAACCGCAACCCACCCGGTGCTCCTTGCGGGACTCTGCCCGTCGCTGTCTGTCTGATCACGACCGTCGTGCCCGCCCACTTCGTCTTCTGTTCGCTGCTGCCGACCCGCCGGCGCCTCGTCGCGTCGTCACTCATTCGCTTCCCCGACTCCCACTCCATCCACGTTCATTGTTGTCCGCCGATCGGTGCCTGGGACACGACAACACGGTCCTCTGGTCGACGCCATGGGCAAGCGGACACTGCGGGCATAGGCGCCATCTCTGTGTGCCCGGAGGCATATCAGTCGGGACCCCATACGAACAGCAGACGTGCAATGGCCGAGGATGAGCAGCCGCTCGCTCCTCCGGCGGTGGCGGCGTTGCGGGAGGAGGGCTCGCGCACAACGGTCGACAAGGGTTTCATGCTGAGGACGATCAGCATGGACATCCGGGAGGAACGAGAGGATCTCAAGAAGGCTGCCGAGCAGTCGTTGAACGCCATACTCGAGTTGGGCCTGGATGGCACGGTGCGCTGGGTCAGCCCGTCATGGCAAGAGGTTACGGGAAGTGCTGCCAGCAGCATGATTGGCAAGCCGATATCAGAGGCTCTGGTCGAGGATCCAGAGGTCTTTGCACGTTGTGTCGAGGCCATGCGCAAGGACGATTCGAAGAGCCACTTCATTCGATTCACCGTCCACGCAGCACCCTCACCACCCGTCATCGATGCGCTCTCCGCGGACGAAAAGACACCTGTGGAGCCCAAATCGGGCGTCGACACTATGCCGGAAATCGGAGAGAAGGCTACCGAGCCGCAGGGAGACGACACGATGGAGCTCGAGGCACAGGGAATCATGGTGTATGACAGGACCTCGGGTGCGGAAAGTCATACCATGTGGATGGTCAAGCCCGCGACATCTCGAGAAGTCACAATCGATCTTCCACAGATCCTGGTGGACTCGCTGGGCGTGGGAGCTGAGATGCTTGCGAACTACCTGACATTGCTCGCCGATGTGGGGGTTCACGATCCCGCCAACCACCCTCCACCACTTCCCGTTCTTTGCAGGATATGTGAACGACAGATCACTCCCTGGTGGTTCGAGAAGCACACCGAGCTGTGTTCTCAGGAACACCGTGCCGAAATGGAAGTTCAGATGGCACAGGAATCGTTGAACGAACAACGCTCAGCCATCGTCAAGGTGCTCGATGCGATGGAAGCGCAAAGCCGTCTAGCACAGCCAACAGTGACTGAGCCGATCACTTCACCTGGAGGGCCTAAGGCGGAATACAAAGGACTGCCCATCGGATTGGGCTCATCGCCATCTTCGGGACCGTCCTCGGGCCGTGCATCCCCTTCACATGCCGGCCGCTCTCGCGAACCGTCTGCCAGTGGCTTAAGCCACCATCGCGCGCGGTCATTTGCTGTTCGACGGCCGTTGGCGCGTATTGTGGAACTCGTCCTGGATATCTGTGATACGGCAATGGAGATCAGTACGCCAGCGATCAAGGACACCAGAGGCTATGCGGCTGGGGAACTACGCACCCAGTCTCCACAGTCAGAAAGCCGAATACAACAGGTAATGCAAACTCCATCGCCAAGTGCTGGTCTCTCGGAGAACGAGCACGGGCTGGCGCTACTTTGTGACGACACCCACCAGCTTGCCAGAGCCAAAGTAGAGGCCGTTTTCCGCCATCGTCGTGTTCTGGAGTACTCAGAGCGCATTCGTGTTGAGTACGATATTCTGGTACAAGAGTGCATTGAAGCTGCTCTGCAAAAGGCCGCACGCATTGCCGCTGGCGAGCTCAGTGACTCTAGTGGAAGTGGTGAAGGGGAAAATTTCGATGAATCCGAACATGAGAAGGGAATGGAGTCCTCGTACGAAGTGCTAAGCGGTTCCCTAGAGCAGTCTGCTGCGGACGAGATGTTCACCATGAGCTCTTACCGATCTACTGCCAGCCCATCCGCGATGACGATGGCTCTGCGTAAATCTTCAGATCAAGCGCTACGGCAGCGACAAACTTCGGTCAGCTCCTCTCGAGCTAGCAGTCCCCGCGGTGGTGCAACAACGCCTAGGTCGTATGCTGGTCCTACGGAACCGCACTTTCTACACAAGCGCGGATCCATAGCGCTTGAGAGTGATACAGGTGAAAGCGACAGCAGTATGCGCTCTTCGATAGCCAGTGGCAGCCATCGACGTGCGCACTCTCCGAGCGTGGAGCTCACACTCGGTCGGGTGGCGAGTTCACGTTCGCGCGACCCCAAACGCAAGAGTTTGGTGCTGCCAAGTCTACAAAACGCTGGCCGCCATCACTCTCCCGCCAGGCAGCCTCCAGCGCCATCGTCACCTTTGCGCATGGCAAAGCCTCGAATCCCCAGCAGCGCGGACAGCTTGCCATCCCCTGTGACCTCGCCCATCCTGACGCAAAGCGAGTTCAATTCACCCATCATCAGGGCGCAGCACCATCACCACCGCCGGCAGTCATCTGCAGCACTATCAGAGGCACTGGGCCGTCCAGCGTCTCCTCGTTTGAGTGCCGTGATGTCAAATCCCCAGCCTCGTGCTGTGCAGACCTCCATTAAGGACTTTGAAATCATCAAGCCAATTAGCAAGGGGGCATTCGGCAGCGTGTATCTCTCGAAGAAGAAGTCGACTGGAGACTATTACGCAATCAAAGTACTCAAAAAGGCGGACATGGTGGCCAAGAATCAGGTAACCAACGTCAAAGCTGAACGTGCCATCATGATGTGGCAGGGTGAGAGTGATTTCGTGGCTAAGCTGTACTGGACATTTTCGAGCAAGGATTACCTTTATCTTGTTATGGAGTACTTGAACGGTGGCGATTGCGCCTCTCTAATCAAGGTCCTGGGCGCTCTGCCAGAGGATTGGACCAAGAAGTACATTGGGGAGGTAGTGCTGTGCGTACAACATTTACACAGCAGGCAGATCGTGCACCGAGACCTGAAGCCTGACAACCTTCTGATTGACGCGAAGGGTCATTTGAAGCTTACCGACTTTGGCCTGTCACGCATGGGTCTTATTGGACGGCAGAAACGTGCTATTAACGCGAAGCCGGGCGATGCACCACCAGATCTCCTCAAAGCAGGGCCATTCCGCCGCGCGCCTTCAGTCACATCCTCGCGCTCAACTTCGTACGACTACCAGGGCACTCACCACTCGCCTGTGCAGACTCCGGCCATGACCCCAGCACTGTGCCACGACACCAACCAGCCATCATATTTCAGCTTGTACAGAGACAGTTCGAGAGAGGCTTCTCGTCGAACTTCCGGTCATCGAAGCGATAGTGGCGACAGCGAGGCTCTAGCCACAATGTTTCGCAGATTTTCTGTGGCAGACGGGCGGACACCAATTGAAGAAGAAACTGCAAGTGATGAGGGCGGCGATTCTCCTGATCCGTATGCACTGCAGCCGGTGGCAAGCAATTCGAGTCTGCCCAGAACAGAAACGCCACCACAACAACAACAGGTATCTACGCAAATGCCACCCCCGATGATGGCTTTGTTTGATCCCGAGGACAACAATCGCCGCTTTGTGGGCACTCCCGACTATCTTGCGCCTGAGACTATCAACGGTGCAGGGCAGGACGAGATGAGTGATTGGTGGTCCTTGGGATGCATCCTGTTTGAATGTCTGTACGGAAGACCTCCTTTCAACGCGGATACTCCTGAAGAGGTCTTCCAGAACATACTGAACCGCAATATCAGCTGGCCACCCGAAGACGAAGAGGGTCCCGTGTCCGAAGAAGCCAAGGACCTCATCAACAAGCTCATGTGTCTTGACCCGAAAGAGCGTCTAGGCTCCAACAAAGACGAAAAGTACGCCAGCGGCGGCGATGAGATCAAGGCGCATCCCTGGTTTGCTGATATCCACTGGGATACCTTGCGCGAGGATGAGGCCTCCTTTATTCCCATGAGCGAAAACCCAGAAGACACGGAGTACTTCGATTCTAGGGGAGCCACAATGCAGAACTTTGCAGCTGAATTTGAGGATCAGGCCACGTCGCCTTCGCAAACCCCCGGCGCCGACTATCCAGACCGCCCGCATGATGCTTTGTCGAGAGTTAGGAGCCAAGTCAATGCTGTCAAGCGGGGGCTGATGCCATTACATATCCCGCCACATGTCCGGGATGCTCGATCCCGAAGGCTGAGTGAGCCCGTGGTCACAGATGACTTTGGCAACTTCCAGTTCAAGAACCTACCAGTCCTTGAAAAGGCGAACAAAGACGTCATTCAAAAACTGCGCGCAGACGCTATGCAAGCCCAGGCCAAAAGTGCAAGTGGCGGAAGTTCTGCGACACCACCTGCTGTGGTCTCGCCGTCTCCCGCGCCATCATTGGAGTGCAGTCCCGTTGTGCCCGGTCCGCTCAAGCGCACCTTGTCCGCCAATAAAGGCGCTGCTCACCGTCCACATTCACCCTCTACTACCTTCAGCCAAGCCAACTCATCACCGAGTCGAGGATCTCAGCCTTCTTCCCCGCTGCTAGTGTCGTTCTCTGCAGGACACAACCAAGAACGACGAAAGACATCCAGTGGATCATCGAGCCTCTCGCATAGCGGATCCCTCCAGCCAGGACACCTGCTTGACCAAGCTCCCAGGTTGCCCGTGACATTCAAAGCCAGCTCGTCGGTACCATCGCCCATCAAGCCGACCAAAACGAACTCGGTACATCTGCCAACTCAGCATGAACGTGCAACGTCCTTGCATCGACACCCGGGCATCGGATCTCCTCGGCAGAGATCACAAACAGTAGGCTCGCAAGACCAAGAGGGTGAGCTGTTGCCTGAAGTTTTGCCAGCTCATCATCACAAGCGAAGGAGCGGCGTATTTGACGTATCCCCATCATCGTCGGACAATGAAGAGACTCGACAGAAAGCTCTGCTACGGGTGCGACAACGGAGGCAGAGTTCCCGCCGCCTCTCGCAGATCAGCTTGACGGATGGGCCCTCATTCCGGACTCTAGATGTGCTTGTGTGCGAGGACCACCCTGTCTCGAGGCTGGTCATGGAGCGCTTGCTCGAGAAGTTGCGATGCCGCACCATCGCAGTGACAAATGGCTCTGAAGCTATGCGCTATGCCATGAGCGAAGTCAAGTTCGACATCGTCATGATGGAATACAAACTTCCGCAGGTGAACGGGGCAGATGTCGCTCGCATGATTCGTGACACCAAGAATGCCAATTCGCATACTCCCATAGTCGCCGTTACAGGCTACCTCAAGGAGCTGCACGCGCCCCATTCTTTTGACGCCCTGGTGGAGAAGCCTCCTACAAAAGAGAAGCTGGAAGAGGTGATGGGTCGGCTCTGTCACTGGAGATCGCCCCCTGAAGGCTGGAAGCCGGTCGGGCCACAAGCAATACCGTCGACATTGAAGCGGCACGACACACTGGGTACCGAGCATAGTCCGACCACTACAACATCTTCCGGCTTCACGGGTTTCAACAGCGTTTTCAGTGGCACGCGAGAGAACTCGATCGGCTCCAGCTCTCTTGGGGAAACTGAAGATCCCATCTCCAGAATACCGCTCATCATATCTCGCCAGCCCACGAACGAGACGGAGCAGAGCGAGCTGGAGCGCAACTTTGGGGGCCTGGGGATCTCGCATAGCCTGAGCCTTGACGAAAAGAGTAAGCGGCACAACAATCTTTCCACGGATTTGGAGCACCAGGTCTCAGCGCCTGCGGTCCTAGAGACAACAGAGATGCCGACGCCTCGAAAAGTGCCTTCCAACGAGGCGATCGCTTCCAAGAAGAAGTCTCTAGAGAAGCTTCGGCACGAATCTGCTGCGGGAGAGAGCGACGCAGGAGACGACGAAGACGAAGAGCTAGGAAATGTCAAAATCCGTCAGCGTTCACCAAAGCGCAATGTTAAGAGGACGTCAAAGTTAGGCACAGAGATGATGCGCACCAACAGCCAAGGCTCTGTGGTTTCCAGTGAAGATCTGTTAGCCGCGCACTCTTCTCACCCGACGCACGATACGACTATTGTGGAGGAATCGACGCCAGAAGCGGAAGCCGGACACATTACACCTCCTCTCATCTTCTCTCCCAATCCTGGAAACCACGTCGAAGAAATTCCGATGCCGGAGGCAGATGCTACCCCGAAACCTACCCCTTCGATTGAACCAGAGGAGCCGGCGCCAGACTCCACGACGTCGGATGTCACATGAGCGAAAGCGAACAGGTCTCACGGCTTTGACGACCCCGTGAAGCAGTAAACGAGAAGATCGCTGCGTTATATATTTCCCATGTTTTTACTGTTTTGTATTACGACTACGCCACGCAGATCTCGAGCAAGCAAGGTGTTGGAGGCGTTTTTGTATTGATGGAGTCAGGTTGTATTCGGCAGAAAACGCGCGGTCTCGTTGTGAGCGATTGCTCTTTCTCCTCGTTAAATTCGTTCAAGAATGACATGCGACACTGAGGGTTTTGTGCGAGAGGGGCGTCGTTACTATAGGCAGGACCAAAGAGCAGGGCAGAGGCTGGGAAACATTGAAACTGTAGTATAGAGAGCGCGACGGCGCACGGCAATATCAATCACCACACTTTGCAGAGTGAGATGCTTTTCCATGCGTACGTGCTGCCTGCTGAACAGTGTTTATATATCGATGATGAGCGCTCGCTGCACTGGTGGACCTAACTTAGTTAATTAGCGGCGATCTCACCTCCGCGGCAAGATTTGCCCCGACCAATTTCGGCCGCTTCCCATCCACGAACATCCATCTTTTCTGCACTTCCATTACTCCCTTCCAGTTCCGGCATCCATCTTGACCACGAGACATCACTGTCCCTGTGTCCAGAGATCCAGACTACGAGGCACGATGTTCGCACTCCGCCGCATCGCCGCGCGTGCCATACAATGCCAGCCAGCCCGACAGCTTTCAAGCATCCGCTGCACACCATTGACAGTACGCATCAATGCGAGCAAGCCTGCTCTCTATCGATCATTCCATCAGTCGCAGCGATGGTTCAATGATGAGGAGCAAAAGAAAGACGATGTGAGCGCGGCAGAGCAGACAGAAGTCAAGGAGGAAAGCATCGCTACATCGGAAGTTGCAGATGCAGCCACAGATACGCCGGCGCCAGCGGAGGACGGAGTACAACAGGCATCGCAAGAGGTCAGCAACGCGACGCAAGCTGCAACGGACGCGCTCTCAAGCGCTGTGGAGACTGTCTCGAGCACTGTCGCCAGCGCAGGCGGAGCAAACAGAAACTTCCCGGGCGATAGCCATGCGGATCCATCGCAGAAGGGAAAGATTCTGTACGTTGGCAACCTCTTCTTCCAGGTCACAGCACCGGAGCTCGAGGCTGAGTTCTCTCGGATCGGGCAAGTGGTCAACAGCCGCGTTGTTGAGGACCCGACTGGCAAGAGTAGAGGCTTTGGCTACATCGAATTCGCCACCAAGGACGAAGCCGAGAGGGCCATCAGTGAACTCGACCAAAAGACATTCCAAGGCCGCCGAATGGCAGTGCAGCATCACGTTCGTCGAGAACCCAGGCCTACTGCAGGGCAGCCCAGGGAGAACAGTTCCAATCGATCAGCGGCTGCCAACAACCCCCCGAGCAAGACACTGTTCGTTGGAAACATGCCCTACCAGATGAGCGACCGTGATCTGAATGGTATGTTGCACGTCTCAGTACACCACCGGGACGCAGAGCTAATTCTATCAAATAGATCTGTTTCGTGATGTCAAGAACGTCCTCGATGTGCGCGTCGCCATCGACCGCCGCAGTGGACAGCCTCGCGGCTTCGCTCACGCAGACTTCGTCGACGTTGCCAGCGCAGAAAATGCCAAGGCTTACTTGGGCAACAAGGTTGTCTACGGCAGAGAGCTGCGGGTGAACTTCTCGATTTCAGGCCAACGGACTGGACAAGACGACAAGACCGAATAGGTGGTGAGAGAGAGATGGATCGTCGAGCGTGTATGATAGAGCAAGCCGCAGAGCATATCGCCAGGCCCACGACTGGCCGAGGAGCGGCACGAGGACCTAGAAGAGGCGAACCAGAAGGCTAGTCAAGGCGGGCACTGGAGCTGGCACAGGCGAGGGCTTGCCGCCTGCACTGCTGTGCCGGGCATGGCCACGCGAGCGGCAATTTTGGGGGAAGGTTGCACACATCAGAAGAAGGATTGGGCGGGCATGCTATTTGCTATGGGCAGCGTGTGTGCAGATGAAATAATGTAGCGTAGCAAAGGCCGACCAGGCTGATTGTACAAAAGACTAGCGAACGACGTGACTCGGCTCTGCGCGAAAGTCCCGTCTCGTCCAGCCTCGGCATTTGATTCCGAATTCATCATCAGCCTCTATTCACGCCCTGGTCGACAACCCCTCACCTTTTTGCCAAATGATCTGATTCCGCCTGTCCTGCCCCGTTGCATTGCTATCTCGTTCATCACCACCCCCATTCGCCGCCAACCATGTCGTTCCTCGGCGGCCCCGAGTGCAGCACGGGCGCAAACCCGCTGGCCCAGTTCCAGAAACAGACCTCCGCCGACACTTCGCTGCAACGCGACCGTCTCACCTCTCGCGCACCACAGCAACTCAACGGCTTCCGCAGTGGCCAGGCACTGCCCGAGGATGCCGCCTTCCAAGACTTCGCCCAGCAGGGCCCGCACATGGGCGAGATGCTGCCCAACGATGCTTTCCACATGGACCAGCTGCGGCGTGAGGCAGAGCATCTCGAGCGCGTCGGCGGCGGAGGCGGTGGGGGTGGAGCGTGGGCCGGCGAGTTCGCACAGAACGGGCCCGCCTTCTCGCCTGAAGAGTTCGCCCAGCAGAGAGGCGGAGCGTTCAGCCCACAGGACTTCGCTCAGTTCCGGCAAAGCCAGATGACTCCCACTGCGAGGACGGGCAGTCCGAACAGCTCGTACCAGTCGGCGTATCGGCCGCCTATGATGGGGTCCATGTACGGCGGGGGCATGCAGAGGCCCATGACGTACCAGCAGAGTCCCATGTGGAATCAGCCTCCGCAGCAGCAGTACGAGGGCAAGGGAAAAGGTCGTGTGCAAGAGCTGAGCGACACCGATTGGGAAAAGCAATTCGAGGAGCTCTCCACCGCGGACAAGGAAGCTGATCTTGATCAGCTCGATAAGGAGGCCAATGAAGCCATCGAGCGCGAGCTCAACCAGGCTGACAGGTAGGTTGTACTCTCGTTGCTGGTGACGAGATTCTCCCTGCTCACTATCGAGCAGGTCAGAAACTGGCTGGGGAGACTTTGAAAGCATCATGAACGGAGTGAGGGCTGAGGCTAACGCCAACAGGGATTTGCTCGCCGATGAGGAAATTGGCAAGCACTATGGCGACCAGTACGATGAGTGGAAAGACTTCGACGGCATGAATCATAATTTCGATGCATACCGCGACTTTGGCGATTTCAACGCCGGACCTCCGACCGGCACTTACATGTTTGAGGAGAACAATCTATTCAAGGACGTTCCTAATGCATTTGAAGAGGGCATGAAGATTATGCGCGAAGGTGGCAACTTGAGCATTGCGGCTCTGGCATTCGAAGCTGCTGTACAAAAGGACAACGAATTTGTTGAAGCATGGGTGGCACTCGGCCAAGCACAAGCACAAAATGAGAAAGAATCGCCAGCGATTCGCGCGTTGGAGCACGCCATCAAGCTTGATCCAAGCAACCCAGAGGCTCTGATGGGTCTCGCGGTATCATACACCAATGAAGGATACGACACCCTTGCATACAGGACCTTGGAGCGTTGGGTTGCTGCAAAATATCCTCAACTCGGCGTCACGCCTCGTGGAGTCGACGTGGAAGAGGAGATGGGTTTCACAGACCGCCATCAACTGCATGAGATGGTCACAAATTACTTCCTCGAAGCCGCTCAACTCAATCCCGAAGGTGGCGATGTGGATGTGGACGTCCAAGTTGGACTCGGCGTTCTGTTCTACGGCAGTGAAGATTACGGCAAAGCCGTAGACTGCTTCACTGCCGCATTAAACAGTCATCAACACGGGTCTATGAAGCGAGAAGGCGAAGAACATCTACTGTGGAACCGGCTGGGCGCGACACTTGCAAACAGTAACCGGTCGGAAGAGGCAATTGAGGCATATTCGCGCGCGTTGGAGCTACGGCCCAACTTTGTACGAGCACGCTACAACCTTGGAGTATCGTGCATCAATCTCGGAGTACTGGAAGAAGCTGCGGGCCATCTCCTTGGCGCCCTTTCGATGCACAGGGTGCTAGAACAAGAAGGCAGAGAGAAAGCAGCTGAACTCATGAAGGATGGTCATGGCAATGATGTCGATGAGCACGCTGTAGACCAAGTCCTACAACAAAACCAAAGCACGAACCTTTATGACACATTACGGAGAGTGTTCACACAGATGAACCGACGAGACCTGGCATCTAAAGTTGGGCCAGACATGAATCTCGATGAAATGAAGCTTGAGGGGTTTGATTTCTAATAAATGGCAACGAATTGGCTGGTTAAACTTGTAGATGACAACCGCCACACTGTACAAAATATCAGCATAGACTGTGTAGTTTGGAGCATCATCATCCTGCTGCTCGAGTTCCTCTTCAATTATACAATTTTGTCACAGACAGTGATAAAAGGGCTCGTCACTCCTGACAAAAATAGTCTTCCTGTCGTGACATCGTGAATCACAGTCGTAGCGCCAGGCAAGACTTCCTTGCCGCGATCTTCCAGTGCTTTCAGCGTCTGGTATTCGCCGTTCGCGGCGGCATCAGTGCCTTCTGCCTTCCAGATCTTGAACACTGTCGCGGATGATATCTGGTTCAAAGGATCTTCGAATGCATCCAACGTCTCTAGCGCTTTCGGGAGTCCCGCGGCCCAGATCTCTCCGTTCTTGTCCTGGCTGAGGTTGTCCAATGGGTACGGAATGGGGATGAAGGTGTCTTTTTCGAGAGGGTTGGAAGCGTTGGCTTTGAAGACGTGGATTCCGCCTTCGGTCCAGGCCGAGGGGACGAAGAGCGCGTGAGGGGAGGTTTTGGAGGTGGTGAGGCCGTTGGGGAAATGGAAGCGGCCGGAGGAAACGATTTGGCAGGATGGGTCTTGGGAGGAGGAACTGGTGGCGAGGGAGCAGTAGGCGATGTTGCCGTTGCCGGTATGAGGGGCCAGAGAATGGCGGATACCAGAGACGGCGTCGCCGTGGTCGTTGGTGAAGAAAAAGCCGTCGCTGTGTTGGGAGAAGGCGATGTTGTTGGGTGTAGTTATTGCTGGGTGACGGTAGGTGTGAATGTGTTTGAGAGAGGTTGAGGCGTCCTTTTTGTCCGTCTGGAAAGCCTCAATGCTCATGTCGGGGACATCTTGGACTTGGTTGGTAGTTGCATCGACCGCGGGCTGGGCGTTGACGAGAAGGATCTCGATGCCGTCGGATGTCTCACGGCCAGTGAAGCCAACGAGGTGAAGTCTTCCGTCGCCATTTACACCTGCAAAGCCCGGTGTGTCAAGCACGCGGTACTGGAAGCTTTTCCCATCCGGCTCGTCAATATCCATTGCGATGATGGCATCATTCAGCGCTCTGCCCGATGCGTTGAAGCGGCCAATGCTAAGATGGAACAAAATCAGCATATTTTCTGCGGCTGAATGCGTGAATTCCACTTACTTCGGCATCCATTCTTTACGACTGAGAGAATCCGAGCAAGCCAAGAATAACTGTCTCGTCTCTTCGGACAACCACATATCTTCGCACGCTTGAAGCCTTGGATCGTGAATTCTTCGACATTGATAGCCAGGGAAATCTGATAGGGGCTGAAGCTCTCGACCGACGCCAATCAAGACCCATATCACATCTTTAAAGAAGAATTGATAGGCTAAAGCGCCTAGCAAGGCAACTATAGGCCCGTATTTGCTGATCTGCGACATTCCTCTCGCGTTGTTGAGATTTTTTGTGGATGGTGATGAGAGCGTAAGTTATTGTCAGCTCATCAGAAGGACATGTGGTAAACTGTGTGGGGCGCACGCTGACCGAGGACGCACTAGAACTACCTACTGCCTATTTAGAATAAGTTAGGGCTGACTACCTCTCCGCACGTTCCTCCCGTGAAGTTGGCAAACAAGGATGCAACCGACCATTTAGCCAAAAACCACTCCATGTCCTCGATATTCCAGTCGAATTGCTTCTTTGCGACAAACATCGCATGCTAAAGTCGTCTTCCGAATATACCAGTGCGTACCCTAGCCGCTGATCGCTCAAGACGAGTTGGAATTATCAGCGCAAGAGAAGGCACCGCCAATCAGATTATCCTTGTACGCATTGGTGATCTCTTTCACAACTCCATACGTGCCACCAACCAGGAAGAACACATCAAGAGGAATGAACAGGGCGTGAAAGGCGTACGCCAGTTTATGTAGCGTCGATCGCTTGTACCAGTCACTATGGTCGTGAAGCCACTAGGTCGGGTTCAAGTCAGTACTTCATCAAACGATTCGAACTTTGCGGACATCGTAGAAGGGAGGAGAGAAATGACATTACTTACGAGCCAGCCGGGAAGAATCATGACGATTGGAGCAAAGCAGAGAGCGCCTGCGAAGATTAGCATATGCCTCCCGCACCTGGACATGCTCGGAGTAAATCTCTCACCTGCAAGTGCCAACAGATAGTTGAAGATGGGGATAGCCACCGCTAACAGCCAGGATATGATACCAAGACCGATGGTACAACCCAGCCATGTGCCCCAGTGCACCACAGTGTTCTCCTGCAAATGTTGGCTATCTCGCAGAATACGAACGAAGATGTACTTGGCGGCGATGTGCAAATACAGGCATCCGCTAATGACCAAGCCGATGACACCAACACCATAAGCTGAGCAGCTTGATTAGTACCAACCCCCTGCGAGGCGTCGGTGCCGGCCGATATCACATACCGACCATCTTCATCGTTTGTCCGGCCGATCCAAGCGACGGAGACGCGACCCACTTCCCACACCACCGGTATACAACGAGCGAGAATGCCAGGTATGAGGCAGTCACGAAGCCCATGCAGACATAGACAGCCTTGCGGTAGTCTCGGGGATTTTTCCTAGAACATTGTTCAGCTTCACGTCTTCAGCGCAACAGCAAGGCTGTTTCTTACATGTCACTAATCACCGGCAGAAAGGCAGAGGTCGCTGCGAGACATGTGAGCATCAGTACACAGATTCGTGGGAGCAGACGTACCCGAAGACGACACGAAGATGGTACAAGATGCCACTATTCCGGCCGCAAAGGTGACGCCCGAGGGAAAAGCCTTGAAGCCGAGATCATAGTCTCCCGTGGCAGGCGCTGCTGCTGGTCGATCTTGCGTAGTGACAGCTATGACAATGATAAGCACAGCAGCGAATATGCTGGCAAATCCAACCCAGGTCAAGATGCCAATCTGTTGGAATTTGCGGAAAGAGGCCGCCGCGATGACGATTATCGCAGCAACGGCTGAGAAGGCCACTGTGCAGGTGCCATGCTTGGAGAGAGCATTGAGACCAATGGTGACGCCGAGAATACCGGAGCCGGAACACAGGATGAGTCTAAGAAAGAGTAGCAGAGTCAGTCGCCGTTTCGCAAAGCTCGGACCCGAAGGGTGGTTCGAAAGAGGAGGACCGCAAATCGTGTTTATGCTGAACGTACGCCACGATGAAGAGTGCTCCACAGAGCTCGCGTGCCCAGGCACCACCAACTTCTTGTGCCTACGTCGAGAAGAGCAAACTGGTCAGTGGATGATGCATCAGAATCACACTGCCCAAAAACCCGATCACATACCATATCCGCAATAGAGTGACATTTTCGATGATTGTTTCGAAAGTCACCTGGAATCTCATCAGCAATTCGCAGCGAACAATGAAAATGAATGACATCTTCCTCACCTTGAATGATCGCTGTATAAGTGCTGCTCAGATGTCAGCCAAATCGCCCAATCGAGAAGCTTCCGTGAACGCAACTTGAAAGCGCCCCAACCAATGACATTCAGCGCGCCGCCAACGGCACCGAGGCTGACCATTGAGATTGGGATGCTGAGAACGCCTGTCGCGAAGATAACTTTCAGAAAGATTACAGATGCTCTCCTGGGGCCCTGGATCAGTACTCAGATCTGCTGCGAGCTTTTAATTACGACTCACGGCCATCCGACTGTTCGAAATTTGACCTCGCCATCGACACGGAAACACCTCGTCGTCGTCGAGTTCGAAGTGCTTCTCTGCCTCAGGAAAGTTGGCGTGTTCAATTGTGTCTTTCTCCATGGTATTGGGCGCTGCGAGATCTCGACAAGTATCTATCAAGTTCAAGTGGAGAAGAGTAGCCTAGACGTTCCGTCAGTCGAGCTATATGTGCGGGCACCTGAGGCTGGCAGGCCGCTTTGACGTTGGCGCACATCACACGGCAAACATAGTTAGAAGCTCTGATAGGCGACGCTTGGCCGCACATCGCATGGATATACTTTGTAGTCATACGAGCCTGAGCGCGGTATCGGTCTTCAAAGGTAAAGTAGATAAATGTGCCCGCATGAACCAGTCGACTGGGTGCACTTTACTCTACACCCCTGCAGCTATCCACTCTTCGGTAATGTTTCGGGGCCTCTGACACGCGCTTCTCCTCTGCACAGGCGCATGCTGACGCGCAGACGACCCAATAACTACATCGCGTGCAGCATTCTCCAGTGGCCAGAAAGGACAGCACTCGCCGCGGGCGCGCCAACGCCTGGCCGAAGGCGCTGTCAGATACGGAGGATGTTCCGATCCACGTGCCCCAGACATGCCGCCGCAAATCCTTGTCCTCTATCGCGCGACACCCTGGTCAATGTTCGACCAACACCACACATCTTATGCAGTGCCCTAAAGCCGTGAAATCTATTCGGCTGGGCGGGACGTACTTGTCCCAATGTTGTTGGAAGACCTTCGAAGATCTTCATGCTGACCATTCTGGCCCAGTGTCATAGCGAATTTTGCAAAGATCGGTCCCTCTCGAGAAGCGAGCATGATCGCAACAAGCATTCCTCGTCTCTCGAACACGTGAGATGCCGGGTTCTTGCTGATGGAACGGTACTTCGCGTGTTCTGTGAAGCCTGGCTGTTTCCCCCCAGAACGAATGGGTTGTCTGAAGCTTCACGTCGCCATTTTTGACGAGATTAGCGATTTGCAAGGAGCATCCAGGTCTCGTCTGAGTCTTGCTGAGGCTGTGACTCGCGAAAAGAGGCTTGCAATACACGGAAATAACCCTTGGCCCCTGTCGAGCATCATCGAGCGTAGCCCTTGTTGTGCAACCGTGAGGGGTTGCAGTCTGGAGCTGAAGCGGCGGGAAGGTAATCGCGACACGAATTGGTGGTTGCGGGTTGCCGTTGTGTGTCCTGAGGCGCTAATTCCTTTTCCTCAGAGTTCTGGTTGCTGCAGCCGGTGGAGCGGTCTCGACTTTCGCTACGGGCGGTTTCCTGCTAGTCCCTGTGCCTCTGACTGTGGATGCAGCCGTCTTGGGCACCGCGGCCTTCCGAGCTCCCGGCTTTGTAACTATGGTCGTACCGGCACTGGTGTTACTAGCCTCGCTCGCCCTTCCTTCTGTGTCGGAAGCTGCTCCAGGTGGTTTTGATTGTCGACTGGGTGCGCGGGCTGCTCTGGTTGCTGTGTTCTGAGCGGAAGACATGGGTCGCGCCATACTCGGCTTCTCCACCGGCTTGATTGGCGAGTGTGGAAGAGTACGTGAATTATGAGACTTTGGAGACAGCACGCCGGCAGGACCAGCATTCCGCGCGCGCGTCGCCTTCGAATTCGCAGTCGCCGTCGTCTTGGCTCTTTTCTTCGGGTTGGGGATGTCAAGAGCTGGCTCACTTGGTACATTCTCCTTGTCATCCTCTGTCGCCATTTCATCGCTGTCAAAAGGTCAGATCGCCATCCAAACTCGAGTGTGAATTTTCAGCCGTACCTTTTCCGCTTGGCTGATGGCTTCGCCTGCGTAGGCGCTGATTGAGTCGCTTGTTTTGGTTGCGGCTGCACCGCGATTGAAGCAGGTGGAGGAGGAGCAGGTCTTGATTTGGCGTGGTGCTCATCTATTAGTTCTTGGATGTTGCGTTTTCGTAAAGCTTGCGGTATGCGGTTGACGCGTAATTCCAACCGCGCGCGGAGTCCTTGAGCCTGCAGAGCATACTGTGCGCGTAATTTGCGTGCTCTCTCAGTGACTGCACGCGTTGTTAGTGTTGATCAGGTCGACGGCACGGAATACAAGGCGCCTACTCTCGAGCTGCAAGTTGTCTACCAGCGCCTGTTTCTGGGTTTGTGTGATGCCGGGCACCCGGCGTATCGGGCTGCGTTGGGGAGTGTGCGCAGTCTTGTCCATGTCGATGGATGGCTGATGTGATGACTCTGTTATGGTAATCGACTGTGCGTGTGGGCTTGTTCGTCAGGGAGACGAAGTGCAATCGCAAGTGGTCGTGGTGTAAACAATGACGCGCCACAGTATGCCACGGGCCGATCCGCCGCGTGGCTGATGCAGCGCCGACTGCTGACTGACTGCCACAGCGAGCTCACTGCTGCTATCAACGAACGTCTACCATTTGATCGCACCACGCACCGTCATTCACTGCATCGTCAGCATCGACCACACCGCCGGTAGTCAAAATACTGACTCCCATTCCGTTGCTTGAAAGTCGTCGACACACCGCCGCGATGGGGCTCGAGGCGACGATGATCGTGGTGGACAACAGCGAGAGCAGCAGAAACGGCGACTATGTTCCGTCACGATGGGACGCGCAGGTCGATGCCACGAATCTCATCTTCCACAACAAGACCAACGCCAACCCCGAATCGTCCGTTGGTCTCATGAGCATGGGCGGCAGTGGGCCTGAAGTCCTCACCACCCTCACCACCAACCACGGCAAAGTGCTCGATGGCCTACACCGCACTCGCGTCAAGGGCCAGTCACACCTCTATACCGGCATCATGATCGCTTCTGTAAGTTGTCGTCGAAACTCAGCGAGGCTTTCCTGTACTAACAGTCCCGACACAGCTCGCGCTTAAGCACAGACAGAACAAATCGCAGCGCCAGCGGATCATCGTCTTCACATGTTCACCCATCGCCGACTCATCGAGCACGCTGACCAAACTCGCCAAGCGGATGAAGAAGAACAACACCAGCGTCGACATCGTCGCATTCGGCGACCTCACAGACGAGAACCTCGAGAAGCTCCGGGCCTTCAACGAAGCAGTCAAGTCGAACGATGGCTCACATCTCGAGATCATCCCTCCCGGAGCCGAGCTTCTGTCAGAGGTCATTAAGAGATCGCCAATCTTGGAGGGCGAAGACGGCATGCCGGCAACAAATGGAGGAGGCGCGAACGGCGACACCGGCAACGATTTCGAATTCGGCGTAGACCCGAACCTCGATCCCGAGCTGGCGCTTGTGCTGAGAATGAGTATGGAGGAGGAGAAGGAGCGGCAAGAACGAGAGAAGAAAGCGAGAGAAGAAGCAGAGGGCAAGACGAATCTGGAGAGCGTGCCGGAAGATCAAAAGGGCGAGGCGAGCGAGAGTCAGCCTCTGTTGGACAGCAGTGGCGAGCCAAGCGGGTCAAAGGGCAATGACAAGAAGGATGACGACAAGATGGACACCGCATGAGTGTCGCAACGATCGATGGCACGATATGTACCGGCTGTATTATACCAGCATCATAGAGAGCAGAGGCGCTGTCCGCGACAGCTTACAATCCGCTCCTCGCATGCGCAGGGATGTCCATGACCGACGTGACGATGGCTTATGGAGTAGGAAAGACGTGCAGAAGCGAATCCGAGAATCAAATCGCGCGAGAATAACCGCAAACGATAGCAGTGTCTCGATTGGTGATATACACAGTTCCTGGCGTCAACACGCCGTGAAGACGTCCAATCAACCTTTGGTCCCGAACACTTGTCTCTGCCAAATCAATCGTTCGGCCAACCCAGCCCCAAGCGTACATCGCTCATGTTGCAACAATGTATCTACAAGGTTAGCGGTGCGGGCACGGCGCCAAATGTACTGTCTCCATTCAGGCCAGCGTCCTCGGGCTTCATGGTGCCATTCAGCAACGGACAAAGCCTTATGGAAGTATCTATGTCAGCTAGAGTTCTCTCCTCTGTTGCATGCAAGTAAAACAGGTCAAAGCCATCAGCGAAAGCTGGATGGCAGAAACATTAAATCTTGATCGGCATTTGCCTGCTTCCACCGTCCTCAAAGCTGGAACTTTGAGAAAGTAGTGCTAGCGAAAGGAACAGCGTTTCCACCATTGGCGATGGCGGCATTGCCGCCTCGACGCCCGTGGACGCCGTTTCCATCTTCACCGATCTTATTGCGAGAAGAACAAAAGGGGCATGTGAAAGTGGTGGGAACTGACTTGCGGTTGGTCTTGATGTGACCAACTTGGCCACAATTGGCGCACTTCCGTGCTGTGCCATCCTTGCTGCGGCCCTTGCCTTTCTGAGGTGCGCTCTCGGCGCCGTTGTTCGCAGCGACCACTGAGCCATCGGCATCGGCGGCAGGCGATGCTGCAGCAGCAGGCGGCGAGGTGGCTGAAGCGTTTCTTGCCTTGGCCTTCTCACGAGCCTCCCTGCGGTCGGCATTGCGCTGGATGCGAGCAAGCTCTTTCTGAAGCTGCTGTCGTGCGAATTCGTCTTTTTCAGCGTCGCCGGTCGGAACATAGTTGGTGATACTGTGGCACACGTTAGCATCCACTGACCTGTGCCTGTCGAGGCTGCGAAGCTGAACGATCACTTACTCCGCGTTAGCATACTCCCTCTGCAATACCCGCTTCCTGTACTCTCGGATTACCGCCGGATTGGTGACAGTCTCCGTGATATCAGGGAGAGGCTGTCCGAATTGGTCAAGGCCTTGGCTGCGAGTGATGACGAGAGTCTTGTCGCCTCGACCAGCGCTATGACCACTAAATTGACTCATGTAGTCGTCGTCATGCCGGCCGGCAAATGCTGCCGGCGTACTCACCGATGAGCGAGGCGTATGGACACGCCCTGTGTTATACTCTGCGCTACGGTCAGGTTCGTCGTCCATTTCATCGTCGGAAATTTCGTCCGTCTTCATCAGGCTCTGTCGCTGTGACTCCCAGATGCGTCGGATGGATTCATCGTACTGCTCCTGCTGTCGGCGGACATTGTACGAATGCCCTCCGTTATCCTTGCGCTTCTGCTTGTCGAGTCGGTCCTCGACACTCTCGCCTTGTGCCTGGAACCCACCCTTCATACTAGTCTTGACGAAGCTGAAAGCGAGACCTTGACCCGTCGGATCGCCATCTCCGTGCAACTTGAGCATGGCTTTGTTTTGACAAGCATTGAGAAAGTTCTTGGTGGCGCGCCAAGGCGCGAGTTGAAGCTCAATGTTTGCTCCTTCATCGATATCCTTGTCTTCGTCGACGTCCTTGCCTTCGTTGATCCCAAGGTCCGTCAAGTGCTGCACACCAACTTGCATGGAGTCCAATAAGCAGACATCCTCAGGCCGGATCCAGCTGCGAAGAGTGTCGGCATCAGGAACAGGCTGACCAGGGTGAGGTACCCACACACCAGTCGAGCCCTCTCCTCGGTTGGTGACCCGCTCGTATTTCATGAATTCGCGCATTTTGCTTCGAGTCTGTGGCATGTCGTGACCGGGTAAGTGCGGCATCAACGACGCGTTGTCCAAAACTTTGTCGCGACGCGTAAGAGACTTGGTGTAGATACGGTACGACAGTGCTCGCAATCGTTTCTTGGCAGCATCGGTGACACGCCGAGAATGCTGACCGGGTACTTCGGCGAGGGGAAACTGCTGGCCCACCGTGTAGAGGTTCTCAATATTCCGCAGGTAGAATCGGTCGCCACCTTCGTATGTACTGCTGATACCAATCACGAAGTCGGTCTGCTTGGGCGCGTGGTTAAAGACGGGAGCACGATACATGCCATTCTGCAATGTCGGCACAGTCTCGCCTTTGTCGACGTGACCGAAATTGGCGAATGGGCTCTTGTCCTGGGTCATGAGGACTTGCGCTTCGCCGATCTCCTTTTTCTCTCCACGTTCTTGGTCGTCAGCATGCTGTTTGCGATAGTAGTTGATCAAACGGTTTCCCATGCCGAAGTTTGACAGCATCATTGGTGCTTCTTCGGAGTATTCCAGTAGCAGTATCGAAGCGGAGTCGCCCAGAGAAAGATCTTCGGCTTTCGCGAAGACTTCTTTCGCTTCGCGGCCACGCACATGCTTCCGCTTGACGTGTTTGATCTTGTGGACCCGGTGCTCGCGAATTCCAGGCTGCTGTCTGAGTTCGAGATGAGGACGGTGAAAGGCACGCTTGGCTTTCGTGTCAAGGCTGACTTTGTAGAACGGAAATTGAAGCTTAGCAGCGGGGAAACTGTGTTCGACAGCCATACTGCCGAGGGTGCTGCGGACTTTGTGCTGATGATTTTCTTTCAAAAGATCGTAAGCGTGGTCATTGCTAATGTTGTAGCGTTTGGCAAGGTCGCGATTGAGAGCACTGTCGCGCTTGCTATCGCCGAGCATGCGTTTGAGCTTTCGCTTCGCCTGCGGTGCGTGCTCATCGATGAGCAGATTGGGGTCATTCAGGTCCAGAGCGACAGCCTTGGCTAGCTTCGCGGTCGTTCTCTCGGGATCTTCTAGTGGAAGCTGAGGCTCACGTAGAGGGTTGGTACTACGAGGCTTGAGGTCACCCAGCTTGCGCTTCTTTGATGGCCAGCTGCGTTCCTCTTCATCCCAATCACCATTTGCGAGGTCCATGTCCACATCATCCCACGATCCATCATTTCCCGAATGCAGGCTTGGAATGTCCCAATCTTGGCATATCAATGCCAGATCATGCATGGTGAGCCCTGCAATGCGTTCACCGTCCTCGAATTCGTCCAGAGCGAGATCTTCGTCACTTTCGCTGTCAGCTGCACGCTTAACATCTGCTGGTACCAGGCTGTTGATGAATGTGCTCTCCTGACCAGACTTGTTACTAGTGACTAAGCTTTTGAAACCTCGCTCTTGATCATGCAGCAAATCAAGAGAAAGTTTGGTCGGAACGATCACTTTCGGGGGCTTGAGTGGAGCCTTCCCCTTGTACTCGACAGCACGCGGCGGGAACAGTTGAACGAATTGGGGCGCGTGAGTCTTCTCGTAATCGGGATAGAGCTGGTAGAATGTGACCATGTCGGTTTCTCCTGCGGTTTCGTCCGCTTCGTCCCCAGTGCCTCTCATCTTTGACGCTTTGAACAGCCGCCTCTGCAGTGCGACCTGGGGATCGACATCTTCATCCTCGTCCTCAGAAGTCATGCTGGTGGGGGACAAGCCAGCATAGCCGTGATCGGCGAATGGTGGGGGACTCGCGGGAGATGGACTCAATTGTGAGTAGGAGTTTGTCGCCGAATATGCGCCGGTATACGTGGGAAGTGCTAGAGTCGACTTTGGCAGCGCCAGACCGCCCGAACGAGCCCGCGCAGAGGCATGCTGAGAATGGCGCTCTGTGTCTGGCGATGAAGTCACCCGCTCGCCGAAGAGATCGTTACCCTCCTCGGTGTCACCAAACAGGTCTGGCTCGCTCGAGTCGTGGAAGCCATTCGTGGGACGCGGTGCTGATTGCGCATTATAGCCCCCGACCTGCTTGAAGAGGTTGCTTTCAAGCTCGTCCTCGCCGCCTTCTTCCGAGCGACCGACGGCTTCCTGCTCTTCCGGTAGATCGCCGTCGCTGATGTCCTCGAAGTCGATGGCATCGTCGGCCTTGTCGGTCTGGTCGAAGTCTCGGTCGTCAAAGTCCACGCCTCCGCCATCTTGGTCGCGCAAGAAGCTGTTGATGGCCGCATCTTCGTCCATCACGAGGCGGTTCTCATCCGCAGTGGCGTGCGGCATCTCGCCGGTAGATCGCTCGCTGCGCTGGTGCGCGCTCTGCAGGCGGTGGACGGGTGGTGAAGTTGCGCAGAGCGGTGCAAGCAAGTGTGAAGCGCGCGCAAGCCGAGCCGGGCCGACAGCCGTGTGTGAAGGTGCCAAGAGCCATGTGCCCCAGAGAGCGAGAGGCTAGGAGGTAACGTTAGAACACGGCGGGAGAAGATGGCACGTGCAGGGCAACATGGGAGTGCCGACAGTGCTCCATGCGACTCGTCGTGCCGCGACGGTCACGATTTCCGCCCAATACGACTGCGTTCGTGTTCACGGCGACCGTGGCGCTGCTGGAAAATGCGATGTACGGCGCCAGGCTAAACCAAGGACGAACGCTAACGTGGAGCTGCATATTAGTTACACGGAGCGCACGGGTGCATCTGGAACATCAACAGCAGCAGGCTCTCAACGATCACCTCATCGATTCCGCATTGGGGCGCTCGGCCACGTCTAGCAGCGCGCAGGCCCGTTGCCGATTTGTCCCCCGACAATGTGCGGGCGTCGATGTGTGCGGACCGCAGCAGTGGTGGGCGGTCTCCAGGCATTGCCTGCTTCGATGCTAGCGAGAAATGAAATTATCCATCTTTCGATAGTGCGCGCCGAGCTCGTGAAGGAAAACGTTCGCTTATGCAGGTGGATCCCGGATACAATCTTGGTTCTTGGAGACTGCGACGAGCTGCGACTGCGGATGATGACTGCACGGCGGCGTCGGGCAATGGCGGCGTGCAGTCGCGCTCTGAGTCGTCGGCTGCGGGCGATGTGCGATGAGGAGGGCGTCTCCGCGCAGTCGCAGCGTGCCAGTAGACTAGTCACACATCATCAGCATCCATCCTCACACACGCCACCCGGTCGCCGGGGATGCGCTGGGTCTGGTGCGGTGCGTCAGCAGTCTAGAAGCTCTGCGCATCTACCTCCCTATCGCACCATCGCGCGCACAGATGATGCTTCTACATTCAGCAGGATCCTCACTATTCTGCTTCGGCTCTAATCCACCCCAAGCGTTGCTCGCGAAGACCATTCGGGCGTGCCGCGTGCGAGGTAGATTGTCGCGCGCCGCTGCTGCTCCACCGCGTGCCAATCGACGGAGCTCCCCAAACATGACCCTCGAACTGCGCCTATTAAGTCCCCAGCCCGCCCACGCGACGCATTGGGCCGTGGTCCTCTTCTCGTCGCTGGGCTGCCGCTAACTTGACTAGTCGTTCTACTTTCTCCATCCCCCAACACCTTGCCATCTGCCGACCCTTCTTCTCCCACTGCTGCCTGCCATCCGCGGTGCGTCTCGCATCATCGCCCTACTGCCGCTGCTGCGATCCGCGCTCCGCTGCGTGTGCCCGGCGTTTGCACGCCGGCCACTGACCCCAAGCATCGCAGGCCGCCTCCCGAGACCTCTGTTCCGTCGAGCCTTCGCCGCTTTTTGCTATGCTGGAGGAGACCACGTCGCCCTCTCGTTGCTGGCATGGACATGGAGAAGCCGGCCGAGCCTGCGCAACCGTCGAGTGCCATCGCGTCGCCCGTGGGCCAGGAAATGGCCGCACAGCGCGATGCAGCGCCCGCAACAATCCCCCACCGATCGGTGGATCATGCACGCCGATCCCCTGCGCAGAATGCCACCCAGGAACGCCTCAACAACGACATATGGACGAGTGCCATCTCACGCCTGCAGGCTCAAGTGTCGTACAACACCGGCATGCTGGAGTCCCATCGCCGCCAATTCACCGACATCGAGGCCGCCGTGGGCAGACTCAATCAGCAGATGGATGAGGTGATGCGTGCCGTGAGCGACGTGCAGCGAGAGTTGCATGGTCGACCTGTTCCCGCAGAGCAGCACCAGCGACACGATGCTGGGGACCTCGAAGTGGTCGCGAAACAGCTTCAGCGCCTCACGAACTGCGTCAACGAAATCGATGGCCTGAACATGCAGCTTGACCTGGTCAAGAACCGCATGAAGAGATTAGAATATGACAACGCACCACCCGCTCCAACCCAGCAACGAACCCCTTCTGTAGCATTCAGAGAGCAAGGACCTCAAGATCCTGCTTCATTAATACATCCACATCCGCAACAGCATCATCCACAGCATCTCCAGCAGCAGCAGCAGCAGCAGCAGCAGCAACAACATCCATTGCAGCCTCCACAGCATACTCAACTTCCCCCGATGCGCACAGCGTCAATGGCTTCCCCTGCCGGCGGCCATCCTTCCACCCTTCCAGCTCAATCTTCGATGGATGCTCAACATATCCACCCACCGCATCCTCCTCCCGCGTCGAGGCTGTTCACGAGCGAACCGCAACCTAGTCAGCCACCTCCAGGCTCACTGTTCAGGCCGAGCGAAGCTCTACCTCCCCCGTCTGCTCTGTCTGGTTGGCGACCCGCCGAGCAGCACAGGCCCGGCTTATCTCCCACGCACAATTTGTCCGAAGCACGACCAAACACGATGGAGCCAGATGTTCATGCAAACAGTGCAAGTCAGCCGGGGGTCTGGTCCGCAATGAATGCCACCACTGCCGTCAAACGATCACCAGAAAACAGGTCTTCGGAATTTGAGGCGTTGAACGGGTCAAAGCGGCCGAGACTGGCGCCGCTCATGCCCAATCCTCTCTCGCAGAACATGCATGGAGAGGATGGGTATGGACCAACTCAGCAGTCGTTCCAATCAATGAACCCAAGCCCTTCCGATGGACCGTTTCACTCACGCAGTCGTGCCCCGTCGGACGGCTCGCAATCGCAGCCCGCAGCACACCATAATTTTCGATTCATCACTTCCACCCAACAGCTTGAGTCTCAAGAACAGTGGAGGACCGAAGTGGGCGGGCCTCCCGCTCATGCGCACCCTATGAGTAGCCGCGGAAGTGGTCGAGGTAGGGGGCGAGGTCGCGGCCGAGGCAAAGTCCGCGGTGGAGCTGCAGGTCACGGCGGTGGACACGATGCACAAGAGCACGACACACCCGAGTGGGAGCGGGCGGAGATCGCCACTGGTGGCCGAATATCTCCCAACGGCCACTTTGGCTCCGTGCAGTCGCATTCTCCCAAGTCCGTCTACAGGAGCACCCCCAGTGGCAGCTTCGTGGGCGAAAGGCCAAGCGACTACCCTGCAACGCCAGTCAACCATGGCTCTCCTCACGACTCGCACCTCGCGCTTCCGGACCCTGTTTCGGGAGGTTCTGGCAAGAAATCGAGAACGAAGCCCGTTAGGAACGCGGAAGGAATTCTGATCAGAAAGGACGGACGACCCGACATGCGGAGCGTGAGCAGTGCAAACAATTTGCGCAAAGTGCACGCGAAGAAGGAGGCCGAGCGAGCGGAGAACGACGGTAAGGATTCGACAACAATGTGATCGGTCGCCTCGGGCAATGTGCTAATCCGACAAGCAGAAGAGACTAATGGCCACACGCGGTCAGGCACACCCACGAGCGCTCTCGCGGGAGAAGAAGGGTCCGATGATCACGGCAGCGAGACACCGCAAGAAAAACATCGAGAGTTGATGCATAGAATCCTCTCGGAAGAGAGATGTACGCGCGAAAGGTCGACGCCAATGCACGAAACTTCCGCGCCACATGCTCTCCAGAGCGAAAGCGACGGTCGAAGCGTCGTGATGGATCACAATGAAGAGAGCAAACCGACGGACGTCGTGATGCGAGACTCTGAAGCACCTCCCCAGGTCGAAGAGCGCCTGCGACAAGATGCTAAGCCATTTGCAGCCCCACCGCCTGTCGCCGAAGAAGCCATTGCAGCATAATCTTACTGCATCCATGGCTGCCCAACTAAACGTATTGTACATATTTTTTCGTGTTCGCCGTTCCAGCGCACCACACATAGGTACTGCTATTAACCCTTGTACTTCCACTTTATTGCTTTGTGAGCCAGAATCCTATGGCAACAGAGTTACCTAACTGCCAGGAATGCGAGGCCCTTGCGAGCATCCTTGCTGGCTTTTCTCAGCCGTTGTTCTTCCACATCTGTCCACTTCACGCTCAGTTCATCCCACTTTTTGACTTTGTATTCCTCTTTGAATTTCTGTTGTAGAGCTTGCATCTTCCGCATTTCCCGGGGATCCGCTGACCCGCTGTACACGATCAGGGCGGTACATGGAGTCAGGTTGTCCCATACCTGGCGAATGTTTTCGACCGTGTGTTTGATCGTAGCAGCCAACGAGCTCTCACCACTCGCCACAGTAGACGCGTGCAGGGCATCGGCATCCACCAGCTTCGACTTATCCCACCAGCCACGAGCGGCTTCCAGCTCGCGGAATCTGGCCCATACGAAATCGCAGCCTCCGGCTGGCTGCGTTCCGTCTGCAGAGTCGCCGTTCACTGCCCGCGTGATCCCAGCGACAACCTCAGTGTCACTCGAACAGCCAATGCTGACGGCAGCTTGGCCGCCATATCCACGCGTCGGGTCGCCCCAGTCAACCACTGCAGAGCGTCTTGGCTCTTCTGCTCCAGCAGGGTTTGCCTTGTGCTTCAGGGGACGTGTAGACCGGCCTAGGCGCTTGAAGAGGCTCTCAGAACTCGCTTCAGACGTTCCCCAGGCCTTGCCACGCTCACACTTCTGCTTGACAAGGTCCAAACAAGCACGTGCATCTTCTATACTGCTGTGGCCAGTCGAACCGTGCCCTTTCTGGATCTCGCGCGAAAGATATTTCTGCGCCAGCCACTTCAACGATGATTTCAGAGGTGGCCCGCGTGGGTGTGGAAAGATGAGAGTTGTGTCGACGATATAGGGGTGCGTAATCTGCAGTGCATTCAGGTCGCTGTTCAGCGAGTGACCAATAAGAATGGTTTGTGGTGTCAGGATGGACAGCAATCTCTGCTGAACATCGCTCAATGGGGTTGTCACGTTCTCCATCATGGCTGGTGTGATGCCAGAGTATGCCGTTAAATAATCAGTGATGGGCTGGGCGGGCTTGACAAGCTCGTCGAGAACCACTTGTCCGTCCCAGTCTACCAACGACACTCGCGTCAAACTGAAGACTTGCGGCGTCGCGCCTTTCGGCGAGGTGATGCACATTTCGCAGTCCATGGCGAGCACCTCCCTGCCTGCGGTCACCGAGCCTTGCTGAATGGCATCTTCGCTTGGCACCCCAGCAATAAGATCTGGTATATTCAGAGTGTCAACCCAACCATCGTCCAGACCAGTCTTGGCAGTGGTACGCCTCGCGGATTCTTCAGCAGCCTCCAAGGTTCCGGCAAAGTGTGCTGGATGCATGATATAGCCCTCTTCTGCGAGTTCGCTTGTAGAAGCCAGCAGTTCAGTAATGGCGATGCGCTGATTCTGCCAGTTCTTGCCTGCGGTTGGTGGACGAGGACCTTTTGCATTCTTCTCTTCTTTGGTCCTGACAAGCGGTGTTGTCAGCATCGCAGCCAAAGGCGAATGCATTTTGGCATATCTGTCGTCACCAGGAGTTGTGACCGGCCACAAGTGCTCGAACATATCCTCGAGGGGCTTCAACGAATCCGGTAGTCGAGCGCCTTGTAGCTTGACAGGGTAATAGTCATCTGGCGTGCTTCTGCTTTTGCCATATCGCACCTCAGTCCAGCCATCGTCGTCACCTTTTCCCTCGCCTTGCTTGGGTGGTTCGGACTCGTCCTTGGCTGCCTCCGACTCGGCTTCTGGCTGCACGTCCAAGGGAATTCTGCCGTCGAACATGCCTGCCTCCAGACCTGGAACCATGAGCGCAACCACTTTCTTGACTGCGCTGTGATGTTTGATGGCGAGCCATTGCGGCGCCGTTCCGTCTGCAAGTAGATATAAGACAAGGTTTTGAAGGTCATTGAGCTTCACAGAGGTGTTCAGACGCATATTCGCTGAGTGCCCGAAAGCGGGATACTTATCCTTTTCCTTTTTGGGAGCCTTTATGGGCCTCTCATGCTGCTTTTCCTTGTTCTCTTCATCTGGATGAGTTTGTATCCCATCGTGGGCACTTCCAGAGCGAGAGTTCGAGTCCGTTCCATTGCGCGCAGCTTCACCGTTCTTGAGAAGCGCGAGCGTCTGCCCGACCCCCATGAGGTCATCGCGTTCGAATTCATCGTGAGAGCGCTTTCTATGGCTTTTCTTTGAACGCGACATGATTTGCACACGGTGGATTCGACATGCAATTCGTGGTTGTGGCGACGAGCAAGATTGAAGATTGAAGAATTAGGGCAAGAGCGCGTCCACTAGCGCGGCCACAAAATCCACCCAAAGTCCACGTTCCAAACCACAACATCGACTGCAGGCACGACTTCTTCACACAGCTGCCTCCATTTGTGCTTTGAGAACAAAAGATGATATGACACAGTATGCTCCCTCAAATATTGCTTGTGTCGATCGCCGGAACCGCTCAGCACACATTGACCTGGGCGTTGCCAGTAATGCTAAAGTTTGTGTTCTCTCCGCAGGGAGATTCTCGAATAGAAGTGCCGTCCACCCTCAAAATCAGCGAGATGTCCCGGTTATTTGCAAACTCTGCTCGTGCGGCCAATCTGACTTCTCCTCCCCCATTGACGGTGCCGCCGCGGATGTTCACATTGTAGCAGTTCTCGATCAAGACTAAGATGGCAGCATTAGCCACTTGCATCGAGCTCTGGGGACCGTGCGACTTACTGGCATTGTTACCATTGTTGGAGAGGGCGATGTTGTTGATCTGAGCACCACCAGACTCAGAGACACAGAAGATGCCTCTACCGCCCCCGCTGGAAATGACCCGATCGACATAGACATTCGTGCCGTAGCTGCCATCAGCGAGACGTCCGTTCTGGTTCGCGAATCGCAGTGTGGCATATCCATTGCCAGCGGCCACGTTGTTGCCGTCCACGAGGCCGACCTAATGAGGAAGAGTATGAGCTCAATCGAAAGTCAACGACGGTCCGGTTCAATGACTCACGTTCGCGTTGCGCGTGTTCTGCAACAAGAGCCCGCATTCACCGACATCCCTCGCGATCACGCTGTTGATTGTCAAGCCGTCTATGTTCCACGTCTCTACGGCATGAGATCCAGCGCCTGTGACCGTGATAGTGTCCACTAAAGGCGAGAGCGATTGTCAGCCCAGTGGACAGGAGGAACGAGCCGCGTGTGATCGTGAATGAGCGGAATGCGAGGACGACGAACGCCCCGAGATAGAATGGCTCTTGAGGATGTGACTCAGCGGTAAATTTGCCCTCACTTCTGACATTGGTATTGGCCGCTCGATCACGATCGAATCTGATACCCAAACCTAGTCACACTTTAGCTGCAAGCGAAGAAAGTCATCACAAATGGTATCGTACCGCCACTGAGATTCAGGGTGATTCTGCCCAGTACGAGGCCAGAGGTTCCAGAGAACCTCAGCCCGAAGTAGGGATTTCCCGTCATGGTCAAGAATGGGATCTAGTCGCCGTCAGATATGACAAGCAGGAAATTCGCCGCTTGTCACCGACCTGGACCCCAGAAGCGTCCGTCACCTCAATGGCACCACGTCCGCTCCTGCTCGCAACGTCCATTGTTCCGCAGACCTCGAACGTCTTGCCACTTGTAATCGTGATGGTGCTGGCCCCAATTGACCCAGAGGCGATGACGGATGCCCTTTGTCCACTGGAGATGGCGTCTACTGCGGCCTGGACTGCGGCACGATAGTCCGCTCCCTGATACACCGTGGTAGATCCCTACAGTATATCAGTCAATGGAAGGTAAATACACCTTGGCTAGGGACTTACGCTTGTAGCAACATATGCACCACTTGAGCCAGTTACTCTGGCATTAGGTGTGCCTGAGCCGCACTGTGCATGGACGATGGACAGCAGGGACAGCAAGATAGAAAAAAAGGGGATGAAAGCACCCATGGTCAATGCTTGCTGGTCTTCAAGTAAACAGAATCGAGCTGATGCCAACAGATGTTAATATGTCCGACTTGCAGCATTGCTATATACACCATCAGGTTCGAGGTGCCCAGACATCGCTTCTGTAGGACCTCGCCTTATTCGAGGAAGATTTTATCTGAGGTACGTTGTAGCACAGTTCGAGCGAAGTAGCTGCTTGGCTTGCATTTCACGCTCGGAATGTCTGTTTTAGATTAGAAACCACACATTTCGAGGATAGTGGCATGCTGCGAGGCCGGATGATTGCCCATTTAGGCATTTGGATTGCTTGCAGGCGATACGTGAAACCTCTTGGCAATCCTCGGGCATACATTTGCCGGATCCCATCCAGCTGATAATAAAAGGAGTAGCCGCAGACTCGTGGCTGGCTTGGCAGCTTTGCGAACAGCTATGTCTCGCGTTGGAAGTTAGCTTAAGCTCGTCAACTGTGTTCCCGCCGCGCTTTCGTGGCTTCACGTACCGAAGCACCTCAGGAAACAGGTACTGTACACAACTTGGAAGGCGATGTTCATCGCTGTGACTTATTGTCAAATGAGTATTTTGATAGTATATCGCTGCTGATTTGGTGAGAATCGAGTCACTGAGTGAACAAGAAGAGCACTGTCTGCCACGAAAGCCTGGGGCCAGCCGCAATTGAGAGCTTGAGTGACGGTTGAGTGCCTCCCAAGTCGCTGCACGCACAGTCGAGTGCACTATTGGTCTTGCAGGCTCCAATGGCTGGCAGATAACGCCGCTCTCGTATGCTTGTGTGATATGGACGCCTGAACTCGCGAAGCAACTTGAACGCTTTATTGGCCAAACATTAACATGATACTGCATGTACGAAGTGGTTGCGGTCGAGTATCGAGAGTCTCCAGGCGGACCACGATGAAGGACAGCAAAGGAATAGCAGTCTTCGCCTGAAGCTTCAAAGTGTGCAGGCCGTATACGGCGGCTGCAATTGCGTGTTTCCAACAAATTATCACGGCTCCCAGGTAACTGCCTGGACAGATATTTGCTGCCAGACACGAGTGAAGCAGAGTGAGAAGCATGGCGTGTTATTAGTAGAGAGTGAGATGTCGAAACAGAAGACAACGGGGGAGAACGAGCGGAGCGGAGGAAGCGCCGCAAAGCCCGACGAAGCCCGACGAAGCCAGCCATCTCTGGCATCGTCCATCTTCTGAACGACCGTGCTGCTCCCATCAACATCAGCACTGCAACCACGCCTACAGCTCATATAGCATGAGCACACCGGCTGTGGCCATCACACCCGCCATGGCAGCGCTTCGAGCAGCTCGACCGAACCTCTCGCGCCGCTCGATGGCAGCCATTCAGAATTCGAGATATCCGATCGTCTATGCCACGCAACGCGCCACATTCTCTACGACACCCCAAAATGCGTTGCCACGCGGCGCAGAGAGCATGTTCGCTGCTGCGACTGGCGGTGGGAGCCCAAGCACATACTTCCAGCGATCGAGCCTTCCCGCCAACACCATAGTCAAATTCGTTCCACAGCAAACAGCGTGGATCGTGGAGCGCATGGGACGCTTCAATCGCATCCTCCAACCTGGCCTCGCGATTCTTGTTCCTGTAATCGATCGCATAGCATATGTCAAGAGCCTCAAGGAGAATGCCATGGAAATACCATCTCAAAGTGCCATCACTGCAGACAACGTTACTCTCGGAATCGATGGTGTATTGTACACGAGAGTAATGGATCCATACAAGGCCAGCTATGGTGTGGAGGATGCCGACTACGCCATCTCCCAGCTCGCGCAGACCACGATGCGAAGTGAAATCGGTCAACTCACTTTGGATCATGTTTTGAAGGAGCGAGCAGCCCTCAACACAAACATCACACAGGCTATCAATGAAGCTGCGGCAGACTGGGGTGTCCGCTGTCTTCGATACGAAATCAGAGATATCCATGCACCTGCACCGGTAGTTGAAGCGATGCACCGACAAGTGACAGCAGAGCGGAGTAAGCGTGCCGAGATTCTGGATTCCGAAGGTCAGAGACAGTCTGCCATCAACATTGCAGAGGGCCGGAAGCAGAGTGTGATCCTGGCATCCGAAGCTATCAAGGCGGAGCAGATCAACGCTGCATCTGGTGAGGCCGAAGCCATCGAGCTAAAGGCCAACGCGACAGCCCGAGGCATCGATGCTGTAGCAAAGAGCTTATCTGAGGGCAAGCAGTCGGCCCAGGGTGCTGTATCATTGTCAGTGGCGGAGAAGTATGTGGAGGCATTTGGCAAGCTCGCCAAGGAGGGCACTTCGGTTGTGGTGCCAGGGAATGTTGGAGACATTGGCCAGATGATCGCCACCGCGATGTCAGTATACGGCAGTGTCGGCCAAGCTCAAGCAAAGGCTCAAGCACAAAAGCTGGTCACTGGAGAGGACAGTGCCACTTCCGCCGGGCAGGCATCCGAACATCAACCTCACGACAAGGGTTCAATCCAGCAAAGTGTGCTGGAGAGCTTCGAGAACACAAAAGATCGGCACTGAGTTTGTTGTTCCTGGTGAGCTTCATGTTTAGTATGAAAGAGCGACAGCATCAGCGTTTATGGGGTTCGAAAAGTGAGGTGACAAGTTCGTCCAATTCAGCAGGCTTTGCCGAATGCCAGTGTATAGACATTGTACAATCACAACTTTGTTTGTCGTCAATGTGATCAAGACGAGAGTCCTATGGGCCTGACGTCTTGCTTGAAGAAGCGGGATGTGAGATCAACAGGCTATGTCCATATCAGGCCCGATGTATACCGCGACAAGAATCGACAGAGCACGTAGTATGTGAAGGTAGGCTTGACTGTCATTCATCGTCAATGGACGAGAATGCAAAGCGGACAGCTCGAGTAGCAGCAAAGGACAGCAGAAACGCCGTCAGCACATGGTCTGGGTGTCCAGACCGCAAGTTTGGATGCCGATGTTGTCCCAGATGAGTGTGGTACTTCTCGTGCTCGTGCGTGTGGTGCCTCGTGGATGTGACGAAGGGCCCATCTCTCCCCTCCACGCACGCTGCTGACTTCGACCAGCCATGGCCAACGGCATACCTTACACGTATCTCACAACAGGACGGCGGATGGATACAGTGGCAGTGGCAAGGTAGCAAGGGAGGTGCAAGTGTGTCGAAAGTGGCACGCGCCTAGCCCCATGCGGCGCCGCGCCCCACTTCAGGGTCATCCCTCCAGACGCCATTTCAAAAGGTAGTCTCAGACGTGCTCTGTGTGGTCGCTGCCGCTCTCTCACTACGTTGCGAGCACTTCGACCCAGCGCCCGCCCATTGACACGCTTACCTGTCCTCGTGCGCTTCCTCTGCAATGCTGCCTGCGCTTCTCCGACACACCCACTGATCGCGTCGTTCGCTCGCGAGCGGACAATTATTGAAAGGCCTGCCTGCACGGCTTCGTCCATTGGCCCCTTGAGACGCCTCTGTCAAAACCTACTCCTACTCCCTACCGCTCGACCACCAAACCGCACTGCCGATCGGCTTCATCCTCCGACTCCAAGTATGAAACGCAATCCACTCCAGTGATCACAACGTCCTCACTGACTGATACAGCACTTGCTGTCGACCCTTCACCATGGCGTACAACCAGCAGCAGTCGCAGTCGCAGTCGCATTCGCAGTCGCAGCCGCAGCAGCAGCAGGGTGACAGTCGAAACCCAAATCGCTTGCAGCTCAACTTTGGCTTCAACAATGGCCCCAACTTCGCCGCCGAACAAGGCCGTGCCTTCCCTACCACCCCCTCGACCTTCCCCCAACCCTTTCCCAACTCGGCTGGCCAGCAGGAGGTCTGGGGCACGCAGCAATCAACCAGCGGCATTAACAGTCAGGGCTACTTCTACAACAATCCCAATGCTGCGTCGTACCAGCAATTCAGTTCGAGCGGCGTTTCACCCGGTGCAGGGTACCGGTCTCCAGGAGGCTTCAATGACGCTACAAATGGTTTAGTTCACCAATTCCAGCATCAACACCTGGGAGGGGGTAACACACCTCGCTCTGCCAGTCCGTACGGCAGACAACCGTCCCCCGCGAATCCATCCCGCCCACGAACTGCTGGTGATCCTCGAGGGTACCAGAGCAGCTACCTGAACGCGCCCATGCCTGCCATGCCACAGCAGGCGAGCATCTTCGATGACGAGCCGGCCACGAAGAATCCCGACAAGTATTCGTCCGCCATTACCGAGCGTGTCAAGGTACAGAAGCTACTCACGCAAGAGTTCTTCAAGGAGAATGTGGAAAGAGCACGTGCTCGCAATGAGAGGTACCGACAGATACACACACACAATGATATCACCGAGCATGCTGACAACGGCCCAGATCAAAGGATCTCGAAGTCGTTCTGAACAATCCAGAGCTCTCCGACAGCCGCAAGGAAAGAGAAAAGAGCTCTCTGCGGAAGTCCGAGGCCAACTTCTTGAGGTTCCTGCGGACGAGTGAGAAACCGCAAAACTACAACACACTGAAAATTATTGGCAAGGGTGCTTTCGGTGAAGTGAGACTCGTGCAGAGGAAGCATGATGGCAAGATTTATGCTCTCAAGTCGCTCATCAAGCAAGAAATGGTAGGGATTGTACCTGTGTCCTCCGAAAAGGTGAATAATGCTGACATGCTTCAAGCACAAGAAAGATCAGCTGGCCCACGTGCGCGCCGAGCGCGATATTCTGGCCAATGCAGACAGTCCGTGGCTCGTCAAACTTCACACTTCTTTCCAGGACAACACATTCCTATACATGTTGATGGAGTTCTTGCCAGGTGGTGACTTGATGACGATGCTCATCAAGTACGAGATTTTCTCAGAAGACATAACCCGTTTCTACATGGCTGAGATCACGCTGGCCATTGAAGCTGTGCACAAGCTCGGATTCATCCATCGTGACATCAAGCCAGACAACATCCTGCTGGACCGCGGTGGACATATCAAGCTCACCGATTTCGGTCTCTCCACCGGCTTCTCGAAAGAGCACTCGGCATCATATTATCAGCAACTCATGTCGCAAACCAAGTCGAAATCCCTAGCACAAAACCGCAACAGCGTCTCTATCGATCAAATCCAATTGACCGTCTCCAACCGCAATCAGATCAACACGTGGAGAAAGTCGCGACGTCAGCTCGCTTACTCCACTGTCGGCACTCCCGATTACATTGCACCAGAGATCTTCAGTGGAAAGGGCTATGACTTTGGATGTGATTGGTGGAGTGTTGGAACCATTATGTTTGAGTGTTTGGTCGGCTGGCCGCCGTTCTGTGCAGAGGAGCCGCATGACACATACCGGAAGATTGTGGACTGGCCACGCCATTTGCAATTTCCCCCGGATCAGCAGCTCGGACCGGAGGCGGAGCACTTCATTCGCAGCCTGATCTGCGATTCACAAAACCGACTGGGACGTGTTCATGGCGCACAGGAACTCAAGGCTCATCCCTTCTTTCACGGTGTGAACTGGGATGGTCTTCGCAAGATCCGAGCGCCCTTCGAACCCAAGTTGCAGAGCAACATCGATACCCAGTACTTTCCTATCGACGAGATTCCCCAAGTGGACAACTCTGCTCAACTTCGTGCCCAGACGGAGGCAATGGGTGGCGACGATTCTACCTTGTCGCTGCCGTTCATCGGATACACGTACAAGCGCTTCGATGCATTCAAGGGTAGCTGAGGTGGTGACTAAGCGTTTGGGTCGGGCACTGCAAATTTCGTTACGGCAGCATTGTAATGACTATGAGAGAAAGACGAGAGGCACTTTGCACATGCGAAGCCACATTACGGATACCGGGAGCAGAAGTGGCCGCGCACCGATGCGCGGGTCGCATACTTGCGCCCTGTCCGTCAACGATGATGCGCATCAAGCCATTGTTCGCAGATAGAAAGTGCGAATACCGTGAAGACTACCACATTCGCAATTCATCTTTGCCGCGCACAAAAAGAGGTTGTTCTGCATTCCATAGCAGATGATGTCGCGTTACTCAATAACGGTCATGCAGTCATGCAATACTCGGTGCCCCTAACCCGATTCAGACAAGGTCGTTGTCCTTTGCACGCTGTGCTCAACCCATCCTGTGCCATGTGCAACCGTGTAACCTCCTGTCGACCGGCACGATCGTGCCAGCGAGGTCTGCTCGCTCTCTAGCCTCGTGTATTTCCTTGCTCGAATGGCTGCTGCATGGTGTCGCAAGTAGCATATCCTTTCGCCATCTCTGTACTACCAGTCCGTTTTTCAAATCTATACGTCATTCGACAATCCACCAGTGTTCACCTCGCCTCGAACTGAATCATCCTGCGCCGCGGAGTCAGCGCCAATCTTCTCGATGTTGTTCCTCTGCGTGCGACTTCTGCGCAAAACTCCCCTTCGTCCAACGTACCTGTTCGTGCGCTCCTTGTACAATACTCGGTATCCGCACTCCTTGCATCGAATTGGATCGCCTTTCTTCAGCACCACTTTCGTGTCGCAGTCTCCGCACAGGTAGTTGACGGGCTTCGAGGTGTCCTCGAAAGTGCTGCTGCCGGTGATGTTGAAGCCGCCTTGGGAAGTGTTGGCGCCGGGGTTGCTCGTATTCTGGTTGCCGCTGAGGGCTGGAGGAGTGTACTGTTCGCGCGACATAGCTTCTGTGCGTTTCGGGGCGTGTTGCTGATCGTGCAAGAAGTGCTTCGAAAGATGGGTGAGGTTCTCGGCTCCCGTCTTAGTTCTGGTCTGCGAAAGGCTTGGCGCTAGCATGTGACGTGCGTCTCCGAATGTCGGGACCGTTCTTTGCCCGCTTTATTAATACGAATTGCGATTGGGTATCCATGGTGACTTCACTACCTCCCAGCACTTCCTCGCCTCTCACATACGGTTCTTAGCTCTCTCTCTTCTCATACTCACACATGTGTCCCAGCCGAGGCCAGCGAGCAACATGTCGGCCATTCTCTCCGCCGACGACCTGAATGACTTCATTAATCCCGGCGTGGCGTGCATCAAACCCGTCGAGACTCTTCCCAAACAGCAGCCGACCGAGTCCGATAATCCATACGAAGTGACCACTGAAGAGAAAGTCGATTCGGGCTCCTTACCGCCACCCGCTCAAATCTCTCTTACCGATTGTCTGGCGTGCTCGGGATGTGTCACCAGCGCAGAGGCAATTCTAGTGTCGTTGCAGAGTCATGCAGAAGTGCTTGATACATTGGATAAATATCCCGAAGCTGCAATTCCCACTGCGGGCAACGAAGCATCTGGTACAGAAGGACAAGGCAGAATATTTGTGGCAAGCATCAGCCCTCAGGCGCGAGCAAGCCTCGCTGCAACATACAATGTGTCAGAAAGAGATGCGGGATACATGATTAGCCAGCTGCTGAGTGGACCATTAGGAATCAGAAGTGGAGGCAAGCATAAATCTGGCTTTGCTTGGGTTATTGACACGAATGCCATGCGGGAAGCGACTCTGGTTGCTGCAGCGGACGAGGTGGATCAACTACAAGACAGTCAGAAGAAGCCCGTCATTACGTCTGCCTGCCCCGGCTGGATCTGCTACGCCGAGAAGACCCATGCGCATATTCTACCACATCTCAGCAGACTCAAATCGCCCCAGGCGCTCACTGGCGTGCTCATCAAATCTGTTCTGGCGAAGAAGTACGGAATCGATCCGAGCAACGTCTGGCACTTGGCAATTATGCCATGCTTCGATAAGAAACTCGAAGCGTCCCGTAGTGAGCTAACTTCTCACACATGGCATGGTCAAAGTGGCGATGCCGTTCGTGACGTTGATTGCGTTATCACAGCACGGGAACTACTTATGCTTGCAGAAAGCAGGGACATCAGCTTTCCTGGCCTTCCCAAACATCCTGTCGCAGGATTGTCGACGTTCCCAGAGTCCAGATTGAACGAGTACCTCTTTGGGAACCGACGTGGACAAAAGCGCAAGCGCCAGGACAACGCTGCAGTTGGCACCTCAGGTGGCTATCTGTGGCACATATTGAAAACGAAACAAGCTCGGCATGCTGGTTCACAAATAATTGTAAAGCGAGGGCGTAACCAGGATGTCTCCGAGTATAGTATTGTAGATGCTGATGGGAATGCCGTCTTCCAAGCTGCTCGTTACTATGGGTTCCGTAACATCCAAAACCTGGTGCGCAAGCTGAAACCGGCGAAGGCCAGTCGTCTGCCTGGTGCTACGACCGGCCGCAAAGTTGGAACTACGCGTCGTCCTGGAGCCGCAAAGGCTGGCGGTGACTTCGAGGATTACGCATATGTGGAAGTTATGGCGTGCCCTGGCGGATGCACGAATGGCGGCGGCCAGATCAAAGTGGGCGATGTTGCGACTCTGCGCCAAGTGGGCGGGACTGGCATCGAGAATGGTGGGTCACAAGAGATGCTGCCTCAACAGCGAGAGTGGCTCGCAAAAGTCGACGAAGCATACTGGAGCGCTGAGTCGAGCGACAATGCTGCGAGTGACAACGAGGTTCGGGGTGAAGGGGACATGGAACACTCACCCGCAAGAGATTCCGTCATATCGGGCGTGGAGGACAATCTTGATATGGTGGATGGCATCAACCACGCCTCCGTTCACGATATCATGAATCATTGGTCGACGATCACTGGCATAGATCTCGACACGCTTATGACAACGACCTACAGAGTTGTCGAAAGCGATGTCGGCAAGGATAAACCGGGAGGCGATGTCGAGCGCGTAAATGCTCTGGCTGCGGCAGCCGGAGGCGGCTGGTGAGATGATCAGAAATGGATAATGTATTTGACAAAAGTACGATCACAAATCCGTCGCATAGATCAAGAACATCCCAGTACTCCGGTCGGGCATGTGATAGAGCTGAGATTGGCGGGATTGGCTTCGAGACCCGGGTCATCGATGTCTTATTAGTTTTCATATCCTAGCTATCAGACCAGGATCAGGCGACACGGCCTTCAAACGATCTCGACTGCTCAACAATGGTTTGCTCGCTGCCGTTCACCGGCAACTATTCCAACAGCGTCGACTTTCGTTCGAAGCCACCATCTCCAAGCTCACATTTACACCGCCAACTCCGAGGACAAACATGTCTCTCCAGAACTTCCCCGATCTCACCTTCCACCCCGCCCGATCTCAATCTCTCGACGAAGACGAACGAGAACCTCTGCGCATAGCAATCGCCGGCGCAGGCCTCTCCGGACTAGCAGCAGCCATTGCTCTCGCTCGAGAAGGCCACAAAATCATCATCTTCGAAAAGCAGAAACCTGCGCAAACTCAAGATGACAGCACGGGAATTGTTCTCCCGCCGAATGCGATTCGCATCCTGCAAGAGTGGAAACTACTCGAGGAAGTCCGAAAAATTTCTCATGGCATCGTGGCGCACGATGTGAGAAAATACGAGAACCTTGCGGAAAAAATCGCGTCGATTGATCTCCAGACGAGAAGAGAGGATCAGCATTGGTTTGCTTCGAGAAAGGACTTTTTGCGATTGCTGCGAGGGCGAGCGAAGGATCGGGGAGTCAAGTTTTATGAGGGCGTCGAGGTGCAACATATCGGAACTGGAGATGATGTTGAAGGTGGGAGACCTTCTGTCTCGTTGTCTAATGGCCAGACGATGGAAGTGGATTTCCTGGTTGGAGCCGATGGGGCTGATTCGGTGGTTCGAAAGACTCTTTTCCCTACGATTATATCCAAGGCTTCGGGACAAGCTATGTGGTCATTTGTGGTGCCCAGCTCCGTGCTCGAGGATCCGGAGCTGAAGCATTTGAAAGAGAACTACCAAGCTGGCCATGATGTTCTCACGCCAGGGCCAGGAAAGAGTGTTCTTGTGTATCCACTTCCCAGGCGGGCGCTTCTTGCTGTACAGATCATGGACCAACAATCCCCTGCCGACCGGGACTCTCACTTTACAAGAGACTCCGACGGATGGGTAACAGACCTAACACATCTCAAAACTCGCTTCCAAGACGCCGATCCCGCCATCTCAAAAATCCTATCGACAGTCAAACAAGCCTACAAATGGCAAGCCAATACTGCGGAAAGCCCACTACCAAGCTGGTCAAGCTCATCGAAAGGAAAAGTCGTCCTGCTAGGCGACGCTTGCCACTTCATCTCACCTCTCGGGTAAGTAAGCACAGGACGCAAAAATTTCATCTCTCTCTCTGGTCCCACCTTCTTCATCGACAACTAACCACATGCCTCCTCTAAGAAACCTCTCCTCAACCCTCTGCCTCGAAGACGCCGCAACCCTCGCTTCCCTCCTCTCCACAGCCTCCCCAGACCAAGACCTTCGACATCGCATCACACTCTACGAAAAGCTTCGCATGCCTCGCGTCGACCGCATTCGCGCGTTTGCGCGCCATCAGTACGAGAATTGGACTTTTACCGACGAGAGGCAGATCCGGGTGAGGAATGAATTATGGAACAAGACAGCACAGCCCTGGTGGAGAGATTTACATCAAATAGCCGAACCAGAAATGATGGCAGGGTTTGGTTCGCCGGAATTCCAAGCATGGTTGAACCGATACGATGTGTTCGAGGAAGCGAGGAAAGCGAAACTGAGGGCGGCGAGACTTTGAAGAGCTTGGTTCTAAAACGTCTCTTCCGAAACTAAAAGCTTCTGAATACTCCAAGCCAAGTATTTGCTGCTCTATCCTTTGTGCAAAATAAACCAAGGGAGTACCGTGATTCTTCTACAATGCTTTCCAATGCAATGCCTCGATTGTGAAATGTAATGGGGGCGCCAGAAAATGCAAGTAGGAACTATTCACCACCTCGGCGCCTTTCTCGTCAACACATCTCCGTCAAAATCGCCTTGATTCCAACGCTTGATGTCACGTCCACAGGCTTCCCACATCTTGGCGTTCAACTCTACTCGTCGTTGTGCTTCCTCTCTGCGTAGAGCTGATGAATTCGGACTCCTGTTCTTCAAAACCCCTGCACTCTTCTCAAGCGCGGGAGTAATTGTAGCCTTCATGAAGCTGTTTTCGAGAAAACTCGAATCATGCTGCTCTGGAGTGTGCCGTTTCGATAGCTTGAAGGCGACTCTGCGACCCCGATCCGCTCTACGAGGGGACACTGATCCGGCCAACGCTAGCGGCTTTTCATTGAGGTTGTGAGGAGTGATCATAGGTGCTCCTCTTGACGTGGCATCCCGGCTGCTCTCCGCGCAATCTAAAGTAGCTCTGAACTGTTTTGTTGGGCTCTTAGAAGGGCTCTTGCGAGGGCTGGGCGGGTACTCGGGCTCCAGGTCCATCTCTGTGTCGTCCATAGACGTGTCACCCTCGTCTTGTTCGGGTATGATTAACTCTCCCAAGGGCACGGGCATCCCGTGCGGGCGGCGTGGCGTTCTTCCTCCCACGGAAGGCGTCTTTACTGGCGAACGAGCTGCATCGTTTTCCTGGTCTGCTTCGAGAATTTCCGAGTCGTGATCGTCCCCGTCCCCATCTACATTCGCCGGTTCTTCCCGCCTCTGTAGTGTGGTTTCGCCAAACACATCATCATTCGTACTCTGCACCACGAATGGCCGACTCGGTGGGTTCGTGGCAGGCGCTCTTCGTGTCCTTCTAGCAGGCGCATCCCCTGGTGAAGTCTCGGTTCTCCTCATGCCTCGGACCTTCGCGATGGTTCTCCGCCGTCTCACAGGTTGTTCGGGTCGCATCATAGAGTCTTCGATGTCTTCGTCTGGCTCACTTGCAGGGCCCGGCTCCTGCCCTCGATTCTGTGCTTCCGAGACTGCTGCTGCCAATGAGGGCGGAACAGAAGCATGGATGCTCGTCATGAGTTCCACTCGCTGCGCAAAAGCATCATAGTCTTGCTGAATGAGGGCACCAGCCTCAGCATTCAGCGCGCTGTCAGGATTTGGTTGGATGAGCAGACATGATATCGTGACTAGCACGTCCCGTAGAGTGAGCTTGCTGTCCCAGTCGCGCTTCAATGTCTCTACACATATCTGTCCCTTCTCGTTGACGTTGGGGTGGAAGATCTTGGTCCTGAAGTTGGCCGTAGGTGGTTGCTGGGGATAGTTGTCGGGAATTGCGAGGTGCAGCTTCCACACGCCGGCGGCGAAGGGAGTGTGCGTTGGCCCTGCTAAGAACACGTCGAGCTGGGAGAGGTCGTCGTCGTGCTGCGGGTTCGGCGGGAAGAGATAGTTGGTGGGCAAGTCGTTGTGGAGCTGCGCGTGATCTGCTGCGAGCCGGCGCAGCGTTTTCGAGTTCTGCGAGCGACGATGTCAGTGACAAGTCCGACTTCCGTGCGACGGCGGGCATACCATATTGGCTTATCTCTTCTTCGCTGTGAATGTCCAAGCGCTGCACGGGTTAAGTCTGTCTGTGCGCGTGCACAAGATTTGTGTTTGAGGGTGGTGAGAACGCGAGCTGGAGCTTGGGAGTTGGGCCCACGCGCCAGCTTCGCGTCTGACGTTGTCACAGCGCCAACGGTGTGGCTGGTGCGCTTCTTTGAGCATCAATTCTCATACAATTATTAACTATGATTGCGAGCCTGAAGCTATATCTATCTCGTCCAAGCCTACGGCTCGCGCGCTTGTGCAAATGCTGTCATCGTCATTATCATGATCAGGCTGCTGGATCGCGAGCCATTGGAAACCCCCATATCCGATCCAACCCAAACTCCCGGAAAGCCCAACAACGCTTGAATCACATACGCTTTATTACACATTGTCGAAGGCTCACGACTCCACCTTGATCTCGGGCGTCGCAGTGTTCCCAGGCGCCGGCGCATCGCTCTGCTGTGCTGGTGGCTGCACAGGTGATTGATTTTCTGGGTTGGGTGTCTGTTCGCGTCGAGGCGTATCCACAGCTTTCGGCATAGCACCGAGCTCTGCTCCTCGCCCGCTATCTCCTCTCTTCCTAGACGTGAGGCTGTGCCATGCGCCGGTCTTGTTCTCCGCGCTGCTGTTGGGTCGATTGGAGTGGTCTCCCACACCGTCTACCATGCGCGCGAAGATACCACGCTTCTTGGGAGGCTGCGGTTTCGGGTCGTCAATGTTGACGTCCTCGAACTTGTCCTCCTCTTGGGTTTGCGGGACCTGCAAGGGTCGGTGGAAGGAGTTCGACATGCGCGGCGGCGGTAGGAATGTCCTGCTGTCGAGCGATGCGCGAGGCCTGCTCTCGGGTTGTGGGACCGGGGACCTTGCGGAAATATCCTGATGAGCGCGTGTCAGCAGCGATCAACCCTGGTCTATTGTGGGTGCACTGACGAAGGATCTACGATAAGAGTCGAACGACTCTCGGGATATATTGAATTGCTCGTTCTCGTCGAAGGCGCATTTGTGTAGCGACGACGATGTGGTTGATCGCGAAGCCGTCGAGCCCCAGAAGCTCTTCTTCTCTGTCGGCGACGGAGGGACGAAGACGCCGGAGTCATTGATCTCTGCGCGACGCATCAGCGTGTGCGGAGGGTGTGAACCATGCGACGATCGGCATACCACTCAGCTTGTACTCGACGGGCTTTTTGGCGTCGGCATTGAACTGCTTGTTACTCTCACTGCTCGCTGGCTTCTGGCCGGCGAGTGGCGTCGGCGAAGGTCGCACATTCTCGTCCTGCTTGCGAAAGGGATTCTTGATGATAGCCATGGCGGTGGGGATACGCGCCGGTATCGCTGCTGGTGTACAATATAGTCGTGCGCAGAAGCGGGACAGTGCAGTTGGGAAGTGGGATGGGTGGTGTAGAAGAAATCGACGCCGACCGCAGTAAATAAAGCGTGGTTCGGGGTAGCAGCAGCGTGGGCGGGCAGTGCCTTACGCGTGGTTCGGCGGGGACGGAAGGTGCGACGGATCTGACTCTCTCGGCCTCTGCGGTGCTGGTGATGGGAGGATTGCGTATGTGATCGCGGTCCATTTCACGCAGCTGACGACACGACACGCCGAGGTCACTGCACACTTGCGTCCTCATTATTCCTGCATCATGTGAACGGCTGCACGTGCTCGCGCAGCTGGCCCACGGTGAAGGAGTTGTCACTCTCTGTTTCAGCATCGGCGTTTGCTTTGCGCGCACTTCTGGGCTTGGCCTCGAGACTTGAGACTCGAGCTTTGTGCTCGACCACTGAACAACTCCGCCACCAACATCCACCGCACCGCTCCCTCGACCCTCCGCGTGCATTTTGCCTTCGGGCCCGGCTGCGAACGTGTGTTCCTGCGCCATGGTTCGCACACAGCCAATCGGGGTCGAGTGAGCATTGCGAATCCACTTCACGTCTTCACCAGTGACATAGCTGTCGGGGATATTATGGCCCTTCCAGCCATGTTGCATTCGAAGGTGACCCCGCTGGACGGCTCCAAGAAGCAGAGCCAGCCGCTGCAGGTCGAGAAGCACGCCACGCAAAATCACCACAACAATCAGGTGCATGCTGAACTGCACCAATCCGTCTCTTCGCCAACTGCGCCTGACAATGAAGCGGAAGGAGACTCAGGTAGCGACGATGATGAGAGTATGTTGGGCGACATTCTCGAGAGTGCTGAAGTACAGCCATATGTCAATGGTAACTCTACCATCGTCTTTATTCGTGTTCACGACTGATTAGATCTGCAGATGGGAGCATGGACATAGACGAACGCGAGATTTCTGCCCTTCTGGCTTTTCTGCGCGACAGGGGACCGCAAGACTTCTTCCACGAAACCATAGACGTCAGACAGTATCCGCCTCGGGTGCTGGGCATCGCGTTCGGCATCGACCCCACTCTGGACATTGACGATGACTTGTATCTCCGTCTGCTAGGTCACGCGGTCGTTCGCTTTTTCCACAAGCGAAAGAAGCTACAGGAGTACAACACCCTGGACGACGCCGCAAGACTGATCAAGGAGCGAAAGAACATCCTGGTCATCACAGGCGCCGGCATATCGACATCGCTCGGTATTCCGGACTTTCGAAGCAAAGGCACAGGATTCTACGACAAAGTTGCTGCGTTGGGGTACAACGAGCCTCAGGACGTCTTTGATATTGTGGAGTTCGACAACGACCCCAGCCTGTTCTACAAATTGGCTGGAGACATCCTCCCAGATCACAAACTCGGTGTCACACCGACTCATGCCTTTCTCAAACTACTACAGGACAGAGGGCATTTGCTGAGAAACTATACCCAAAATATCGACGACCTCGAGGGTCTGGCTGGACTTTCGCGAGATAAGATCATGTAAGCATTGAATTTGTATCGCGCTCTAATCTAACATCACACTAACTTCCGGACAGACAGTGCCACGGCAGCTTTGCGACGGCGACGTGCCGCAAGTGCAAAACCAAAGTTGATGGGAAAGAGATCTTCCTGGACATTCGCGCTCAGCGAATTGCGCGATGCAAGAAATGCGTCGAAGATTTGAAGACGAGACCGGCACCACAGCCGAAGCGACGAAAAGCATCGAGTTTCGACAGTGACGACGAGGACGAAGACGACAGCATTCCCGAACCTGGCGTCATGAAACCCGACATCACCTTCTTCGGCGAGCAGCTTCCGGATACATTTTTCGACCGCTTCACAAAAGAAGACGCGAAGCAAACAGATCTAGTCATTGTCATTGGAACCTCACTGAAGGTCGCGCCAGTTTCGGATATGGCCGACTACTTGAACCATTCGATCCCGCACATTTACATCTCCATGGAGCCCATCAAGCACATATCATTTGATATCCAGCTGCTGGGCAAGTGCGATGATGTCGTCGCCGAGCTGTGTCGACGTGCGGGCTGGGACCTGACGCACGAGAAAGTGTCCACGACTCCGCCCGAGGTCGCGAAAGTCGAGGGATCAGAACACATCTGGAGTGTCGAGGCAAAGGACGAGCGACCTCGAGAAGAGCCAAAGCTTACAGGTAGCACGTCCAGGTCGGCCACGCCTGCTCAAAGTCGTGGCGAGAGTGACGAAAAGGCTTCACGGAAGAGGCCAGCCTCCGTGTCCATGGTCGGTGAGCGACCCAAGAAGATTGGAGACGGGTTCGACTTCTCTGGTGACTACTAGACGGCACAGCGCATGTTTGAGACCCCTCGAGGCATGGCCATGTTTTATGAGCATTCAATGATTCGGCATCTTCTAGCGTGGCGCATTTCGGAAGCGGTGGCTTGGAGTACTGTACGGCTGCATAGTACAGGTTTGCAGGTTCATATTCGTGTAGGAGCTCTACTGGCTTTTGCGCTCAGCTTGACAGTCCGTCGAAGTGATGTTGAGGAATTGTACCCAATACTCAAGCATTAGCATCGTAGCAGGCAGGCATTCCACACAACCACATTGTGCATGATCGCCTTTCAACTCAACTTTCATCTGCGAGTCTCACGTCTCAACACCAGCAAGCCCCTCCAAAACCTCCTCCGCAAGCCCACCCTTCTTGACCACCGCCTTGATCATAGCATTCATCAACCCTCTGCTCACTCCTCCCCTCGGAGGTCTCCAGACCGTCGCGCCCGCATCCTTCTCTCTCTTCTTCAGCATCTCGCTCGCACTCAACGTCTCTTCTCCTCCTGCCGCTCCTCCAGCTTTCGCATTCGTATTCGTCGCGGTCGAACTCGGCACCCCAGCAGCAGTCAACCGACTCGGCGGATCGATCGTCCTCAACGCCACCAACCGCATTTCTTGCTGCCCTTCTTCCGTCTTCTCCTTCGCAGCAGCAGAAATCGCCACCACAGCATCCGCCACGGCGAGTTCTTCTTTCGAAGGATCGAACAAAATATTCGAGCCTACCGTCATGACCAGAAGAGTTACGGGAGGTTTGGCAAGGGGTTTACCCGTCGTGGGATCTCGCTGGAAGAGATATGTTGAAGCGTCCCAGTCGTCGTTGAACAGCGGGTCTTCGTCGCCTTGCGATAGGAGAGCTGGGAGGCGGGTGGAGAGGAGGGCGAGGTGGGTTGTTAAGGAGAGAAGAGGGAGCGGATAGGAGAGTGGCTGGGAAAGGAGGAGAATCTACTTACAGTGTGATTTGTTAGCTTTTTTTCCGTTCCTTTTTGATAGGGTTTAATTCTGTTGGTTCTCGTGGCTGCGATGGTGTGTCGATTGCTGCTTTTCTGTGTGTGTGTATTTTTTCTGGGGTTGTTTTTTTGTTCTTGGCGGGAGCAGATGGGACAGAGAAGAAACAATACGCACATCAATGTATAACCTCCAATGGAACCTGCTATTAATCCACAACCGATCCTTCACATCTCCCGAAGCGAGCAGCGCTTCAGTCAACATGGCAGCCAGAAACACTGGCAAAGCATCATCGTCCCGCATATCGGGAATTTGTATCGACACCTCGATCCACGACTCTTCACCTATGCCTCTCGCACCATCTTCATCATCGTCATCGTCTGCGCCCATGGCAACATCATCGGTATTCAGCCGCGCCTGCGCCTGCACCCGCAAACCAGCTCCTCCTCCTCCGCGCACGCTCTTCTCGACTTCAGCTTTCACGCCCACGATCGCTTCTGTGCCGTCCGAAAAGCAAATTCTTGCGCTGCCGTTGGCGCTGGGCAGGATGTCTGTTTCGGCGACAACAGGGCGGAAAGTTGTTGCGGAGCGGCCATCGGGGCGAATGGGCGGGTTTTGAGAGAGCGACGAGTGCAGGTAGGAGAGTTCGGCGGGCGACAATGGAATGCCTGTGTAAGGCGCCATTCTTGAATTCAAGTAGTAGTTAGTTTCGTCACGCAGTCCACGATGTCGCTGGTTGTGTTGTAGTAGTGTGGTTCGAAACGCGTTTACGCGGGAGTCGGAAACATCAACAAAATTTAGGGCTTCCGCTCAATGACGTCTCATGGACAGACAAAGATTGCAATTCAGTATAGTAGACGAGGTATGAACCGTAGATTGCGGAATAAATAGTTGATCAGATATGCTACTATCCTAGTCATATGTGGCTTGGGGCTCTCTATCATAGCGCCACAGTCTACCAAGCGTGCGTTATGGATATGTCGCGCTCATGGGGTATATCAGCAATGTTCGACGAACAATTGCGCTGGAGAACACATGTCGTTTTCCCAGATCCGTAGAACAAGAAAAGCAGATGGACCTCTCCCTCAGCCTTCACTTCCGCCCCCAGATTGTCTTCTGTACAATGCCTTCACGTCTCTTCCGTGTAAGATCCAGTCGTCGGAGGCAGATATGATCCTGATGCAAGGGAATAAATGCTCATTGTGAGCCGAAATTTTTTGATGATCCAGTGAAGATCCTGTACAAGTAGTGATGTTCAAAACGCCGTGTCGCGTCCTCGCAAGCGAGTGTGGTCGCCTGGTCCCATTCCCGAGCCAGAACGCCAAAAAAATTACCAAATTGCTAATGCTGATAGGTGCTGCCGTGCTGGGGCCAGCCAGAGAAGAATGCTGCGCCGGTGCTATGCTCGAAGCTCAAAACAAAGGAAAAAATGTCAGCGACCAGTGATGGTCACTGTCAATGTCGACTACCGGAAAGCAACCTGGGTGGCATATATGCTGGCGGCGACGCCAGATGCCCAATCATTGTCGTCGTACGGTGGGGTGGGCCATTGAGGATTCTGTACGGCCGGTTCCTGTTGACGAGCGGCGGGAATGTTCACAGGCTTCGTAGGTGTGTAGTCGTTGGTAACGAAGTCGACCGTCATCTGGTCTTTAGACGGCGACGGCGTCAGGTAGGGCGCGTTGTACGCTGGCTCCGATGTGACATGTGGCAGCAATGGTCGCGCGGGCTGTGTGATGCCATTGTCGAGTCGTTTCACCGCACGATGGGCGGAGATGAGGGCCTCGTCCAGGAGCTCGTCCTCCTCGCAAGGTGTTTCGTACCTCACGTTACTCGGTGCGGCCCTGACCGAGCGCCTTGCGCGGGCGGCGGCTGAGATGTCGTCCTTGGCGTAAGGGAGGGAGTGGTGTCGCTTCAAGGTAGGATTGCTCGCCATCTTCGCGGGAACTTTGGGCTGTGCTGGGGCCGCGTTGGTGGTCGCGTCGAGGCTGTACCTCACACTCTGCAGAGCTCGGTCAAGCTCCGCAAAGTTGGGGTCTGCTGATGAGTTTGTGGCGCCGGGGGCAGTAGGCTGAACGTCTTGCATCGACTGTCTGTTCGATGTAGATGCCCAGGGTGCGCAGCCCACATTTGCTTCCATGTCTTCTGCACCGGGTGTGTTTGGCCCAGTTGGTTTTCCGGAGAAGCGTCTCGCGCGTTTGCGGAGATGTGAGAAAAAGCTCTCCCTTTGGGATCCAGATGGTGATTTGAGACCAGAAGCGCCGTTGAGCGCTCTTTCGGCTTCCTGACGGTGGATCTCGGCGTGGTGGTTGCCCGAGGAGTTGACGGACAGTTGTCTTCCAATCTTCTTTCCCGCCCGTTCTTCAGCCTCTTCCGTCCGGCTCACGCTCGCCTGCGCGATTGATGCATCGGGAAGAGGCGAGATTGGACGAATCGATGGCAAAATTGGGATCGGGGCAGCATTGGAAGTCGTGCTTGCCCACGTTGCACGCTTTGCTGCACTCGGCCGAGCTTGCTTGATTGTGGTTGATGATTCGACTCCATTCACGTGCGCAGGTGTCGAGTTCTGTGCGTATTCAGGCGCGGGAGGCGCCATTGCGTCTCGAGGTCCGAGAGACTTTCTGAACCACGACGAAGTCTTCGTGGTCAGAGACGGCATGCCATCATCGCCGGAGCTCATGTGCGCAGAAGCTTTGCGTCCCAATGTCTTCTGAGCGGCGGAGCTCTTGGGTCGCAATGGGTCCACGGCGTCATTGAAGAACTCGTGCTCGAGCGCTTGTCTCGAGGTGGGACGGACCTTTGGATCCCACATCAGGCACCAAGTTACGAGATGTGCCAGGCTGGCCGGCCATTGTGGTGCAGGCAACACCGTCTCGAGCGAGTGCGGCGCCATCTTTGGGAAGGAGAAGCCCAACTTTTGCGCGAGCTTGACGCCTTCCTTCCACTCACCACCGCCCACCTTCTGTCCATGCTTATTGACCCAGCTGCCTGGACTGCCCATGATTTCGCAGACTCTCCACACCTGGTCGACTTCATTTCCACCGGGGAAGAGAGGCTTCAGCGTGGCGATCTCGACGGCCATGGCGCCTACGGCCCAGATGTCGACGGGGGCGGAATACTCTCCTGCTCTGAGAAGCACTTCTGGCGCGCGGTACCATCTGGTCGACACGTATGTCGTGTATGGCACACGCGAATGTGTTTCTCTTGCGAGACCAAAGTCGGCAATTTTGATTGAATAAGACGGCGGGGTTGACGGCGGCGTCACCATCGACGAGTAGCGTTTGAACGTGCTGCCGGAGTCGGGGGCAGAGGTCGAGACCAAGATGTTTTCGGGCTTGATGTCGCGGTGGAAGAAGCTGTGGTCGTGGATGTGTTCGAGACCGCACATGATCTGGAAGAGGATGCTCTTCACGCTTTGGCAGTCAAGCGGCTTATGATCCCTGGCCTTCATCAGTTGATAAAGGTTGCCGTCCATGTATTCCATTGCGATGTGGAGTTTTTTGCTCCATGGGTCCAAGAAGATGTCATACGCTGGGACGAGATGGGGATGGCTGGGGAGAGACTTCAAGAAGATGACTTCGCGCAGTTCCATGCATTGTGCGAAGCTCTCGAAGCTCTTCTTCATGGTCTTGATGGCCACCTGTGACGGCAGGTCAGTACAGCGGAGCATCGGCGTCAGGTGGTGGAACGAACCAGAGTGCCTCGTCGGACGACGTGTGCGCCAGCGCTTCGCGTCCTGCCCAGAGCAACGCTCCCGAAGCTGCCATCGCCAATGTCCTTGAGGATTTCGAATTTGTCTTCGAGGCAGACGGCGGGCTGCGAGCCACTCGACCAGCCGCGGTACGACATGTCGTAAGCGACGGTCATGATTGCTTTGAAGGCCCCTATGGTAGAGACCGCTGCTCACAAGCCAGTGCGGGACTGATGCAACATGTAGATTCTGCAGAAACAATTTTCGAGACGATCTGGAATGTTAATCAGCATGGCGTTTCGACGCAAGTCATGCATGGCGCGTCAGGCCGCAAAGGTTGTTGATTAACTTACACGTTGTCGATGGGGATGGCGGGTGTCGGGTGGTGGCGGTGATGGATCGAGGGATCGATGAATCGGTCACGGCAGAGGGATTACGGATTAAGTCACGCCGGTAGGTCGACGGCAGGAGTGGTAGTAGCAGTAGTAGGATGTAGGAGTAGGTGAAAATGGATAGTGATGGGAGAACCAAGGAAGTGGTGCTGTGCAGGGTCCGGGACGGGCGTCAGGTGGGATGGAAAAGGAGTGTATAGACGGCAATGGCCTCTGGGAAGGTTGATGTGGTGGTGGTGGTCGTGCGCTCTGAGAAGGGAGGACCAGCGCAACGGTTTGGCGGAAAGGCAGCCGAAAGGATGGCGTGCAGGTTAGCAGGACGATCCACAGGACCAGTGCCGAGATAGCGCAGGCCGTGGCTTGACTTGTCGGGCTGACAGTGGGTCCTCTGGAGGGTGATGAGACAGAGGAGGTCGATGCTTTTTGACCGCGCGCAGCAGAAAGGAGAGGCGCGCTAGGAGGAGGAGGAGCAGGAAGCAAGTCGCGAGCCGGCCGGTACGGAGCGTCGCGAGGCGTGGGTGGATGTGGATGGATGGATGGATGGACGGATGGGAAGTTGGTCAAACGGTTTGGCGGCGGCGAGAGTCGACGCAGGTCCCGTCCAGTGCAGTGGTGGGCGAGGACAATCGTCGCGGACACGGCGAGGGGATGCCGGCGAGACAATACGATCCTGCCTTGTGTTAATTAGGCGCGGCACCAGGTGAGACAGCGAGGGCAGGGTGGGCGGAATTGAGGAATCAAACGAAGACGGCCGATTCCAGAAGGTCGCGCGCGCACGGGCAGACGCGAGGGAAAAGCAGGCAGGCGGGCAGGCAGGCAGGCAGGCAGGCAGGCAGCACGCGCGACCAGACACCGACAGACAGATGCCAGCGCACGCACGCACGCAAGCAGGATGTGATGTGCGCGCTGTTGCGAGGAGAAACGACGACCAGAAGTGCACCACGTCGCGGCGTGTCAGTGGGCTGCTCAGCCAGCTGTGCCCCTGGCCATGATTTGTCGACGACTGTTTGGCGAGCTGCCCAATGCGCTGCTGCCGGCGCGCTAGCAGACGTGCGTGCGTGCGGTGCGTGGGAGGTGCAGGCCGGCCCGCCGCGAACGAACAGCTCGCTCTGCTCTCCGCGACGGGCGTGATGTGATGACGAGTGTGAGCTGCCATGTCCCCGAATCAACACTTGCGTGGACGCCCGGTGAGATGAGCTGCGCGCTGGTCGCCGCCGTTGTCGTTGCTGCTGCTGCTGCTGCTGCTGCTGCTGCTGCTGATGCGTCCTGTCGGCGCCGGGGTGGGCATCGTCTGGCCAGCGGCGCAGGCTCCCCCTGCAGCAGCCAGTCTCGCTGGTGATCGTGGCCTCCCAGTAGTCATCTCTCTCATCACAGCACAGCACCGCGCCGCACCAGCACCACCATTGTGCGATCGCGACACTTTCGCGATCGTGCATGTGTGTGACGACGAACTGCTGTCAACCAGCTGCTGCTCGGAACGCGGTACGCACGCGCGCCCGCCCCGCGACCATGCAGGTACCGCTCACCACGGAACCGGTCCCATCACACGTCGCCGTGATGATGCTGATGCTGCTGATGCTGAGATGGTGGTGCTCATCACGATGCTGCTCTACTACGCCCACTCACAGCAGCCACGCCTGGCTCAGACTCCAGCAACAACAACACCTCGCCCTCTTTTCGTGCTGCCTGCTCGCCGGGCCATACGCCGAGTTTTGCGCGCGGCGCGACTGACTTTCGTGCCGGCTGCTCCCCTGACTATCCCATGCTGCCGGCGCCACCGAATTCGTCCTCCCCGGTCGCCATTGCCCTGTTTTCTGTTCCAAGCCTCCGCTCGTCTCGTCGCTCAAAGAACCAGCGGCACGGCACCACTGCTTGCATCGTGCTGCGGCGCATTTGCTGCTGTTGAAGTCGGCCACCTCCACCACCGCAACCACCACCACCACCGTCACCTTCCAACCATGTATCACGTTGATGTTCATGCAGATGCCGGCCATGCCCGGTCGTGCATTTGCATTCAGTTCCATGCATAGTGAATGACAGCCGGCCTGACTCGCCTCCGCACTGAGATTGCTGCCTGTGCACACGCTCGCCAAAGGCGTCTGCTGAAATGAGTGATTGGTCTTAATGACACTCGTGTTGCGGTGTGAAGGTTCGCGTTGGCTATGGATCCCGCGCTTTGTGCTAGAACATGCGTGATACGCCAACACAACCCACCACCGCGATCCCGCTCGCGCCATGATGGTCTTTCAACGTCCCTGGTGCGCCCCCATCGCCATCTTTGGTTCCCCGTCCTCAATGATCAATCATCACCACAGAACCGCCGCTGGTCTGGCCGGCCCGCCCCCGGGGGGAGATGTTTCAATTGCGGACGCCTTGCCGCTTAAGATGGAACCACGAAAGTATCCATGGAAGATCGCCAGGAGTTGCGGACGAGAGGGAACAGTGACCTCACCATTCGAGACACGCTCGATCGCTAGCATTATTCTCCGATGCTGTTCGCGACGCGACTCGATGCTGCTCACGCCGTGCAGTGTTCCTGCATTGCATGCAACCTACCCGCTAGGTAGGACACTCGGCCGACTGCACAATGTCTCGTGCCCCGCGTCTCCCCAAGCAGTGGCATGATGGTCGAGAAACACCACACCTGCGTGCTCGACATGTGCCCTCTCTCGTGATGTGCCCTGACAGCTGTGGTTGATCTACCTCGAGCACGGCCTGTGCAGTGCCATCAACCATTCTAGTGGCCGCGAGGACATGCTCCCGAACGCGACTGCCAAACTAGCCATTTCCTATTTCCCGGCAGCGGAGAAGTACAGTATTGGCGCGACGCATACCGAGTCCATGAACTGGGCCGCGGGATTCTCGCCAACAACCACCTCCAATATCCTGCACCATCCTCCGCCTGTCGCACATGAGCAACACGGCATGGGTACCTGGCTATCTGACGCGCTGAGTCGACTCAGCAACCTCATGCACCTATCCTTAAGCAACGGTGGTTGCACACGCACACTAGACATCGCCTGCGCGTCTGATGCTCGATTATGCTTGTTCCACGTAAGCCACTAAGGTTATCTGCTGGTGTGCGCGAGCACTTCACCACAAGCGACAGTAGCACTTCCAGGGCAGCGGTCGGCGGGCCAACATGAACATGGTTCTAGTGGAGGACGAAGTAATCCCGGTGAAGAAACGCAAGAACATGCGGCGGCGCGACTGCCACGAAGACGGTGCCTGCGATCCTTGCACTGCATCACCACCGGACTGATTGCCACGCGACGCGCTCACCAAGCGCCGTACTGCTGGCGGCGGTGTGAGATAGTCGTTCCTCACCGACCAGATCTGCCACTCAACCAGACTTGCGGTCAATGCTAGTGTATGATGAAGCACTGATGAGCAAATTGCTTCCGACTTTTCGTGACCGCTCTCAACTGCCCGCCCTCATGATGACAATACCTCCTCCAACTGCGCAGCACATCCACTGATCACGACTGCGCATGACACTCTCGACACTTTTAGCCTGTTCTCCGAACCAGAAGTCCCCATACCATACACCTCGGACCGGAACTAGTACGTCGCCGCGGCTCCACGGCAACAGTGTGCATTCATCAATCTATTCGAAATTGATGACAACCTCATCGCTGCTCACTATATTCTCACTACCCTGGAAATTCGACAAGAGCACGAGCACTTCATCTAGACCCATCACCGAGGTCCGAATTCATATCGGCAGATCGCCGTGGACAATAATCTCGACTATGGGAATTCCCTCTTGGCGCGTTCTCGAAGCTTTGGACGATGCAGAACTGACAGGCCCGCCAACAGTGCATCCTCCTACCGCATTTCCAGAATGCAAATCACCTTCGAGCGACACCTAGTTACACCTGCGCTCTCTCACACCGGCTGTCGAAAGGAGCCGTCATACGAATCGTGCGTAGCATGTCACCTCGCGTCCGCGGCTCCGCGCAAGACACCGTATCGCCAAAATAAAAAATGTCCTTGGCGGAGGTTCGACCGCATCCATCACACCGGTAATAACCTTGCCTTGAGAACGTCTCACTGTGTGACGTTCCAAGCTCTCAGGTGTAAGAGAAGCCCCGTCGCTCTTCCACCTGCTCGCGAATAGCAGTGCCGCGAAACGAAATCGGAGCCCGGACAGACTGCCGGCATCTTCATCAGACGATGCACAGCACTGTCGTACCGTTCCCAAAAATAACATCTTTCCCTCTCGTGACATGCGACGATGGATCACCAACCCGTGAGTGTGCGGCTCTTTGGCAAAGAACCTTCAGGCTCCAAGGCTACATGGGGGGGGGTGGTTTCTGCCAAGTTTGGTAAATATACTCAAACTGCGTGCCACTGTGCCACACTCCCAGGTCGCAGGTAGAGTGCGTTTTGCCAGATACGTTGCGTGGCACGGAGCATTCGGTGGAATTATCGCAGTGAGGCGAAGCAGGACGACATCAGCTGAACGCATCGTGGAACTGCCTTGGTTGTGGTGCAGTTGGCATTTCGCCGCGGTAAGCACGTAAGCACGCGTGGCTGTGGCGAATTGGCACGCTGTGTGTCGAGTCTGAGTGTGTCCCCGAGAATTCGGTTGTGGCCAGAGGCGACTGTCGTTGCTGCCATCAACCAGTAGATTGCATGATCGATAGCACAAAAGTGTGAGAACGGGCTGAACAAGCATTGCGAAAAAGGACGCTGAATGCGTTGTAGTATTCGAAACTAATGCTCAATTCAAACATTCACTTCCCTACCTTCGTCTCCACCAGCTCTTTGTAGATCCGCTTCAGTTCGACAACATCCGCCTTCAACTCTTCTACTTCCTCCTCTCGCTCCCCAAGCATTTCAAGAGAGGCATCATATCGCTTCTTCATCCCATCCAACTCACTGCTCATCTCCGTCAGTTTGGCTTCACGACTTCTCTTACTCTCCACCTCACGCATCAATTCCACAACTTCGTCCCGAGCAGAGTCCCGCTGCTGCTGTAAGCGCGAAAGCTCGTCCTTGAAAGCAGCCTTCTCGGATTCCAACTTGCGCACGAGAGAGCTCATGCGCTCGACAAGTTGCACGGACGGACCCGCTTCAGGACCGGCGGTGGAATGTGAAACGAGGTCTGCAATGGTCCGCTGAGGCGAGGAGCTGCCACCTTCGCTGAGACGATCGGGGATTTCAATGGATGGGGTGGGCGGGACATCGCCAGGCTGCAGCGAAAGCATGGACTCCCGTCTGCTGATTGATGGGGACGCGTCGGTGGGGGTGCGGGTGCCCAGACCACCGCGTGCGGAGTTTGTTGTCGAACTCGGCAGGACACTTGGGCGGCGATGCGCGCTCGTCGGACGTTGGGAATCAGTATGCAACGCGGACAAATCGCTCGAAGTGAGCCGCCTGAGGCCTTTGCCGCGAATGTTGGATATGTCGGCGAATGGTGTCTTGCGAGAGCTAGGGGGGTTGGGCGACTGCAGAGAACCCAGGTAAGGTGAAGTCTGCAATTCGCGTCGCAGCTTGTGCTTTTCCTCTTCCAGACGCGTGGCAAATTCGGCTTCGAGCTGCTTGCGTTGACGTTCCGAGTCCGCCTTCGCTTCTGACTGTGAAGTCTCAGCTTGGTCCAGCTTTCGCTGCAACATGCCAAGACGTCCTTGCTGATCTTCGAGCTCCTGGACGAGACTTTTGACTCGATCCGTGGCACCCTCGAGCTCCTCCTCGGTCTTTCGTGACTTGCCTCCTGCTTCTCGTGCCTTTTTGCGGATTTCAGTCTCTCGCTTTGTTGCCTCGTCCCTTTCTCGCTCGAGAGCAGCTAACCTAGCATTCAGAGAGCCTTCTATGGTTTCCCAGTTACCCTTGGCAAGCGCGTACTGTTGCTGCAGCGTCTCAACCTGTCTAATCAGTTTGATGTTGCTTTCGCCATCGCCAGCTCCTGGGGTGGTGCTGGCCTCCTCTGCCCTGGCACGCATCGCCTCCAATCGTGATTCCAGGTTCGAAATTTCGCTCTTGAACTCGAGCTCGCGTACACCGAATTTCTCCTTCTGACGCTCAGCTTCCTCGCGAATTTTGCGCATCTCTGAAGCCGCTCGATCCTCAGCTAGCTTCTTCTCGATCTGCGCATCTTCGAGCTCATTCTGGAGATGTGCGATCTTGCCCTTGTCGGCTTCGGAGGCCTTGCTTGCTGCGTTCTTCTCAGCCCGAGCTGCCCTCTCGTTGGCCTCCTTAAGCTGCGTGGTAAGGTTGCGTATCAGCTCGGCAGCATTTTCGCGATCGGTCCGCAGCTCCTCCACGTGTTTCTCGATGGTTGTAATTTGCTTCATTTTCTCATCGGCCTGCCGTTCAGCTGCTTCTGCCTTTCTCAGCTTTGCTTGCAATTCTGTTTCCGACTTTTCTGCCTGTTCAAGCCTCTTCCTCAAATCGGCTGAAGTCTTGTCAGCTTCCTCGGCCTTGGAACGCAACCTCTTGATAGTCTGCAGGTGCTGCAACTCATTCTTGCTTAGTTTTCCGCCTTCATCCATGAGGACTGCAATTCTTTCGTCCTTGCTGGCCAGTTGCTTCTCCAGACTAGAACTGTCTGTAGAAGCATTGGCTTTCTTTGCCGCTGCGACCGTCTCCTTTGCCAGATAGGTGAGCTTCGCCTGAAGAGCATCTATCCGTTCCATATATACGTGAATATCAGACTGGTCCTGAGATTGGGCACCATCGGCGCATCCGCTCGAAACATGAACATCGTTTGCGCCCTCCAAAGAAGCCCTCGCGGAGCCAGTTTCTATCCCATAATCTGTCGAGGTTCTGGAACCCTCTGTTGACTGGCGAGCAAGATTTATAGGCAGATTGGAGCTCACGCAAGGTGCAGGTTCCGCGGTCGATGCGATGTTTCCTTCAATCGTGTACGCTTCACTGACTCCATACTGCTTGTCCGTATCCTGGCCCGCTTCCGATCCCGTTTGCGTGTCTGTTTGTATTGCTATCTCTGGCACTGGCACAGTCGCGTCATCAACGCGCCTTGAATCCACGCTCACGCTCTCATCGTCGTCGATGGCAGGCGTCGATGGCCTCGACGACTTCTGTGCCGTTGCTCTGGCCAATTTCTCTGCCAAACGATCGTTGACTCTTGTTCTTGAAGCGTCTCTTGAAGCTGTAGCGGAGCCATTGGCAGCGAGTTTGTTCGAATTGCTGCGCGGTCTTGTAGTGGTGGAGGAAGAGGTCGAGGCGGTTGTAGCATTCGTCTTTCCTTGAGCACGGGCTTGGGCTGCTGCTTGAGCTGTCTCGTCGTCGATGAGGATGTTGTCGAGGCGCGATTCGAGCGACGAGAGCGTGCCCGCCAGCAGCGATCCCCAGCCCTTCTTCTGCTGCTGCTGGCCGCTCATGGCGTGTCGTTGCGGATCGAAGCGCGCAGGTTGGAGAACCTGAAGTGCTACACGTAGCCAAGCGTGGGGACTGCGCAGCTCACGCCGCCTTCGGCTCCTCCGTCGACATTGACTCGCGCCCAACCACCATATTGTATTCACCATGGCGGACTATGGCCTGGCAGCGTCCACTCCTCCCCCGCCACCGCCCAAACAGCAGTCGTCATCGAATACGCCGCAGCCCAGAGGTCCCCCACTCCCTCCACCACCTCCAGGCCATGAGCTGTCTGAACTAGATGGCAGCCAAACATATCGCCCTCATTCGCAATTTCCACAGCAGCAACAAGGCCCTCCACAACCACACATCCCTCCCATAGACAGCCATTGGCTACCAGAAGTACTCAAGGACAAATCGTACGTAGTGACGGTCCGCATTTCGAGAGGCTCGACCACAAGCATAGACTGAGAGTTTCAAGTGTCACAGACCTTCAGGATGTCCTCAACACCCCTAGTCTTCAGGCTGCGCTCCTCGGCAGCCCTCATACAACACATCCGGCTGTTCCAATATCCGAACAGCATCTGACTCCCCTGGTCCAAACCAATATTGCAGCCACCTCTCAACTGATCGAAACAGAAGCTCGACTGGCAGCATTGCGCGAGCAGACACAATCCCGTCTTCTGGCTCTGCGTGCATTGGAACAACAGCATCGGAGTAAGATATCAGAAACGGAAGCTGCTTTGAGGGATTTTAGTCCTCAAGCTCTGTACCAAAGGTTGAACGCGAGTGTGCAAGAGCAGGAGCTATTGTTGAGGGGCATTGAAGAGAGTTGGCTTGAGGAAGATGGCACAGCCAGTGAACGAGAAGTCACCGAGTTTGTCAAGAGAGCGAAGGATGCTAGAAAGACTGCCTTTTTGAGACGAGAGCGCAAGTCACGATGGGATGATGGGAGAGTTGGTGGTTGGAGATGATGATGGAAGGAATCGACAGGATCAAATGATCTGCCTGGAATGACTACGATCGATACGATGAGACGAAGACATGACGAACGACAATGGAGCTGCAATGCTCCACGGCTGAGTCAACGCATTGATGACAGCATACCACACGTTCGGAAGGAGAAATGCGAAAGTCTTGAGGCTGGAATCGACCAAATTGATTGTACCAACAATAGGGTGATCTGTGCACGCTTGGAAATTTGTCGCTCTTTTTAGAAAAAGCAGAGTGAGATATCGAGCAGCTCGAGGGGACTGCTGTTGGTTCTTGCAGCACACCGGCACACGACACCAAGCCATCATGGTCATCGATCAACTGCTTGACTAATGACCTCAGAATTGGCTGCCGCAGCCGCGTCTTAGTATAGCAGTACTCCTCGGTTCCATTCAGGCATTTATATGCTGCCTGAGCGCCACGGTCTGGCCCCACTAGAGTTGCTGTAATGCCTGGTAATCGGGACTAGCGTCGCTCGTGTTCGCGGCGGACGAAGGGTGTCCATCCTGACGGCCGTAGTGGCGGCGAGTATACACAGGAGCTACACGGCAGGTTTGGTCTCCATTGTAGTCCAAAATAAATACTAATTTGGCAGTTCATAGGATATAGGACGGTAATGTGAACACGCACGGACAGTCGAGAGATGCACATCCGGACGAGTTCACAGAAATTTCGACAGAACCTGACTAGATACTGCGATTCTGCAGCGATAGTGAGCTAGCTGTCTTCTATCGATGGCCTTCCAGCTCAATCTTCTATCTTCGAATAGACGGGCGAAATGATATTCTCGGTTAGTCTGGGAAGCCAATTTTGAGCCGAAAACTTCCATCTTCTGCTACCTCGTAGTCTTCTCGCCGAGTAGACGGGGGTTCGTCATCGATCAAGCCCGCATACATTTGATCTCAGCCGATCCAAGCAAGTGCTTCTGTCGCTCAGCATGCGGGAACGCATCAATGTGACCATTCGACTCCCGACAGCTATTGCAATAAAAGGAGAGCCTAGAGTGGGGTTACCAGACTTAGTTGACGAGATGTTCTCTACTGTAGTCCAAGGCACTGTATCCTTCCTGGAGCCAAAATCGATCTCCGGGCAGAGCGGGTCAGGTCTGCCCCGCCACGACTTCAGACTCCACCGCATAGCACAAACGCGACCAACATATATTTTTAAAAAAAATCTCTGCTCTATCATAACACGCAGGTTCTTTGGCCCAATGGCAAGGCGTCTGACTACGAATTGTGCTTCTAGCACCACCTGTAATCAGGAGATTCTGGGTTCGGTATGTTCTTCCTTCACATCCTTCATCTACCAAGCATGTACTAACATTTCGAAGATCCCCAGGAGAACCTCAACATCACAGCGACTCTGGTCGTTACAGCCTCTGCTTTTTTTCTCCCCCAATTCCATCTGGAGATCTCCAAAAGGTCTTGAAGATTTCCGATCTCGAAGTGAAGGTGTCTTTTTTTTGCCTTCATCATATCCGTCTTCTGAGCGCCTACGTAGAGTTGGAAGCTCAATGTTGCGAACGAATGGCAGATTCGAAGGTAGAAAGCAAGGACCCGCGAGCAGTCAAATCCTCTTTCCACGTTGGGAACTTTGTCTATTCATTTCTGTCGAACATTGCTATGATACATCTCTTTGCAGCGGGCAAATTGCAGACTGCCGTCTTTGAAAAATCTGAAAACCACAAGCGAGGCTGCGGCGATGCGTCCTTTAAGTACGTTGGTATTAACTAGGCTCCAGGTTAAGCAGCACTACAAGTGGAGTCAACGATGAAAGTGATTCAACGCTGATACTCTGATAGACTGATGCGGAATTGCGGTCATGAGGAACCTCATGCAACGCGAACAAAGAGACACGAGACGTCCGGACTGCACTTGTACATGCGGAACTTCTGCTCAATTCTTCTTATCTGCTTCAAATAGATCCTTAAGATTCACCTCTCCCGATCCACGCTCCAGCGGCTTAGGCGTATTCTCGCTCTCTTTCCACCCAATCATGTAAATAATCCTAAAAGACGCCGGTAACGCGACCTGGCCATCTTTCTGCTCCTCGCCATACAGTTCTCGATAAATTGCCTCCGTAGCCAGCAGCACTTCCCTCGAAATCGGCCCAGAGCCTCGTCGCAAAGCAGCATTGCCCTCTCCCATAGCTTGCAGATCAGTCATCAGAGCGGAAATATGGGGATAGTCAACGATAATGTCGTCGACGTCCACAGTGAGGAGCTTGAAGCCTGCGCGGTTCAACAAATTCCCAACATCGCGTACGTCTGCCAACGGAGACATGTGTGTTCCGATCCCGCCGAGTCGTTCTTGTTCTGCTAGTTGGAGAGAGCCACGGAGCTCGTAGAGGTTGTCTCCGCCAAACATGGCTGCGATGAACGGCGCGTCAGGTTTTAAGCAATTGTTTATCTGGGTCAGGACTGATGGCAAGTCGTTGACCCAGTGTAATGATAGAGACGACAGCACCATGTCGAACGTGTCCGTTTCGTATGGCACGTATTCCGGGCTCGTCAGCACTTGCCGTGTGATGTCGATGTCCTTGTTGAATGCTTCATCTTTGTCTCTGTATAACAGAGTCGGACTACTATCCGCACACACAATTTCCTCAATTCTCTTGCTGATCGGCCCTGCCGAAGGCTTTGCGGAATCTGGATCCGGGTCGGGTCTCGTGAGGATTCGTGCGATGTTGCAGGCATTGGCGCCGAAGTCTAGGACTTTGGGGAAGGATCTGTTGATGTCGAGAATTCGATCGCAAAGGCGAGCAGCGACTTCATCGCGGAGATAGTCGACTTCGCGGCTCTGTTTCGCATTGGTCGCCGCTCGTTCTTTCTGTAGCCATTTGGTTTTGGCGTCGAAGACCTCTACTGTTGGGGCTCCTGGAGCTTGAACGGCGTATGCGCGGATTACGGGAGGCAGTTTCCAGAATGATTGCCGACTGCGCGCTACAGCAGCATTCTTAGCGAGGAGTGAGCTCATGCTCAGCGGGTGCGATTTGTGTCAAGTCATTGTTTGCGGAGTTTGTCCTTTGAGATGGGAGAGATGGAAGCTCATCAAGCTATTCTGCACGTCATAGAGCTAGCTCAAATCCTCCGCTCCGATTTTTGCATGTCTCCTCTCCCTTCATCATCAGCATCATCGTCACCATCGACGCTTCGTCCACCACGACAATGCACAACAGATGGACCTCTACCTCATCCGCCACGGAGAGACTGTGGATAACGTAGCTGGACTATACGCCGGCGTCACCGATTCCGCCCTCACCAACCATGGCGTGGACCAGATCAAGCGGCTAGGCGATCACTTTGCCAGCAGCAAGGTCATATTCACGCATATCTTTGCTTCGCCATTATCTCGTGCATTCAAGACGGCCCAAGCGATTCAATCTGCGCAGCCGCTCTCTGGGACAGAAGTCGAGATCACGAAAGTGCAAGATCTGATCGAGCAAAATTTTGGCTTTTACGAAAAGAGGACTTTTCAAGCTCGGACCGATGCTAGAAAGAGTGGGAGAGAGGCACATCGGGAGCTTCATGTCAACGATCCAGGTTTCGTGGATGTGGAGAGCAAAGAGGCGATGAGCAAGCGGGCAGATAATTTTTTGCATCAGCATCTCATTCCTCTGCTCGACGGGTCTGCTTCCGGGGAGAAGCTTGTGGTGGCAATTGTGTCACATGGCATGCTACTTTCCCAGCTATGGAAGCGTTTGCTGTTGAAAATGCCACCGAAGAGCGTGACCATCGCTCCTGAAGTGACGGCTGCAAAAGGCCAGATAGTTCTTCAGCATCTTGGCGGTTGGTCCAACACGGGCTACCTCGAGCTTTCACTCAGTCAGAACGAGGCTCCAGAATCTGAAGAGGAGGCGCATTTGGACCTTGATCGCGCTGCCAAATTCGCCGCTGAATCTATCAACCCAAACCCATCTTCCAAAGCTGTTGCTGTCGAGCAACCAACTCCGACAGCTTCGGGATTCGGGCAGCACAAGCTACTCATCGTGTCTATTGACCGGAAAGATCATCTCACTGGCCTGAAACGGCAGAGAGGTGGCATTGGACGATCGAAACACGACGAGGGACAGCGAAAGCTGGATGGCTTTTTCAAACGTCAGCGAACCAGCTGAAAGCATCTTACAATCAAGCGTGACACCACAATATCACAGGTACGTGGAACATCTTTTCCTGCTTCCTTTTGCGTGATGACAATACAATAACACACAGACCTGTTCTGAACTACACTGTGGAACAGCTATTGATCCAACTGCTGTCTGACTGCTTCTCACTTCCCCGTGAATTCTTGAATGCAATGGGGAGAGAATTGGCTGACAGCGCCCAGATCTACAGCGTCGCTCATGCGGAACGAGGTATCAAGAGGCGGTCACGGCCTGGTGTCCAGTGAACGCGTAATGATGATACGGTGCCAGTGCAGCGCAATGCGGTTCGCTTGTGCGCATTCGGTCTACTTCAAATGAAGACGAGAGAGGATGGATTGCTGTGGAGATGCATCGTTCCGCACTGTATGCACCATGACACATTAGCGGTTGGGAACAGTCACCGCCTTGTGCAACGAGACCAGTATCTGGCGCGAGGCAAGACTCAAAAGCGCATGGCAGGAGGTTTGCGATGGATTGCACGCGTGGTCCTGTGGTGTCTCACATTGATACTGCGGCTGTCCGATGCACGATGAAAGCAGTAGTTTGGATACCTGTACCAGGTTAGATGCAGCAATGCGCAAGTATGATATCCGACGTGGCGGTATTTCTTGGTCCGCCCAGCCTCTCTGCAAGGTTTTGTGGCTGGCCTGGCGGCGGGTGCCGGGTGGGTCCTGCCGCCGCCATGCGCAACCACAGCTTCACCTTCACTTTCACGTTGCGATATATGGGCGCGTTGCAGCAGGATGGCGCGCGCAACGAGCAATGGGCAATGTGGTAGGATGGTGGGCATCGCCTCGTCAGCTGCGCACCGCTGTAGCTCCGCCATGGCCAGCGCCCCGCCGCCAGGCTCGCACGCGCGACGCCGTCTTTCACTTGAAGCAGGCCAGGGCATCGCACGACCGAGACTTGTCGCGACTGAGTGGAGTTGGCGCTGCCCTTGTGCGATGCCGTGCAACGCCGTTTCATGTGACACCGGAAGCGACGACGCGTGGAGTCGCGCACGCAAACACGCAAAGCCAGCCACTGTTTCCACCGCCACCAGCCACCTTTATTTTTCCCCATCACATTGGCAGCTTCTTCTCACTCTTCCACCACCCACACACAACCACTCGACTTCCATCAACGCCTTCTATCACCACCCCTCGCCCGTCTATCGCTCCCCAGCATTACCGTCGCTTCAGATACCCCAGACCGCTCGCCAACATGCGTTACGCCGTCCTCGCCAGCGCCTTGGGCCTCTTCTCGGTCGCCGTCGCCGAGGCGACTGGTACGTCCAACTGCCCACGTTGCAACGCGCTCCAGCTGCTAACTCTCGCCGCCAGTGACCGTCACCGCCACCGTCTTCCCATCCACCTGCCTGGCCAGTGAGTGTGAACCGGCGTCCAATGCCTCTGCCTCTGACTCCACCCCGAACGCCCTCACGGTCCCGGAAATGGCCTCCACGCAAACCTTGCCCTCCACACTCAATGCCCTCTCCATTCTCCTCAGTGCCCTCACCGTGGAAAACCCCACTTCATATCCTGCCTCTGCCTTCCCCTCCTTCCCCACGTCGGGCTCAGTGAGCGCGGAAAGCTCACAGTTTACCTCCACAGGCTCACCCGGCGCCACCAACCCACCAGCCTACACTGGTCCGTCCACCAAGACCGTCCAGTCGACCACCACGGTCCAGACTTCTCCTGGCTCCACCGAGGTCTCTCCAGCTGGCACCTCCGGCACCGGTGTCCCGACCGCTCCAGGTCCCGTCACCTCGGAGACCGCATCGACCACCGAGGGTGCTCCAGCCCCATCCACCACTCCAGGCTCCACCGAGGCTGGTCCAGAGTCGACCACCTTGGCCACCTCAGCCAGCGAGGCGGCCTCCACCAGCGGCCCGCAGAGCAGCACCGAAGCCAGCGCCACCCAGCCAGCCGCCGAGTCGACCCCAGCCCCACCTCAGCAGACTGGCGGCGCCGCCATGAAGAAACCCAGCGTGGTCGGCCTCGCCGCCATCATGGCAGCTTTGGCCTACGTCTAAGCGACCACCACAAGTCACGACGAACGTTGTCGCTGTACAAGATCAGCATCTACCACTGATAGTACTGATACGTACGCGACGAGTTTCGACCGCTTTCTCACGACATGGATGGTCTTTTCCAATCACGATCTGCATGGAACACACACAGCGTTGGTGCTCAGGCGTAAGAACGGGCGGCGGGCAAAATGGACTAATGGTGTACCCCATTACGTGCATGCTTATAATTCATGGGGCATTCGAGGGAGCGATGATCATTGGCGCCCGGCGTGGCCCCAGCGTGTACTTCTAGCACTAGCCACCAGCAGCGAGCGCATTACGGAATCGAGCGACAGCACTGTCTCGATTACACTCTGGTCTTTTTCATTGCCGTGATTCAATGTTTGGCCCGTCGTCACCGTCACAGGATTTGCTCGAAACACCATAATACCGCTGACATGACAATTCAGAAAATTCTTCACAAATGTGCATACTGTCGATATCCTTTCTGCCAAGCAATACCAGATAGCTTGCCCTGTGCCGTGTCTGTCTGTCTGTCTGTCTGTCTGTACATCATATCATAACAAAATATACTCCCCATCAACCCTCGACATGGCCTTTCTCCACCGCAAAGCCTGCCCATACCTCCCCGTCCTCCCGGCCTCGGAATCGCTTCTTCTCGCTTTGATTTCGGCAGCCTCCGTGCCCTGCCCGCTATTCCCCAGCTCCTTCCACACGTTCTCCAACACGTCCAAGCCCGAAATATTATTCCAGAAACCACTTTCGATTTGCACTTCGATGCATCGGGAGCGGATGATGTTGCGGTGGCCTTGGTCGACGCATTCCGTGCCGACGATGAAGAGCGGCCAGAGCAGGAATTTGTTGACGCACGATGTGATGTCCAGCGCTGTGATGTGGAAGAGGGCGTGGGAGACGTATTTTTGAAAATTGGGATGAGAGGAGGGCAGGAGGGGAGAGCCCAGGCGTTCGGTGTAGAGCAGAGCCGAGTAGCGGAAGGACTCGTTGATGTGGAGGAGATCGCGCTGCCCGAGCTCCATTTCTCGGCTATCGAGTGGCGGCGTGTTCTGCCTGGCTGATGCGGGATCCATGTGCCAGGCGTTCAGGTGTGCGCGAATATCGTTCCATTCAGACCAGAATTCTGCACGGCTGTCTGGGTATGGGCTGGACGTGAAGACGCCTTCTTCGGGAGAGCCGGCCGTTTCGTCGTCAGAGGAGATGACGGGTGTTGTCCAGCCGCTGCTGTCCAGGGTGTCCGAGTAGAACGGCGAGCGATTTCTGCTGGACGACGACCTCTTTCGCAGAGGCACGTGGTGTGTCGGAGGCGCTCGTGGCATGTTTTGTGGTCGAACCGGTCGACCTTGCGAGAGAAGATTGAGACGACCAAGTCTGGCAATCAGCTTGAATAGTCGTCCATCGCATCCTGAGAAGTGTTCCAGCGCTCCCAGGTTTGAAGAGTAATCGAGCATATCAAGCGACTCGCTCTTGATTTGCGTTTCGCGATCGTTGACGGCCGAAGTCATGACATCGAACCAGATAAAGAACATCTCCACCCAACCCGTGAACTCGGACTGGCCACTCGGTGCGCGCAAAGACAGCAGCTTCTGCACACCGGCCAGTTGGGTCTTGAATTTGCTGAAGCCCGAGTCGCAGACGTGGAAGAGACAGAGAATCAGGAGGGTGGCAATGACGGAGTCGTCTTGCGCGGCGCGCGCGTCGGTGAGTTGCATATTCAGCTGATCAATCGACATTTGCTTGTAGCATGTCTCTTCTGCGGTAGGCTCGTTGAGCTCCTTGGGCTTGGCGGTTCCATCGAAAGCGTCTGTGATCTCCTCCACGAAGCCCCTCCGGCGTGGAGGTGGTTGCTTCCTCATTCGGATATTGTTTGTCGCCAACGCGGCAATGGCATTCTGTAAACCTTCATTTTGCATGGCCAGCTGCAAAATGTGTTGTCGGTATGGATTGTTGGGTCCGTCGAAAGCTATCAGGTATGGGCAAATATGTCGATCGTAATACTCCATCAGACACTGCATCCGAGGGCTCAATGTAAAGAAGGGACTGCTCCATCGTGCGTCGAAGACGGCCAGCTGAGTCGGATTGGTGTCTTCCTCTTCTTCTTGGAAAGTATTGAAGTCGATTTGTTCAAAAGGGTTTTGCTGAAACATAGAGTCCGACATGGGGCTGAATAGAATCTCGTCCTGCTGGAAAGGGCTCGTGCTGTACCGTGGCGTCTCTGTCGGAGTGCGCATTTGGCCGAACGAGCCCACGCTGTTGATGGAGTCGATGCTGGAGCTCATGTGATCGCCAAAGGAGCCGACGGAAGAGGAAGCGTTGAAATGAGAGCTGAGGCTGTCGATGGAACTGCTGAGGGGCTGACTGGTGTACGACGCGGACGTGCCCGGCGGGTACGACTCACTGTAGCCATTGAGGTCTGACGACAGCGGGTAGTCTGGAGGCGAGTTGAAGCCATGATCTGGGAAGGAGTCGCCGGAGCTGGCAGAGCTGGGTCCGGTATCATACTGTGGGCCAAGAGCAGTGTGTATGTGCTGCAGCGAGTGATGCCGCAGTGGATTGGGCCGAGTCAAGCCCCAGCCGTTGAGATTCCACCCCTGCTGGCCCGCGTTGATGGTCGGCAGCGTGGGTTGAAAGGCAGCGTGTGTGGCCGAGGGCATCGAGGTGACACCGGTGACCCGAGTGGGGTATGCTGTGCCATTGTTGCTGGTCCTCGGGATGTCGACAGCTCCGACGGGATGGGGTCTGCTCACGGAGCTCTTGCGACGTCTCGTGGTGTTGGCTTCGGAAGGCCGGAGGGTGTCTGCAGCCTCGCGGCTGCTACTGGCGCCTGCAATGGGACACGACAGGCCTCGAAGCTTGCCCCGGCTCGCAACGCCAACGCCCCAGGTCAGCGTGGTCTTGTAGCCGGCGCATTCCTTGCCGATCTGGATACATTGGGCGCAGTACGGCCTGGTCCTGTCGCACTTGACGTTCCTCTTGCGACTGCTGCGCATTAGCTGGACCTGCGGGTTCACGAGGCATCGGGCACTCACCACGTAAAGCAGTCATCGGGGGCACCACTGGCAGCCGTCCGCCTGCGCCGTTTGCGAGCCGGGGGAGCAGTCGTGGCGTCGGCCGGGTCGTGAGCCATGCGTGTGGTGATCATGCGTGGTGCGAGCAGCGCTGGACGGAGCAAGACGACATGGAACGACGATTCCCTCCGCGGGCGCGGGCTGGACAGAGGGGAGAGGATTCGCAGGACACGGGTGGTGGAAGAGGGCGCGCGCGCGTGGGAAGCCACGCTCATCATCGCGACACGACAGAAAAGAGGCCTCGTCCCGCGCGCCAACGCCCCTTCACACACGCCTCCCACATCAGCCGACGCGGCTCCTCTTGATGTGCGGACAATATCCCAAGCACACAAGCTCCGTCCAGTGCCACGCCCGCCCGCCAATGGCACCGCGCCGTTGCGTGGCGATCGCTTCCTTTCGTTATCTGGCCGAGGCTTCTGGAATACCCGCCAACCGCCCTGCATGCCGCGAGAGACCCTCCGATGGCCGCGCAGCCGACCGCTCATATAACTTGTGGATGTCGTTGCGGCGGCTAACCTACGGCACACGACGACCGCAAAGGAGGGGCCCCGGCTGCGAGCTTTCGCTCCCGCGTCATTATCATTACCAACTTGTTGCCCCGCGAGTCAAGCGCGCAAGGGCCCGGTTCGACGAATCTGCAGGTACAATGCTACAACGCTCGGCTGCGGTGATGACCTGCGCATGCTCGTGGCTGATGAACTGCTGCACTCCGCTCTTCCTGCGCTGTGAATAGCGCGCGTTGGAACCCCATTCCACTAATAACAAGCTGTAAAAGACATTGAGCTGCCCACCAGTCCAACCTGTTTCGATGATAGCGGTCCGGACGGCTCTTCGTTGAAACCGCGAGCTTGCGTCGGCACGATTCCCACTACTCTTGGGGAGACTGCGTGGCTGAAGGTTGTCAGACGGGCCTGCCTTGCCCGATCTGCGCTTCACTCCGGCTTTTATTAGATTGGTGGGTGAGAAACGGTCACATGCACATGCCGGTGATATCTGCACAGCCACCTGATAGCTCTCTCTCTATCACCGCCTCGTAGGCCAAGCGACCCAAGGCCATCGAACGAAGGATTCCTCCGCATGGCCGAAGATGTGCCAGAGTGTTGTGAGTACGAGAATAGGTGATGTCGTGTTCGTTGGATATCAAATCCGTCTAGGCGTTTGGCGAAACCCAAATGTCAGAAGCAATAAAACGCAAACAGAGACCTGCCGCAATCTGCACGCGAGTCGGCCGGAGAAGATGGAGAATGTTATATGTGCCTATACATACGCTAGAAGCGAGTCGCAGCTACAACGACACATCACAAGCTCTGCTAAACTACACCTCAGGCGGCGTTTGGAAGAGAACAAACAATCATCACAGGGTCGTGCGCATGTATTTCTGGTGTTTCATATCATCATCAGGACTTCTGCTCACCGGCGCCATTCGTGCTAGCCGCTGTCCCGTTTGTAGGTTTCGGGCTGTTCTTGCGACTTTCTTGCTTCGTCGTCGACCGCTTCTCCTCGTCGCCGCTGTCATCATAATTTTCGTCCACATCCATTTTGCGGGCAGCAGGCTCAAACACCTGAGGCGGCGCAGGCTGCGGTGGCGGAGGAGCGCGGTGCTCCTCTTGAGGCAGGGCTGAGGCGCGAGGCGACCGATGCGTGATGGACTGCATTGAAGGCAGTGAAGGGGGATGGTGCGCAGCTTCGGACGGGTTGTATGCAGAGGTGGGGCGTGGCTCTTCCATTCGTCGAAGTTCGGATGGGCTTCGATGTGGTGGCGTGGCCATCTTTGAAGGCGGAGACGGACGATGCATCTTAATCTCATCCAATCTCGACCGGGTTTCCTCGCCCATGGGCTTCTTCGCAGCTCCTGGATTCGGGTCATCTTCCCATTCGCGATGTCGCTTTGGAGCAGCGCTTCCGGGTCTCTCTTCCCGGTCACGTGCAGCAGCATCAGCAGCAGCTTGCGCGGACGTTGGCGGAGGAGCGCCGCTCGCAATGCTCGGCGCTGCTGGATTCGGATGGTGCTCGTACGGTGTGCGTGGTCCACCAAATTGACTGGCGCTTGGGGATGGAATAGGGTTGTTGTTGATCAGAGGTCTGATTTCTGGCTGACCCTCACCCTGTCGACCATATGGTGGCAGGGTGTGCGATGCGCTTGGCGTGGACACACCGTTGGTCTGCGGTGGCAATGGACCATTCGAGGGGTGCGACATGAAGGGAGGCCTCTGTGGAGCCTGCTCTTGCCCTGGTCCAGCATGATGACTGGGCGGGCCTTGCTGCTGCTGCTGCTGCTGTGAGCTCTGATGGTGCGGGCCTCCCTGGAAAGATGCTGGAGTCGATTGTTGGCCCTTGGGCGATGGCGATAGACCTCGATGGGGAGGAGGTGGCGGGCGTTGCGGCTGCTGTTCCTGGTACTGGCGAGAAGGAGGTGGACTTTGTTGCCTCGCTGGAGGAGGCTGTTGTTGTTGTTGTTGTTGTTGTTGTTGCTGCTGCTGCTGAGCGCTGGATGGAGGACCCTGCTGAGGGCCTTGTTGTGGTCCTTGCTGTTGCGGTGGAAGGCGTTCACGTTGGTCGTAAGGGTTTAGAGGCTGCGGCTGCATCTGAGGATTTTGCAAATCAGCCAAGCGATTGCCGCCCCAGTTGTTACCGGCAGCAAGTGGAGGGGGCGCGGGCCCTGGCGGTGGAGCGTTTTGTGAATGAGCTCCCCATTGAGGGCCAGGAGGTCCGCCTCCCAGCGCGCCAGGTTGATAGGCTTGTGGGTGAACATCCTGTGGCAGTGGTGCGCCGCCTTGGTTGGGCAAGCCATTCGTTGGCTGACCTTTGAGGAGAGCGAGGCGTGCTTTGATATGTACATTGGTCGGGTCAAGATCTGCTGCTCGAGTATAGGCGTCCAAGGCATCGCTTGTTTGGTTGTTGCACGATTCGTACTGCAAGTGGTCAGCATGCGAAACAACTTGCGGCGAACATGACATGTCACTTACCAGTGTGCCCAGGTCGTACCACACCTCAGAAATGTTAGGATTGAGACGGATAGCGCGAGAATACGCGTCCAGCGCGTCTCGGTACTGGTTGATCTGATAGTACAACACGCCAATCGAACACCAGAAGGTGGGATTCCGACCGTCCCGGTAAACTGCCTGTTGATAGGCTTCGTAGGCTTTGGGATACTTTTGCTGAGACATGTAGCACCTGCCGAGGAGGTACCAGCTCTGAGCGTCATTTTGATCTGATGTCTATGATCAGCGGGAACAACGAGGTGAGAAGCAGCATTCGTACATACCCGAGGCGACCGATTTCTCGAGGTACTCGATAGCTTGCTCTTGACTGGTGAAGCTACTGCTCTGTTGGTGATGAAGCCAGCCGAGCTGCTGTAATACTTTGGCGTGGTTCGGATCGCGTTCGAGGACGCGAGTGTACGCCGCCTTCGCAGAGTCGTACTGGTAGATGTCAGCGCGTGGACGGGTCATGTCCGGAGGAAGTACAACGTACGTCTTTTTGTTGTTCGTGAACGTGACCAATCTGAAACCAAATGTCTTCCTCGCTAAGGGGACGCGGCGGGTCGGTGACGATGTAGCGGAAACACTATTCGCCATGTCAGCAGGGCTATGTTGGCGCGATGCGGCGGAGAAATGCCACAGGCGTACCTCGAGACTTTGCGCAAACTTTTGCTGCTGTTTGTATATGATGCCCAGGCGGAAGTAGATCTCGTTTGCTTTCTCGAAGCCAGGCTCCATGCGCATGACTTGAGAGAAAGCCTCCTCTGCGTGTTCCAAGCTCCCGTATCGATCGTAGAGAATGCCGATGCCGTACCACAGCTTGGGCTCCTTGGGATCCGGCAAATGGTACAATGCTTGTTGATAGGCAGAATATGCTTGCTGCAGGTCGTCCATCATGAGATAGCAATGGCCCAAGCTGGACCAGACCTCGCCATTCGTGGGCTCCACCTTGAGGATCTGCCTCAGGTATTCCACGGCGGTTGTGAATTGGTCCTTGGAGCGCAGGATACACGAAATGGCGAGCATGGCGGGCACCGACCACTGGTTGAAGTTCATGGCGCGTTCATAGGCTTGAGTCGCGCCGTCGAGCTCGCCCATGACTTCGGACAGATTGCCGAGCTGCAGCCATACGGACTCGTTGGTGGCTCGCAGGTATTCGGCAGCCGACTTGCCCGGAGGGATCTGCTGCATGGGCATGGAGCCGTTGGGCGGCGGCGGAGGTGGACGCGCAGGGCCTCCGTAATGGTGCTGATGCGACAGAGGCCCCGTCGGCGATTGCTGGGCAGCCATGCTGCTGAGGATGCAGTGGAATGGTCACTGTGGACGCGCGAGAGTCAATGGGTGTGCTGCGTTGGGGGCGCGACGTGAGGGCGGATGACGTCTCCCACGTACCTGCTTCGCGCGGCGGCAGTGAGCCCGGAGAATAGTGAGGCTCCGAGGGGAAGGGGCGGGGAGGGGAGAGCAGAGGGGAATGGGAATGGGAATGGCAGTGGGAAGGGGTGAGAATGGCCCGGGGCGGGCGTTGGGGCAAAGGAGCGAGCGCGGACGAGCGCGTGGCAGAGAGCATGCAGCAGTGGAGCGAGGCGAGAGAGGGCGGAACAGGAAGAAGAAGACGACGACCGACCGACAGACAGCTTCTCCAGTCGCGCTCCTGCGGTGGGTAAGGGCTGGAAGGCTGACCAGCACATAACCTGCCGGGGTGCTCTGTGGATCTCACGCACAGGTCCGTGATCTGAGCGGAAACAAGCGGTAGTGGCTGTTAGGTTCGCGCGCTTATGCAGTGCCCACGCACCCGACATTTCACGGCCAAGAAGGCCCGCTCGCTTCGTCCTCATGGCATTTGATCGATTCACGACGTCCTGCCGAGTGCGTACAGTGCCAGAGTGCAACACGCGCCACGCAGCCGAGGCTGCACGATGATGGAAGGCGCTACCGTACCTCCTCCTCCTCCTCCTCCTCCTCGTCCTCCTCCTTCCTCGTCGCACGCACGCCTCCCGCCGCCGCGGCACCCAGCCTGAAGGCTAATGCCGTGCGACACGGACCTGGTGCCACGCACCGCACGACGGGATCCACGGGACGGTGCGGCATCGGGAGTGTGTGTAGGTCGGTCCAGAAGAACAGTGGTCTCAGAGGGCGCCGCCCGGCGGCCGGTGCAGCGGTCTGACTGGCGCGCCATATTGCGATACAGCGGACCCACCCACGCATGTCACGCGGCATGTGCTGCATGCGAATGCCCGTGCCAACTCGTCAGCTGTGGAGAGAAAATTGGGCACGGTGCGCTCCTCGTTTCGGCTTGATCCCGGCTCTGTCTCTTTGGAGTCTTCGCCAGGTCTCTGCCAGAGGCCGGACCTCGCTCTGTGCTCACAGCCCTACCTGTCCATGCCTCACCAGGCTCACACCTCCATCACGAGCATTGTCTCGTGGAGATGCGGATGCCGATCACACGTGGCCATTGACATCTCTCCCGTCACTCAAACCGCCACATCTGCCGTCCATCTGTCTGCAAGCTTCGAGCATCAACTCATCATCATGCTTCGATCAGACTCCTCGCTCCCCGAGTCATTCAGCCTGTCGCTGTCAGACCTTCCCGCCGCCGGACAATCGCCGCCAACGTGAGATGCACTGCGGCAAGGTTGAGGGTATTGATGATGATGACCTGCTTCGACAAGCTTTTCGCTGCCACGCCGCCCAGCCGCCCCCAGCGTGGCATCTGTTCGTTCTTCCGATAGTGGATCATCATCATACAATCCATCACTGGTCCCCATCGCGTGTGGTACTCTCGGCGCCACCCGCTGCCGTTCTATTGATACGACCATTCCGCCCTGAGCAACGCTCATGTTCATGATGGAGCCGGACACACACATGTTCTCATTCGAACAACTTTGAACAGGATTCCAGCTATCTCGATGCTCGTCCACTCCTTCACCACGTGGAACACGTTGCACTGTTCAACGTCGCGGTTTCACGGCAAGTCTGAACACGAATTGCTTTGCATGAAACGCTTCCTTTTCTATATGCTTTGCACTCTTCGTTCACAACAACACCCTTCGACCGCACAGCCTCACTTCTCAGGCGCGTACTGTGGCCTTGCCGATCGCGATCAACCGTTTTACACCCACCTGAAGGAAAAGTATTCGTTAGCAAGCGTCATGTGTAGATGGAGAAAAATCAACGACTCACCATCCAGTGCGTGCCCTCGGTCTCGAGCTTCGCTTGCTGCATTTCATTGAATCGCGCTTGTGCTTGTTCAAAATCCTTCTGCTGGATGTGCTGCGCGATCTGTACCATTTGCTGCACGGTATCGGCTTGGAGAAGATCCTCGTTGTTGAGATGGTCGAACAGAATGTGGATGCGCTTTTCCATATCATCCACTTGCGCCTTGAAATTCTGCGGCGCCACCGCCTTGACACGGGACACTTCGGGTGTGAGCAAATCGACAATTGGCTGTGCGCTAGCAGGAATGTGTGAACGATCCCCGCGAGGGTATTTTGGCTGCGCAGCTGCCGCTTGTGCTTGCTGCGGCTGAGGTATGCCATGATGCGGATGCTCTTGCTGAGGCGACGGCAGTTCCTGGCCGCCCGTATTCGGCGCACCGCGAGGAGTCCCGTTGGATGCCTTCGGTGGTCCTCGTGGCGGTCCACTCGGAGGTGGGCCCACAGGCGCTCGAGGTGGAGGCGCTGCGGCTGCTTGCTGAGGCTGGCCGTATGGTGTCTGCTGAGGTGGTTGTTGTGGCGCGTACGGTCCTGTTGGTGGCGCTTGGGCTTGGTATGGGTTGGGTGCTACACTTCGTTGCTGGGGCATCTGACCTGGTAGAGTAGATGGTTGCGATCCAGGAGCTGGAGCATATCTGTTCGATGGTGCTGCCGACGACGTCGAGGGCGGAGGTTGATATGGGGAAGCACCACGCTGGACAGGAGGTACAGATGGAGCTGGTAATGTCGAGCCAAGATTCTGCGTCGGCGTGTGTGGTGAGTAAACATTCGCGGCAGATGATGGACGACCAACGGGTGGCTGCATAGGTGGAGAGGTCACACGTGGAGGCCCTTCGCCAGCCTTCGGCGGCGGCGGCAAAGGAGGCGTTGGCTTCTGGTAGCTGTACGCTGATGGCGGGCCTGGTGGCGGAGACATGGGGTTTTGTGCACCCGGGAATGGTCCAGACACGGGCTGAGGACCTGGAGTGTTGCGGCGCGGCAAGGACTGACGCTCCTTGAGGAAACCCTCTGGCATGTCGTTCCAATCGCCAGTCTTCTTCGCTAGTGCAGCAGGAAGTACTGCTGGTGACGAGGTTCCTGCGCGAGGAGGCGGTGGCAATGCAGATTGAGGCTGAGGCGGCTGGTACCCTCCATATGCAGGCTGGCCGTACGGCGCAGACGGCTGTGCGGGAGTGTAGCCAGAAGGCGCATAGGAGTTGTTCGCGGGTGCGTACGGGTTCGCTTGCTGAGGCATGCTCGCATTATTCGAGGCTGGGGCGTATGGGGACGGTGCAGCATTGCGTGCCTGGTTGACAAGTGGTGCTGGCTGGGCCTGCACGGGCGCAATTGGCTGTGCTGGTTGGAAGGCACTTATGCTATGCTGCGATCGTCCACCACGCTGAGCTGTAGTAGGTTGTCGGGCTGCGGCAGTGGCTTTCCTGGTTGCTTGCTTGATGCGCTGCTGTGATGTCTCGGCACCAGCGAACTTGGCTGGCAACAAGTCCAGGTATCGCTCCGCAGCAGTGAGCTTGCCGTGAGAGGCCAAAATTTCTGCGTACTCGGCGTATAAGCTGTACAGCGGTGCCAATTTCCAATCCGCAGCCGCTTGCAGCTCTAGATCGCGAAAGTTGGTAACCTTGCGGAACACGGAGACTTTCTCGATGAATGCTTGCAAGCACTTGGCGTGCACAGAAAATCCATTGTCAGTCTCAGACTGCTCTTGAGCCTCCTTCTCCTGTTCCTCGAGTTCGGCAACCCAATTGATCACCACCTTCTCGAGCTTGGCTCCAGCAAGATAGCAGAATGATGCATCCCGGCGAAGGGTAGTCGGTCCATCTCCGCTTTGGAAGGCTTCTTCGAGACGATCACCCAGCGCTTCGCACAGATCAGAGAACTCCTTCTCGTCTGCATACGTGCATAAGGTGGCCATGACTTCCTTCCAGTTGCTCAAATCGGCGTTGTGGACAACATCCCACAAGTTCTTGCCAACAATGCTCGCCAGAAGGCGCAGATAATTTGGTCCGTTGGCCTGCTTCCTAAGATAGGCCGTTTGCGCCTTGTCAATGCACCTTTGGCCACCACAGACAGCGATCATAAATGCATCCGACATGCGGTCTTCTTTCAGACAGACATCCAGGGCTTTCTCGAAATCACCCAACATCAACGCCTGCGTGATGTTTTTATCGGCCTCCGACTCCGTTCCAGTGTAGAACTTGAATGGGTTATTGATCTTGGTGCCCTTCGAGCCGGCCAGATTCGCGAGGAAGTTGTCGTCAGCCTCGCCATTTCCGAAGAAATCATCGTCCTTGTCGCCATTCGTCTTACTCTCCGCCTCGCCGTTGACCGCAAGCTTCTCTGTACCTTCGGTCAGCTCACTGGTCGCCGGGTCCTGGAAGCCCAGATATTGCCTCAGCTTCTTTCTCGAGCTTCCCGCATTCAGCGTGTCGATCACCTGCCAATCAGATTTTTCCTCGTCCGTCTTCGCGTCCTCAAGCTTTGAGGCCAAGATGGTCGTGAGATCTCCCGAGGCAAGTTTGTTCTCGAAATTAGTCGTCGCTTCGCCAATAGAGCTATCCACTTCGAACGCTTCTATCGAGATCTTGCTCTTTCGCGAGGCATCAGCGCCAACTCGAATGAGCTTTCCACCGAAGCCGAAGGAAACACTCGCAGGTCGGCCAGCCCATTTGGGTGCTTTAGGCAAAGTGAAAGAAATCCCCAGAGGCTGAGATTGTGCCTTGGCAAAGAAGTCCTCGCCGTCGAGATTTTGATTGGCCGCTCCCTGATCGTCTGATTTCGAGTTTGTGCTTTGTGTCGAGGTAATCAAGATCTTTCCGTCAAACGAGGCACTCGCGATCAGGCTCGGGTTGTGTGGGTTCCATGCTGTCTGGAATGCCCAGTTCGATCCAGCAGCGAAGTCCCCGTACCGCTCGCCAGTCTTTGGGTTCCAGCAAATGGTGCGGTTGTCCTTGCCGCACGAGAGGAGCAGGTCTGGATCCTGCACGCACCACGACAAGCCCAGGACACCCAGCTCGTGTCCCTTCAATGTGCGCTCTGGCGCACTGCTATTACGCAAGCTCCACAAGAATATCAAAGGCTCCTGATCACTCGGCGTTGCCGTGGCTAGCTTCGTACTCTCTAGCGGATCCCATGCCACCGCGCTGACCGCCTTGCGGCCCTGGTTGTTCAAGGTCAAAATGTCTCGCTTTTGCTTGACATCCCAAACTGTCACAAAGCCTCCACTGCTGCCTGTAGCTAGGATATGTGCGGTCTTCTCTTGCTTGTTCCAATCGAGGCACTCAATATCGTCTGCCCGAGCTGCTGATGCCCCCAACCTGAATGGGTTGGCCATGTTGTTCAGGTCGTAGATGTAGATTTCGCCCTTGGAACCCACGGACGCCAGTAGATTGTGTCTGTAGGGGTTCCATTGGAGAGCTCGCGCGCTCCCGGTGTGCTTGGTGGTGCGCGAGATGAATGCGTCAGACGATCCATTGCGTAGCTTCTCAGCGTCCCACAGGTCAACACTACCATTCTCCAAAGCACCAGCAATCACACCGAGCGGATGGTCGTCATCGGGTGCGCTCCAGGCAATGTCGTTGAAGCCCGAGTCGGTCGTGATGCTGCCAGCTGGCTTTAGTTCCCCATCGCCGTTCAGTTCGTGAAGTCGTAGATCCCAAAGCTCCAACTTGACCTCGCTCGAGAAATCATCGCTGACAGCGCCTGTCCTCGTGCCCGTCACCACGAGCGGTGCAGCGCTGCCTGGTAGCCATGCGAAAACGGCGGTGCGCGGAATCTCTCGCAGACGGACCATGGTGGGAGGGCCGCGGTTCTGATGGTCGAAGTGTAGAGAGAAAGTCTAACGCGCGTGTCTACAGGCCGTGCATGTGCATTAGAGGACAAGTGGAAAGAAGAAGAGGAACGAGGCTCGGGGTTTTGGTTACTGGTCTCCTTAAACGCCTGGATATGTTTACAGATTGATTCCTGTGAACCCTGAGGACAAGTTGTTAGTGCAGATACGTCAACCCACCATAGCTTGGCGGGCTTTGCTTCACTCTTTCTGCTCTTGCACGTGATTGCTCGCGGACGATATCAACAAATTCCAGCCAACAGCAGAAATGGCGGACGCGCCAAAACAGACCAAGACGGTCTTCGTCGGCGGGCTCGATCACCAAGTCACGCAGCAGACTCTCCACGACGCATTCATCCCGTTTGGCGAGATCGTCGATATCTCTTTACCAAAACCTGAACTGCGAGTAATACCGCAAAAGCAACATGTCCTACACGCCGGCTAACATAATCCAGCGCCTCCAATCGAGACCCGCATCGAGGATTCGGCTATGTAGAGTTCTCCCTCGCAGAAGATGCCCGCGAAGCAATCGACAACATGGACCAGTCCGAACTCTACGGGCGAGTAATCAAAGTCAACCAAGCGAAGCCGCAGAAGAACCACGAAGAAGGCCTTGGGAGTCGGACGGCCATTTGGGAGCAGGTGAGTAGATCAGTCGTGCGTTTGAAAGCCGTCATGCTAATCTTTGGTACAGGAAGGCTACGCCGCCAAGTACAATGTCGGGGAAGAAGGCGATGCGGGTTCAGAAGCGCAAAATGGGCCTGCAGACCCCATGCAGGGACTTGAAGGTCTCGCAGAAGCTGGCCCGAGAATGCAATGACAGGACAATCCTTCACATAACGGTACTCACAAGTGAAAGTATTAGCGCGGAGTTGAGGTGTTTCGTGAAGTTTCTGGTTGGCTCTGTAACTACACTTCACATGAGCTGGACGACGTTATTCTAGCCAATTGCCGACCTTAGCGAGCTGTCGGGTATTAAATTTGTATTCCAAGCACGCTTCCGTATGCCCACAAATCTACCCTGGGTTCGTGCACAGATCATGTGCTGTAGAGTATCGTGTCCTCCTCGTGCATATTCTGTCATCCCCAATATGTGTTGTATATTCGTGCCATCCACAGATTACATTCCCCTCATGTCAAGCTCTTACTGGGGCGCAGCAGGAGCGTCGCCTCGTTGGGCAGGCGGTGCCATTCGTCGTCCCACTAAGCATTGTTAGCATATGGAGTTATAAGACCTCGCAGATCTTGACATACTGATGGATCGGGAGAAGAAACTAATGCCGATCATGAACATCCATGAGGGGATCTGTGAGAAGCCCCAGACGAGGTAGCCGAATGGCACGCTCAGTCCATACTGCGCAAGAGGGCCATCAAAGGGATGGAAGAATCCCTCGTACTGCAAGTGAATGTCAGCCACCGACACGAGCCCTATAAGATTGCGATGGCTGACTCACTGGCTCGGTCTCCAGGTATTTCTCTTGCAGGTGAATCGCGGCAATGTCCGCTGCAGTCACCGTCGTGCTGTTGAGTTTGATCGAGCGCACAGTAGAAGCGGGAGTCGATTGGTCGGCCAGAGGTTGCGGGAGCTGCAAGTGAAGCACAGTCGGAGGAGACACGGCCCAAGCGTGGCACAGAACACCATCGGTTTCGCAGTTGAGGAGAGCAAGGTGTGGGGGGTCCGGAGAGACCGCAATCAACGCGACAGATTCATTGAATGCCGTCTCTGCGCGATTGCATCGGCCGTAGCATGTCTTGTTACCTCCTGTCACGAACACCTCCCAGGTCTCGATTCCAGGAGCTGCTTCCGAAGAACCTGGCTGGATCAACTGCTTGTGGTTCTCCAAGGTCAACCTCTCGACTTTCAAATCTGCGACTTTTGCGGCAGCTTCAGCGACTGGGTCCGGAATGGACGCTTGTGTTGCCTTTTCCACGGCCGTTGACACGGATGCTGTGGCCTTTGCGAACCACCCCTTGAGTTGGTCGATCATCGGAATTTGCTCTTGCGCAGCAGCGAGTGCTGGCAGCACTAGCACGAGGTTTGAGACGCGCATTGTAAATTCACGTATGGATGGGATGGACGGGTGGTGGTGGTGATCGTGCGGAAGGTGATCAACAGGTGTCTGTTTTCTCGAGGTCCGACAGTAATAAAAGGAGCTATGGGCAACGACCCATGTCAATATCCGAGCCCGTGAGATTGATCGCGTACGGAAGCATACGTACTGTAGAGAGCGACACACCACTTCCTGCGATCAACACACTATCAGAAAGTAAGCAAACGACGGTGGCACCGCAGCGAGTATGCGCGAGCGTGTTGACGAGAAAAGTGTGGACCAAATGCAAGGTTGCGCGGACAGGGCGGCTCGCTTGTCGGGACGCCGTCGCTGCCGGCAACAAACTTCACATTAGCCTAACGAGGTGCCTTGGCAACACCTGCTGAACGCATGGCACACGGGCATCATCAGTCTGGCCGCGGTGCAGTAGTCTTGTGTCGATGTCTGCGTAGTTCGATCACCGAGTATCTAATGATGAGAGAGGTCGTAGGCACACTGTCTTCGCACGACAGCATATCATGCATGCACGGTGTTTGTGGAAGCATCAATTCATAATTTCATTATTGCATTGCTGCGTGGTCTGTGCTGCTCGGATAGCACTGTTGCCCTCCCGACCTGTGTACGTGCTGAAAACTTGAACTCCTCGAGACACTCTTCATATTACCAAGAGCTTGATGCCTCTTGCTGACTCTTCCCTTGCGAACGTTATCCAGGTGGGGTGCAAGCCTGGCGTAGTCTTCCAAAATCTTCTCAAATACTCCAGAGCGGGATAGCAGTTTCCAAAGCCTGTTGCCGCCATGGCGTCAAGAAGATGCCATTCACAAAACTTTTGTGCCTCTTCCATACCCCTTGCTTCTGTTGCAACTATGAAGAGCGGCCAAACGAAGCACTGTTGAATGCCTACTGGACTCTTTATGCGATTCAAGCTGTCAACGACTCCCTCTGCACATTCGCGCCGCAGTAGCAAATCTGCCACCGGATGCAGAGCGACCTGAAACCCGTACAGCATTGCTGAGAAGTGGTACATGTCGATCAAGGCGTCAAAGTCTTGTCGTCTCTCTTCAGAGGCCAATTGGAACAGCTGATGGAAGCCTAGATTCCGCCGTCGGACAGCCTCGAATTCTGCACGAATTGTGTGTCGGTCCTGCAACCACCCAGGTAAAGCATGACCGGGGTCCTCGAAACGGGCTCGTTCGAACCGAGTAATGTCTTGCACAAGCCTGAAGTACTCTATGAATATGTCCACATCCTGTGGATGGACAGCATCGTTGGATATCTGTCGATATCCGTCGAAGGTAGTGCATGAGGCGAATGCATCATAGACGAACGCATCGATCACGAGACATCGCTCGTTTGAATTCAACGTCATGGCTGAATTGGGGGCACTTGTCCACCGACGTGTAATAGCTCGAGCTGCGCTCCAGTGCACTCGCCATAACGCAGAATCCGATCGAACCATTTCCAAATTGCACAGCGCGAGTATGGCTGCAAGCAGGCCGCTCGAGTTACGTTCTTGGCTTGGTTGCGCGCCCGACACTTCGATCTTCAGATCTTCTGACAGTAGATGGAGGCAGTCGTCTCGCAGCTGGGCGGAGCCGCAAGATCCGTCCTCAAAGATCCATTCGAGACCCGTTCTCGACGAGTAGTGCTCCGCCGCCATTGCCAACAGCGCGAGTAGTAACGGCCTGTACTCGAGTGACAGTGGTATCATCACCGTTCGCCAGTAGTTGACAGGCCCTTCGATCCACGGGAAAGTGGCAGAGACGACATGGTCGTAGTATGTGAGTAGTCGTTGTGCAGCTGGATCTTCCAGAGGGGAAGGGACCTGTCGCGTGCTCAGGTCAAGGTTCAGCGCATGTGGATTGTTGAGCTCCATCCCAGCTGCGTTTCGCTGAGCATCATGTTGACTGGAGCCCGCGACGGCGGGTAAAGGCGACGAGAGTAGGCTCGTGATGTCGACACGAGCTGGAAAGGTTGCAGCGGTGCGAATCTGCGGAACGGGACTCTCGTTGCGCGGAGGCGTGGGCACCTTCGTCAGAGGAGCGGCCGGCTGTCCGCCCAGCACAGGTATCTTCATACCACTCAGCTTCCCGCGACTCGCAACGCCCTGGTCCCAGCGAATGCGCAGTCCATATCCTGGACACTCCAGCGACCGGAGGCCGCATTTCTTGCAGGCGGGAATGCTTCTGTCACACTTGATGCGTCTGCGGTTGCAGTTTCTACAGTCCTTGGCGGCTCGTGGCTCGTTCGGGTCAAGCGAGGCTAATCGCAGACTCATCTTGGGTCCTTCGCACTTCGCACCAATCCGAACTGATTTGTGCTGAAGCTCATCGCGGTCTCGTTTGTGTGAGTGGTAGAGAAGTGCCGTTGTGGAGGGGTGCAATCGTGGCAAGTCGAGAACATGGAAAAGAGAAGGTTCGGTGCCGGGTCAGATGTGCGAATACATCACGTTTGGGCTAGTAGCCGTAGCCGTGTAAGAGGACGAACCAACCACTCCGCAAGATGAGGTGGCCGGGGTAAACCCCGATTTAGGAAGTTGCAGAGAGAATGCTCGAGCCCTGCAAGATGTGTCTGGACCGCGAGAACCAGACCGTAGGACCACTGCCCTCGCCTGGATACTAAATCGAGCCCCAGTTCCAATATCGAGCCCCAGCTGTGCCGGCATTTACCGACAATTTGATTAGGATTTTAAACTGTCTTTAAACAAGCGAGGCGAGCTTGCGAGCGAAGTGAGTACTCGGAGGTGCGAGCCTGCGAGCGGAACGACGATGTAAGATACCCGAGCGCGTGAGGCACCTGCCCCTTAAAAGGATAGTATGATTTCTATTAGGCAACGAACGAGCCCGAGCCGAAGGCGAGTGGCGAGAGAGGCGGCAGTGTCCCTATTGATTAGGGCTATCAAATTGTAACGAAATTTGATACTGCAGCTGGGGCTCGATACTGGAACTGAGGCTCGATTTAGTATCCAGGCTGCCCTCGGTGTGAACCACTCCTGGTGCCGACGGGTGTGGCGGAGCAGGCAAACGGCGCCAAGCGGCACCGGACGTTTGGGAAAAGAAAAGAGCATTGTGCTGGAAGGCAGAGACCACAGGGCGTATCTATTATCCTGCATTGCGAAGCTACATGAGTGTACCAGTCGCGCGCCTGTATTCGGAGCCCTCCGCGCCTCTTTCGAGTGGCTAGAACAGTACGGCGCCGCACGAATGCGGCATGATGCGCTGGAGACAGCCGCGTAGCCATCCATGCCCTCAAGCATAACGCTGAGAACAAGATTCGTACGAGCGATTCAATCTGCGCCCCTTGACTAATTGTCAAGTCTTTGAAGGGAACAAGCCCCGAGACAAGCCAACTTAAGTTGGGGCGGGTGCCTATGTGTGACCGAATACTGTAGCGGAAGCAGTACAGAGAAATGAGCAAGCCTGGCACAAAGTGTACAAGTCGGTCAGTGTAACAGTGTCTGCTCGCCGCGAAGTGTTTTGTGCATCCTCAGTCATCCTCGTCATCGTCATCGCTACCCCCGACATCCATAACATGCTCACTGGCTGACTCCAATGTCCGCCGGGACCATGCCCGAACCAGCTTATATATGGCATAGGATGCGGTGACAATACCGATAAGTAACGTGATCCAGCTGATCTGCTGGAGACGATCCCGTCCATTGCCTCCAACTGTGCTTCTCCCGAACGAAGTCCGCACATTGAACCACTGAAAGGGAGACAGCGTGAATAGAAATTTGGCAAAGCCAACAAGACCTAGTGAAGCGAGACCTTTCAGCATGTGCTCGAACCATGTGGTCGGCTCATCTTCCCAGAGCAGCGAGTCTCGAGGACCTCCTCCAGTAGCGACGGTGGTGTAAGGGTCGATGTAGAAATTGATGATGGGATCGGCGACAAATCCCAATAGGAAGACGGAAGCCACGAGTATGACGACGGTCAAGCCCAATTGAGCAGATGTGCTCGAAATCCAAGCAGACCATGTCAGGCGCTGCAGCTTATATTTGTAGCGACATGTAGGGCATTCCCAGTAGTTGCGTTTTTGCAATGGGTCTGCACGTCGCCAGGCGCCTAAACACTCTTCGTGAACGTATTTCTGTGAACCCTTGCACTTGCACGGCGACAATAGACGTCCGCCTTCTTCGCTCTCGTAAGTCACGCGCGGCGGCGGTTGCATGGCGGCGGGCAGTGTCGATTCCGGATCATAGTGGAAAGTGGGCTCTACCTCTTCGAGGCATATCCTACACTTGCGGGCTCGGTAATGTCTGCGTGTGCGATTTGGCCCCGGCTCATCGTCAGGCTTTGCTTCGGCCTCGGTATGTTCGTGATGTTCATTCGTTGGCGGGTCATCGAACTCTTCCAACGGTGCTTCACGCGAGTGTTGCTGCTCGAAAGCACCTGGTAAGTCGGCGGGGAACGACCAGTTGGCGCCTGTGGAGTAAGCTGCCATGGTGGATGGTGAATTCCGATCAGCGGGATCTGTCAATTGAATGGTATTAAGGGAAGGGGGGAGCAGGAGCAATCAGCCAGTGTCGCGAGCAGGGGTAATGAGGTGGGCGCACGAGCTCATGGTCGGCGAGCGGACAAAGGGCAGCGTCGTGAATCGGCTGTGTCGAGCAGACAAAGAGAGCTCTTCGCGACAAATTGAGCAGACGCGCTAAGCCGCTTTGGGAGGGAGAGGGTGCAGCTGCCACACGTACCTAGCTGCCTTGCAATACAAGTTGGAGAGCTTGCTGTTTCCATCTTGCACCGCCGCGACCACCACCAACCTCTCATTGCCTCCAGTCATCCGAACCTTCAATTTCCGCCGCCGCTCGAATTCGGCGTGGACGGATAGTCCACACGTGGTTCCGCGAGCACTTCCCACCAGTGGCCATCATGGCCGACCGATACTCTTTCTCGCTCACCACCTTCTCGCCCAGGTATGTCATGCCTCCGCCTGCGAACTAATCATGTCTACGTCTTAACATCTCTGAAGTGGTAAACTGGTGCAAATCGGTACGACATGTCACCAACGCGGCGTTCGCTGCACCACTGACTCCGCCCAGAATACGCGCTCAATGCAGTCAACCAGGGCGTCACGTCGCTCGGCATCAAGGCTGCCAACGGCGTCGTCCTGGCCACCGAAAAGAAGTCCTCCACCCCGCTGATCGATGCCTCATCGTCCTCGAAAGTCTCGCTCATCACGCCCAACATCGGCATGGTCTACTCCGGCATGGGTCCCGACTACCGCGTGCTCGTCGACAAGGCGCGCAAAGTCAGTCACACAGGCTACAAGCGGATATACAACGAGTACCCGCCAACACGGATATTAGTGCAAGACGTTGCGCGCGTGATGCAAGAGGCGACGCAGAGCGGAGGTGTGCGGCCTTATGGCGTGAGCTTGTTGATTGCTGGCTGGGACGATGGGATCCTGCCCGAGCAGGAGCAAGCAGAAGCAGCAGAGGAGATGGATTTGGACGACAAGAAGAAGAAGACAGGGAAGACAGGCGGCATTCTGAAGGGCGGACCAAGTCTGTACCAAGTCGACCCTAGCGGCAGCTACTTCCCATGGAAGGCGACGGCCATTGGCAAGAGTGCCACGAGCGCAAAAACATTCCTGGAGAAGCGATACACTGAGGGTCTGGAGCTCGAAGACGCGGTGCACATTGCGCTCCTGACGCTGAAAGAGACGATTGAAGGCGAGATGAATGGCGACACAGTCGAGATTGGCATCATTGGGGATCCTGCAGACCATCTGCTCGGGTACGAAGGCGTCGAGGGGGCGACGGGCCCGCGCTTCAGAACTCTGAGTCCGCAAGAGATTGAGGACTACCTGACCAACTTGTAGAAAAGATCGCATCGCATGGTTGGTGGTGCCCTTTGGTCACGGCGCCCAGCCAGCCGTCACGTCTGTATGAAGTAGAAAGATAAATCGATGCTGAATGGCTCGTACCAATGACATGTTCCAGAATGCAGATATCGAGCGGAGAGTGTCCCAATATGAGTGTGCACGTTCCTTTTTACACCTATAGCTTCACAATTTGGTTGCAGCAACGCTAACTTCACTATGCACAGTATTTCTTTTCATTTCCCAAACCTAACAATCCTTAAACTTTGCGCATATCGACAACACATCGAATGCAGTCCCCGGCGTGCATGTCGTGGAAAGCCTCGTTGATGCCGCCGAGCGGCTGTCGGTGTGTGATGAATTCATCGACCTTGAGCTTGTCGTCCATGTAGTCTTGCACGAGTTGGCCCATTTGGCTGCGGCCCTTGACACCGCCGAAAGCACATCCCTTCCATACACGGCCGGTGACGAGTTGGAACGCTGTCATGACAGTTAGCACGCTACTCAACAACAATCTGATAAGCAGACTCACGTCTTGTGGCAATCTCCTGACCAGCAGCAGCAACACCAATGATGATGCTCTCACCCCAGCCCTTGTGGCAAGCCTCGAGCGCGGACCTCATGACGTGAACGTTTCCTGTGCAGTCGAATGTGTAATCGCATCCACCGTCGGTCATGTCGATGAGTCTGCTCTGGATGTTCTCGCCCTCCTTGAGATCCTTGGCTGGGTTCACGAAGTCGGTGGCACCGAACTTCTTTGCCCACTCCTTCTTCGCATCGTTGACGTCGACCACAATTATCTTCGCGGCGCCTTGCTTCACGGCGCCTTGGATGACGGAGAGACCAACGCATCCAGCACCAAAGACTGCTACGTTGGCTCCCTTCTCCACACCTCCACGTCCTGCTGTGATGACGGCTGCACCGTAGCCAGTCGTGATGCCACAGCCCAACAGGCATGTCCTGTCCATTGGCGCATCGGGCGTCACAGCAACGACCGAGATGTCAGCGAGCACGGTGTATTGCGAGAAGGTAGAGCAGCCCATGAAGTGGAGGAGGTCCTTGCCCTTGCACTTGAAGCGAGAGGTGCCGTCAGGCATAACACCTTTTCCTTGAGTTGCGCGAATCTTGCCGCAGAGGTTGGTCTTGCCGGACTTGCAGAACTTGCACTCCTTGCACTCTGGTGTGCTGTAGGAAAATGTGTCAACTCACGACCAGGCGGCGACATGGTCGATCGTGCAGTGGCGGACTTACTACAGGGCAACGACAGTGTCGCCGACCTTCACATTGGTGACACCCTCGCCGACGCTCTCGACGATACCGGCGCCCTCATGTCCTGCAATGACCGGGAAAGCACCCTCGGGGTCTTTCCCGCTCAGCATGTACGCATCTGTGTGGCACACACCAGTGTAGTAGACTTGTATGCGGACTTCATGAGCTCGTGGAGGAAGAACTTCAATGTCCTCGACCACGAGGTCCTTGCCTGCCTCCCATGCCACGGCAGCTTTGCAAGTGATGGATTTTCCAGCAGTGTCGGACATGGTGGAAGCTCTGTATTAGTGGTTCGCGGGTAGGTGGGTGACTGGGTGCAGCTGCGGGTGCAAAGCGATACCTTGATGGTCACGCCAGCAGTGAGAGGAGGAAAAGATGGAGTGGGCAGCAGAAGAGGAGAAGGGGGGAAAAAGTCTTGCCTGGCGATGTGAGTTTGAGTTGCTGCACACATTTACCTCTCAGGTATGGCGGGGTTCTCTGATGTCAAGAGGGGCTGTTCTGCTTGAGAAAGGCCTGCCTTTCCGCCTCCAGTCTGCCGGCAATGTCCTCCTCAGAGCTCCGGGGGCCTTGCACACGGCCAAGAACAGCCCTCTGACCCGTTGACATCCGCAATCTTGCCGCTTTGCATTTTGTACTGCGGGCGCACTTGCCTGTTTCAGCTCGCTCATCCTTGAGGCTATGCGCAGACGACGAGAGTATGCCAACATGTTACTGTTGCTAGCTTCACGTTGCCCGGAAACTTTCGTAGCTTTCAGTACTTCTTGTGAGTGCGCACACGTGTGATTGTCACGGCGGCGGGGCACGAAACCTGGTCGAACGAGTCCATATACACTCTACCCCGTCGTGAACGCCTGCGGATTTGAATATACAACTAACGTTACATGCTCCCTGATGCTATCCTGCGGCGCGTTCGTGGGGAATGCGTCGCCGGCGATGCGAACTGTGCACCATCTTCAGTCGAGACGGCCTCTGCGCCCATCCGTGTCCTTCCTCTGTCACCACCATGTTCACGCGCGTCGGTTGTCGTAATGTCTTGTCTGCGCTCCTGTCACCTCTTGTCATTTGCTATCTAGCACTCGGCGTCCTGACTTGCGCGCGAGTTCATGAGCAGAGCCACGATGAGACCGTACAGACCTGAGTACCCGTGTTAGTCTCTGCATCCACACCATCAAGCCTGCAGGCAACTTACCCAAAACTTCAGCGAAAATGAGAATCAAAATCATTCCGACGAACAATCTGGGCTGTTGCGCGGTACCACGCACACCAGCATCACCAACAATTCCGATGGCGAACCCTGCGGCTAGACCAGCCAGACCGACAGACAGACCAGCGCCCAATTGGATGAATCCAGTGAACAAAGGCGTCTTTTGTGTCAACTCGTTCGAGATCAATACTGACACGACCAATCCGTAGATAGCGATGATACCAGCCATAATGACTGGAATGATGTCTGAATCACAGCGTTAGCCATGTGTTCCATGCCTCACCTCGTGCATCTCGGGTGCTGTGTCCCAAGGCATGACCAGAACATACTCTTGACAATGAGGTCAGGTCGAAGGACGCCCATGGATGAGATACCCACGCCAGCCTTTGCTGTGCCGTACGCTGCGCCAAAGCAGGTAAACACAATGGCGCTGGTGCAGCCCATGGCACCGAAGAAAGGCTGTGGCGATCAGATTAGCATACCGCCTCGCTCTTCCATTATGCACATCATCTTCGTGTCTTTCGTGACGGGCGTGGCCCACGGTGAGCTCGACGGCGTGGCCGCGGGAAGTGGTTGGGCAAGGAGTGCGTGCTCGGTGTGTAGCAGATCGTAGTGACACTTACGGCGTAGACGGGACTAAAAACACGGCCTGTCAGCTTCACAGGTCCTCATGATGCGGCATGCAACCTGCTCGATGTCCACGGAAGGGGCTCCTGGCAAGCTACGTGATGCGCGTTTTGCCCCATCGTGATTCTCAGAGCGCCTGGAGTCGCTGCACTCACCAGAGATCAGTGGCCATCTTGAATGTGTATCTGAAGGTTTGGAAAGGGGATTCAAGTGGCTTCTGAAGATGAAGAAGGTGTGATGGCCCGCGTGGAGGTGTGTTGCTGCGAGGTCGTTTCGAAGGAAGCTGTTTTGGATGATGCTGCTGTCAAGTGAGAGCTGGCTTCACGTGACTCATGCCTCAGGCGTCTCGGAACGGACCGACAATACGACTTTCTCAAAAAAAGTGCCAACCTCGAGGAGCTTTTCGAAAATTGTTAGCGACTCACGAACATCTACATCAACAGGGCCGTGAACCCACAGCTACTCGGGCGAGCCTTGCGCGACATCAGTACGTTCGATCAGCCAAGCGACCTCCTGCCAGGACCTCAGCTAATCATGCGCGACAGGCATTTTCATCCTCAAATCGACATCTTCAAAAATCCTCTCATCAAGGCAAAATGGCTGACCAGAGCGCTGCTTGGCCTGTGGCTGACGCTGCATTGAGCCAGGAGTAAGTTCTTGATGCATACCGAGAAACCGAAGACATTGCTAACATACTTGATAAGAATTCTCGACCTTGTGCAGCAAGCCAGCCATGCACGTCAGCTCAAGAAGGGAGCCAACGAGGCCACGAAGACTTGTATGTGGACAGACTTTATAAAATATGGCGATACAGGTACTGATGCTTCGACAGTGAACCGTGGTATTAGCGAGATCATCATCCTTGCGGCAGACACTGTAAGTCGAGTATAGAGACGCTCGCTCTACATTGTTCTAACATATTTTTCCAGACTCCTCTCGCCATCCTGCTCCATCTGCCACTTTTGTGCGAGGACAAGAACACCCCATACGTGTACGTCCCGTCGAAGATGGCTCTCGGTCGTGCATGTGGTGTGTCTCGCGCAGTGATCAGCTGCAGCATCACTACCAATGAAGCTTCCGACCTCATGGGACAAATCCGCGCCCTGAAGGACAAGGTCGAACGCTTGATGATCTAAGTCCGCAAATTCTGCCGAATTTGGTGTGGAGTCGGACGGAGATACCCTGACTCTACCAAGGGGAGAAACTCAATAGAGGCCTCAACAACAGAATAGCCTCATCAATGGAGATTTGAAACTTGGCTATCAAACTTGCAAGTGCCGACTTGGCGTCTGTTATCGCTTCTCTCTTACTACTTCTTAGACAGCCTACTAACATTTCGCATGGGACTGCGATGGGATTAGGAGTCAAAATTCTGTACGGCCCTTGACGCGCTGCGTCTACCCACTGGATATGAGAGCGTTAAAGGTGGATTGCTACAATTGATGAAAACCACCAGCACGCCGGGGAAAGACGATCTCGTGATCTGTGGTTGAGACAGCTCTCTGGGTCTCGAAAGTACAGCACTCGACTAGAATTTGCACACCGACGGCCACCATTTCGCTCTCGGAGATTGAAGAGGGGGGGATCATGAGAAGGGGCGATTATGCAACGGATTTGCACTGCTTTTTGCAAAGACCAGGTCTCGCGCGTACAAAGCCTGAGCGTGGTAGCTCATGGACGGAGCTATCATAGAAAAGGCTGGACGGCAGGCGATGCGATGAGAACATTATGTTCTTCGCCCGATATAGTCACAGGAAAAGAAACGAGAAACGTTGCCCGCTTACCAGCACGCGAATCAAGCAAGTTTCGAGGGCTATCACCTGAAGATCTCTGTGATCGTCGATTATCGCTCAGCAAGTACGATAATAGATGGATCTCATCACAGGATTGCAAATGAACATAATGGTCGCAAGTCAGAGTAAGGCGGAAGACGTATCTAACACTTTTCATGCTAGTTGCGGACAGCAAAATGGAATCTCGGAGGGACACGCATTTGTTGATACTCGCCGCGAGGCTCTCATGTTGCGTGGTTCTCTTCGTTGAAGAGGATACCTCAGACTCGCAACAGAATGCAGAGACACTGGGTAGTCAAGCACTCGAGTTGTCGGCCACAGAATGCTGTCGTGTAGTTGGAATTACAAAGTCACGATTTCCATTGTGCTTTCCAGTGGGATGCTGTCTGGTCGTACAGGGAACTCTAATGTATGCGAGGCGGCAGTTGACAGAAGTTTGTCGGTATGTCGACGCTCATTGCGACTTGGCTGAGGTGGTCGGACTTTAAAAATGCCATCGATGTACAACAATAGTTGGAGTGGAACGAAATAGAAATCCGCCGTGGTCGTCTTCTCTCCTGTGTTGCGCCGGCCAATAACGCCACAACGTATCGGTGCTGGAATATCCGAAATCTGACCGTTATCGATGCGAAGGCTGAAGATGACAGCGTGTCTTATTCAGCTACGTAGAACGTCCGATGCAGAAGATGCAAAGTTGCTATCAGTTATTATTACTGTAGTGTGTAGCCGTTGAGGATTTGTCGCAGGCAATCACAATTGCATGCTCATTGGAGCGCGGGTCCGCGCGTCGAATTGGACGCCACAGAAGGGCCATCATCCCTTGACGAGAGCTCTCTGCGCAGATTGACGAGTTATATAGCGGGAATCCGCCTCGCCCGATGTTATCAGACTGTCCCAGGAATCCGTATGCAGAGTGCAGAACAACCATACTCCGCATGTCTCGGTAATACAACGGTCTCGGCAGTCAAAGCGGTCTGAAAAGCGTCCATCCAGTATACTTGGTGAGTTGATGGTCGCACAGGACACCTCGCCAGCACCTGCAATTTCTGAAGACAGCTTTCACAGCCAGCATTAGCCCTGCAGCTGAACACGACCAGTTCCGTGGCGGCGAGCGGAGAGCAGCAACGCACACAACCAGGCACGCCGTCGGTGTCTGGCACTACGATACGAGGCGTTATCTGCGTGTCCGTACTGTAAGAGGTGGCATTAGGCGAGCGTTGGATACATTGCTGAACCCGAGACCCGCTCAATCTATTTTCCTCATTAGACGTTATTGCGAGGGCCCTCGTTGCAGGTCACCTCCGACACTCCAATAGCCAAGGTGGCTCAATACTCCGAGTCTGCCAGTGGTGCAGAAGCAACCATCGCCGAGCAACATTCGAATCATCGACGAAGAACCAGCAATTCATGTCCGCGAGAGAACACCCGGCGTGCAAGCGCGTTCTCCGATCACATCTCCGGCGATACCTTCCTGGAGACGGACGAGGCGGACATGTCGCTCGATCGCAGTCCCAGCCCGCGACGAGAGGGCGGCTGGTCCTCTCCCGGCTTGAGTAATCCTCCCTTTGAAGGGAATGGGCGACTGCGCGGGTCGAGTCCGACACCGAATGGCGGCGTGTCGTGGGCGACGGCGAAAGAGCGATCGGCCAAAGTCAATGGATATCCGCGCTACCAGAGCACAAACCAAGGATTCTTTGGTAGATTTGGGCGCAAATTGAGCATGAGCTTACCGTTCGCACATGGGGGACAGGAAGAGCGAATATCGGGAAAGGACAAGTTTGAACGCGGCCGGACAGGAATGCGATGGACACTGGCAGACCACCCCAGGCGGTGTGGGCTACTGATGTCGAGGAGGCGGAGATACATGGCGATGTTAATCATCACCGTGCTAGGGCTGCTAGCACTGTTCTGGAGTCGTGAGTATTGTGAGCAGTCAGCGATAAATCATGGCTAACAATGAGGCAGCTTTTCGATACTGGTACAGACGGACATCATGGCTCGGGGGAGGCTCGAATTTTGTCATCATCCTGGGCGCCAATCAAGGAGGCGGAGTGATGGAATGGAAAGGAGCTCGAGAGTGGGCGATCGAAAGAGACAGTGTTAAGAACAAGAAAAAGTATGCTGCTAAATGGGGCTACGACCTGCACATTGTGGACATGAGCACGAAGAAGCGCTACGCCCATGAATGGAGGGAGAGCTGGGAGAAGGTGGACATTGTGCGCAACGCCATGAAGAAGTATCCACAAGCCGAGTGGTAAGTTCATCGACACTGCAATTGATGTGCACGACTCATGGGTTGGCAGGTTTTGGTGGCTGGATCTCAACACGTTCATCATGGAACCAGAGTACTCGCTACAGAGCCACCTCTTCAACGATCTCGGCAGCACAACGTATCGCGATATTAACCAATACAATCCGCTCAAAATCCACCATCCGCCAAATTGCACTTCTGACAAGGCCATCGAGGGACAGTATGCGAACTACCTGGATGAGGAGTCATTATCAGCGGTTGGAGATGGCAAACCAGAGAGTATCAACTTTGTCCTGTCACAAGACTGCGGTGGCTTCAATCTGGGCTCCTTCTTCATCCGGAAGAGTTCATGGACCGACCGAGTCCTCGACATCTGGTGGGACCCAGTCTTCTATGAGCAGCGGCACATGGAGTGGGAGCACAAGGAGCAAGACGCATTCGAATATATCTACACGAGTCAACCTTGGATTCGACCGCATGTTGCTTTTGCGTCACAACGCAAAGTCAATGCTTTCCCCAACGGAGCCTGCGGCAACGATCGAGGCTTGCCACCGGGCGGCTGCGGAGCTCTCAAGATCGGAGAGGACATGAAGGAATGCGGCCTTCAGGGCATACACTACCAGGAAGCAGAGAGAGACTTCCTCGTGAATATGGCAGGCTGCGAATGGGGCCGCGATTGCTGGGGAGAGATGTACAACTTCCGACAATTGAGCAATTATCTGAATCGAAACACTTGGGATAAATTCAAAGACGGCGTCTCGGACCTATGGAATGGAAAGTGGAAGAAAGAGAAGGATAAGGCTGCGCAAACCGAAGCACAGCAGCAGCAGGCCGATCAGCAAGGCGATGGAAAGCAATAACACGCCCGGCACACTGATGTCATGAACTAATTGACGAGGCGGTCTGCATTTCGAAAGCAGATTTCTGTTGTATCTGGATACGTTCAAGCGTTTTTGCATACATTTGGCGTGGTGGGCAAATTTGCAAACATGTGCCATGCGGAACGGCGTTCATGCGTACATCTGCAGATTGGGGGCCCTGCACTGCACTACGAGCTCAGCATACAGGAGCAAGCGAGGGAGAGGCATGCGATGAATACCCTCAGAAGGGGAAGTCCACTTGGGGGAGGCACGCTACTATGAGGCCATATTCTGGTGCACTTGTGCAACGACAAGCAGTGACGCGTTTCCACAGCCGGCCAGGGTGCCATTGATGCCCAAGAGATGCGTACTGAGATCGATGTGTAAAGATAGAGCTGTTATGTGATACCAAGCATCGGCAATCATCGTTGGGCCACTTTTTGACGTGGCCACAGTGGCCGAAGTTGGGAGATATCTGTCACGACCTCTGCAACGAGGGTGTAAACGTTCTGAGCTCGAAATTCTCTATACGCCGGGGCGCCATGCTATGTTCGTATGTCGTGAAAGCGTTCCCAAAGACCGCTGGCAACTATGCATTCACAGTATAAAATGTGATTGCAGACCCCCATGGAAGCCATTCATCCCCGATTCGCGCCTGCCTAACTCGCTTGAATTTCCTTCGCTTGCCTCTGCGCCAGCTCGCTATCCTCAGGTGCCTGCCGATACAGAACGATCTCTGATTGCTTGAAATACCTCCTTGCATCCTCGTCGATCAAGACTAAAGAGAGGTAATATCTCGTGCTGTACTTCTTGTTCACATCGCGGAACGTAGGCGTCAAATCGAAGCCGCCCAAAAACAGCCGAATGGGTATTGTCTCTCCGCGTGAAGGCGATCCGTCCATGATCTCAAACCGCACCAATGTTTCCGACTCATTGTACTGATTCGGCGGCACTCCCGTCGTCTCTCTCCTTATGATGGACAATTCCATATGTCGGATCTTTAACCGTACCAGAAGGAAGTAGATCCGCCCTACGATCACGTCTTTCAGGTGGTATTTGCTCTTGCTGTATTCGAATTCGATGTGTAGACAGTCCTCGATTCCCACGTCCATTTTGATTACGCTGTTCGTCTCTGGTGGCTGCCGATACGAGTAGACCCAGAGATCTTTCTCGCGGACGACGTCTGCCATGCGGCGCGATACTGTCACTCTAAGAAAGTAGCGCAGCTTGACGTTGATGCCGTGATATGATTCGTAGGGCTTCTCGACGTTTTTGAAGGAGAATGGAAGTGTGACGGGGTGTTGTAGCTCGCCGGGTGCTGCGAGTTCGGTTTGCAGGGAAAGAAACTCGTGGTGTGTGCCGCGGTCCAGGAACATTTCTATGGTACCGACGAATTGCACCTTGATGCCAGTGTGCTCGAGTCGTTTGCCATCTTTGGGTCGTATCGTGACTGCGCCTTTGACGGTCTCTCCATCGAGGTACAGCGGGCACTTCTCGCGGCGGTTCTTGTCGAGTTTCGCATCGACCGTGGGCCGGTCATCGGTGTTGTCGAGGACAATGTCGATGTCGAGCGGGGTGGAGAAGGAGAACAGCGACATTGCTGGGGTGGGTGTTGGTGGTTTGGTGAGGTTGCCAATGTTGCGCTATCGACAACAGTGCAGCTCACTGGAGGTCAGCGCGAAGTGACGATTGTGGAGCTGCCGACAACTTGAACCCTACACAACACGCATTCCTGCACCATCGTTGGCGAGTTGCTCGGACCTTGATGGCTTGCTTGATGTGACTTCACTTCATCTCGTTCTTGGTGCAAACAGCATGTGACGCTGACATTGGGGCCGGCTCTTTGCTGATTTCTGAGCTCGGAGTTCCCAACAGCCGCTTGTCAAAATGCCCGCCCTCCCAAACTTCACCCTCTCTGTTGAGCCATTGGCACACTTTCTTGACCTGAACAAAACAGGAAAGCTGACGAAGCACGGCGATTTACTGCATACGGCGTCCACTGCACTACTACCGCTCGTTTCTAGCGAGCACAAACCGAAGCACGGCGAAGATGCTTTCCAAGGATGGCTTTGACTCATTGCTCGATGCCGTGGACACGTTCATTATCGATGGTGCGCTGGCTACTGAGCTCGAAGCTCGTGGCCATGATTTGAATCATCCTCTCTGGTCTGCAAAAATTCTTCAAGACGATCCAGCCAGCATTGAGCAAGTTCATCTCGACTACTTCGCTGCAGGTGCATACATCGCCATCACGGCTTCTTACCAAGCTGCTACCGAAGGCCTGACCAAGCACTTGCACTTGAGTGAAGCTGATGGAAAGGAGCTCATCAAGCGCAGCGTCGAGGTTGCCAGGCAAGCCCGCGACAAAGCATACACAAGCGTTGTCGGTCGAAACAGGCCTTTACTCATAGCAGGAAGTGTGGGTCCCTATGGCGCAAACCTTGCGGATGGATCTGAATACACTGGCGCCTACAGATTGACTGCTGAGCAGTATATGGACTTCCATCGCCCCAGAATTGCAGCGCTGATTGAGGCTGGTGTTGACCTCTTAGCAATCGAGACGTTCCCAAGTCTCGACGAAATCAAGGCATTGCTGATGCTGCTCGAGAGAGAATTTTCCGATGCTATTGCATGGCTCAGCTGTACCGTCAAAGACGCTGAACACCTCGCGGATGGTACACCCTTGCGAAACGTGGTCGATGTGGTGCAGCAATACTCTCGACAGATTGTTGCTTTCGGCATCAACTGCGTGCCCATGGCTATTTCTGCAGAGACTCTTGGACATATCCACAAGATGACAGAGATGCCTCTTGTTGCTTATCCGAATTCTGGAGAGGTGTATGAAGCTGTGAGCAACACGTGGCATGGTCAGCGCGCCGAAGACATCCTCGACACGGACGATCGACCTGCTGCTCTGGCGAAACTTTCTGCTGAGCTCGACAGCTGGACAGCGAATGGCGCAAGACTGATAGGCGGCTGCTGTAGGACTGGTCCAACATATGTGCGAGCTGTCCGAAATCACTTGGAGCGAAAATGAGTGATCGATTGGCCTCTGCGCAGCTTGCAGATGCCAGATATACTGGAACTACAATTACCAGTACCAACAGCCCGGTACTGGGGCTGCGATTCGTGTCTTCGCCGATGCATCTGCGAAGCCACATTTCAAAGCACCAGTAGCTTGGATGGATGCGATGTACTCGACGATCACGCAGGTACCTGCGCTAGTTAGCTGTAGCACGCCATATCACATTCCCCGCCCCCGAAGCAGCTGCACAACAGCACAAAGAGATATATAAACAGATGGCTAGACAAGGAAACAAGGCTTTTTCGAAAGGAATATCCACTATATATCGTCATCCAATACATACATCGACCCCCAAACGATACTGGAGACGAATTACACACAATCGACTGCAACTCATCCATCGTTGACACACCATGGCAACAGACATCCAGAAAAACTTGGCCTCCAAGAACGAACAGTATAGTTCGTCTTTCACGCAAGGCCACCTCGCGCTCCCACCAGCGAAGAAATACCTTGTCGGCAAGTTGCACACGAGTGACATACAACTCATGCAGCAAGAAAACTAACAACAATCTTCTCATCAGTCACCTGCATGGACGCCCGTATCGATCCCGCCGCAGCCTTTAGCATCGATCTCGGTGATGCGCATGTGATCAGGAATGCAGGCGGTACGAGCGGGACATCTCCCCACTACTCCTCCCCCCCCCCCCCAAAAAACCATAGCTCATGACATTGAACTAACGGATATTTTGGATATATTTAGGCAACGCCAAAGACGCCCTTCGCTCAATCCTGATTTCCCAGCATTTGTTGGGTACGAGGGAGATTGTGCTGGTTAAACATGTAAGTTCTTTCTTTTTTCTCTTTTGCTTTCTCTTTCTCTTCTCTTACCCTTCTTCACGCAACGAAAAAAATTCCACGTTTGAGCGTGATGGATAAGAGAATGCGGATGAATGAATAGAAGAATGAATGCAATGGGCAAAGGCTATCACGTACTGACCTCACGTGTCTGTCACAGACTGGCTGCGGAATGTTAACGTTCACCAACACCGACGCCTTGTCTCTCGTGGCAAAGAACGTCGGAGCCGGTGTTCTGGCCGGGACATACGATTTCCAGCCATTTGCGGATTTGGAGAAAGCCGTGCGAGATGATGTGGAGTGGTTGAAAGGTCATTCTGCGTTGTTGGGAAAGACAGTTTCGGGCTGGGTGTATGAAGTGGAAACCGGCAAGACGAAGCAGGTTGTATAGGCTGTAAGGAACTATGGGATGATGTTTGTGAAATGTGACGGATGCTTCGCAGTCGCGTTCGAAGGTTCTATCATCTTATCACCATGTGTTGTTCTCTCAGTGTCGCTCTATCTCGTCGTGGGGGTTTGTATGTCGGACTGCATCATACGAGCGCAAGAGGTATCAGTATACTGACAGAACACCACAAGGCGAGCCACCTCGTGCTGCTCCAGGTATCCATGGCAGAAGACACTGTCGATGTTGTCCCAGCTTCTCCCGTTGCTGTGCTTCGCTCATCTCTTGCTGTAGATGTCGTGGATCCCGATCTCGCATTATCTATCGACTCGTTCTCGCCGCCAATAACGCTCATGATATAGCCTGCGACATTTGCGCCTGTGGTTGATACATCGGTAGGGGTTGCGACGAGAAGTGTCTCTCCTGCACTGTTGGTCTTCAGAGCGTATGCCGTTCCACTAATGGTCACAGATGGGCCGTCATTCGAGAGTGTTGTACCAAGAGATACCACGAAACAGGCCGTAGCATCGCCAGTCAGGATATAACGGCCGACTGTAATGGTGGTGTCGGAATCACTATCGAGAGCGACCTGCGTCAATGGCATAGGGTTGCCATGGATTGTCGCCGTCAACCCGTCTGTACCTAATTGAATGATAGTTCCGTCGGCAGTTACTGACCCTCCAGGCATGAGAATTGTGCCGTCTATGTCGAATGCATGATCGAAATTCGCGCTGTACACATTGCCAGCAGCTGTGATGACGGGGACGGCGACATTCACCCCTGGCTCTCCGAGCTGGGCTAGAATAGCACCTGCAAGCAATACCACAGAAGGAATGACTGTGGTCTGACCGTCGACCAAGGTAGACTCCCGAAGGATCGTGTAGGCGGTGCCATCAGCCCCACCCTGCTGTTCCGCATTGCCCTCTTCACCCCCAACGAGGGTCTTCATAGTGACAAAGCCACCTCTGTCTGTCGCTCCCTGCACGCTTGTCCGAGCAGGTTGCAATATCGCTTCGGTAGTTCTCGTCAAGATGCTCGTCGATCCAGCAGGATTGACTGTGACTTCAATGATAGTGAAGACTTCAACGCTAGTCTGCATAGGCCGCTGTTGGCCTGGACCTACATCTGGAAGTTGACTACCCGACAGCATCGTCCCTGAAGCTTCAATGTGGGGCTGGAATTTCCTCGATTCACTTTCGGTCCGGGTGGCAGCTGGAGTGTTCAACTCGCTCTGGGAAGGTTGAATCACTGGCGGTCTAGGCGTTGAAAGGCCAATCGTCCAGGTCGTTTCAGAAGATTTACCTTCAAACACAGACCCATCGTTGTCGAGCAGACTGGTAGACTTGCTGTCCGGCAAGGCAGTGTGAGTCGTGGTCACTGGTGTCTCGGTGTGCGTGTGGGTCCTGCCAGGCTGAGCTGGCAGAGTGGGCTTCGCAGCAGCTGTGGCAGGCGTAAGGGCAATTGGTGGATCGTACGCTCCGTAACCATCTAGAACCGTGCATTGCGCATCTTGCCATGCTTGCTGCATATTCAACAGGGCGGTTGGAATAGCAAGAACAGGGTGACATGGATCGAGCTCCCATCCTCCTGCGATATCATTTTGCGGATTGTTCTCGAAGTATACGTAGCCAGATATCGTGGAGCAATCCTGAGCCAGATCTCCGTATTTGAGTGGCGACGGGGGTAGCCTAGTCCCCTTGGTATCACTTAGGACAGTCAAGGTGGAGCCTTCTACGGTCGTTGTGTAGTAACTGGAGTATGTGAATGAGTACTCATTACTGGTGGATATATCGCTGGGATGGAATCCGATTGTTGTGTTCTCCCAGATCTCACCGACCGTGCCACAGAAATTTTTCGCGTATAGCGACGAGAATGCCATGTACACCGTCGGCGAAGTGAAAACGAAGCCATCTTTGGCGACTGCTGTCACTGGTTCGACCGCATTGCTGGCAGGGGCAGTCACTTGATCCGAGGCAGGTTTTGTGCTCTTTGCTAGGCCTGGCCACCAGAAAAACTCGATCGTGCCGGCCTTCAGCTGACACGTGTTGCAGCACGGAGGTTTGGCTCCGCCTTGTTGCCAGGCCATGTAAGCCTCCTTGGTGAAGGTGATGGTCCTGGTACTATAGGACTGCGTGATGATCTTGCCGGTCTGCTCGCCTGTGTCATCAAAGCCTACGTAGTCGGTGATAGTAGACGTGGTAAACACGCCGGTGGGATTGTAGTGCTGAAGTATTGGGACATCTGCGACGCGCAGTATGCCGACGTGTTGAAGCCATTTGGCCCTGCGGGAGTCAGACCCGTGGCGGCTGTGATATTTGCATCTGCTCGTGATCAGTTTCGATGCAAAGAGCAAGTACTCGTGGCCTCAGCCGAGCAACCTCTACCGACCTCTTGGCAGGCCAAACCTGTGACCTTGGCCCCTCGCTACATCATGACGACAGAGGTGTCATTGCCTCTGGAGAGGGAGGAGCGAGAGTAGACGACGAGATGCTTGACCTCGCAGCGGTGCCTTGGCGTTCCACCCCGTCGTCGTCGTCGTCGTCTGCGGCGGGGAGAGGCGGCGGGGAGAGGCGGCGGGGAGAGGCGGCGGGGAGAGGCGGCGGGGAGAGGCGGCGGGGAGAGGCGGCGGGGAGAGGCGGCGGAGAGGGCGATGGGAACTCGGCGGCGTCGAGCAAACTTCACGGCTGCACGCGCCGGGCGGAGGTGACATGTTCGTCGATGGAGATGCAGCGTGGCAATGAGACGCGCGCTGTCGGAGATGGCCCGGTGAGAGGGAATGCAGCAACATCCGAGTGCCCGGCGGCTGCTGGCGGGCAAATTGACGCCGTCGTCGTAGCGCAGTGCACCCTCCGCTCGTATTTGTCTTGCATGCTCCTCACCATGTCTCGCCGCTCCTGCATCACGCCCATCTGAAGGGCCTTGCGCACCGCCATCACCACCGCCACCGCGTCCAGCCGATCGCGCGCCTGCCATGGCGCCCTCGCTCGCGCTGGCCGCCCTGCTCGCCCTTCCGCTCGCCGACGCCTTCTCGATTCCCTCACTACGATCGCGAGGTATAGACAAGAGGAAGGACACAACCGTCCCCGCGGCAGTGAGCATCGGCGCCGCGCAGAACTGGGATGGCAATGATGGATTGTGGTCGTCGTTTCCGGTGCAGATTGGCGTGCAGCCGCAGACTGTGCGCCTCTTGCCTGGCACGTCGGCCACCTCTGTGTTCACCATCTCTCCCAAGGGCTGCCCGGACTATTATCCGGAGGATTGTCCACAGCAGCGGGGAAGCACCTTCGACGTCTCCAAATCCAACACGTGGACCCCCAACAGCATATACAATGTGGGAATCGAGCAGAACCTGGGCCTCGACACCACCGGAACCGTCGGGTACGACAGCGTCACCATCGGCTGGCCTGGTTCGGTGCAGGCCGAGGCAGCTCACAACGTCGTCTTCAATCTGGAAAGCTCGAATTTCTGGGTCGGGATCTTCGGCCTCAACCCGCGACCAACCAACTTCACCACTGAAGCCAGTGTCACCGAGTTCAACAATGGACAGGTCTCGTTCCTACAGTCACTGGTGAACAACGGCTCCATTCCGTCCTTGTCCTGGGCATATACTGCGGGGAATCAGTACAGATTGAACGGCAACAACCTAGGCTCGCTGACGCTGGGTGGCTACGATGCGAGCAGATTTAACGCAGCCCAGAGCCTCAGTATCCCCTTCAACAGCGACATCAGTCGCGACTTGCTGGTGAACCTACGTTCCATCTCCACCGATGCGTCCACCTCCAGTCTGTTGCCAGATGGCAATGTTCCAATCTTCCTCGACTCCTCCGTCAGTCAGTTGTGGCTGCCGCAATCAGCGTGCAATGCGTTCGCCAAGGCATTCAATCTGACATACGACGAAGCTTCCACTTTCTACCTTGTCAACCAGACGCTGCGCGAGCAGCTGCAAGCCGTCAATCCGAACGTCACCTTCACGCTGGCTGCTGACGAGACAACGACTTCCAAGGCCATTGAGATTGTCTTCCCGTATGCGGCTTTTGATCTAACGCTCGAGTTCCCGAACATCATGGACCCTAATAGCTCAGCATATTTCCCATTGAAGATAGCGACCAACGCGACGCAGTATACCCTCGGGCGAACCTTCTTTCAGGAGGCCTACGTAATCGCAGACTACGACCGTCAAAATTTCACCGTCGCGCCCTGCAGTTGGGATGCGAGTCGAATAGCCCAGCAGCAAATCAGATCCATCATGCGGGCAAACGAGACGAGCTCAGGCGACGGAGGATCATCATCCAACACCGGTGCCATCGCCGGAGGCGTAGTGGGCGGCGTCGTCGTCATAGTCGCAATAGCCGGTTTAATTCTCTTCTTCCTCCGCCGCAGAAAGAACGCCGAGAAAGAACGCCTCGCCGAACTCGATGCCAAATCCGCCGCGGCCGCCGGTGGCACAGCAGGAAGCACCCCAGAAGACAAAAGCTACGCCTCCGATGCCGAAGCCCGCCCCATCATCTCAGGCACCATGGGCGGCGAACTCCAAGGGCAAGAAATCCACCAACTGGACAGCCCACATAAAATCGACCCCAACAAAATCGGATACTCCGAGATGGAGAACCCCCACGAATTCTATTCACCCGTCAAAGGCGTGCCGGCAGAAATGCGAGGCGAGACTCCCATTTACGAAATGGCGGGGAGTGATGTCGGTGAACTTCCTGCTCCGAGGGTCAATATGACCGAATCGAAGTGACATATTCCAACCGAATAATCATCGAAGTTCTTTTTTTTAAAGAATATCTCCTGTCTTATCGGCATCCAGTTGCGGACGGAGTTACAGGCGTACCAGCCAAGAACGGGGACATGATGTACAGCGTGTGCATACGGGTGAAATTTTCCATCATATTTTGTGAATTCAATAGTGCCATACACCCTCTCCAAGTTAGCCTGCCATCCTCATAGTAAAACAACTCTTGTCCTACCTGACTTAGTCCCAACTCGAAGGCTACCCGCATCAAACGGCCTTCAAGTAATACACGACAACAATGGAAAGAATGAAAGGGCAAATGAAGATGACAAGCACTCTCAAAAACACCTCATCTCAACACACGACACCAAGAAGTCCGAACACGAAAAGGTTTAGAATCCTCATCAAAGAGTTGCATTTTCTCCGAGGAGTCGGTCGGCTGATGATGAATCAACAACACCAACCAGGACGGACATCCTCGGCGCTTTCTTCCTACACACACATAACCGTACGACCTGACCCACTGTATAACCCATTCTGCTTTCCAACCCAGCAACCCCCGCAAAAAAACAGTCCCAGTAAGATATACTTGGGTGGGGTATTTTTTTCGTGCACCGAGAAAAAGCAAAAAGGCCAGGAAACAAAAAGCGCCACGCAAACGACCAAAAACGCTTCCGCACTTTCATGACATTCTTTCCTCTCTTTCTTTTTTTTTTGCGTCATCCTCGTAAAATCAGTCTCATTCTGTTATCGACGGACTGTGTTTGTGTGGTTGTATGCACATTCTTTTGCGCGTCTCGAATTGCAAAGCAGTCTTGTTCGAGCATACGAATTCGTATGCCACGCAGTCGGAGATCTTGTCGTCATCGTCGCGAAAAGGAAGTCGAAGTGAAGCATAGGGTTGTGTGGGGTGGCGTCAGCTTGGAGATTAGTGTGTCGATGTTGAGCGCGATAAGCAACGGTAGAGCGTTCCCAACGGCGGGATCTTGGATCCGGGCGAGGAAACGTTGCGCGCACTCCTTTACGCGTGCAGGGGGGTCAGGTCGTTGTTGGGGCACCGAGCGGCTCGCTGATCTGCGCAGTGAAGATGCTGGAGCGAAATTCGGTCCAAGTGGGTTGGTAGGCAAATCCGAGAAACGACAGGCCAGAGACAGAGTATCATGCGTTGCTGCATCTATACTCAGGACTGGCCAGCTCATGAACTGCGAACGCCGACCATGCTCGAGCCGCCACCACTCGAGAAGGCGGGAGAATTCGCATTCGAAGGAAACTCCTGCAGAATTGTAAGCTGCAGCCCTTCACGCAGAACAAGACGTGGTGTCCGATATGACCCGCGCACCATGCAAGCTGAGCAATACTCGAACTGAAGACCGAAACGAATATGCACCTGGTCACAAGGTGTATGCTGCTTGACTCCGCCGCCCAAAAGGCCCCCAACTGCGAGCGCAGCACCTTTTATGACTCAAAGGAATTGAAACTTACCTTGCGTTTCTGGCGTTTGGAGGAATCCCTGCGCCTCCCGTTGTCGTCAAGGTCCGTGTCATCTTCGTAGCCTTCACCATACCCCTCAAAACTGCTGTCGCCGTAACTGCGCTTCTTCCCGGTCCGATCTAGTCGCTGGCCGTTCCGAGGTGACGACGGTGCGGAGTTTCTCATGGCCGTGGCCGGCGCAGTCTTCGCTAGATGCGCAGGAGGAGCAGGGCGTTTCGCGTCCTTTGACGCAGCGAGGCTCTTCGCCGCCAATGCCGATTCGTCCAGGCCCAATGTCTTCTTCCATGAATCATGTTCGACCTTTGGTAAGCGTCCTGGGTGGAATTGAAGCGCCGAATCTAATTTCCCGAGAAGCTCGTTTTCGGCGGCAGGATCGCCTAATCTGGTTTCCAGCCACTTCTGATCCCACATCGTTTGTCCAGGTGCGACCTCCATACTCCACCCGGGATCCGACAAGCCTTCTAGCTCGCCCCGATTCGGCGTGGCCTTGTTTAGACCTTCCAGGCCGAGATTCTTGACCTTGCTCGCATAAGACTTCCTGAGCTTGATTTTGTTGCCGGCTTCATCAACTCGGGCAACTCGTCTTTGGATAGCCGATAGATCATACAGCGCAAGGAGGTTCTGACTGGCATGCGGCCGTGACGGGACGATCGCTGCGAGAGGGAAGGGCGTTTAGCATTGCACATGATGCGTATGCCACTCGCTGGGGATACTTACGAGTTGTGCGAATTCTGTAGAGCTGCGGCACTACACCTGGTAATGAGCTCGCCGCATTGTAGCCTTCGCCTCCGTGTCGCTCGTGATCGCTCCTTCTGTACCCATGTCCATCATGCTCTCGCCGGTCCGTCATTTCGGAATCGCCATCTCCGTCCTTCCGCGCATCGCCATCGTCTTGTGAGGCCGGAGTCTGGTGTCCACTATCGCCGTGCTCGCTGTCGCGGTTCGCCATTCGATTCTGGAAGCCGGCGGTGCTCGGGGGAGATGGAAAGTTGCTACCGCCGGGTTGATGGTGCAGCTGCTGGCCCGTCTGCGATTGCGCGGCCCAAGAAGGTGACATGCGGACACTGGGCGGCGGGGTGGAGTAGTTGGGCACAAAGGTCTTTGTCGGCTCCGCGGTCGGCCGTGGGCTGGCGGGCGAGTAGGAATCGAGTCGCTGCCGTTTCGGTGATCGCTCGCCGTCGTGGGCGGACATTGAGGCAAAGCGCGCTGCAGCAGTCGAGCCGGCGGCGTGGTCAGCGTCGTGGCCGTAGGGGATGCCCGCCTAAGAATGTGAAGGACGTGGACGAGGATCGGGCCCAGCAGTCGAACGTTGGATCGTCCCCAACGGACGGGTCAATTTGCGCGACGCCAGGCGAGCATCGGAAGACCAAGACCAGATGCTTCCCGGTTCCTGAGGCGTCGGCGCTGGGCGTGGGATCCAGTGGTGATGGGGACGGCAGTGCTGGATGTGGTGTGGCCGGCAAAGTCGTGGAGAAGGAAGACCGACGAGGTCGGTGGCTCGCTCCCTCGCTCGCTCCCGTCAAGCCGCCGTTGCGTGTTTCTGCCTTATGACCCGCTGTTCGCGTCAACCCGCCTTCCTTGCAATAATGACAACCGGCATTCACGACAGACAACAGAAGACTGTGGATAAATGCGCTTCTGGTGAATGCCGCGGTGAGCATGCGCAGCAAAGATGACCGACGAGATTGAGGGCGATGACCCGCATCGAGCAGCTCCGAGCGTGTCTCGAAACGCCACAGCAGGCTCGGACCCGTCACACGCATCAGGCTCACGACAAAACGGACAACCGCTGCGACAACCTGGACTGGACCGGCAGAGTGGCGCTGCACCAACGACAAAATCCGGCATACAACAGCCAAAACCTCAGGCACTCCCGAAACGTGCTGGTCCAGCGTCCATAATCGTATCTCCGAGACAGAAGGGAAACCCGCTGCTCGACAAGATCAAGTCGTTGCCGTGGGAGTATGCAGATATACCCGCAGATTATGTGCTGGGGGTCACGACTTGCGCGTTGTTCCTCAGCTTGAAGTATCACCGGCTGCACCCAGAGTACATCTACACGCGAATCAAGAACTTGCAAGGCAAGTACGCATTACGCATCATCCTGTGCATGGTTGATATCCAGAATCATGAGGAGAGCTTGAAGGAACTCAGCAAGACCAGTGTCATCAACAATGTCACCATCATCCTCTGTTGGTCGGCTGCCGAAGGAGCACGATATCTGGAATTGTTCAAGACATACGAGAATGCGGCGCCGACGTCTATCAAGCAACATCAGTCCACAACTTACAGTGATCGCATGGTGGACTTTGTGACCACACCAAGATCGATCAACAAGACAGACGCTGTTTCACTTGTGTCTCAATTCGGCACTATTCGCACTGCGGTAAATGCACGACACGAAGAAGTTGCCATGATTGGGGGCTGGGGAGAGAAGAAAGTGCAGCAGTGGACGACGAGCGTGACTGAGCCATTCCGTATTCAACGAGCTGGCAAACGCGGACTGCAATTGGAGAACATTCTCGGCAGTCAACCTGTGTCGCGAGCGCCGACATTATCTAGAGATGTCACGCGGGACCAGGCAATTTCCAGTGCAGCAACCCCTGCTCTCAGCCGCGCAAATACTAGTCTGGCCGAAGCCGATCGCCGTCCGCCCAGTCGACTCGCAGAACAGACGCAAGAGTCCACAGAGGACGAAGAGGCCTTTGCCGCGGCGATGACCGAGGCCATGCTTCCGGCCAAAACGACGACTGCATCAGCTAGAAATGAATCGCCCGACCTGCCCAAGAAGCGTAAGCAGGACGAGGAGCCGCTGAGTGAGGGAGTAATGGCAGCTCTCAACAAGTTGAGGAAGCCAGGTTGAAGAACACAGATCCGCCTAGAAACGCAGTATTGTTAAGCTCCCGCGCCACTGCATTTCGTCAACCGCTCTGGCAAAGCGTTTCAACGTGCGGCGAGATTGACGGCGGCAGCTCATGACCAATCCAGCATCGCCACAAGCCTTCGGGCAAAGCCAACCATCTTGAGACACAAGTACTCGTGGTTGTCATGGTCAGATTTCATCAGGTCTCGCTCTATACCGATCGCGAGCCCATTGCCGTTGCAAGGAAAATCCTTCGGTAGAGGTCGCGAGTGCCACCGGTCTTGCCTACATTCCATCTCTTCGCATAGCCCGACAAAGTATGGGCAGCAATTGTTTCCAGCTCCTGGCCCATGTACTTCTGCTCGCACGACCCGCTTTGAAATCTTCCTCCATTCGTCCGGGCTTAATTCGATGGAAAAAGCGGCCGAGCAGTCCAGTCCGCCAGTGTGCAGATGCAAAGTTGACGTGTTGAGGTCAGCCAGCGTGAAATTCTTGCTCTCGCCTGCAGCCTGTGCACGACGAGTTTCAGCGTTGATGTGCTCAAGCACCTTGCTGAATCGTTCCACGATGGACGTTAGAAGAGCACCGAGTAGCTGTGTGTTCTGTACTGCTGATATAAATCGCCTTGGACACTCCTCGCACCTGAGGACGTCTGAAGCAGCCTGCATTGCTTCTCGTAGCGGCTGCAACGAGAATGGAAAGCGGCATTTGTCGTTATCCATCGCCTGAAGATTGTTCAACGTCAGATAGAGAGTACTCAAGCAAGCGCACTTGGGTATGGAGCTAGCTTGCACGTTGGTCGATGCGTCGAGTATGCCCGCGAGAGTAGGGTCGAGAAGCGCCGACATATTTTCGTTGACGCCGCTGCTGCTTTGGCCATTGCCCAGGCTGCTGCTGCGACTCGAATACATTCCAGTATCTGGTGTCAGTTCAGATCCGCCTCCATTACTGCCGTGTCCGTTGTGCCCACAGTCTTCACTGGCGTCTGCAGGCCAGCCGTCTCTCAGCCATGGCTGCAGACTGCCTCCCGGCGTGAAAGCGCTCTCGTAGACATCCACATCAGGGATGCTCTGAGATATATCTATCCCCAGTATATGCTCTCGATCTCGCCTCTTCGCATGTGTACGATTCCCCGGACCGTCCCCTTGCCGTTTCTTGGGTCTTCCCATCTGTTTTTGAGGCGAGAATACGCAGGCGATGTTCTCACGTTCGCACCGTGTACATCGTGGTGGCTCACCCAAGGCGCCTGAGCATTTCAGCTTCTTCGTTCCTGCCCTTGTGTTAGGTTGGTAATGTGACCAAGTCGGTACGTGCGAGTTGACACACTGCACTCATCGCATGCTGCTCGACGCTTGACAGGCTGTGCCGCACGGTGTTGCGCAGGAGCCGATATTTGTATTGTAGCTTGTGCCTCAGCCATTAGTACGTCGCTGTCAGTGGTGTGGTGTGCGTCTTTCAGTTGAATGAAGACCACTGGGAGAACGATATGGCTCTCGGTTCTACTAGAAGGAATACCAGCGCGAGTATGAGATTGACTTCGCCCAGCTGAGCAGCAGTGTGCAGCATAATCTGCTCTCCACCTGCTTGCACGCTGCCCTCAGACTTGCTTCCACACAGCTGCACATGTCGATCCTTGCCTAGCGGATCCTTCCGGGGCAGTGAGAATGCGCTTCGTGTAGGATAGCTCGCACCTATGACACTTCGTGCTCGCGAAGCAGCCATGTGCCTGTTGGATGTGGAGAATCACACGCCTTCGCCGTCGCTGCGATGGAAGGAGGCTTGAAGGCGGCTGTGAAAGTCAAGGTACTGCCGGAGCTCGGATCTCAGACCCACTTGGTGCTCGCTCTGTGCGGACTTAAGCTTCGAAAGTTTTAAAGATAAAGCACGCGGCGACGAATTTGTGCGCAAACATCCACAGGACATGGCGCAAAGAGCGGGACAGAAACGCAAAGTGGTCGAAGTCCCACGACCTGAGAGCAGTGATGAAGAGGGAGAATTCGGCGGCGAAGAGCTCAATGGCGCGTTCGATGGGAGCAACAGCGCAGAAAACGACAGCGAGGACGAGTTCGACAGCGAAGCAAATCTCGAGGATGATGAGGACGAGGACGCAGCGCTGGACAGCGACGAGGTTCCCTCATCTGAAGATGAAGAGGATGTGCGCGACCAAATTCGCAGTCTGAAGTCTCGCGGCGCGAATGCAACGCCGCCGGAAAAGTTGATGGGTACCGACACTGGCAGAGATGTACAGAATCTGTCGGTGTCGCCAGATCAGCGCATGAAGTGCTTGGATATCCAAGACCGCACAAAGACTTCGAGCTATCGCATCGAACAGGACGCCAACGGCAACGAACGCTACGTGTATCAGGAGATCGATCCCGCCTATGACACCGACGATTCCGACGCACCCGTCACCTCGAACACGATCGGAAATATTCCATTGTCATACTACGATGCATACCCACACATTGGTTACGATATAAATGGCAAGAAGATAGCCAGACCAGCCAAGGGACAGGCGCTCGACTCGCTGCTCGAAAGCATAGACTTACCAGAAGGATGGACAGGTCTCACAGATCCATCCACTGGCAAGCCACTGGAGCTGAGCCCAGACGAGTTGGAGACGTTAAAAAAGTTGACACGCAACGAGCAGCCTGGGGACGGCTACAATCCATATCCTGACTATGTCGAATGGTTCACTGGAAAAGGTATGGAGGAGGTTATGCCTCTCTCTGCTGCGCCAGAGCCAAAGCGTAGATTCATTCCATCTATGCATGAGCACAAACGGGTCATGAAGATGGTGAAAGCAATCAAGGAGGGGCGAATCAAGCCATTTCGAACACCAGACGAGGAAGAGCGGGAAAAGGAGGAACAAGAGTTGGAATACGCCTCCTACGATGTGTGGGCGAATGAGGCACCTCGTCCGGATCATCCTATGGTACATTATGCGACCTGTATTGTAGATGGCGCCTTACTGATTTCTTACAGAATGTACCTGCACCGAAATTGCCGCCTCCTGGATACGAGGAAAGTTATCACCCGCCTGCAGAGTATCTACCAGACAAGCAAGAACGTGAAGAGTGGGAGAATACAGACCCCGAGGATCGAAAGCGTGACTTTTTGCCTCGAGACCACTCTGCTTTGCGCCGCGTCCCTGGCTACGATGAACTTTTGCACGAGAGGATGAACAGATGTCTCGACCTCTACCTCGCGCCACGAGTACGAAGGAGTAAATTGAACATCGATCCCGAATCGCTTCTGCCCAAATTGCCCGACCCTGCCGAGCTCAAGCCGTTCCCGACGACCTGCCATAAGACATTCAGCGGACATGAAGGCCAGGTCAGGACGGTTGCTGTTGATCCTACTGGTAGCTACATTGCCTCTGGGGGCTCGGATGGTTCCGTGCGTGTGTGGAGCATAGAGAACACTCGTCAAGTGAGGCGCATCAAGCTGTCTCAGTCCGAGCCGGTCAACGTGGTCGCATGGCGGCCTGGCCACAATGCCTTTATCCTCGGGGCTTGCTGCGGTGAAACCGTGTACTTTATTGTACCGCAACTTGAGGACATAGCTGAGCAGGTGGACAACAATGCGCACGACATCATCGATGCTGGGTTCGGGGCGGCCAATGCTTCGAAAACTGTTGACGGCGCCCCCAAACCGAAAACGGCCACTTGGGAACGACCACCGCAGTCCCTACAGGATAAGGGAGTTCTGCTCACAATAACACTTCGATCGACGCCCAAGACATTGGTCTGGCATCGAAGAGGTGAATATTTCTCGACAGTGTGTCCAAACTCCAACTCCACCTCGACCTCCGTTGCTATACACACGCTCAGCAAACACCAAACTCAACATCCTTTCAAACGACCAAAGGGCCTGGCGCAGACCGTCTGTTTCCATCCGTCGCGGCCACTGTTCTTCCTTGCTACTCGACAGCGGATACGAGTGTACGATCTGCAGGCTCAGAAGCTAGAGAAAGAGCTTCAACCTGGAGCACGTTGGATCAGCGATATCTCATTGCATCCTATGGGCGACAACCTTCTTGTCTCATCGTATGACAAGCGGCTTCTGTGGCACGATCTGGATCTCGGCAGCACACCGTACAAGACTTTACGATATCACAGCAAGGCAATCCGCAGTGTCAAATTTCACAATTCACACCCGCTGTTTGCGGATGCTTCAGATGATGGAACGCTGCAGGTGTTACATGGCAAAGTGTTTGGCGACTCGATGGAGAACGCCAATGTCGTACCTCTGAAGATTTTGCGCGGACATAGGATCAAGAACGATCTTGGTGTTCTCGCTGTTGATTGGCATCCTGTAGAGGCATGGCTGGTCAGTGGCGGCGCTGACGGGACAGTACGATTGTGGGCATAGATATGGGTGTAGGCTATAAATTTAGATCTGTGATGCAGTGGATCATCATGTCCAGAATCGTTCGCCATTGATCTCCGCTTGAAACTATTCTTTCTGTGAATTGTGACTGAAGTGAAGGTGCAGACGCCACAGTGGCTGTGCAATTGTGGAGACCATTTCGTAGCTCGAACTTCGAACATCAAGACAAACACCGCCATCGTCCCATCACCATTCGTCGCTAACTGCACACGCATTCGATATCAGCAGTCTCGTTTTGAGCGACATTCATCGCTGAAACTGCGAGGAAGATAATTTGCGCTTCGTCGCCAATGGCTCCGGTCGGACCGCAACTGGCGGCGCTCGAGCAGGCATCTGGCAACGAGAGGACTCAAGGCTACACCGAAGTGCTGCAACAAATCGCCACATCTGGAGATGATATCTCAAGCAACCTAGTCGCATATGTCCAGAGCATCACGTCCGACGCGGTTGGCGTCATCAACTCCCGGCCCCTGCTTTCTGCGTTTGTCGAGCACTTTCGAGCACTGAGCAACGAAGTCAAGCTGGAAGCTGGGTAGGTGTTCCTGTGTTGGCAACTTTCAACTCATACTGACCGTGTTGTAAAGTCCACAGATTGTCCAGATACTCCAGCCAAAGGTGATCTCCTTCGAGCAACAAGACACAGACATCAAGCTCCTCCTAGCAGATGCTTACGAGGCCGACGATGACTTCACCAATTCAGCCAAGACTCTGCAGACGATAACCCTCGAGTCTTCACAGCGCAGTGTCAGTGATGACGACAAGGCCAAAATCTGGATGCGGATTTGCCGCTGCTACCTCGAGGAGGACGATGCCACGAACGCTACCTCATACCTCAACAAGATCAAACAGATCTTCTACAACGTCACAGACCAACCCACACGCTTGCAGTTCCAACTTTCGCAAGCTCGTATCTCCGACTCGCAGCGCAGCTTCCTCGACGCATCCATAGCCTATTACGCGCTATCCAACGAATCAGTCGTAGACGAGGAGGAGCGCTTGCAAGCTCTGTCAGCCGCCATCACCTGCGCTGTGCTCGCACCAGCAGGACCACAGCGTGGCAAACAACTTGCTAAAATCTACAAGGACGAGCGAGCATCAGATGTACCAGAGTTTGGCATCCTCGAGAAGATCTTCTTGGACCGCCTTCTGGTGCCTAGCGAAGTCGCAGCTTTTGCCGCCAATCTCAAAGAGCACCAGCTCGCCAAGACCTCTGACGGTAGCACCGTACTCGACAAGGCAGTGCTGGAGCATAACCTGTTAGCAGTCTCTCGCATCTATGCCAACATCACCTTTGACAACCTCGGCAAGATTTTGGGCGTGGACTCGGACAGGGCTGAAGTTTACGCTTCGGGCATGATTCAGAGCAATCGTCTTTCAGGGTCGATTGATCAGATCGCTGGCATCATCCACTTCAACAGCAAGGAGCCCACAAACCCCAAGATAGACCTCCGGCTGTGGGATCAGAATGTGCAGGGACTAGCAGAGTCGGTGGAGAACCTCACGACTATGCTACAGAGAGAAGAGCCGGCGTGGTATGATCGACAGCTCGCAGCTTGAGAGGCTTCATTGCACTTCACCGGAAGGGAATTACAGCCAGCTGCTGTAAATTGACCAAATGCAGAGGAAATCACCATGCACTTGAAGAAAAATGGAGGCGAAGGAGAAGCGTCAAAGTTCATCTCTGCCTCTCATCTTGATGGTACTTAGTCATGATTCCCTGCTACCGAGCTCGATGTCCAAGATGAACTATACAAATCGCTGCAAGCCATTCTGGCCATTCTCTGGAGTTCACAGCATCGACGATAGACACCTTGGTACTGATAGTATCTCAAAAGCCATGTCATGATCCATCGTCACTCTTCCACAGCCATACAGATCCAAGCCTTTCCAAGCCTTCTTCTAACAAAGTGCCCCAATACCCCACCAGTCCAAAGGGTGTGAATCTCAATTCCCAGTCCCACTCAGTCCCTTGCGCGTACTCTTTGATTCCACGGAAGACGTGCGTATTGCTCCCTCCTCCTGCCTGTACCGAGCCTCTTATCACAAAAGTATCAACTCCATCAATACAATTATCCGCCTTGAAACAGAGAATTTCCTTGACGTGAGCCTGGGCATCCTTGTCTCTTGTGAACTGTATCTCTACCATAGGAGGGTCCATGCTTGGCGGTGCGAGCGTGAAGGAACCAAAGAAGCAGTAACAGCCTTTCCATTTGCCTTTGGTCATGTACTCTTCCGTTGCCATCGCTGTAGTGTGAGAATGATACCACTCATCGAAACCATGTTCGAAAGGCAGAGGTAGTTCGTATTCGGCTTGGAGAGGCTGTAACGATATGTCTGTGACAGAAGGGGCCGGGATATAAGGTACTCTCGCGGCATCATTATACGGCCAGGCAGCCAGACGGGTTTTCACAGACGTTCGAATGTGCAGTATCGTCCAGCATAGGTTCCAAAGATGATCTGTCATTGTGTCGCCATGTACAAGTCTACGGCCACGTAATGCACATAAGGCACGCTCCAGACCAATCATTTGGCCGGATGCGCCGAGAACTGCCATTGTGATGCAGAACATGTGTTTGACTCTGAGGACCGCTGGGGGACTGTCGAGATAGACTCTCCAGAATCCATCAAGCAGGAAAGGATGTCTGACTTGGAAGAGTTCGGGGAGCCACAGCATTGCGATTTCTTTGCTGCCGTTTGCTCGAATGTTCGGCATCAAGTCTGACCATGGCATATTTGAGAGCGCCGTCCCTTCATCTGTAGCTTCAGCCTTGGGAGCAAGAGTCGATTGCTGTTCTTGTGCGTAACGAATCGTCAGCTCGTTTGCTATCGCATAACGTGTCCAGGCCCTAACATCTTTACCACAACGACGTTCGATAGCCGCTATGTCTAACAGATGACTCCGCCATTGAGCCTCCTGCGACCTTTCGATGATCTCCTTGAAGGTCAGCACATCGTAGCAAGCCGCTCGAATCCTGTGGCACGTGAGCGCGAGCTGAAGCACTGAATATGCATCGCTCGAGGTTGCTACCTGAGCGATGAGCTCTTGAGGTAACGTATCCAGGCGAACAGCGGCCATGTCTGTAGTCTGCACCGATGACAACTTGGTTCGAGAAGATCTTTATGGGTGCTCAATCGCCAGCTACCTCCTAGGCAACAGGGCGTCATGTGGCTGTGCTCAAGGCTCAAGCTGTGTTGTCAACACCGCCACTAGCCTCTTTAGGAAGGCATATCTGCCTGAGGCCTGTAAGATGGAAATGTTCACATCTCAGCATGCCGACCTTCGATTCCTAGAAATATTAGGATTCCACTCTCGATGACAATTGAAAATCCGAGTATTGCTCGATGCGTGGAAGTGACAGTTGTTCGTCGACCATCAATTTGCGGAACGTGAATCCACATTGCGTCAATGATGGTCATGACGACCTTACCTGCATATGACATTAAGAGGGGCACGAGAGCGTTGCTTTCATTTCCTGACGTGCTCGAAATTTTCGTCTTGCCCATCTTTCTGACATTTTTCTTCCTTCCAGACACACAGCACACATCTTGCCTACGCAGAGAATCAGTCCAGAATGCCTCGAATCGTCGCTCCACCTCCACCATCTGGCGAGTTCCAGGTCAAGCTCACGAAGGGATGGGGTAAGGGGATGCCCAGATCTGCAGTTAAAAAGATGAGAGCCTGGTGATGCTGACTTCCTCCAAGACACACCAAAGCTCACTGTCGAGGTGCTCGGCGAGCCCAACCGTTCCGCTGTCGTGCGTCAAACACAGTACGATGGGCCAAACAAGTCATCGGAGAAGACTGGCGATGTTCCTGCGTAAGTCCAATAGCTCTCTCATTGTAGGCGAAGTAGTCTGACAATGGTCTCAGCGATGATGTCAATGAGCTTCTGCGACTCGTCCACGACCTTCGAGGGTTCCCTTCGCACCCGTCCAAGGATGTGTACGGCGCAGACGTCAAGGTCGAATTCAATACAACCGATATTCAGTGGGCCAACGAGGATGAAGATCCGTCTGCCAATGAGATCAACGAGATTGCGCAGGAGCAAAAGGATGACTTCAAGAGAATCGCGGACAGCATCGAGGCGCTGGCGAGAACATTTGCGAAGAACGATTCTGCAGTTTGAGATGCTTGATGCAGAAGCCGAACAAGGCTACGACCGTATTGCTAGAGGAGCATTAGCATTATCACGAGTATAAATGGAACGCGTCTCCAAGCCACAGTGTGGAAATTTTCTTGGACGCGAGTGGCGCATCGGGTTCCTGAACAACCGCAGAGTTGTCAAATCGTGGCGTACCCAAAGACCGCGCCGTGGTTCATGTGACGAAGAAAGCTCCTGATAGCTCCTGCTCCTGTTGCCTGTCCGCTCCGGCCATCAGCTGGAAGCTACGTCATTCCTGCGATTGCTACAGGTCAGCCTTTCCTGAAACCTGATTCAATATAGCTTCTTGATTGTTCGTCTTCTGCCCATTCATTGCAACCAATTTCACTGTTGCTACTCCCTCATCCGATCAACCCACATCGAAAGTACCAATCACCACCCATCATGCCTCTCGTAGTTCCTGGTCTCCAGTCGACCGATGGCGACAAGACATCCGAGTGGATGAACAAGCTCGTCGGAAAGAAGATTGGCGACGCATCGAATGAGACAGTCCGTCGACACCCGGAGAAGAGGCACCTCAGGCAGCAAGAATGCTGACGGCTTGTACTAGACCTTCGCGAAAACCGACCTGCCGGAGCAACACCGAATTGTCAAGCAAGGTGACATGATGACCATGGATCACAACCCAAACAGGTGCGCTTTCAGTGTCTCAATTGCGTAGCTGTGGAATGCTGAAGGGCTGACTTATATCTTTCTGCAGGCTGAATGTGCACACCAAGGACGATGGTACCGTGGAGAAAGTCACACATGGTTGAGAGAAGTTCGTGAGACTACCGGGGACTTCTGAAGGGTGCAATCGGATGTCAGAGCTTCTCTAGCAGCTCCGGCAATGGATATATCGAGGTGCAGAAGTAGCAGTCGACTGGTAGCCCCCTGAGCTCGTGATGCTTCATGCGGCCCAAAGACAGATGAATCGAGATGCGCGAGATTGGTCCTGCAATGATAGCACTGCATGCACCCCGAATGTTTTACATACCTCTCGCAACCTATGTTCAGCACACCCTCAGGCCGATGTAATTTTGTGAGAGTCGATGGAGTAGTGGCGATGCTTGGACCTAGCGCTCTGCGGTCGAGAGGCCACGGAGCGTCTGGATCTGACAGAGAGCGGCATGTTTCCATTGACGTCTATCCGCGGTGACAGGGGTGGCGCACGCTCGATGTATTGCATCATGCCCGCGTCCTCGACCGGGCCGCGCTTTTCCAAACCCCAAGTCATAATCAGAACAGCCTCCAGAACTTCAACGCAGAAAGCACATCCACAGACAGTGATCCCACATATGTCAAGCGTTATCCTGCGCTACAACCATTGACATTGCTTGAGCTGCTCGGGCGAGCCACGACACCATGTCTTCCGTTGTCAACAAGGCGAAGGAAGTGCTTCGCCGGAATCATGGAGACATCAAGGTTGCTGGCTGCAAAATCCATGGAATCGGTTACGGTTTGATGGGTCTTACCTGGCGGGAGAACCCTCCGACGCAAGAACACGCATTCGCTGCCATGAAAGCCGCAATAGATAATGGCGCGAATTTTTGGAACGCTGGTGAACTATATGGGCCACCAGAGCGGAACAGTCTGCACTTGCTCAATGAATACTTCACAAAATATCCCAACGATGCGAAGAAGATCATTATTTCTGTGAAAGGTGGCCTGGTACCAGGTCAGCTGAAGCCGGATGGCAGCGCCGAAAATACGAGGCGCAGCATAGATGAGTGTCTTCGAGTACTGGATGGTAAAAAGAAGCTTGATCTGTGGGAGGCTGCAAGAGTCGATCCCGGAACCCCAATCGAGATTACAATCCGCACGGCCAACGAATACGTAAAGTCTGGAAAGCTGGGTGGTATCTCCTTGTCCGAGTGTAGCGCCAGTTCGATACGGAGAGCCGCGAAAGTCGCGAAAATCGATGCCGTGGAAGTCGAGTTTAGTCTTTGGGCAACTGAAATCCTCGAAAATGGTGTGGCGGAGGCTTGCGCAGAACTCGACATTCCTATCATAGCATATTCCCCACTGGGACGCGGCTTCCTCACGGGCGAAATCAAGAAGCCTGATGACATTCCCGAAGGCGATATGCGTAGACACATGCCACGCTTCCAGCCAGAGAACTTTGAACAGAATCTGAATCTTGTGACGGAGATCGAGGCACTGGCTCAACGCAAAGGTGTTAAACCAGGACAGCTTGCCATTGCCTGGTGTCGGGCTCAAGGCAAGAAGCCTGGCATGCCGATAATCGTTCCCATTCCTGGCGCATCCTCCGTGGAGCGTGTCAAAGAGAACCTGGTGGAAGTCGACCTAAGCGAGGCTGATGTGAAGGAACTCGATAGCTTAGTCGCCAGCATAAAAATCGTGGGCGGCCGCTACGGCGGGCACGGGGCACAGTTAGAGTACGGCGATTCGCCAGAGCTCAAGGACTGAGGCCGCAGATCATCTAAGGCGACTGCGAGAATGGTTAGTCTCAACTCTTCCCAAAATCTATGTAATTGCGAATAGAGCAGTGAGAAAACAGTCAGCTCAAGTGTAGTTTTGGTCTGTCGGCATCTGGCTAGAGAGCCACCGTCCTAAGATCGGGACTTCCAACCATACGCATTGCAGAACTCATATTTTAACATCATTCGTTGTCTGGTGAGTAAACAGAGGGAGGGTATGGCTTACCATCAAACGCGACAGTCAGGCTTGAGACCAGACTGGGCACCATTTCCAGTGCTGTCATGCTGTCTTGCCTGCAGAAGAGAGCCGCGGTAAGCTGCGCATATTGCAATCGCTGGCTTTTATAGAAATTCACTTCATCCGGCGATGTTTGTGATATTTGGCGCCTCGTAGATCTCCAGCTGACGGGTGCCTTTCCTCAGCAAGAACTCGATGGTTGCAAAGTCTTTCCGGTCCATGTCCATGTGCCTCTCAAACTCTTTTCTTGCAAAGCGTTCAAAATTCGCTCGGTTTGGCTTGCTTCGAGCAGTGCGCAGGCACTTCCGATAGAGCGAGAGGACGTCTCGCTGAAGTCCAGATAAACGAGCCATGATTGATTGGGTGGGCGGTCGCAGGCAGAGGAGATTTGTTGTCGGAGGAGACTACGTCCTACATGTTGATGTCAATGAAGAAAGTCACAGCCACCAGCGGGCGGCAGCGAAATGAGATCACAGCTCCTGAGCCCGTGCGTACACGGCGAGGAAGCAGCTGCACCTTGATCACCACCATTGCCCGCCACACCTCCCGACACCGCACGTCGCATCATGAAGAAACGACACAGTCGATGATAATCTATAACAGCAACAACCATGGCTCGCGTAGGCAGTCCCGATGCTGTGAGCATCATGTCCGGCCATTCGCGATCGGCGACGCTGCAATCGACTCGCATCAATCCCGTCTTTACGCTTGATACCTTTAGCAGCAAGGATTTCATAGTGAAGGACTTCGTCGAGTCTCTTTCCGACCCTGCGACTTTGGCGCGACGATCTGCCACGAACGCGGCAACGAACAATGCGCAAGGCAGCCAGGCCTTTGACCCGAAGCCGCTCATTCGGACCTTTGAACACGCACTTAACAAACTGAAGAATTTGAGCGAGGACTTGCAAGAGCGGGAGAATGAACTTAGCGCGAGTGTGCGTAAAGCAGAGGTGCAGCACAACTCCAACATCAAATCGCGAGAGCAGGAACTCGAGCGGGCGATCGGGTCCTTCCACCGCCTGGAGCGGACGCTGGACGGGGATAGCGATGCTGGAGGCAATGCGGCAATGCGCATTGGCGAGCGACTGGAGGAGCTTGACAAGCAGAGACAGAGGGCGCAAGATGCCAAATTCGTGTTGCAATGCTGGCTAGAAGTCAGCGAACGAGGAGAGTTGTCGAGTCTGGATGACATGCGCAAGGCAGGCGGTGGAGGGGGCAAGGTACGATGCGCGCACATTGCACGGCAGCTCTTGAAGATATCGCAACGGCTAGATGGGACCACGGAGTCGCCCAAGGCAAACGGAGCGCATGCTACGAACGGAGTCAATGGCACGCACGACAATAGCTCATCGGACAGCATACGGAAGAATAATAACGGCGCGAAGCCCAGAGAAATCGTCGAGAAATTCCTCGAAATGTTGGAGAAAGATTTGCTCAAATCGTTTGACGAGTTCTATCGCAGACAGAACTTTGAAGGGATGCGCGAGTGTGCAGTGGCGTTACAGGACTTCAGCGATGGTAATTCCGTGATATCTCTGTTCGTGAACCAGCATCAGTTCTTCATCGATAGATCTCAACTGGTCACAGAGGAGCTGACAGTGGACAACGAGACCTGGGACCGTCTTGCAGATCCGGACACGGAACCTCCTGGAGTCGAGCCGAGCTTGCAGTCACTGATAGACGAGGTGAAGGTGGTTGTTCAGGAAGAGAGCTTCATCATCAAGCGCGCTTTTCCATGCTACGAGGACGTTCTGGCACGTTTCATACAGCGAGTCTTTCAACAGTCGATACAGCAACGGCTGGAAATGGTCTTGGACAAGGCCGATAGCATATCATCGCTTGCTTTCCTTCGATCGCTGCAAGCCTCGAGATCTTACATCGCTGCTTTAGTAGATGACTTGAAAGCTCATGGACTCACAGAACACCCGGAGCCAGTCGCTTCGACTACTGCAGCAGTACTGGACCAACAGCTGGACGAGTTGTTCGTACCATATTTCACAGGCACGAGCTACATTGAGCGCGAAAAGCGCAATTTGGGAGAGATTTTCGAAGGTCTCTTGTTCAAATTCACACTTCACCATTCACGAAGACGCAAAGTCCATGTGCAGACGCACACATATCTGGGGGCAATATCTGCGCGTAGCAAGGAATTCATCAGCAGCGCTCGAGATGCTTATATGGAACGACTAGACAGCACTGACCTGCCACCTGGGCAGAAAAAGATGTTGCTGCGAGTGGCAGGTTTGCATCACGCAAAGGATCATGTTGGGTCCAACGAGGTTGATGTCACAGACGAAGATGGCCAGTTAAGTCTACTGTTCACAAAGCGCATGTTGAAATGGCTCGCCGAGGGGGTTGGACGTGGTCTCGAGTTAGCCAGTGGTGGCAACGAGACCCCGAAAGAGATTCGCGAGCTATTGCATCTCCTGATTACACATATGGGCGAGATATACCTCGAGACTGCGTTGGATACAGCCAACGACTCGGCTGCCCTCGCAGAAGCCAACACGAAAACGGAACCAGATCTATATTACATTGCTGATCTCCGCACCGCTGTTAGTGTCCTCCACCTTATGCTCACCACAATTCAGATGCTACTTCTCCCACTGGCTGCCAGCAATCTCACCATCCGCAGGGATCTGGAGAAGCAGACGACAAGCTTTGTCGATAGGATGGAGAGCAAGATCGATTCTGTGCTTCAGAAAACGATTGACGCGGCGTTGATCTGGACGCAGAAGCTACTGTCTGGGCAGAAGAAGACCGATTATCGTCCCAAGGACGACTTCAACCTTCAGCTTGAATTTCAGACAGCGACATGCCAGGCAGTCTTTACATTTCTCGGGCGCCTTCACTCTCGCGCCAAGGCAGCCTTGTCAGGCAAAGTTCTTGATTCGTTCTCCCTCGAACTTGCTGTCGGGTTACGGGGACTTCTCTTGCAGCACTTCAAGTCCTACCAGATCTCGCAAACTGGCGCGTTGCTGGCCAGTAAGGATATAACGAAGTATATCGAGTTACTGCGTTCATGGGATCTGCCAAGCTCGTTCGATCCGAGCTTTGAGGTGCTCACAGAAGTCGCAAACCTGTTCGTGATCGGACCAGAGGCCCTAAGGGATCGACTGAGAAACTTTGGGACTGGTGTAGGGGCGCTACAGGGCGTGGAGAAGGCTGATTTGAGGCCGTATATATTGAGGCGAGAGGATAGCGGTAGCGTAGGCGTGCAGGCTGTGCTGAATGCACTCTAATGATAGTCCGATGTGCAGAGCATCGCAACGCAGTGTCTATGTCATGTTTCACCACCATCTTGCATTCCAACGTCACAGCCGATCCGAGTCCAAGACATGCACATGTGCATATCGGCGATTTCGGATCAGATAATACTAGGGTCGTGTTGGCACACGATTGAGCACGACTCCACCACGTCCAATGCTACCCTCGTGCCATTGATAGATCGCGAGCCCATAGAAGTAGAGGACAGACCCAGTTGAGATGATGATGCACATGTATTGCTAGTTAGCCACGGATCTCGAGCAGGAGCCCTGTACAGATAAAAATTTCGCATGCTTTTGACCCTGCTCGTACCAGCCGAGACCGCATCCATACCTTGACCTCGATCCACTCTCACCCACCACCTCCGGTCTCACTCTTCTTCGCTCATGTGAGTAACAACTCTTTGCTGCAGTCACGGCCACCATGCAGTCTGTTGCGCGTCCGCTTTGCCGGCAGCTCACACGCCAGGCACGACAAGTCCGCGTCTCCAATGCCTCTCGCGCCCTCGTTGCTGCTGCACCGCAGCTGTCGCGACGCAGCTATGCCTCGCACCGCTCCGATGGCCGCGACGCTCGCTCCGCCGTGATCAGCGTGCTGAACAACATCGCCTCCAAGCGCGAAGTCCAGCAGTACCTTGCTCAATTCACCTCCGTCTCCTCGCAACAGTTCGCAGTCATCAAGGTCGGGGGAGCCATTCTCACCGACTACATCGATGTGCTATGTGCGTCACTGCGCAACCTCAACCAGATGGGGCTGTACCCAGTCATCATCCATGGTGCAGGTCCCCAGCTGAACAAGCTCCTCGAGGAAGCTGGTGTTGAGCCACAGTACAATGAGGGCATTCGTATCACGGACGGCAAGACGCTGGGAGTGGCTAGGAAGTTGTTCTTGGAGGAGAACTTAAAGCTGGTGGAGGCTCTGGAGTCGTGGGGTGTTAAGGCACGGCCGATCACCAGTGGGGTTCTCATGGCGGACTACAAGGACAAAGAGACATATCAGTTCGTTGGTGAGGTCAACCAGGTCAACGCGACCAGCATCAAGGCTGCGATCGCAGATGGGTACATTCCAGTCCTGACATGCATGGCCGAGAACAATGAGGGCCAGCTTTTGAATGTCAATGCCGATAAAGCAGCTGCTGAGCTCGCCAAATCTATCGTCCCTCTCAAGATTGTGTATCTGTCGGAGAAGGGTGGAATCCACGACAAGGAGACCGGCAAGCTGATCGAGGCTATCAACCTGGATGAAGAGTACGATGAGTACATGAAGAAGCCATGGGTCATTCACGGAACCAGGAGCAAGATCCGGGATATTAAGACTCTCCTTGACGACTTGCCGCGCAGCTCTTCCGTTGCAATCATCCACCCAGAGAGCTTGGAGCGTGAGCTCTTCACGCACTCTGGTGCTGGCACTCTCATCCGTAAGGGGACCAAACTTCTCTCGGCGTCGACGTTGAAGGGCATTTCAGATACCAGCAAGCTAAAGCACGCGCTTGCTCGTGATCGTGAGGGACTCGATGCCGCCAACGTGGTGGACCGGTACTTGGAAATTTTGGAATCGCGACCGTTCCAGGCATACTTCGACGAGAACATGGAGGCTTTGGCCATTGTCCTTCCTCCCGATAACGCTCCGAATGCTATGGCACAGCTTGCTACTCTCACCATGACCAGGAATGCATGGCTCTCAAACATCGCTGACAACGTGTTCCAAAACCTCAAGCGCGACTTCCCACGCTTGGCATGGACGGTCAAGCAGGACGATGAGAATCTGACGTGGTTCAGCGAGAAGGCAGACGGACATCTTGCACGCGATGGCGACGTGAGTGCGAAATACCTGGAAGCTTAGACATTGATTCACTAACTTATGATAGGTCCTTTTCTGGTATGGTCTTGACAAGCCCGACGAGGTTCGTGACCTCATGAGCGAGTTCATCAAGCATGGACGTAAGATGTTCGGCGACACCAACCTGGAATCTCATATTCACCGGAGCTCCACTGCGGATCGTATTCGTGCACATGCTGCTAGCTTAGCTGGATCGAGACCTTCCGGAGCACGTGCATTCAGCACCACTGCTAGGCCAAGGAGGCAGATTCGCACAGATGGGCTGCAGCAAGTGAGAACGTACTCGACTACCAACCCCAACCCCCCACTCGGAGTCAAGAACCGCGAAAAAGACTACCCCTCGAAGGTTGCTCTCATTGGTGCGCGTGGCTACACTGGAAAGGCACTCGTTGACCTGCTCAACAATCATCCCAACTTCGACCTATGCCACGTCTCATCGCGTGAATTGAAAGGACAGGAGCTCAAAGGCTACGACAAGAAGAAGATCATCTATGAGAGCTTGTCACCGGATGATGTTCGTAAGATGGCAGAGAGGAAAGAAATCGACTGCTGGGTCATGGCCCTGCCGAACGGCGTGTGCAAGCCTTACGTTGATGCGATTGAGGAATCTGGTCATCAGGAAGCTGTGATTGTCGATCTGTCTGCTGATTATCGGTTCGATTCCAACTGGACATACGGTCTGCCTGAGCTTGTGCAACGACACAAGATTGCTTCAGCAACGCGAATTAGCAACCCAGGATGCTATGCCACGGCAGCACAACTGGGCATTGCTCCACTAGTACCTCACCTCCCACCATTCCCGGCACAGGCCACAGTGTTCGGCGTATCTGGCTATTCTGGAGCAGGTACCAAGCCGTCTCCAAAGAACGACGTCAATTTCCTGAAGGACAACCTCATTCCCTATTCTTTGACGGATCACATCCACGAGCGCGAGATTTCTTCGCAGCTTGGTACCCAAGTTGCCTTCATTCCCCACGTTGCAGTGTGGTTCCAAGGTATCCACCACACCATTTCGATTCCTCTTGCTGAGAAGATGGCTAGCAGAGATGTGCGACAACTCTATCAAGACCGTTTCGACAAGGAGAAGCTGGTCAAAATTACTGGAGAATCACCTCTGGTGAAGAACATTGCCGGCAAGCATGGCGTGGAGATCGGCGGTTTCGCTGTGCACTCTAGCGGCAAGCGAGCGGTCGTCAATGTGACTATTGACAACCTGCTGAAGGGTGCTGCAACACAGTGCCTGCAGAACATGAACCTGGCACTTGGCTACAGCGAGTACGAGGGCATCCCGCTTGACTAAATGACAAGCCTCATCTAGTCTCTGCCAATGTATCCCGACGGCTTATCACCTGTACTGCGCAGCACTGCGTAATTCGGTTCAACCCGACCTTCGAGGAGACAATTCTGCTTCAACAAGGTCCAATCGATATTGCCCGGCAAACCCATCATCAAAAGTGCTGCAAGTGTACAAAGGGGTTGCGAATGGAGCGTTCAAGCTATCGATGTGATGTGGAATGTGTCAAACACCATCGCCCGACTAGATAGACCATGTATTTAGAGCTGCCTTCGCAGGTGGTAATATACTGCTTGCCCCGTCGATCTGATGCGCGTATTGAGAAGGCCAAAGTAAATTGCACATCAAAATTGACGAGACCCCTAAACCTGTGCATGTGCGATGTCTCCAACTGTCCTTGGTATCGACTGAACATCTAAGACTCCAGATTCGCCAACAGACTTCTTAAGCCCTCGGTGCAGTGGATTAGTCCGATCGCCATCTATCATGGACCCCTTCGGCGCGGAAGGCGAGCTGGTCAACATTCACACCGCATTCGTCCAAGGCCAATACACCTCTGTCCTGAACGACTACGATGCCTCAAACTTCTCGGCCGAAAACAGCCTGCCGATTCAGATCCTGCAGTTTCGAGCTCAATGCGCGTTGGGGCAGTACGTCGAAGTGAAGAAAAGCATCAGCGACAAAGATGCGAAGCAAAAGCCCGATCTGGCAGCCGTGCGGATATACGCCTCGTACCTCGAAAAACCCACAGACGCAGTGGTGACGGAAGCAGAAAGTCTGGCAGAAAGTGCAAGCGATAACTTGACCGTCCAACTCCTCGCTGGCACAGTTCTCGCGCGCGCAGGCAAGCAGGATCAAGCGCTGCAATTATTATCGAAGCACCAGGGCTCGCTGGATGCCGTGGCTCTGATCGTGCAGATCCACCTGCAGCAAAACCGCACGGATCTGGCATTGAAGGAGGCCAAGAGCGCGAGATCTTTTGCGCAAGACGCACTACTGGTCAACCTCGCGGAATCGTGGATTGGGATGCGACAAGGCGGAGAGAACTATCAGAAGGCGTTCTACGTGTTTGAAGAGTTGGCACAAGCGCCTTCGTCTGCGTCGGCGACGAGTCTGATTGCGCAGGCGGTTTCGGAGCTTCATATGGGCAGGACTGAAGAGGCGGAAGTTGCGCTGGATCAGGCGTTGACGTTGGAGCCCGAGAACAGTGCTGCGATTGCGAACAAGCTGGTTTTGGACACGATTGCTGGGAAGGATACTTCCGAGCTGAGCGCGAAGTTGAAGGGTGTGGATAAGGAGCACGAGTTGCTTGCTGAGTTGGCTGCAAAGCGGGAAGCGTTCGAGGCCGCCATGGCCAAGTACAATCCCAAATTTGAGCCTTGAGGAGAGATACTATAAGAGGACTGCTGGAAGGAGCATCTGAAATCGGCGCAAGAAAAGCACGAACGAATAGACGAATGCACGTCTGGGTATCCTAGAAGATATGAACACCTGGCAGTATCATGGACTGCCACATTACCACCCTTTGCAGTTGTCTCCGTTAGAACCTCAACTTGGGTCCAACGAACACGAGCAGGAAACAGGCCACCCAGAGGCCAAATATGAAGGCATACAGCTTGATACGTCCCCACCACCCTTGCCCTTCACTCATCTTTCTCAGAGTTCCCATCTTCTTCTCCGCGGCCTCCATCCCTTGGGCATTCTTGTCCAGTCCTCCCTCAGCCCTCTTCAATACATCTTTCTCCGACTCCAACGACGCCCCAAATTGCTGCGAGCTTTCTTTCAACGCTTTCGCCAAACCCAACAACCCTTGCGTCAAAGTCTCCTGTTCTGTGGCATTCTGCGACATCATCGCTTCTGTCTTTTGCAATTCGCCTTTCTCATGTCGCTGCTGCTGCTTCCCGCCAAAAAGCTGCTCTCGTGCAGTCGTCGAAGCTGCGGAACGGTTGTCGCTCGCTTGTAATGTAGCTTCTGGTCTTCGAGATCGAAGTTCTTGTTGCTGCTGCTCGTCTATTCGAGGATTCTGTGTCGTGCCCGTCTCTAGCCCCGCCTCGGTCTGCACTGCTGGCGCGTATTTATTCAGGATGTCTTCTCGTTCGGTCCTGCCGGTATCGTCCTCATCCTCTTCATCGAACACTTCGTCATCTTCGCTGTCTTCGTTTGCCGCGCTCAGTTCGAGGAGTTGTGTGTTGAGCTTTTTGATCCAGTCTCGTTTCGCTTGGAGATCGGCTTGAGTGGCTTGTCGTTGCGATTGAACCCGAATGGTCGAGGTTTGCTTTTCGAGAGTGAGGAGCAAAGCGCGAGCGTGTTCGATGTTGGCTGCTACGCGATTGCGTTCGTATTGCGAAAATCGGAGACGAGGGTCGGTGAGTGAATTGTCAAGGCGTTGGAGGAGACGATTGAGGGCTATGGGAGAGGCCATGGCGACCGTGGACTGTCGTGTGGGTTGGTATTGTGTTGTTACTCTGAAATTCATCAGTTTATGTTCAGTTCACATGCAAGCTGGCCAGCGCGCCAAGCTGTCGTCACTGTCCGTCCGCTTCGGATACATCCGAGTCAGTCACCATGCAGGTTGCAGGCATCGTGCACTTCATCTTCACAATTCCCAAGGCGTCTGAAGCGATTGATGCTACGATTGCCATGTACGACCGCCAATACAACTCTGCAACGGTTCCGAGCTGGCTGCGCACTATTCGCGACGCCAATACGACCTAATAGCGTGGTCAAGGAAGAGGCAAGAACATCAAGCGCCACTCCACGGAATCCGATCATACCAATGACGTTCGGCTGCTAATAAGATACACAATTCTACGGTCGCAATGGTGTTGCAATAAGCCAAAGTAGAACTGAGTTATCGAGATCTGTCGATCACTTCACCCTCCTCCTGCAGGTCGTATTCGCCCTGAACCTTGGCTGTGGTCCGCCACAAGAAGCGGTGGGTGCGGTTCCAGGAAAGCTGGTGGCTACCAACACCTGATGACTGTATCGAATTGGGATTGTTCAGGTCCTTCTCAGCCACAAGCTGGCTGGGGTCTAGAACCTGAACATGTCATCAAGGGCTCCGCAACGTGCACTCCGCCGTGCTACGCTGCCGCTATCGCCATCAGCGTGCCATTGGAACGATATTCTTGGCGCGTTGGAAGAGTCTGCAACAAGTGTCGTGGCTGAGACCATATGTTCTCCGGCCGGTATGGCATAGAGAAAACTCGCGATCCGGACAGATGCCCTCTGCTGCGCTTCTGTGGCCACAGGCCCACAGCGGCTGGCCAGGACAGCTCTCAGGCCATCCTGTAGCCGAGCGGATCCTCCCCAGTAAAATCTTCCAGCGCTTCGCAATGCTTACGCGGCAATTCGCCAAGGCAGAATTGCATTGGGGCTTTCTTGCCAGAGGTCCGACCTGTCTGACCAGATCCCAATATCAACCGTTACAAAGCATGCCCACCTATTGCGTGGAGCCCGCGCGCGCATGTCAATTACAAGAATAACTACGCCCTGCTGATGTCAGAAGCTCCATCTCAATGTAATGCCGCAGAGCTGCCAAATATCTCTGCAGCTCAACATAATGATGAGACGCATCAATCACGCGCGTTCGTGCACTTGCCGCACAAGCACATGGCACATCCACCATGGAAGAATCCCGAGCTGTTCTCCAGAAAGGTCACAGCTTTGTCTCTCGGCGTGGGGCCCCAACCACTACCTGGACCATATGATGGCCTTTGCCGTATGGAGCATGGTGAAGCGAGAACATCTTGCAAACCTCATGCCCGCGTCCGAAGAGCATCTATGAATTCGCGCTTGCAATCGATCGCCTCGATGAGCTTCGGAGTGAGGCGACGTGCATCAATGGATCACTTGAGACAATATATTTGCGTTCGCCGACAGTCTAGGCTTGGGCTCAATGTGGCTAGATCTGCAGATCATTGAGCTGGGTGGAAGGCGGAAATGCATAGATGGATTGCGCTACCACGACCACAACTTGGCCCCTCGTCTCAGTTCCTGCGCTTCCGATCCGCCCTTCTCCTTCAAATGTAACAAGCTCGCTCGTACCTGCTTCTGCAGAGTGGCAACAATGTCTACAGGCTGGTATGAAGGCCCTTCTCTGGATTTGCGTCTTTGTCGGCGGGAGCTCTAGTGCCCAGGCCGTTAATCGACACCATTGGCAAAGCGACCAATCCAGCATTCGACCGCGTTTCGACGGCGACCACAAAGGCAGCAGTCCTGCGAACGCAGCTAGCTGTACAGAGTCATGTCGGCAGCGATATCCTCTCAATGTATCGATTCAGTGTACCATCAATCAAGTCTTCAATTCCGACCTCACCAGATGCGTGCAGGAAGATTGCGATACTCTCCAGGAAGTCCTCGACTGGCAGACTTATTATGCCTCCACTTGTGGCCTACATGCGCGCGATACGGGACGAGTCCAAGTCGTCATCTCCTGGGTTCTGTTCGGTGTTGCTACCCTCACCGCTATCGGTCGATTGCTAGCGCGTTCCCGGCTGTTGAAGGGACCTGGACACTTTTGGTGGGACGACTGGGCTGTCCTATTCCTCGCTGTTATTTCAGCCGAATTGGCCGCATGCCTGGTGTACACACGTGGTGGCCGAGCTGGACGGGACGCCATTGACACCGTCAACTCTGAACACATCAAAGAGCTTCTTTTTTGGATGTACATCAGCGTACCCTTTTACATCGTGGCCACGTTTGGAGTCAAAATTGTGTGGGTCTTACTCTACATGCGAGTGTATGTCGTGCCCCACTCACAATCGATGGCTGGTGCTGACTATCATACAGATGGGATTTCAACACTACTTTCCGCAAGCTATGTTGGGCGACCGTGGTCGTTCTGAGTGGATGCTCTATTTCTTTCACAATTGGTGCGATTCTCGTGTATTGGCCATACCATTACTACGTTGGGGACTCACCTATGGTTCGCGAATATCACCTGGGCATCGACCTGATACCCGTGGTCTTCAGCGTGGCAGCTATCAATATTGCCTCAGACTTCTGGGTCCTACTGCTGCCTATACCGAAACTAATGTCTCTGACTGGCGTTTCAGTACAGCGGAAAGCTGGGTAAGGCGTCGAATAGAGATTGCTTGTCATTCACTGACTGATATGCCATAGGATTTGTGTCGTCTTCTGCTTAGGCTTTGCTGTCACAGCGTGCAGCATTGTCCGATTGAGATATATCGTACCACTGCAGAATACCACGAATCCCACTTGGGACTTTGGACTCTTCGGCACCTGGAGCGTGGTCGAGGTCCATCTGGGCATGGTGTCATGCAACCTGCCAGCACTAGTAGGTCTGGTCAAGCGCATCAGAACACATCGCCGAGGCACCCAGCCAATCCACCAGAACGGTAGTTCTGACAACACAGATTCCTCTGGTAGTGCGCCCAGTAAAACCCCCAAGCTAAACACCTGGGTTGCGGCAAATACGAGTGTATCGAACGCGACGCGAAGCGATGATGAATATGAGCTGGCCGCATCCGGATCGACCGGTGCCAGACCCCCAGATTGAATGGAAGAATTTTCAGAATTATAGATTGGTGCCCGCCCCCAATGTCTCACCGAAGGCTCGTACTACACGACTTCATATCAGGAAACACCGGGTCCGAAATTTGAAGATTATCACCCTTCATGGCCGCATCTTCGCATGCATCGTCGACGCCGAGCAACAATGTTCGTCAGCGAAGTATATGTTCACCGGAAGGTGCGCCAAGGATCACACCTACAGGGAGAGACGAGCCGTGTCTGCTCATGTGAGTCAGCTGGGACGGTCGGTCACATCTCCGACGCTTCCAAATTTCCCGAAGCGGTAGCAGAATCAATTGAACACCATGAAAGATGACATGAGCGCTTGGACCAATACATCTATGGACTTCGAGGATCGCCCACAACCCCACGTCCCGCTCAACTCAATCTGGGCTCCGGTCGTGCCGCTGAAAATCCAAGCAGCGTGCAAAACAGGTTCGATGATGCCATGATCAGAATCCCTGAATGGATATGTGTTTCTTGCGTGACGCAGCAAAAGTCTTGCCGTCTAGGCTGCCAGGGCCGCATGAGGGCCCGCAAATCGCAGGATGGGGCATCTGTGATGAAGCAAGAGTCAGTGGATGATCTTGCGTCTGGAGTCGGGCCACGGCAATGCATTACCATAAATCAGCGCTAGAGAGCACTAGATGCAACCAGCTGCATGCAAGAACCTTGACTATGATTGCATTTCTGGCTTTGCACTGTGCCAGGGAAATGAAGAAGCGGGAGGAAGCAAAATGGCAGGGTTGCCCCATCAACAGTGTTGGCTTTGTCCGGCGAGAGTTCTGTCCAGCGTCGGCCAGGCGACTCCGATCTGTACTCTGATAAAGTGGGCAGAGAATCTGGGCAATGCATCGCATGTATCATTCATCCTACGACACGGAGGAAAACCGATTCCGTAGTATCATAGATCATAGATCCGTTGAACACCTCCGAGCTCGAGCTTGTGAAACAACATCTGAAGATCATCAGATTCTGGCTTTGTTGCTGCCCGATCTTTGACGAGCAACGCGTCATTTCTATTCCGTCATACGAAAAGTGTATCAACGTCTCGTTACATGCATCCACCACCACTCAAGCCAAGATCGAACTTCGTCGAGGTTGGTGGCATACATGAAAATACATCATAGTCGGTGGCATACATGACAATACATCATAGTCATCACCAGATTAAGCTGTAACAAACATTCGTCGCTTTCATCAGAGAAAAAGCGCTGTTTCCATCCCAATCGCCCACCAAAGAACACCAGGTGGTGAAATCACCAAACAAACAAAAGAAAAATCTTTCACCGTCCCCGATTACTACTCGTCGCAAAACTGGACTTTCGCGAATGCTGTGCTCCTTTTGATTTCCCTTCGAGGTCTTGTAGTCGATGTGAGTCGAACATTGGGATCGTCGGCACGTTTTCGACTTTCGTCGTCTCGCTCCATGCGCTCCAGCTGTTCCCATCGCGGGATTCCATTGTCGGGGGTGGTCGGAAAGCGCCTTCGCCGATTTCTCGTACGCTGTGCTGGCGTTTCTCGGCGACGAGGAGGTAGGTTAGGACGCCGATGGCGAGGAGCATGGGGATTCCGAGACCGGCTCCTACGCCGACGAGTTGTGTGGCGGTATATTTCATGTTCGGATCGGCGGGGGCACCTGTGGCCGTGACTGTGAGGATGGGAACCGTCTCGGTTGGTGTTGCTGTCGGATCGATGCTGGAGGTTGGGACGCCGGCTGAGGACATGGCGGTGGCTAGTTGGTCGGCTTTGAGCACGACTTCTTTCATATCGGTGACTGGGAAGACTGCAGCATCCACCGTGCAGTTGGCGGGAGATATGCCGCAGGTGAACGTGGTGGCTGTACATGGTGTGACAGCATAGGGATCGCCCATGTTGTCTAGTTCATTGTTAGTAGATGTTGTCCTCATGGTCGATCGATCGCGCATACCAGTGATGCAATATTGCGGACAAGTCTTGTCTTTGAAAGTCTTGTCCGTACAGCTCATCCTCTTGAGTATACCAGTGTCGAGACATAATCCGTTGTCCATGCAATATGAGCTTTCAGAGCAGCAAGCCGAATATCCTCCTGCGGCAGCTGCGGCTTTCGCGTTGCATGGAACATCTGTTGATGCTGTACCATCCGGGTAATAACATTTTGGTGCGGTCGCTGCCAATGTGAGAGACCCCGTGAGGCCAGCGAATATCGCGCCAAGAAGTTCCGACCGCATGTCGATGCTGTTGTTCCTGATCACTCCTCGATGTTGGTTGGTAACGACGGCCTACCACTAGCCGTGGTCACGAGAACATGCCAGAACAGTCCGATGGCCGTGGTGGGACGAGCGAGAGTGGTGGATATGAACAGCGCGTTTCGCACAGGAGGCGGAGCGGTCCCAGGGCAGAGGAAAATCTATGGCGCAAGGAATGTTCTGCGAACAGATGTCGATCTGCAACGGAAGGGAATTGGGCAGACGATATGCTGTCCTTCCAGAAAGTCTACCCTGGGCACGTACGCAACAGCAGTGAACATCGCTTCGCTTCAATTCTGACACCTGCAAGGTAGTCCTCACAACCCAAATGAGCCGAATGAGGTCACTGGCGTCCAACGACTGGGATACCATGGCACTCGAGACATTCCTCTTGTGGCGAACTAATGTCAGTGTGCAGATGTCAGCTGTGGCAGCGTGCTGACTCGATGCGGTGGGACTATGCAGTGATACCTGAGGCGGCCAGGCACGTAGTCATTGTAGGTGTGTCCGTTGTGTCGTTGTTGGACAGAAAGTGAATGGACCGCGAGGAAGATGTGAAGTCCGAATCTTGATTGACCGGCTCGGCTGCGGGTGTGGTGTGATGACGAGGGTGTTCAGGCACATGCTGGCGACGTCCCGGGTCAGACCCTATTTTGGCGATTCAGCTAGTCGTCACTCGCAACGCACGGGCCGTGCGCTTGCAGCGAGATGCATGTGGTTGTACGAGTCGCTGACCCGAGGCCAATTGCGGCACAATCCTCCTTTGTAAGACGCACGTTACCACTTGTTCGTGATGCGAGATTGGGCTTATACGACACGCCGTCCGGGCCCGCTCGTCTTCGGCATGACCGGCTGGTATATTGCGGAGGATCACCTTCTCGTCGTCGACGTCGATGCGAGCTTGGCATCTCACGCGACAAACGCGACCCGAGTCCCTCCATTCACGGAAAGCGTTGGCGACAACCGATGCCGCAACAGTCCAGAGTCTCGGGGCTCGATGCGGTCGAAGTTTTGCATGAGTCTGGTTGTGACATACATCGCCTGGCTTTGGGCATACTGCTGACCTGAGAGACCCTATTGCTTAGCGTTGGATGCCTGACGACCCTCTCGTTCGGCTGCAATTCTGCGCCGCTCGTGCGAAGGGTATCCTTGGCTATATGAGACAAGATAAATGGGGATAAATCACTCACCTAAACAGACCCTGGGCCCGCCGCCGAAGGGCAGGTACGACCAGAACGGCCGTAGCGACTCGTCCCATCGCTCTGGACGAAATTCATCCGCATCTTCTCCGTAAACACCTTTGTCCCGGTGTAAGGACCATAGACTGGGCGTGAAGTTCGTTCCTTTAGGCACAAAGATGGGCTTGTCTCCTTTAGGTCCGCCACCCCTCGGAACTATCGTGTCCTTGACAGCTCTTTTGCCTATGATCGGCAACGATGGATATAGACGCAGGGCTGTAACATTATGTGGTCAGCAAACAACCGCTCATGGAATGACGTATGAGGGCACTGACTTTCTCTGATACAGTTTCTCATGTACTTCATCTCTTTGAGCTTGATGTACGTCGGCGGCTCTCCGCCCAACGTCTCCACTTCGACGCGGAGTTTTCCCCAGACATCTTGTCTGCGAGCTAAGACATACCACAGGTGCGAAAGAACACCAGCCGTTGTATCTCTGCCTGCGAGCAGTACGTTCAATGTCTCGTTGTGGATCCTCGTGGCATCCACCTCTTTCTGTTTGGCGAGCTCGTTGATGAATACATAGGCCCCATCGGATTTCTGGTCCTTGTCTGCTGCAGCGAGCGAGTCTCTATATGCTACAGCTCTGTCGACCCATTGCCGCACGTAATTCCGAGCGTAGTTGATCGCGGCGGGTGCCTTTCTGTCGGGACGAAACCAGTACAATTTGCCGAGTCGAACGCGCCAAACCGCATCATCCATAGCGTAGTCGAAGGCATCCATGAACTTTTGCGCATCTTCTGACTGCTCGTCGTCAAGAGAATTCGTGCTGGTCCCCGTCAGAAATTTGGCTGATGTGTCCATGGTGAACTTGTGAAATAGCTTCTGCAGATCCACCGTCTGGCCATCGGATGGGATTTTGCGGATCAACTTGACTGTCGTGGATTCGAAAGGCTCGACCTGCTCCGAGACTTGTGCTTTGTCGAATTGTGGCCGGATCAGGGCTCTGGAATGGGCCCAGAATGCACCATCTGTTGTGAAAATTCCATCTCCAAGCAGCTCACCGACTCCTTCTTGCCTCGCATCCTTCGATCCCCAGTCGTCAAAATTAGTTGTCATCATGGACTTCACATTCTCTGGCTCGAGGCTGAAAAGGATACCCCTCCCGAACCAAGGCTGGTAGAACAAAGTCTTGCCATACTGCTGATGCAAAGAGTCGAAGTATGGAAGTAATTCCTGCCGCTTTGCTGCGGGGATCAGCTTTCTCATGAAATCGAAGCCGAATGGGTCCCGCAGAGGATAGTGCGGCGGCGACTCGCACCCATGAGCACGCTTGAAAGCTCGCCGCTGAAAGTACAGCTGAATGCTTGCCGCGACACTGTATAGAAGATACACTCCGAGACATGAAAGTCCCACTCGAAGGACGTGATGCATTGTGAGAGGTTCCTTGATAGTAAGCTGTCGTGGCCCTTCTGCTAGATGGATGATGATGGTCCTCAGATGCTGGAGGTGCGCGGTCGCTGAAGGGTAGAGCTTGCTGAGGAGGAACATGTGGGCTGTAAGCGAGCTGCTGTACCCTTAAGCGACAGGAAGGGCCAAGAATTGATGTTCATCCACCGAATCCTTCGCAACAGATGTTTGATTATCCGTCGAATGCCTTCCCAGAGTCGCAGATAAGCAGTCACAAACACGCTGCCAATGGCCTTCGAGTTGTAGTCAAACGTGGGCAGAGAACTGATCGCCTCAGGTATGGCCTTCGGGCGGGATATGAGTTGGCTAAGCTCCCAGAGGCCAACCTTGTGTCTTCTCTTCCTGGAATGGAATTGGGTCATCAGTGTCCGCCCAGCAATTAGTGTCTGTCGGCACATGGCAACGCTTGACCACTCTTCGAGACACTACGAAAGCCTCCATCGACGCCCTGCGCTTCTCGTGACCGAAATCTTAGCCTCAGCTTCGTTCAACCCAACATACTCTTCTTCCTCCCTCTCATCCGGACATCCTCCAGTCTTCTCAATGTACTCTTCGCCCCCTTGTACGTGCCCTCATACGCCTCCAAAACCTTTCCAAACAATCTTTCCTCTTTCGGATGCGTACTCCCAAACGCACGCTCGAGGACATACAAATCCACCGCCCTCTCCTCCTCCTGCATCGCCTGACTCGCAAGCCCAAAATCAATCAACACAATCTCTCCATCCAACGATCCGACCTTCTTCTCTATCCTCTCTCCCACGCCCTCCCCTCCTGCCCGCAACATCATATTACTCGTCGTCAAATCCCCATGAATCACGCCACTCGCATGCAATTTCCCCACAGCCCGTCCAATCCTCCCCAACAAAGCGACCAAATCCCGCTCGTTCTCATTCTCATCCTCCCTCTCACTCTCCTCCGTCGAAACATCCCTCTCTCGAATCGCCTGCTTGACAGTCTTTCCCTCAATCCACTCCACAGCCGTCCAGCCCTTCTCCCAATCCATTCCCAGCACACTCGGAACGGGCACGCCTTCTTTTCCGCATTTGACCAGCACGCGCGCCTCGGCTGTGATGCGCTGTTTCGTGAGGCGCTTGTCGAGAGTCGGATGTCGCCAGGTCTTGGTGGGGCGGATTTTGAGCGCGACGGGCTGCGAGGGGGAGAGGAAGACGGTTTTGTAGACGAGGGCTTCGGCACCTTGGGTGATGAGTTCGAAGGATTCGGGAGAGGTCGAGAAGGGAGGTGGGGGGGATGAGAGTCGAGACTGGATGGGATCGGCGGCGCTTGCCATGGTGATTGTGGAACTGGTGGGCTAGCTGAAGTGCATCGGATGGAATGTCATATAGCGTCCCCCGGGGTAACTTTTTCGAGATGGACTCGTCTCTGACGTGGGGTCGCAAGCGAAGTCGGCCAGAAAAAGTAGCAGCACATGGCAAATCTCGCACATATATCATGATTGATAGGTGATTTAGTACACACTACATATCGTCCTAGTACGCTATTGACATAACTTCGCGCATTGTGTCAAGCCGCGTGGGTATCGTGATGTTGAAACAGAAGGCTTCCAGCACCCACCTCCCAAAACTCCATGCCTCCCTTCCCTCAGAACAAAGACAACGCCCGCAAATGCCCATGCCGTACTTCGTTACCGCTTCTAGGTCACTTTCTTGTCACAACTCCATTGATTGCGCGTCGAAAACAGAAACTCCACTTAGTCCTCCCATATCGTGTCCAGGTCGAGATCAACTCGTCTCTCCGCTCCACAAACAGACCACCGCTTGCGTTCTCGACTACCTCCTCTGCTGAACCCGAATCCTCGCGGCACATCCAGGCTGCTGCGTCTTCGCGAATTATCCTCATCTTCATCGACGTTCTCCGCACGCTCAGCTGCCAGCTTCAGCTTTTCGATCCGGTCGGCCTCAATCGCCTCTTGCTCCATGTCCGGCGCATCCTCGATGGTGTCGAGAGAGCTGATCGAAGGAGATCGCGAGCGTTGCGATGTCGGGGTGGAAGGGAAGCTACTTAGCGAGCTGAAGGATGAGGCGCTCGCGTAGTGGTTTAGAGGAGGCATCGTCTCGTTGAATCGCTGCGGGCCCAGCGCAGGCGAATTGGATCCCGAGGAAGCGAGTGACGTGCCGCTATGTTCGAGGCCGCTTGAAGGTGCAGATGTGGGTGGCATTGCATTCGTGACTGAGTGCAGCGGACTCGCGGGACGTCGCCGCAGCGACGACGAGCGAGCAAAGGGCAGACCGTAGGTGGGGGGCGTTTGTCGCGGTGTAAGGTCCAGCTCACTGTCTTCTTGAATAGCTTCAATGGCGCCTCCTGCTCTCGGCGACTCCAACCAGCTGGGCGATCGCGGTGGAGGGTTGGGATTATGTGAGAACTCTTCCGCCGGCCGCAGCGGTGACCTCTGTCGTGCTGGAGACCTCATTGGGCAGCCAGGCGTGAGCGAGGCTGGAGCAGGAAGAGTGAGGTCGGGAGCGCGTGCGGCAGAGTGTACGGAGGGACTGGAATGTGCGCGGGTCATGGATGGGGCGCTCAACGCGGCTCCGCTCGATTGCGAGCGGACGTGAGTCCTGGCGTAGAGCGAGCGGTTGCGTTGGATGGTGGCGAGACGAGCACTGCTCGTGGCGCTGAAGTAGCTCTGCAGCAGGGCAGAAGGCGGCGGGTCGGTTACACTTCGAGTCCCGTCGGGTCGCAGCTTGATCGAGTCTAAGCTTGCTGGGCGCGTGGTGTCCACGGGACTCTCGGGCTCGTCGATGCCATGTTTGTCGTCGTGTGGTCGTGTGTTGAAGACGTACGTCGATGGCGGAAGCGTATTGATTCTGGCGGCCATCACCGGAGCTTGGTGCGCGCAGGCGGCGTCGATCGAGGGGGCGGCCGAGGGACACTGGCAGAGCCAAACCCTGCGCCGGGCGGAAGGTGGAATGGCGCGACGCGCAGTCGCTTCCGGACACGAAGAGCGGTGCGCTGCTCGATGGCAGAGGCGGCGAAAAGGGCGGCGACGAGGGCGGTACAAGTAGCCGGACGGTGCAGCAAGTTAGCGTGTGGAGGGCGAGTTCCCACTTGCACGCAGCGGTTGTCGGCAAACCCCGGCTGTCGAATGCCCCCGTTGCGCCTAGCTCGCGACTCGGGACCCAAGTGTGCCAGGCAGCGGCGGTGCAACAGACCAGCGCGCTGTATGTGCGCTCCAGGCAGCGGATGGACGTTGCCGCTCCTCCGTGCACGGTGTTATTATGATTGCTGCGTCCTCCAACACGCAGCTGACGCGTGCTCATGTTCAACGCCGCACCGGTGACTCGACGGCAGCACACCCGGAGGATTGCATTCCCGAGCACATGAAAGGCGGCCCAGACAGGCCATCGGCTAAGACACGATATGCTTGTCGCTTCTGCACGGCCGGACGCGCATGCAGCCACACCGCGTTGACCATCCGTGATCCTATACACCAGGAGGCAGTCTGGACACCTTGTCTCTGGTCCAGATGCCAGCCCGCTCCCCAGCACATGATCATCGATCATCACCGTGAATGTGATGAATCCTGCTGTCGCACATGATGGTAGTTTCACCGCGTCCCATCCGACGCAGGGCACGAGCTCCGTGCAGATGATCTACACGTTTGTAGAGATATCATCGTTTCCTGTTGCTACCAGCAACGCATGTGTGTGCATAGAACAGCGGTAGCGTGGCATCACATTGATCAGCATCGGGATGGAGTATGCAACGTCTATGATAGAACCTCTTCCAGGATCCTGCGTCACTCACCCCTACACACCTCCCGACTTGAGTGCTTCTATCGAGCCAGCTCCGTTCTCCTCGCTGTCGCTACCATCGTCTGCTCCATCATGAGACGCCCGATGCCTCCGCTTCTTCGACGTCGGCGTTCCGAATGCCCCTCTCTCCGCTAACGCTCTCTTCGATTCGTCAGACAACCTGTGAGCATCGCTCTTTGGTGAAGCAGGCGGCACAAGCTGCACATCATTCACGATTGTCCAGCCGGTAATACGCATGTCTTTCCATTTTTGTGCCACCTTGACTCGCACCAGATCTCCCGTAGCAATAGCATCCTCCTTGGAGTCGTGGCCACGGTCACCTCCCATTTGAATTTGTCGATTCAAGTACTTTTGTGTAAGCGCCTTGAGCCCGAATCGGATGGGCAAGCCTTTAGGGTGGGGGTATAGCACCACCGTGTCGACAATGGTGGGATGACAGAGTCGGACTGTATTCAGGTCATTCTCGATCGCATGTCCAATCAAGGGCGTCTGCGGCGCCAGGAAGCTGCACAGTAGCTCGCGTGCCTTGGCAGGGCTGGCCACAATCGGCAGCTTGGCAGTTTCACCCTCGCCGGGAGCAGGCGCCGTGCCATTTGTCCACTGCTCGTACGGCACGGCATTGGTGAAGCTGTCCGGAAAGACGCCCGAAAATCTGCTGTTCAGGTCGATGATGGCGCCCAGTGGTCTCACCAGGACATCGATGAGTTCTTCGTTGGTTGGCCAGGCTACTGCAGTCAAGCGGATGAGCTCCAGACCGTACGCCGTATACCCCATCTCACAGTCGAAACTGACAGCCTGGACTTTGCGCCCTTGCCGATCCTTCGCTGGAGAAGGATTTTCGGGCGTGGTAATGAAAGGCAGGACAGCTGCAAGCCTGGCAGGGCTCTTTGTGTTGAACACGTGCTCGGCCTGTGTGGTACATCCAGGAGTGCCAACGTCTTCGTCACAGCATGGATGATACGGTCCTCGCACTTCCACACTCGCGTCTTTGTTCGCCTTGGTCCTCTGGGGAAATACTTTGCGCCGCGGATGGTATTTGCAGGGGCCGTTGCCAGTGAGTAGACCCTGATCGTTACGGTTGGGGAAGATTTGGAAGCGAGCTGCACACCGATCGCATACCTCCCAGTTGTGGCTCGCTGCGACAGCAGCTTTCGCCTCTGCAATCTGCGCTGCGGACGGTGCTGTGATGATGTAACCGTGTGCGGCTAGCGGTTTCTGGTCTGCCACGAGTTGCGGTAGTATCAACGCTTCCTGTTGCAGCGATAGTCCGGTCTCGATTGGCTTCTCTGGCGGGTGTTCTGGAGACGGCTCAGTGGAGACGAATGTGACTTCCAGGTCGGCAACCCACGCCTCGAGTGTCATCTTCCTGTACGCAGCTATGCGCGACTTGATGACATTGCTGTAGACAGAGCCGCTCTCGCGGACGAGCTTCTCTTCCAGGTCCAGCGCCATGATGATGAGCTGCTGTGGTGTCAATTTCAATTTGTCTTTCAGCGCCCCCAATGACTTGGCGTTCACCACTAATTGATTGAGTCGAACCAACTCAGCGTGGAGGTACTTGAGCAACAGCGTTCGCCTCGCATGTCCGACGGGATCGCTGGGGACGAGGCGAGGATTCAAAGATTCTGAATTTCCTGGCTTGACAGGTGTAGATGCGGCATGATGGGAACCGTTCTTGTTTGCTGCTGGTCCAGCTGAGGTGTTTGGCGTGCCGGAGATTAACGTGACCGTCCGAGCAGGAGGGGGCGGACTGACTGGCTTAGAGAGGCTTTGCGGCGGGGCGGGAGACTGCGCGGGGCCAGCTGCCTGAGACACATGCGCACCGCTTTGTGATGGTGGGGCGGGTGGCTTTGCTTTCTGGGCTGCTAATTGACTACGAATCACGTCTGCCCGACTCGGCGGCTTCTCTTCCAGGCTGTTGTAAGTCACTCTCCGGCGCTTGAGTGGTGGTTCTGCGCCTTGTTCTTGGTCTGCGGCTTGAGTGCTCTGCGTGGCTGCAGTCTCGGCGATTGGAGACTTCGCCGTCGGCGGGTTTGCGTTTGCTGAATGCCCGTAGATGCAATTACGCAGGTTGCATTCTGCGCCTTCGCGCAACTTGGGACACACCACGTTCTTGAAGAGATTGGTGGTCGGGAAGACCATGGTGATGGAGAAAATGGCGGCTAGCTTGCTGCCGTGAGGTTAGAGGAGATGGTGAACGCCGGAAGCGGAAGGTCTGTCTGCATTGGGTGGAATTCCAGCATCCACACTTTCGGCTGCGACAGTAGAAGAGTGAGCACGATTACCCGTGTCGGCGCAGGTGAACGTGTGCGGAATGTGTGTTTGGATAAACGACATGCGCGCGTGGCGGTAAATGTCGTTGAGATTGAACGCGTTGGTGAAGGAAATTACGCCTTTGCTCACCTACCGACTTCAGCAGCCAACGCGTTGCAGACTGACCGACTGACTGACTGACTGACTGCCACCAAGTCGTGCGGTCGACTCACAAAGTGGTTGCGGGCGGCAGCGTTGGCGCCCCTATCGTGTACGAGCAGCGAGCAGCGTGTGAAAGCGGAAGGGAGACGTGAGTGGTGAATGGAGGGAAGCGCCGCCGCTATCTCCGGATTTGTGCGCGAACTCCCGACTCCCGTCCCGTCTTGGCCGGTGCGGCGCGACAGGAGTTCCAGATTGTCCGAACACACACGTCATCGGTTTTTGCCTACATGTACCTTACTACAAGATAGTAATGTGCCAGTCACCGTAACAACCTTGTAACTGGCCTGTAACAGCTATCCTAGTTATAAAACAGGCCTTATAATAAAGTAACTAAGCCTTAGTACTAAGAACGATACGTTAAATTAGTCGTTTTATATTAGTATTAGAATACTACTAACTACGTCTATATATAGAGCTAGAATTAAATAAGATCGCTATAGTAGATAGAGCGCTAATCCGAGTAAGTACTAGTAATAAGCGAATAATATACTACTCTAAGGTACTATTTACGCGTAGCTAGAGCTAAATTACTTTAGAATTAATTAAATTATAGGCAAATAACGCGTACGTTAATAGTTCGTAGTATTATTTAATAAGTTTAATAAGAAGAGAGAAATCTACTCTATAGATTTTAATAGATATTAGTTAGTATACGCTAAGGCTCGTACTAGTAAAGCTAGTACTTAGTACTAGAGCTTCGCTCTTTATATTACTCTCCTTCTCTCTCTTTAGTAGTCTAGCGTACGATATATTTTATATAGAACCTAGGCTATTACGTATATTTTTACTCTCTTCGAGTAGTTTATTCGTTTCTTTTAAAGCTTACTAATATATTAGTAGCCTTATTCTAAACTCTTTAGTATACCTTATACGTAATTCTTCTTAAGGCTAATAATAGTATATTAATAATACTAACTATAATAATAGTAGAATAGGCGCCTTCGTATAAAATTAGCTATATTACGTTATATATACTATTACTACCTTACTTATATTATTACGTAGGTAGTAGCTATTATCGTAGCTATTATTATCCTCTATTATCGCCTTATGTATTATCGTGCTATTTAATAGGTATCCGTAAGTATATATATAGTCCTTACTTTCTTACTAACTTCTTCTTCTCTTATAATATTATATATACTTATATATATAAGTCTTCTATCTTTTTTCTTCTAGGGTCTATATAGTACTAATAGATTTCTAGACATATCTCTATCTACTATATCTACTATATATAAAGTTTATTTTTCTTATATTTTTCTATAATTTCTATATAGAATTAACTAGTATATCTACCTCGTTCCTTAGCGCTATTTTTATAGTATTTGCTTATATATCTTTTAGTTCGTCGGCTACGCGCTATATATAGAGCCTAAACTTACGGAGCCTCTTAAGTATAGCGTATACGTCTTATACGTAGTCCTTACGAGTCTTATTATAGATTAGAATATTATTTAGGTATACTACGTAGCTTATATCTACTAGTCCTACTAGCGCGCGGTTAATATACGCCTAGAACGTTACTAGAGCGTTCGTTAAACTAAAGAGTATTACTTAGTATTAGTAGTAACTATATCGCGTATAGAACGTAGTCTTCTAGTAGTCGCTTAGTTTAATACGGATACGATAATACGTATCTATAAGATCTAGCGATATAAACTACGTAGCTCCTATAAGTCTATTTAGCGTTTTACTAATAAGAGGGAGCGGGTACTAATTCTTAATCGTAATCTCGTTTAGCTTATAGTAGTCTATATATAACTATAGCTTACTATTCTTCTTTAGTATAAATAGGATAGGTATACCTACCTTACTATTAGAACGCTCGATCTAATTATACTCGAGCCTAGTCTTTAGGTACTTCTTAAGCTCTTCGAGCTCTTTACTTAACTAGTAGTATAAAGGCCTAAAAGGTAGTATAGTACCTAGCTTTAGGTCGATCGTATACTTAGCGCTATTAATAGGTCTACTTTATATTTCCTCTATTAGGTTAAGGACGTCGTCGAACTAATAGAACTCCTTTAGTATTAGAGTAGGCTCCTTACCTATCTTACTTAAGCTAACTATAAATATAATAGATGCCTTCTAGAGGTCTTTAAGGAACTTATCTACTATTAATACTTATCTATTACGTACGTCGCTATAGATAGCTAAGAATAATATTAGGATCTAGTATATTATATACGTAGAAGATCCTTCTAGTTATACGCTTAATCTCTAAGGAGTCTATAAGCCTTATACGTATATAGTACGTACTATAATAATAACCTAGTTTACTTATAAAGGTAGTAGCTAGTAGTAAGGCCGCGTTCGGCCGTAAAGGCAACTTATACTAGAGTACGAAGGCTCGTAATACTATATTAATATCTATAGTATTATTAAGAAGGAACTTAGCTAGCCTACGGCCCTTTTAAGACTTAACTTCTCCTTATACTCGTACTACTAGTACGTATTATATAGGTAGGTACCCTATACTATCTACTTTAGTAGCGGAGACTTACGTAATATCTTCGTCGCTTCTACTTTTTTTAACTTACTTATAGCTATCTTATAGACCGCCGGCTTATTACTATTCTTATCCTTATTTAAATAATCTAAATAGATATAGCCTACCTCGTTATAACTATAATACCTAGGTTACTAGTTCTTATCTTTACCTTTACGCTTATTCTAAGAGTTCTTCTTCTTCGAGTTAGACCTATAACTACCTTTAGAGGTATACGCGTTACTATCGACTCTCTTACGCTTTAACTACTAGTACGACGCGTCCTTATTACGGTCGCGTAAGCCTATATCGCGTAGTATTAACCTTTCTACCTATTTAAAGTATCGTACTAGAGCGACGAGGTTAGCGCGCTTTACTAAAATAATATAGTTCTTAATAATATCCTTCTATAGCGACGGCTTTAACTTTATAAGAAGCTAGCAAACTAACTACGCCTTAGTATAGTCGCCGAGCTATACCTTAAGACTATCGAGGTCTATTACGAATTATCGTATACTCTAATTTTCGCCTTAACGTATTATCTCGTACTTAATAGTTACGAGTAGCTAGCGGTTTACTTAATCCTTAACGATATCGTATAAGGACTTATAGAACTACGTCTAAGTATACCTCGCTAGAAGTATACTAGGATACTCGTTATACTAGGCTTCTTATACTTTGCTTACGAGGAATATAATACTAGCGATTACTTTCTAATATTCTATTATAAACTTTCTCGGCGCGGCTATAAAGTTTATTTTATATACGCGGATATATTCCTAGGCTTTCTTAATAGTCTCGCTCTTAAATAGCTTAGAAGAGCGGAGCTTAATAGATTTATAGAGCGTATATTCGTCGCTACTATAACGTATACTATCCTTAGTATCTCTAGTAGTACTCGCCGTACTAGAGTACTCTAAGCTAAGGCTTCTTACTATTATACTTAAGTATATTAGTAGAGTAGTCGTCCTAACTTCTCGCGTTAAGTATTTATTCTCTACTTAGAGAGCGCGGAGTTCGAGCTATTCGCGTAGCGCGGTATTCTCTTATTCGAGACGCTCGCGCCTTACTTATATATCGTTAGCGTTATTTATCTCCTCGTTTTCTTTAGCTTTAGAGTTTAGTAACTCTTCTACGTAGCCTAATAGTAGTACTACGGACCTAGCGCGTTCGCTACGGTTACCTAGCTATATAGATACTTCTCGCGTAAGTATAGTAGGCCTTAATAGATCGCTACTCTTAATAAGGTAGAAGAATTAGTATTATAAAAGGTTAGTATATAGTAATATATTAAGCGCCTCTAACTATACCTATTAGAGATATTAAGAGACTAATTCTTACCGATTCCTCTTTATACGTTTAGCGTACTTTTATCTTACGCCGAGTATACGCGATATAAGCTAAATACTTTAGCGTCTAACTTAGACGCTCTCTAAGCTATTAGCTCTCTAAGCTATCGCTCTTATATATACTAGAGTACTCGTTATACTAGGCTTCTTACGCTTTACTTATAAGGAATATAATACTAGCGATTACTTTCTAGTATTCTATTATAAACTTCCTTAGCGTAGCTATAAAGTTTACTTTATACGCGCGAATATATTCTCGGGCTTTCTTAATAGTCTCGCCTTTAAATAACTTAGAAGAGCGGAGCTTAATAGACTTATAAAGCGTATATTCGTCGCCGCTATAGCGTATACTATCCTTAGTATCTATAATAACGCTTACTATACTAGAGTACTCCGAGCCTAAGCTATATACTATTATACTTAAGCGTATTAGTAGGATAGTCGTCCTAACCTCTTACGTTAAGCGTTTATTTTCTATCTAGAGAGCGTAGAGTTCGAGCTATTTATATAGCGTAGCGTTTTCTTATTCGAGACGCTCGCGCCTCGCCTATATATTATTAGCGTCGTTTATCTTCTTATCTTCTTTTTCTTTAGCTTTAAAGTTTAGTAACTCTTCTACGTAGCCTAGTAGCGGCGCCCTAGACCTAGTAGTTATTAGGGTCTCGGTAGGGCCTAGCCGAGTTAAGTTAGTAACGTCTATCTTATTACTATCTAGCTATATATATACTAAAGTACTTGCCTAGCGGCCGGGCCTATAGCCTTAGCCTTCGGCCTACGACCCCTATCCGGCTAGCTATCTATTACTTAGCGGCCGGGCCCGTAGCCTTAGCCTTCGGCCTACGACCTCTATTCGGCTAGCTACTTATCTTATTTATAATAGTTACCCGCCCGCGCTATTTTAAGTCCGATAGCTATCCCTAGCTATATCTATTAGCCGCCCGTCCTTTATTTAGTCTCTAGGTTAAAGTCCGAGTCGGCCTAAACTATAGGCTTTATAGCGTCTAGTCTCTTCTTTATCTTTTTTAAAGCTATAGACCTATCTTCCTCTAATATAGTATCTAACTTCTTCTTAGCCTTCTTCTTAGTTAGAGCCTTCTTCTTTCTAGTAGTCTTCTCGAGTTCTTTATCTTCTAATAACGTAACTATTACTATAACTTCTAAAGTCTTAGAGCCTTTCTTCTTAGTCTTATCTTTACTCTTAGTCGTTAAATTACCTATTAGAGCTAGCCGTAGATATAATCCTATTAGAGATAGTAAGTAGTAAGCGAGATTAAGGCGCTTAGAGATACGAAGACGCTAGTATCGGTTAGCGATAGCTAGTATTAATATAGCTATAGCGTATAGCTAGCTAACTTAATCGATATTCTTCTAGAGTAGTAGCTAAGCTTAACTATTAAAGAGCTAGAAAGAGGTCTCTCTATACTAGCTATTATCTTTAACCTCGTCGAGATAGGCTAGAGTATCTCGTAGATACTAGACGGCCTAGTTAGTAGCTATAGTAGTATCGATACTCTTAGATATAAATCCTAAGAAGCTATATAGGTCTACTACTATAGCCTATTAAATTATACCCTTTATCGCTAGAACTTTAGATGCCCGAATCTACTTACTAGAGGCCTAGCGCTTATTACTATTAATCTCGGCCTAGATACTAGGCTAGCTAGCTCTATATAAAATACGAGTAGTATAAGCGATAGTATAGAAGGTATTATTATTCTTTTCTACGATATAAGAGCGGCCGGCTAGCTCGCGCTATATTCGTATAAAGTCTTTAGACTTAAAGTTAGCGGGCTATATCTTTATTAAGTCGTCGCGGTTAAAGGTACTATAGTCCTTAAGATCTAGTAAGGCTCCGACTATATAGTCGTCTAGTCGGACGCCTATAGGTAGTAGATTACCTAGTAAAATATAGCTAAGAGCGTAGTATAGTAGTAACCGATTAGTATACTCTAGGCCGGCTTTTATATAGGTATACTTATTAATATTCTAAGTAGTAGCCTTAACGTTAATCTTTATACCTAAGTACTAGAGGCTATCGAGTAGTAGTGCCCTACTATTATCGTTATAGTCGGCGCGAGGGGAGGCCTACTTTTATTATACGTAGTCGAGTATCTCCGCCTTAGTAGATATCTAGAGGACGCTCTTCTTCTTAGCCGCCTTCTCTACTATATCCTCGGCTACGCGCTTAGTAGGTATAAGTAGGCTAGGCTATCTAATCGAGGCGGTACGTATACCTAAGAGGCTACTAATAGACTATTCTATCGAAGTAGCTCGCGTATTATAATTAGGTAAGAATAGTAGGCTAGTCGGAAATAGCTAGTTCGGGAAAAACTACTATATCTAGGCGTTAGGCTAGAAGTTATATCTAGGCGGTAGAGTATCTATACTACTAAAACCTTAGGCGAATAAGCGCGGGTTAAGTATCTAGCTAGCTATTATACTTAAAGTATAGGAGTCTAGGAGCGGTATTACTTAGCCGCGCTAGAGGGCTTATAGTAGCGTAGTTAGGCCTAGGAAGCTCGTACTACTAGGAGCTTAGGGTAGTAGTAGTATAGGTATCGTAGCTAGAGGGAGTATTATTTAACTCTCGATAGTATTATCGTTATTATTAGCGTCCGACTTCTTAGCTACCTACTACGTACGTAAGGCCTTTAGGCGATCTTAGAACTTAGATCGGCCGCTATCTAGCGTATTAGCTATCTAAATATCTTATATAGCTTATACGTCCTTAGCTACTTATACGTCCTTAGCTACTTATACGTTCTTAGCTACTTATACGTCCTTAGCCGCCTACGCTTCTATAGTAGCTCTAGCTTCCCGTATAATCTTTGCTACTTATACGTCTCTAGCTACTTATACTTCTATAGCAGCTCTAGCTTCCTATATAGCCTTAGTTACTTATACTCGGGCTATCTTATCCTTCTTTTCCTATTAAAGCTATACTACTTAGGCCTTAAAGTTAGCGTACCGCTAGCTAGTAGCTTTCTAGTTAGCGATAATTTATATAGTAGTCTTAGGTAGCGGCTCGTTTAGAACGATAGGCGGAAGGTTATTAGTTAAGCGTAGGTTATCTAGAATATATATAGCGATAGAAGTAGACGGCTTATAGGTCTTAAGGCGAGTATTAGTTAGTTCGTCCTATAACTCTAGTTAGTAGATCTTCTAATAGACGTAATCCGCAATCTAAGGAACTATATACGGCTAGAGTATTTCCTTAGATAGCTACTAAATACCGGTATTAGCGCCTATAAATAGTACTAATAATAAAACCTATTCTTTCTTATTTCTATAAATATCGAATAATAGAGCTAGCCGACCTATATTATAGTATCTTATACGAGCTAGGATCTCTAATAGGCCTTTTAGCTATCTATTAGCGAACGGATATAATATTATCTATATAGTAGTTATATTAGTAAGATACTAGATATATAGTTCTTAGAAGCGGCTAGGGAATCCTAGAGCCTAGAAACGGCCGAGGTCGACGCCTATAGCCTTAGCTATAGCGTTAGCGTCGCTAAGAATCTTAAGTTAGTCCGCTTCGACCTTATAGGCTACGTCTAAGTTAAGTAGAAACTTCTATACTAACGAGTTAGCTATATAGTAAGCACTTACGGTAGCTTCTAGCGCCTTCGTATATAAGGACTAGATATAGGACTATATCTATAGGGCAATCTACGCTAGCGCGGTTATAGCTAAAAGAGTAAGAGGGACGAAGTCCTCGAATAGTACCTCGTTGCGATTAAAGTCCGTCTAGTCCTTATATCGAGCTACTATCTACTTCCTAACTTTAATATAGTTGTCTTTCTCGAACTACTACGTAGCTAGGAGGTCCTCGTAATCCTTATTAGTAGCCGTAGTAGCCTTACGCGTAGCCTTCTAATTAAATATAGCCTAGGTAATATCTAACTACTATTCCGTGTCTTATAGCTAAAATTTAAGGACTTCCCGGGCCTTATTCTAGTTATACTAGTAATATACTAGTACTATAGCGCGGGCTAAGTCGAGATTAGTATAGACTACTTCGCGAGTCTAATTAAAGAGTAGATCTAGTACTCCTATACGGTACTTTTCTATATATATTAGAATAATAGCTACTACCGTAGCTATATTAGTATACGCGATACTAGCTAGCGGAGGGCCCCTATATTCTAAAATATTAGTTAAGCCCTTTACGGCTAACTAGAGCTTAGCCTCGTTATAGCTAGAATTAAGAAGATCCTTCTTATTATACTTAGAAGTAAGTTAGTTCTAGACGGCGTACTAGCTAGCGATCTTACTATTCCTCGCGCGAGGATAAAGGTTATTTATCTTAGCGAGATAGAGCAAGAGGGCGCGATAGCGTAATTAGAAATATAAGATTAGTAGCGCGCGGTAGGCGCAAAAGTATTATTTAGAGTAGTAGAGAAGCGCGCGTAGGTAGTTTCTTAGTAAGCGGCCGCTCTCCTACTACTATTTATAGCGATCGAATACTTAATAAGGCGCTATAGAGATATACGTATAATACGTAAGTCGCGGCGGTAGTATTATAGCGTTAATATTAGGACTATAGCTATTAAAGTTCTAATAGTTTAGCAAACGGAAATAATAGTTCGTACGCTATTATTTATTAACTTTAGTTATCGAATGCTACCTAAACTATAATATTACGCTATTACTACCTAAAACGTTCTACTAAGTAAGAGGGGAAATTAGAAGTAACGCCTAGTAATATTATACTATTACTACCTAAAATACTCTAGTAAGTAAAAGAGGGGAATTAGGAGCGGCGCCTAGCTACTACCTACCTATCGTAGGCTACGATAGTATTCTTTTAATAGATAGGAGAATATAGAATCTTAGCTTATAGAATAAGGGAATAGTCTTATAGAATCCTAACTCGAACCTAGGTACGGTCGCGGCCTCGACGGTAGTCTACTAGGTACGTACGGTTATATTCCTAGACTAGATCTACCGCGTCGCGAAGGTCTTTTATATTATACTAAACGTTATAGGTATAACTATAGTTTAACTATTTAACTAGGTATTACCTCCTACTACGGACCTTACGTCTACCTATTAATCTCTTAATCTTATAATAGGGGGCTAGGTTATTATCGTCGGCCTCTATAGAGCCGGGCTCTAGAACCTAGTAGTCGTATAGGTTATTACTAGCTAGGTAAGGTTCGAGTTATACTACGGACACTACTAGGTAGATCTACTAAACTAGAGGAATAGCTAAACGATAGGCTAGTCGGCCTACTCGGTCTTCGATCTCGAAAGGTCTAACTCTCTAGTATAAGAATTTACGATATATAATACTAGCCGGGTAGTATCTCTTATATAAGTAAAGGAGAACTAGTTAGCTACGACGAAATATAATAGGCTAATAGATAGTATCGTACTAGTCCTTTATAATAGTAGCTATCTAGGCTATCGAGTTAGCGGCCTTATCGTAGGCTTCCTATCTAAGAGTAGTATAGTCTATAGTAGGTAGCTCGGATAACGGGATTAATATATCTAAGTTGTTCTTAAAACCCTATATTAGTATATTAGAGACCTCCTTTATAGACGCGTTCTAGCTATTATTAAAGTCGGCTTAAATATAGGGTAGCGCCTCTACCTAAGAGGTATCTAGGAAGAATATAATAAAGAAGCGTAACGCGATTTCTATAGTCTAATTCGTACGCTTACTCTAGCTATCGGCCTATAAGTAGTAGATAGTAGTAGCTAGGAATCGCGTACTAAGCTTACGGAATACTACTTATATAAACTCGGATATCTAAATCGGATCCCGATCCCTAATTATAATTAATAGTAGGGACCGCTCGTTAGCTATATAGCTATAAATCTAAGCCGCCCTATAGTTAGCCGCGATCTAAGTAGATTTAGACTTCGTTAATATTACTCGTTTAGTAAATTTATAGGTCTTAGTTAAGAAACTATTAAAACCGCCCTCGTCTATAAGTAGGCTAAAGACCTAGTTAGCCGTTACTATATAGTCCGGAACGGCGACGGCCTAAATCGGCTATAGTTCCCTATTAGGCCTATAGTAGTAGGTTTAGTTTAGAAGATAGTCTAGGTAGAACTTAATATACTTCCGTAGCTCCTTAGTTAAATACTAGATATAAAAAGAGGCGAAGACCCTAGTATAGGACCGATAGAAGCTAGAATAGTAGTAATTATTATAGGCTATCTTAAAAATCTCCTTATATAAGAGCTAAGGAATATATAGACGCTCGTAGCTATCTAAATTATCCTTAAAGTAAATTAAGTCGTTCCTTAGAAAGAATTATAGGCCTAATAGCGCGGCCTTAGGCTCCTCTATCTTAGGATCGATAGCGTCCTCGCCTTATAGCGTATTCGCGTCTACTATAGCTTATCTACGCTATTCCGTACGTATAAGCTACTATATCCAACTAGTCTACTAGGGATCGGCTTCGTACCTACGGCGAAGGTCGGCTTTAAACTTATCGGACAACTCTACTAAGACCGAATAGAAGATTAATACGTCTACGGAAGTAAACGGCCTACTCGTTCGCTCGTCGGATAAGGTTACGTAGAAATAGTAGCCGTTAGCGTAGCTATAAGACTAGAGGTACGTCGGGTTATCTAGTATCTAGATCGTATCCCGGGCTAGGTCTTTATCGTTATACGCTAGTAGGTCTAAGTTATTCGTACCTAGGTCTCGGCGAGTATTAGAGATAAACTAGCTTAGCGCGTCCGGGATAGTATATAAGTAGCTAGAATAGTAAATAACTTAGAGACTATAGAATTAAAATAAGTACTACCCGGCCCTAATTAGTTATAAATTTAGCTTATCTATAGAAGTTATAGTAGTAATCGAACTAGCCGTCGTAATATTAAGCGTAGCGGTATAGTTAGTAAATACGTAGATCCGCTAGCGATAGGCCTAGAGGATATACCTAGCCTTACGAGCCGTTTAAAGAAGGCTAGAGACTTCTAGCTCGGTAGCTAGGTATCTAGATTCTACTTCGAAGAGCGTTTTACTAAGAAAGAGGACTAGTTAGACGGCTATCGGCGCAAACCGTAGTAGTATCGCTAGATTAGGTATCGGGTCCCCTTATACTATATAGATTACCGCCGCGTAGCTATAATAACTAGAGTCTAGATCTACGTATAATAGTCGGTTAGTATTCGCGTAGTAGAGAAAAGTAGCGTAATAGTAAAGCTCTTATAGTATATTATAGGTACGGTGCTAATAATCGAGATTCTCTACCTTATTCTAGGCTAGTATCTTAGCTACGAATCGTTTACGAGGGTTCCTTTTATTAGAAGAGGCTAGTCGTAGGAGGTACTTCTTCCGGTCCTTAAATAGTATAATTAGCTAAGAGAAGTATAGGATATAGTAGCGCTACTACCCTATAATCCCTATATAGAATTCTAGATCTTTTAGAGAGCGTAGAAACGGTAGGTCTAAGATAGCCTTAACCTTCTCCTCGTAGGTCGTATAGCCTAGCCTACTAATACGCTAGCTAAGAAGCTTTATCGAAGGGAAATCTACGAAGGTCTTAGCCGGGGCGATACTAATATCGACTTCGTCTAGCGCCTAGAAGACCCTATCTAGGTCGTAGAGATAATTATCGAAAGTCCTAGAGAAAATAATAATATTATCGATATAGGTACGCGAGTAGTAGTTAAACTTTTTTAAGATACGGTCTAGTTATCTCTAGACGTATTATACGCTATTAGCGAAACCTATAATAGCTATACCTAGTTATTCTTAACCTCGATAGCTATTAATAGTAAACTTATAGCGGTCGGCCTTAGCTACTTACTACTAATAAAAGAAGGAAACTACGTCGATAGTTATAATAAAACGGCTTCTCTTTAGAGCCGTTATAATATCCTCCTACCTAGGTAATAGGTAGGAGTCCTTTACTACTAGTTTATTAAGGCCGCGGATATTAACTACTACTCGTCCTTTATAAATAGGTTAGCTACCGACCTCTATAGTCTTCTAGACTATAAATACTAGGAAGCTAAAGGGCGTCGGCTAGGTTAAGTAGGCTATCTTCCTCTATTAATAGAGGGCGTTAAAAGCTTTATCTACTACCGCGCGGTCTAGTATAAATAAAGGATAAGTAATAGTAGGTATACGGTATAATTTACTACTAGGTAATAGAGTTATAAGTATATACTCGGAGTCTAGGACTTTAACTATAGTCCTCTTATCCTAGAATAGTCGGTTATACTTAGCTATAACCTACTAATATTCGGCCCTCTATCTAGAGGTACTATAGATAGTAGCCTTATTAGCTAACTTCTACTCGAGCGTATCGTCTAGTATCTCTAGTTTTAGTAAGGATACTAGAATCGTCGTAGTAGACTTACGAGCTAAGGGGCTCTATCTATAAAAATCCGATAAACTAGCTAGTTTAGGCTAATAATTAGGAAGGCCGGCTAGCTTATACTAGCCCGGATCTAAATAGTACGCTCTCTAATAGCTAATATCCGAGATACTCTCTATACGTATACTCTTAGTAAGCGTAGCCGGCCGGTTAGTATTATTATAAATAAAGATAAAATTAGTATCGGAGTCTACGATAGCTAAATATAGAGCTAGTTCTCGCTAAAGGCTACCTAAGTTACTAGGCTCGGGAGTAAACTAAAAATCTCTACCTACGAGAACGGCTTCTCGTAGTTTAATAGCTACTCTAGCTACCGATCTAGCCGGTATTAAAGCCGACTACTAGGTAGATAAAATAGTACGAAAAGCTACGCGGTCTCTACGCTTAACTAGTAGAGGGGCACGGGCATTATTAGTAGCTCCTAAGGTAACTAATTTACGAGTTAGGTCGATCTTTATACTCTATAGGCCGATAATATCTATAGCTACTAGGATCTTAGGCGAGAGCGATTCTACTATATAGACCTTATACTATATATAGACTAAGACTCGCTTACTATTATAGAGGGCGGGAACCTATATATTTAGTTCTATATATTTAGAAGTATAGGTGCTCGCTACTAGGCTAGATACCTATAGTAGCTAAGCTAACTTTTTCCGAGGGTAGTTAAGTAATTAGCTAGCTAAGAAATTCGTATCTATTACGGATAACGTAGCGCCTATATCTAGGTATATAGCGTAATCTACCCCGTCTACTATTAAATAGAGGCAGATCTATAGATAGAAGGCTATATAGAAAGTAAAACTAGCTTTAAGGATAAAGGCGGCTCTAGATTCTAGAATGTCGTTAATCTACGTACCTAGGAGGGCTATCTTATAGATACGCTAGTAGGCCTTTAGAGCGGCTACCGAAGGAAAATCGGCTCGGTAGATAGGATAGTAGTAGCCCTAGGCTATTCCTCGCGATAAGAATAGTTTAAGACTAGAGGAAGGGCTATTTAAGGTACGAACTATAAAGTTAGACGGGCTCGGAAGAGGGTCTAACGCTCTATTATCCTCTAAATCCGCGTAGTCTATAATATCGTTAAAGAACTAAAGTATATTAGGTCTGCTATCCTCGCGACTATAGGTTATATAGCTATAACTATAGCTACGAGACTAAGAGGGCGAGAGGCGGCGATACCTATCTAGACTACGAGATAAGTCCTTAAGGTAGTAGTTTCGCGGTCGACGTTTATAGTCTTATCGCGGTTTTAGATACTCCCTCGAATAGTAGTCGCGCTCTCTATAATTATAGTAGGCCCTATTATAGATACCGAGCTCGTTCTTAATCTTTAGCTTAGGGCTAGGCTCTTACTTAATATAGTTATTTTCGCGTTTATAAGGTTAGCGATACTAATCGTTATTATTTAAGTAGTCGCGCTCGTTATATTTCTATTAGTACTTATTAGGTTATAGATTATTACGGCTACGACTAGGTCTACGTCGGTTTCTAGGCTCGAAGTTACGGCCGCTTACGCGTCTAATATCTCTATACTATCTAGATCTCGTTATATCTAAGCGCTATAGCTCCCGTCGTATCGAGCGCGAATACTTACCTATAGGGCGGCTCTTAGATAGCTATCTCTAACTAAATAGCTAGGTCTTTAGGTACGTAGTAAACTAGTCGACCGTAGTACTAGAAGTCGGGTAGTCGATATTTATTCTTAACTCTTTATAGAGCTTTATCTAAGTAAGGGTAAGTTAAGCCTATCGGTCCGTCGTTCTAGCCTCTCTAGCCTATCGTACTATATTTAAGACGAAATCTCCTAGTAGACGGTTAGCCTAGATATTACTCTAGTCGTAATATTCTAATTCTAGTTTAGCTAAAGCCTTAGCTAGCGGCAACTAAAACTTGTCCCTTAACGCCTTATTCTAGTAGTTAATCCTACTACTACTACGTAGAGTACGGCGGTCTACCTTAGTTAGTTCGCCTATAAGCTACTATAGAGCATTCCCTCGAAAATACTTAGTTAGGTAGGTCCGCGTAAACTTACTACTATTAAGTACTATATAGTCCTTAGCTGCGTCTAAGAATAAGTAGACCGAGTAGTAGTATATCTTTCTACCTCTATTTATAATATCGCCCTCTAGTAGGTTAGCGGCCGGAGCGTCTAGATAGAAATAGCTAATTTCCTTAGCCTTAAACTAAGTAGTTCGATATAGGCTATAGTATAGGGAACGCGATAGTTCCTAGCTACTATTCCTATAGTAGTCGCCTTCTAATAAGGAAGGCGAGAATAAAGGTAATCGGTAGCGGCGTCTATTACGTCCGCGACTATTCCTATTATAGTTACGCTAACTATAGCGTCTCGGCTAAGAGTTATTATTATCCGATAGCGGAGAGCTACTATTAGAGTTCCGATTACGGCGTAGCTATATACTATCCGCGCGTTATTATCCTTTACTTAAGACTAGACTAGTACGCTATAAGCGTTACTAGCGGCCGTCGTCTAAATTACGCTAAGCCCGTCTAGCGCGGTTATTTAGTTCTAGGTTAATAACTATAGGAGCTAGAGCTAGAAGGAAGGTATTAGCTAGAGGGCGCTATTCTAATACTAGGAGACGGGCTATTACGCCGTTCTCTAACTATACTACTCTCTCGTTCTACTAGTCTCTAAGCTAATCGATACGCTAAAGCTAGACCGTAGTCTATTTAGCTAAGACCCTACGGATCTAGTCTATTAGCTCTTCGAGTACTAGCTATAGAGCTAGTTTACGTCGATAGCGGCTACGCTCCTTAGTAGCCGGCCGATTTACGGCTACTAGTAGAGGTGCCCGCGGGCCTTACTATAGAAATTCGCGTAAACCCGGGAGTAGTAGCTAATTAGAAGGGCGTATATAGAAGCTATAGCGTTATACTTACTCCTAGGCTTACTCTTCTTCTAGCTCTATCTTAGTACGTAGTAGTACCGGCGGCTATTATTATTATAGGCTAGGATATTAAGGCGGGCCGAGATAAGCTAGTACCGGGTTAATATCCTCCGTATTTTTACGCTATCGTAGTAGAGGACTAAGTAAATGCGCGTAGTAACTATAACGTCTCTACTTAGGAATATATACTTAATTATCTATTTCTGCCTCTTATACTAGCCGAGGCTCTAAACTTAGTAGGTTAGACTATATAAGGCCTACTAGTAATAATAGTAAAGAGTACTAGAAGCTAGCTTCTAAACTAGACGTCTAACGTTATAGAGCTAGTAGCTAGGCAAATAGCTTATATAAGGGAGTTCTAGGTAATAGAGTCCTCGGTAGCTAAGTATATAGACGGATACGTAGAGGACGCTAGGCTACTACTCGTTAATAGATCGCGTTAAGTAAGCGGATCGGTCGATACCTCTAAACTAGACGGTAAATCTACTCGTCTACCTAGACGTCTAATTTAGGTTATACTAGCTATTATTACGGGCTCGCCTACGGAAATAGCTACGGCCTCTAGACTAGACGGTAAATCTACTCGTCTACCTAGACGTCTAACTTAGGTTATACTAGCTATTATTACGGGCTCGCCTACGGAAATAGCTACGGCCGAGGTTTAGGCCGTATATCTACCGCGAACTACTAGAGTAGTTTAATTACTAGCCGCAAATAGAGAATCTACTTAGCGGCCTCTATTACTACCGACGTATTTATTAGCTAATCTAACGAGTATCCTAAGGTAGCTACTCCCTTACTTACCTATTCGGGAGGCAAGTATTCCTACGGCTAAGGGTAGTACTAGACTAAGAACTAGACTAAGAGTTAAAGAGCTAGTCTTAAGCGCTTAATTCTCCTAGATAGGTTAAAATTCTCGAAGAAGATCGAGAATAAAAAAGCGTAAGTAAGCGTAAGGGCGTTAACCTTAGGAAGTTTAGAAGCTAGATTAGCTATATACGGCGTACTCGGAAGATAAGTAGCGCTAAGAACGCTAATAAGCTTCTAACGATATAGAGGTCTACGCTACTATAGGTTCGGTAGGTTTATAGAGTTCTAGTACCCTATATAGTTATTCTATCGACTCGTCTAGTTAATAGTTAATAGTTAATAGTTAATAGTAGGTCGTCGGTTAGGATACGACGAGGAACTAGGTATCGGTCTAACTAAAGGCACTCTCTACTATATAAGGAAAGTACCGCTCGTAATATAGTAGTTACTAGCGAAGCGGTAAGTTCCTTCCTAAATTAGCTATAATAGAGTAAACAAAGGCCCTAAAGCTAGGCTAAAGAGGTAGTAGCGGGCTATAGCTAGTAGGAAGCGGAGTAGTAGCTAGGTAGTATAGGTTCCTCGCGGCTTAGTTAGTAGCTAAGAGCTAGGTTAGGCGAAAAGGTAGGCGATTAGCGGCCGGTAGGCTAGACGCGCTAGTCGCGTAAGTAATCGGTAGAAGATCGTAGTCGATAGGCCGTCCTTTAGATATTTAGGTCCGTAGGACTAGCTAGATCGTATTAACTTACTTCGAGCTACTAATTATTAGGGTCTCGGTAGGGCCTAGCCGAGTTAAGTTAGTAACGTCTGTCTTATTACTATCTAGCTATATATATACTAAAGTACTTACCTAGCGGCCGGGCTCGTAGCCTTAGCCTTCGGCCTACGACCTCTATCTAGCTAGCTACCTATTACCTAGCGGCCGGGCTCGTAGCCTTAGCCTTCGGCCTACGACCCCTATCCGGCTAGCTACTTATCTTATCTATAATAGTAGTCCTACTACGGTTACTTAGCTATACTAATACTCCTCGCGTAAGTATAGTAGGCCTTAATAGATTGCTACTTTTAATAAGATAGAAGAATTAATATTATAAAAGATTAGTATATAGTAATATATTAAGCGCCTCTAACTATACTCGTTAGAGATATTAAGAGACTAATTCTTACTAATTCCTCTATATACGTCTAGCGTACTTTTATCTTACGCTAAGTAACGCGATATAAGCTAGATACTTTAGCGTCTAACTTAGACGCTCTCTAAGCTATTAGCTCTTAAGCCTCTCGCTCTTATAGTAGTAAGTTATATAGTTAGTATTTATAGTTAGTATTACTAACTTATACTCTAGCTATCGCGCTCTAAGAGATCTATAAGTACTAGAAGTCTACGAATCTACTTATACTAAAGCTACTCTTTAGCTACCTCGTCTACGAAGTTTACTACGATATTTCTAGAGACTTAGCTATTTCTAAAGAAGGATACTATTAGTAGGCGAGCGCTCTTAGTACTTTATAGGAAGCCGCCGAGAGTGCTCTAGTCTATCTTTTCTCGAGTATATATATTCTTAGTTATTCTATATTCGATTAATATTAACTATATAATAGGTACTAACGTTACGGCGATTTATATAAAGCGAGTAACTATTTTATAGAGGGATATAAAGTTTATTATTAGCCTATTATTATCTTAGGGAATTAATATATTTAGTAAGAGATAAATCTTTATAGCACGTATAAAGAAAATTATTATAACTATAGAGGGCATATATAGTAAAAATCGTTATAATTATAGAGGTTACTATAGTTAGTATTCGTAGTTAGTATATATATAGCTATACTAAATCGTATAATTTACCGTATCGAATTAAATATATCTTTAAAATCTATAGTTTTCTATACTTCCTTCTTCTTCTAGTTTCTATTAATTTATAACTCTCGATTTTCTATATTATATTCTATCGAATCTTATATTTCTATTAGGACCTATCTTTAGACCTATTATTAGACTCGAGTCGGACCTATCTAATACTTATATTTATTAGATAAGTCTAGAACTAAGAAGGAACTAGCTAGGACCTAACCTAACTATTATAGTTCTAAAAATTTAGGTCCTAGATCCGATCTAAACTCGTCCCGACCTATTCTAACCTCTAGTTTCTACCTCTTTTCTATTAGTATAAACGATAAAACTAAAATACTTAATCTTCTTTTATATAAACTCGCTTTTTCCTATATTTAAATATAGGCCTTCTTATAGGAGCTTATAGAGTATAGCTCTTACCTTATAGTAATAGTCTTTCTTAGAACTATTCGAGTAGATAATTATATTATCTACGAATACTAACGTATAGTCGTCTAAGAATTCTCGTAAGAGAGTATTAATATATTATTAGAAAGTCGCGAGAGCTTTAGATAGACTAAACGGATATACTAACTACTTAAATAAGCCGAACCTTATATAGAAGGTAGTTTTATACTTATACTCTAGAGCTATACGACCTACGAAGTCCTATTATACGCCTCTACGCGGCCGTAGGTAGAAATAAGTACTCTTAGAGTATACTAGTAGAGTATAGAGTAAAATAAGATAATCTTTTACTATAGTCGTACTAAAACTACTAAAATAACGACTAAACTAGAACGATATAAACTAGAATATAAGAGAGAGAAGAGAGAGATAAAAAAAGAAGTAAAGAAGTAAAAAAAGAAGATAAATAAATAGAAGGAGAAGTAACTACCTTAGCTTAAGAAATACTATTTAAACTATAGTAAGGAGCCTTAAAGAAAAGAGATAAAAGTAGACTCTTTTTAACTAGAATAACCTACTACTTAGGACTAGAGGCTCTAAGTATTACTCTAAATAGGTATAAAGGCCTATATAACTCTATTTACCTACTTATACGACTTAGACTATAATACTACTAACCTTTCTAGATTCTAAATTTATTTCTATATATATAGGGCTTAGCGCGCTAAGCCTTAGTAAAGCTTAACGTATACTACTATAGAAATTCTAGGAATTCTTAGGCATCGGCCTATAATATATATTTTAACGCGAATAAGAGCAAATAAGAATAGAGTTTTTTAGCCTAGGAGGCTTTTCTCTCGTAAATAAGGTAGTTAGGCTTACTAGTAAGCGTACCTATACTATATAGTCTTCGACTTCTAAAGTATATAAATAGAATAAATAAATAAATAATCTAGAGCTATACGGATCTAGTAGAAAGCTAAGACTACGTTAACCTTAGTTAACTAGTAGGCTCCTAGAAGATTCTATATTATCTCTAGTACTAATAGTAGAGAGTACTAGTTATATTTCGTAATCGCGTTTAACGCTCTATAATTATAGTAGAAACGAATACCTCTACTAAGTTTCCGTATAAAAAGTATAGAGGCCGCTACCTTAGAACTAGTAGGCCTAATATATCTCTTAGCTAGGAGTTCGTCTAGTAACTTTCTTAGAACTAGTAGTTCGGTCTTTAATATACTATATAGTAGGCTATAAGGTAATTCTAGTAGGCTCTCGTCTACTTTCTTATAAAGCTTAATATAGTAGTCGATTCTATCGCGATATAGTACGAGGTTCTCGGCTTCTTATTAATAAAATAAGGAAGCTAGCTCGCGAATCTTTAATAGTAGTTAATTCTAAAGTTCTTCTACTATTAGATATTATAACCCTAAACTATATATACTCGGGTAGCTTATATTAGTATAGATAGAGTAGGTCGTAAGGCGGGTAGGTAATAGAATGCTCTACGTAGCTAGTCCTCGGATACTATCTCGTCCGGCGTACCTATTTCTAGTAAGTATACGTTAGAAGCTATCGCAACTACTTCTCTACTATCTCCTCCGTATATACGACTTCGTAAGGGAAGAAGGTTATAGCTGCACGTCGTCGTTATATTACTATCTATCTTAGTCCTTATATGTTATTCGTATTCGAACTATAGGCTATAAGTATACCCGCCTTACTAATTAAACTCCGACTCCCGAAACTACTAAAGTAAGCCCCGAATTTAAGTTCCTATAGCGGTAGTATATCTTAATTCTCGTATTAGAATAAGTAGCTAGTTAACGTATATTAGCCGGCTAATATACTCTACCCCTATTATAAACCTAAACCTACGATATTAGTTAAATTCTAGTCTAGTAGAAGTAAAGGTACTTATAGGAAACACTTATCGTTTATAGTCTAACTTATCTCCCTCGTATTATCTACTACTATTAACTTCGCTAAGCCGGGGCCCTAGGCCTTAGCTTCCTCTTATACCTCGTTCTATACCTAACCGTAGATCTCCGATTAGTCGTTAATATCCGCGTCTTCGTAAAACTAAGCTATAGGCCGCTTCGAATAGTCGGCTTAGTATAGTACGTAACTATTATTTCCGAAAAATATTTGTTCTAGTTCTAATACTAAGGGCTAGATACGAGTATACTCTATAAGTACGCGGTCGTAGTAGTTAGAGGCCTTAAAAAAGAAGTCTTCCTTAGAGTAAGTTATCTACTTATAGGCGTCCTTAATAACGGCCGGGTTATCCTATTATAGCTAGCTTACTAGTACGGCCGATAGAGGACTCTACGAAGTAAAATAGGTAGAGGCTAGAAACCGGAAGGGTATAATACTATACTTGTTCGAATAACCGGATAGCGTACTAACTCCTAGAAGGAGGTTATAGTATACGTTACGTAGTTTAGTATAGGTTCCTAAAGCTTTACCTATTTCTAGGCTATTATTCTTAATATCGACCTAAGTAAACTAAGGAAGTATAGTTCGGCGAGTCTTCTTAGAGGCCTTCGTACTATATAGTAGATATAGCGACGAGATACGTACTTAGAAAGCGTTATAGACCTATAGTTTTATCCTATAACTAATTAGGGTATAGTCTTCTTCTATTAGTTAGTTAAGGCTAATAGCCTCGATAAATAGGCCCTTATTATCCTTTAGAACCCCTCGCTTCTCTATATACTCGAACTAAGCCTAGAAAACATCTCTCTTATATAGGCCTCTTATTAATATAGTAGTATTAGCCTCGTCCTTATTAGTAAGAGATACGCTTCCTTAGATAAGGTTAATACTAGTGCCTTAGTATAGCTTATTAAGGGCGATATCGATATAGTAGAACTTGCTCGTACTATTTGCTTCTCTATATCCTACGGCTTTATATAAGAACTTCGCGTAGTATAGGTAGGAATATAGGTGCGTCGTATAGTCCGGTCGGATTGCTATATAATATAGCTAGTATATAGGGTCCTAGCGGAAAATCTATTAGGTTAAACTATAGTATATATTCCGTAGCTAGCCGAGATTCTTACGCCTATTAGCCTCTCGAAGGTACTAGTCGTAGATATCGAACTCTCGCTTAATAGCTTCCTCGACTAGCCGTAGCTAATCGAAAAGAGTAATTACGGTCGTACTAAAGTCCTTAAAATCTTAAAGCACCTTCTTGTTTAGCCTCGTTCTTAGGACTACTAAGGCGTTAGTATCCGTAATATATTCCGGTAGAGGATCCTAGCTTAGAGTAGGTCTATATCTAAAGATACCTAAGGCGTCCGCTATAATAGGAGGGCGACGCTTGCCTTAAAACTACGTAGGGTTCGTTCTCTTAACCTCGTCGATATTGCTATATAGGTATACCGCGAAACGACCTCCGAGCTAGTTATCCGTAATATTCGTATAAAGGCTATATATTCTACTACTCGCGCGTCGAGAATAGTTCCTATATAGTAGCCTATAGCTATTAGGCATGTCCTATCGTGCTTACTTATAGTACTATTTAATTAGTACGACGGTCTCGGATAGCTATACTATCGTAGTACTCTTAATTATATTAACTATACTAATAAGCTTAGTGTCCTCTATAGGGTAATCCTTATACGCTCGAGGAACTTACTTCTATAGCTTCGGGGTATTGCCGGTCGAGATTCTAGAGTATAAGGAACCTAATAGAACTAATTACTAAGAGGCTATAGAGGTAGCTCGGCTACGTATAGTTAACTCCTAACTCTAACTACTCTACCTACGACTTAGGGGCTCTAATCTACGACGATCCTATAGTCCTCGAGTATATAGCCCTATAAGTACGCTTAATAGAGGACGATTCCTAGTCGGGGCCCCGGGCCCTAGCTTCTATAACCTAGTCGGAGCCCCGGGCCCTAACTATATACTCTATAGTACCTACTTATAGAACCGAGTAACTAGACGACTAGTCTATTACTACTATAGGTTAATACCTATAGAACGAGGAGCGGGCGCTAATAGGGTTAGTCTAGTAGTAATATCTCTCTATAGAGGACTAATAAAGTTCGGAGTAAGCTATAGGCCTCGATCGCGTAGGGCCTATTATACGGCGGCGCTATTAATATTTATACGGTTTACTTCTTCCCTAGCTTTACGAATCTTATCGAAATTACTCTAAGTAGCCTCGGCTAAGGTAGATCTATTAGCTATTAGGTAGAGTAACCTCTAGATAATAGCCTTATAGAGGATTAGGGCAGCTTTATCCTACTTCGGGTTCTTGCCTATAAAGGTAGACATCTACTTTGCTATTCCTAAGTACTAAATCGTATTTACAAGTAGAGGATACTTAGCTCGTTCTAGTCCCTAAAGACTAGTAACTATCTTACGATACTCCTCTCTCTAATCTCGCTAACTCTCTCTAGCCTTATAGGCCTTAGAGTATTTAGGGAAGTGCGAGGCTACTCCTTTAGTTATACTCTTAAAGTCGTTAGGGCAGAGCGTACTACTAAACTCGAAGGCTAGGTCGTTCTAATAGAATAGGCGCTTATCGATATAGTAGATATATTCGCCGATAATATTACGCCGCTTATTATCGTCTTTAATTAGGTTAATATTCGTAACTAGGTCGCGAATATTAGTAGCTCCGTTCTTATAGCTCTGCGCTTATAGGGATAGGTTCGTATTCGCGAAGATCTCGATAGCGAGAGATATAGTTTAGGTATTAAAAAAAGAGAGAAGGTACGAGAAGGAGAAGGTAGATTAGTAAGGAAAGAAGAGAAGGTTTCTAAGGAAAGAAGGGCCGCTTTTATAGTAAAGGTATAGCTACCGCTAAGACTAGTAAATAGTAAACTAAGTAAATATTAGGTTTACTAACTATAATTATAAGTGCGCTTAACTTCTATATATACTAAGGCTAAGGCATGCGCGTAACCGGTTCGTAACTAATTACTTTCGTTATATACTAAATTATAAGCGCTTTAGGCTTATGCAGTTCTATATACTAGTTAGAGGTATTCTATCTAGTTCTTCGAGCTCGTAATATATAGCCTTAGGCGTATACGTAGCTATCTAGTACGGTCCGCGCTACCGGTATATAAGTTTATCTAATCGCGAATATTTAAGTTAAGTGCGATAGATTATTACTATATCCCCTACGTAAAAGTCTTACTAGTCGACGTTCCGGACTATATTAAAGTACTCTTTTACCTACTTATAGAACCGCTTATTCCTATTCTTTACTTCTTCTATTATTTCCTATATATTCTCGAGCGCGAGTAACTATATATATAGGAGATCTTCTCGAGTCTAAACCGATCTCTAATCTACTACCCTATACGTTTATATATCTAGTTTAATTAGTAGTACTACTTCTCTTCTAATTATAAGGGTAGCCGGTATCTAGCTAGTAGAAGATACTACGGTCGTTCGATCGGCCTATAATACTAATAGAACGTATAGAATCTAAGGTTTAGAACCTCCTTCTAAGTACTTAGATAAGGCGGCTAGTATTAGTTTATAACCTACCTCGACTAAGCTATTAGATTCTAGATAATATAGAGACACCCGTAGTCGTCTAACTATATAGCTCTCGAGAAGATTAGTAATATCCTTAAGGTTAGTCTTAGTATTATCTATAATAACCTCTTATAGAGCGCCCTATCGGCAGAAGATATCCTTATAAATAAATTTAGTAATCTATAGCGAGGTAATTTCTTTCGCGGTCTTATATACGACCTTAGCCTCGATCTACTAAGAGAGTCCTTCTCTAGCTACGATTAAGGATCCCCTCTTATCTATATATATAGGATCTAGGTACTACTTCTCGCCTATACTTTAAACCTAGACTTCCCGTATAGGAGTAGGCCGCCGTACTCTATTCCGGAAGCTGCATTAAGGACACTTCCTATAGTATATAGTATATTCTAAGTATATTCTATTCTACTAGTATAGGTAGGATAGTATTTAATATATACCTTCTATACTACGATGCCTATTCCGCTCGTATATTAACTAAAGAATCTCTATACGAGCGTAGTCCTAATCTACTACTCTTTATAATAGTATATCTATATATCTCTAGCAATATAGCTTCTAATCTACGACTACGAACTTCTAGCTAAGTTTAAGGTACCTCTTATATTCTAATAGAGTTATTTCTTCCGTACGCTTTCTACGAAGAAGTACGAAGGCAATAGACTTAGTCGTATGCTTATAGTCGTCTAGAGTGCCTACTAGTTTATCTAGGAAGATAGAGTCTAGAGATTTAGAGGAGTCGAGGCCCTAGGCCCTAGCTTAGCGAACTCGCTCTATAAACGTATCGAAGAAGGCGCGGTCGATTATATTATTATCCTCGCGATCCGGAACTATATTAGCCGTCTACCCTAGTTCCCTACGTTTAGGAGGGGTCTACGGTCGCCTTAATAGCGCGTCTAGCCCCTAATATTTCGTTCTAGGTACGTATCGGACTTCGAAGTCGAATAGTCGAATCTAGGCGATCTATCTAGTTATAGTCGTATTAGGAAGGTCGGTTAAGGCCTTACTAAGCTAATAAACTAATATATTAGCATCGATCTCGAGTACGAAGTATACCTTAAAGAGCTATAGTTTAAAGTTCTTTAGTACTCGGAGTATAGCAAGATATTCTCGCTTCCTAGCGTTATACTTCCTCTACTATTTATCCTATATTCTACTCTCGTACCTAGATAGATATCTCTTATCGTCGACTATTTATATAAGTATAGCTCCCTATCCTTCGATACTAGTATCTACTACGACGTAAATAACTCCCGTCTCGAGGCTATATCGTATAGTAACTAATATAGGGGCGGTAACTAGTAACTATACGTAGTACTTCTTAGCTTCCTTATAGATAACCGTCTATTTAAAAATAGCATCCTTACGTAGAAGCTAATATAGAGGTTTAGCGATAATAGCGAAACGAGGAATCTAGATCTAGAAGTATACGACGATCCTAACGAAAATACGTACCTCCTTCTAGTTAATCGGCTATAGCTACCTTAGGAGCTTAGCTATATAAACCGCGTTAGGGTGTCTACTATCTTAATCTATTACGTACCCTATAACCTTAATCTTAGTTTAGAGGATCTATATCTTCTTAATAGTAACTATTATTCTAGCTCGCTCGATGTCCGCGAGAACTTAATCTAAGTCTTAAATATGTTCGATAATATACCGCCTTATCTCTAGCTCGATCTCTTCGTTTCTATACGTAGTATATAGTCTCTTTACTTTAAAATTATCGATAAAGGGACTAGCTCTATAGGAGAGGTAATCGTATAGGACTATATTTACGATCCTCGCGAACTAAGATACTAAGTTCGTCGCTCCTTATAGTAACGTAGTTATTCTTAAAAGACCGAATAGAGGGCCGTCGAAACTAGTTAGGTCTCTACTCTCCTTAGCTAAGGGAACCTAATCGTATCCTAAGAAGAGGTCGAGAAGGCTAGCTACGATATAACCTACGAATTATTCCGAGAAGGAATCCGTATCTAGAGGTAAGAAGGCATCCTTAATTATAACCCGATTAATCTCTATAGCTATATTAATTAATCTATACTTCCCCGTATCTCTTTTTAAAACTAAGAAGTAGGGGTTTCTATACGTAGTATAGCTATATTCTAAGGTTCCGGCTTCTATACGGATTCGTAAAATCCCTTCGACCTATACCTTCTATAATAGGCTTATATAGAATCCTAGGTGCTACTATAGCGTATATAGTATAGTACGGATAACCTATAGTAGGGCTACTCTTAGGTAAATACGGCCTAAGTATTCGAAAGACGAAGCGAGTACTTTCTTATAGTTAAATAGTATATAGATTAGTAGTTCCTTCTTCTTTAGCTAGAGCTTAATCCCGACCCTATCTAGTATTAGGGTAAGTATTTCTACTATTAGCCTACTTCCTTACTTAATATTAGATAACTTCTTAATTAAATATCGTCTATTATATAGGCCCGTCCCGGGAGGCGTTAAGGCTTCCTCCCTTAAATACTCCTCTTTCTATTTTAGTATTCCTCCTAGACCTTCTTTAGAAGTCTTATATACGCTAGCAAGTATAGGTAGTACTTTATTAGCCTTCCTCTTATAAAGAGTATATACTTAGATAATAGTAGGAGACCGAGATAACTCCTTCTATCTCTTCTATATTATCGTAGAAGCCGATAGTATCGTCTAGATTAGAATTGTTTCCGGATCCTTAAATTCCTCTTTAGCTAAGTAGGAACCTCTATTAGCTTAAGTATCTAGTTCTATATCCTAATATAAGCTAAGGCCCCGGGCCCCGACCTCCTTTTTACTAAAATCCGATAGTATCGTAGCTACTTACTTTCTAGCGGTTATCGTTATAGCTACGAAACCGCGTACTAGTTTCCTAAAGCTAGTTTCTAAAGGTAGTCCTAGACTAAAAGGCATCCCTTAGATCCTTTTAGCCTAGTAAAGATAACTAATTTACCTTTCGTATTACTAATAGTTCCTTCCTATATTCTATTATCGTAGTTTCTTCCTACGAGTCTTATCTTACGTGCCTAAGTTCGTCCTAGAAGTAAGGATATAGGTGTAGCTCCTATAACTAGTCTAGAGACGAAAACTAGTACTTTAATCTCGATACTAAAAACGCTAGTAACTAATCTCCTACTAATTCCTAAGATAGTAACCGGCCCTTCTATAGTAATTATTTTACTTTCTAGGATGTTCTAGATTAAGGCAATTCCTATTTCCTATATCTAGTTTTAATCGACGATATAAGAATTCGTACTCTTATTAACTAATACTTAAACTTCTAGGCTTAGATTCTTGCTCGTTCTAACTATATATAGAACCTAGATAAGAGGAGCTACGATAAAATCGTCTATTACTACTAATAGATCTATACCGAATAGAGTCTCGTATAGTTCCTCGATAGTCTATACTTTAGACCGCGTAACTATATAAGCGCGATACGTATTAATCCCTTCCTCCTAAAATAGTTCCTTAGAAAGAGCCTCTTTAGTATAGGGATCCTAGTCCTAGAAAGCCTTATAAAGGAATTTACTAACTTAATCCTTACTAATATCGTCTAATTCCCTAGCCTACTATATATTCTCTACTAGCTAGTTAATATTTATAGGCTCGGTTTAGAGTACGTTATATAGTTTATTATCGTTAGTTCGAATCCTATCCTATAGTAACTTAATCGCTAGCTTAGAACTTCTAAGGAGGATAAATTCCCTAAAGGTAATTAGAATCTTATAGTAGATTAACCTCCTAAGTAACTTAGTCTCTAGTTTCTTAGTAAGTAGTAAGTTCTCCTCGTTTTTCTTTCTTTTCGCTCTTATATAATTATCGAACCGCTATCTCTCTAGAGGGTTCCTAGCCTTCCTTATTAGAGAGTTAACGGGTCTAGTAGTTAGAATATCCTCTATATCTTCGTCTGCTATATCTTTATCTATATAGCCGAATATCTCTTAGCTCTATAATCTTAAAGGTCTAGAGCGAGGATTGTCTCGCTTATCTTCTTAGGAAGCCTAGGTTTATAATACTTAGTCGGAGATCTTCGCCTATAGCTATCTTATCTTTACGGCTCCCTTCTATTTCTTAATTCTATCCTTAGCTATACGAGCTAACTACTTGTCTTAGCTTAGGATTACTATACTACTAACCTTGTCCTTACTCTTTCTCTTAGTACTTACGACCGTAGTAGTAGCTACGTTAAGGCTTCTTCTAAGCTCTTCTTCTATAATATTCTCGATCTATCCTCTACTATAGTCGTAATTATCCTCCTCTTTAATACTAGCTTGTCTAGACTAGTATATAGCTACTCTAAAAATAGTAGGCATAGGTACGAAACCGAAATATATACCTCCGATAACCTAAGGAGGTACGGTCGTAGTAGTATATATAGGTTCGGGCATTAGAGGAGTTAGAATCGTAGTCGGGGCCCTAGGCCTTAACTAAATATCTTTAGGTATATACGATAGTTTCCTATATAGTATCTAATATCCTAGGTTCGAGATACTTCTAGGCGTTATATTAGTTATATCCCTTTATATCTAGAGTACTAATAACTAATTCGCCCTTAATAGGTAAGCCGGCTATAGAACGCGACCGTATAGAGGGAATAACCTCTATACTACTAGGTATATCTAAGCTATTCGTAGTATCTAGCTATCCTACTTTAGTATACTAATTAGCTAATAGTTTCTAGTAGGAGGACTATAGTACTATCTCCTCCGTTTATTCTACTAGATATACCTACTTCCTTAGAGCTAGGCTATAATCGGATATTCTCTTACGTAGTAGTCTTAGTCTCTATAGTTAAAACACTTATTCTATATTATTAGGTATACTAGGATCTGCGTCGCGAAGGTTCTAACTATACCTACGTACGCGAGCGGTTTATTTCCTAAGCTTATAGTATTTACCTAATAGGCTTACTATATTCCTATCCCTATCGGAGGGTTTATAGGTACGGGGCTAGTTCTAGTCCGTAGAGTAAGTCTATATAGGATCGATATCTTCGCGAACTTGCGAGTAAAGTCGTCGTTAATAAGAGTATTACCTATAGGCACCGCTAGAGCTCTTTCTAGACGGCTAGCCGAGATAGAGTTCTATAACGAGGTTATCTATTATTTATTTCTATTTTTAGCAAGCCTAAACCCTTTAGATCCTTTAACTATTTCTTCTACCGACTTTAGAATCTTATTAAACGGTCGGAAGGACTCTAGCTTCTAGGGATATAGGCTATACTTCTTATAGATCCTTCTACTAATACTATCTAGTAAAGCTTTTAGTAGTAGTATAGATCGTTCTCTATTACTTAAGTCTTCGGAATCGATATAGTTAGAAGCTAAACGAAACTATCGCAAGAATTTATTTAGATTATCGCTTTCTAACCGTTAAGTCTTATAGTACGACGTAAGATACGATACCGATTTAATAATATAATACGTATTACTATTAGCGAAGTAGTCTAATAGGGACTTCCTAAATTTAGTCTAGTTATATTTAGGCACGCCCTTTAACCGCTTTAGTTCTAGTCGTAGGATAATTTTAGTATTAGTAATAACGCTATTAATCTTTTCCTAGTTACTACGCTCTTCTAGATCGAACTACTTCTAGAGACTATCGAACCGTTCGAGGAACTTAGTAGTATTCTATCCTCTAAAGAATAGGTTCGCTTTAGTTCTAGGTAATAGTAGCTTTAGCTTATAGGTATCTAGTATACTCCTTAGAACTTCCTATAAAGTTAGGAGCTACGTTATATCTATCGCGGTAGGCGACCGCAAAGAGGGTCCTTAATTAGGTATATTACTAATAGCGCCTATTATAGCGGCGATAAAGTCCGCTAGTTAGTTCCTTATATCGAACTCTTAGGTACTATAATAGATCCTATCCTTCTTAGTACTAGAAACTATAGTAGTTAGCCTAGGTTCTATATAATCGTCTTAATTACCTAGTATAGCAGCTCTCTCGGTTCTTAAGTAGTTATATCTTAGCGGATTCCTTCCCTCTTTTATCTACCTAAGCTAAGGCCCTAGGCCCTAGCTTTAACTTCTTTACCTAATAGATACCTATCTTACTAGGAAATAATTTATCGCATGTTCCTAGGTTGCCTTTATCTATTCTGCGTCCGGATTAGGTTAGACTACTTAGTCTCTACTTACTACTCTCCTATAGCGGCTTCTCGTCTCGTACTACCTATAGTATATACTTAGTTCGTCCGTACGCTATTATCCCTTATCGCGAACTATATTTATAAGAATAGAGCGTAGTCTTCTTTTATTTTTAGGGTATAGGCAATGCCTACGCTACCTATATTCTAGTACTAGTCTCGTCCGCGACTCTTAAACGCGTACTATATTAGATTCTAAGTCTATATTATCCGCGACTCCTAAACGCGTACTATATTAGATTCTAAGTCTATGTTATCCGCGACTCCTAAACGCGTACTATACCTAATCCTAAACGCTATATATATAGTAGAAGTAGCTAACTTCCCGCGAACTATATACGTATACGTATATAAATCAAATCTAAGTCTTGTTTATAGTGCCTCTTTTAGTAATATAGTATCTTTTTAGTCGTAGTCTTGCCCTACCTTCGGCTCTAGAATATAACCCTAAACTATATATACTCGGGTAGCTTATATTAGTATAGATAGAGTAGGTCGTAAGGCAGGTAGGTAATAGAATGCCCTACGTAGCTAGTTCTTAGATACTATCTCGTCCGGCGTACCTATTTCTAGTAAGTATACGTTAGAAGCTATCGTAACTACTTCTCTACTATCTCCTCCGTATATACGACTTCGTAAGGGAAGAAGGTTATAGCTATACGTCGTCGTTATATTACTATCTATCTTAGTCCTTATATATTATTCGTATTCGAACTATAGGCTACAAGTACACCCGCCTTACTAATTAAACTCCGACTCCCGAAACTACTAAAGTAAGCCCCGAATTTAAGTTCCCGTAGCGGCAGCATGTCTTAATTCTCGTATTAGAATAAGTAGCTAGTTAACGTATATTAGCCGGCTAATAATATTCCTTATTCTAAAGAGCCTTCTTAATATTATTAGTAGTCGAAGTAGCTATCGCTACGAAGTTTATAAAGAACGTTCGAAAATCGCCGCGGTCCTAAAGACTTTAATAGTATTTCCCTTCTATAACCTAGCGATTTACTCGGCTATAAAAGAAACGCTTCTCTTCTAGCGCGGTCTAGACTATATTATACGCCTTCTATAAACCTTTTAAAATAAGAGGGAACTATAATCTCGATACTATATATATATAAACTAATTACTAGAACCTACTAATTTCTATTTAGAAAGCGACTACTCCTACTATATCTATACTATCTATAGCTTTAAACGCTTCTCTAATCTTTCGCTTCTCGTAGTTAATAAAGTTAAGGCCGAGGCTTTTCGCTAGGCCTACGTTAATTATAGCGTAATATTAGTACCTTTCGTTAATAAAAGTAGATGTTCTAACGTTATTCTATAGGACTACGTCGATATATATTAGCTCCTCGTTTATCTTTTTTTAATCTTCCTTTATTTATAATATACTAATACCTTCTTTACTTCTTTCTTTTACTTTTAAAAGGAAGTTACGCTTTTCTTATAGTAGATACTATAGTATCCGAGTACTCTACGTCGCTTTCTAATAACGGTTTAATACTTACTATATAAATTATAGTAGACTAAATAGCTAGTATATATAGGTACTTCTAAATACGGTATCTATTACTTCTATAGTAGAAATAAAGCTTATCTTTATAGCGTCTCTTTTTTTTCTTTACGCTAACCTACTTAGCTCGTTACTTCTCTTAGGTTTTTATATAGTCTACTTAAGTTTTCCTTTATCTTTCTCTTATATACGTCGTAGTTATTAGAGTATCGCTAGTAGTATTAATTATAGGAGCTACCTAAGTATTCGGCGCGAGTACTACGCTATTACTAATAGAAGCCTTCCTCTTATCCTTAGCCTACTTACGATTCGCTATCTTAAACTAATCTATTATCTCGAGATTAGTTATAATTCTCTCGACCTTCTCGTAGTATATATAGTAGTCCTTTATTTTTAATATAGATACTATATAAAGTTTTATAGTATTCGAGAACGTATTCTTTAGCGTCGCGATCTTCGTAGCGTTTTCCTAGTTCTCTTTACTTATACTTAGTAGAAGTCTATTAAATTCTAGCTAGTATTCGTACTATAGTTACTCTTACGTATACTATAGAGTAGTAAGTTACTTTATAGCCTTCGACTTCTCGTTACTATCTATAAAAACGTACTCGAGCTACGTAAAGAAAGCCTCGGGATCCTTATCTTCTATTACGCTTCCTCTATTCTAGAAATACTTTATTCTCGCTCTTTTTTTTAATAGTAGCGTATCGTATATAGTATCCTAGTAGTAATCTATAAAGAGCGTTAGTATCGCTATAGATTATATATAATAGGAACTCTAAAGATATAGTAAGTAGTCGTAAAAGGTTTCTATACGTCTATCTTAGGTTAGTAGCTTCTAATCTTTAGAGCTTAATAGTTCTTATTAGACCTCTAATATAGATATAGCTAGTAGCTTTTCTAGTAATATACGAAGAGCGTCTACTATCGCGCTTAAGTCCGTTCTTTATATAGCGGATTTCTAAGTATCTTTATTATAGAGCGCGTTTTTTAACTCGCTCTTAAGCCTACGTTACTAAGTATAGAGCTCTTTAATAATATATTATAAATAGATAGATTAATCTTATTACCGGTCTACCTCTTTATCTAGAGTAAGTAGCTTTGCTCTAGTATTATATAAAAGGGAAAATTCTATAAAAAAACCTCTTATCTTCCTTTTTATATTTATAGTTAATAGTTACTTCTTCTATCTTGCTTTTCTTTAAGTAAAATTAGGCTCTCTTATTACCTTACTCTCTTTCCTAGACTCCTCTTTATCTCCTTATCTCTCTATAGCTTCGTTCTCTCTTATTAATCTCTTCTTTAGCTAAAGAGAACTAGTCTAATAATCCCTCTTAGATTAGCTACCTAGCTATAGTATTAAGGCCTCTTAGTATTAAGTATATATCTTCCTATAAGCTAGTTCCTACTACTATAAATAGCTAATATCTATTACTCTAATAGTTTTAGTAGGATATATAAATATACTTAGTATCCTAGATATTTTAGTTATATAGGTATATTAGGATAACTCCTAGGACTCTTCTTTTTATTAGGTATACTCTAAGTCTAATATATCCTATTTTAATTAAGGTAATTATCGTACTTATAAGCCTTAGAGCCTCCTTATAAATCTCTTTAGCCTTAAATTATCCTACTATAGCCTATACTACTAGTTACTCCCTTATTATACCTCTCTTTTATCTAGCCTTCTCCTATTCTTAGTCCTATTTAGTAAGCTCCTACTAGTTCTTAACTCCTATTCTTATCTAAGGTAGCCTCTAGCTTAGAGTTATCTCCTAAATTTCCTATACTCTTATCTTATATTACCTACTATACTAGTTGCCTCTTCTCCTTACTTTTTATTCTCTTTAAGTAATTCTCTTATATACTTACTTAATATACTAGTAGGTTAAGTTATCTACTTTATTCTCTATATTAGAGGTTAGAATAGGTCGGGACGGGTCTAGGTCGGGTCTAGGACCTAAATATATAGAACTATAATAGTTAGGTCGGGTCCTAGCTAGTTCCTACCTAGTTCCGGACCTATTTAATAAATATAGGTATTAGATAGGTCCGACTCGGGTCTAACGATAGGTCTAAAGATAGGTCCTAATAGAAATATAAGATTCGATAGAATACGATATAGAAAATCGAGGGTTATAAATAGATAGAAACCGGAGGAAGTAGAAAGTATAGAAAGCGATAGGTTTTAAAGGCATATTTGATTTAATGCGGCAAATTATACGTTTTAGAGTAACTATAGGCATACCGACTACGAATACCGACTACGGCAACCTCTCTACTTATACCGATTTTTACTATATATGCCCTTTATAGTTATAACGATTTTCCTTATATATACTATAGAGATTTATCTCTTACTAAATATATTAATTCCCTAAGACGAGAGTAGGCTAATAATAAACTTTATATCCCTCTACTAAATAGTTACTCGCTTTACGTAAATCGCGGCAACGTTAGTATCTATAATATAGTTAATATCGATTAAATATAGAACGACTAGGAGTATATATACTCGAGAAGAGGTAGACTAGAGCACTCTCGGCGGCTTCCTATAGAGTACTAAGAGCGCTCGCCTACTAATAGTAACCTCCTTAAGAAATAGCTAAGCCTCTAGAAATATCGTAGTAAACTTCGCGGACGAGGTAGCTAAAGAGTAGCTTTAGTATAAGTAGATCCGTAGACTTCTAGTACTTACGGATCTCTTAGAGCGCGATAGCTAGAGTATAAGTTAGTAATACTAACTATAAATGCCGACTATATAACTTACTACCTAGCTTATAGTAATAAGTCTTCCGTATACTAGCTCTATAAGCTAGACCTCCTCTATCTACTACTACTATTTTAGCTAGTACTTTTCTAGCCGTTCTCTTTCTAGCTAGTTCCTTTTTCGCTACTCGTTTTCTATCTAGTAATCGTTTTCTACCTACTACTCCTCTAGCTACTACTACTACTACTACTATTACTATATTATCCCTCTCGATCTATCTCTTATAGGCTATTTAGTAAGCGAGCTTCTACTTATTAAGACGAGGCCGACCGCCTAGTATAGTTTTCTATAGAGCCTTCCTAGAAAGCTAAAAGGGAGGAGTAGGCGATATAATACTCTCGTCGCTATTACTCTCGTCGCTATTACTCTCCTTGCTATTACTATCGTCGATAATAATAACGGAGACGTTATCTTCGTTATTTCTATTATTACTATTCGCGTTTCTACGAGAACTATTCTAGTCGTTTCTACTAGTAGCCTCTTAGTCGTCGCTATTATAAGTAGAGAGGTTAGAAATTAAGGAAGGAAGGGTAGAAGCGCTACGTTAGCCGAAAGAGGGCGCCTAGTTACTAAGAAGTCTAAGGTCGATATTACTATTATCTATAGAAGGGTTTTTAGGTAGGAGAGAGTTTCTAGATAAAGGAGGAGTAGACGCTATATCTCGGCTAAAGAAGTATTACTCGGCGAACTAGCTAGGCTTATTAGTAGGAAGTTAAGCTATTATAAATACGTAGAGGGCCGAGAGAAAAGCAGTCGATTAAGCTATAATTAATATACGCGGCGGTATCCTTCGTCTATATAATACGAAAATTCGTTAGGAGGTATAAAAAAAGAAGGCGATAATAATAGGCTAATAAAGCGCGACCGCCGATAAGTTCTAAGGTAGTAGAGGTAGTAGTATTACTAATAGTTTAGTAAGGGTATATAGGTTAGCTAAGGCAGAGGTTAGGCTCGCTAGCGCGCTAGCTACGGCTTTACCCGCGCTATATATATTAATTCTAAGCTTCTAAGTATAGTAACGTATGCTAGGCTCTTTATAGTCGGCAATTATAGTTAGCAACCTAGTATTATATACCTATATTATTATTCCCTCCTCTATCCTAGCTAGTAAACTAGCAGCGTAGATAACTATATAGGTATATATCCTTTACTTATAAGGTAACGCGCTTCGCGTAGATCGCTAGAAGGTTAGAAATCTCGAACTCCGTAACGAGAAATGCCTCCGCTACTTCCTATAAGCATTTAAGTACTACCGCCTAAATTCTAATAATATCGCTACTATCTCTATTTATTATAATCTTACGGATAACGTACTAAAAAGGGACCCTCCGGATATATAAAGCTATCGTTTACTAAAGCTTACGAATCTCTCGTAAGGCTACCGTTCCTAGTATTAACTACCTTTTCGAGATACTAGACTTACTAGCTCTCGTTCGTCGCTATATCGTCCTTATAGCTATTACTTTTTTCTATAGAACTACTACCTTCCTACGAGACTCGTCGTCTAGTACCGCAGCCTTTAGTAGCCGTATTCGCTACTACTTAGTAGCCTTATTTCCTACGCGTAGAGGTAGTACTAACGGTAGTATATTAGTATCTATATTAGGATATACTCGTAGAGGAGGGCTCGAGTTAAACTCTATATTAGAGTCCGCTTAAGAAATAAGAGAAGGTATCGAGTAGTATAGATAGAAATATCGAAGAGTTAGAAGGAGCGGATAGGTAGAGGTACGAGAGAGAAGGGCTAGAGTAGATAGGAGTACTAGAAAATCGTATACGACCGCCGGAATACGTAGGCCTATAAGGGAGGAGTTAGAGTTCGATAGCGCTATATAGTAGAACTATATCGCATTCTACTACTATATTAGGACACCTCTACCGATCTTTACCTAGTAGAAGTTATAGTTACGCGAACGCTATAATCGCTTTCGCTACTCTATAGAATATAGTAAGTTAGTAATAGACGCAAATATTTACTATAGTATAGATTATATCTAGGTATTATATAGATAATATCGACTATAGTATATATATTTCGTTATTCGAAGTTCTCTACGAATATATAAAATACTATAAAAGAGAAAGAGCTAGACTTACTAGTACTCTATAGTATTACTAGTTAAGTAGTTATAATATAGTAGTAGAATAGAAAAATAGACTCTCTAGCCTACTTTTATATCGAGGAACCGAGTCGTTATAATAGTAGAAGAGAAGAAATAATTATCGATACTACTTTAATATTAAGAAGAGGAGTAGTTATTAATAGTATAAGCTAAGAAGCAACCGTTAGCGCTAAGGAGACTAGTAGTCGTCGATAGTATAAACTAAAAAGCAATCGTCTACGCTAAGGAGACGAGCGGTCGTCGATAATATAAGCTAAGAAGTAGCCGTCTACGCTAAGAAGATAAGTAGTCGTCGATAGTATAAGCTAAGAAGTAACTATTAGCGACGAGTAGACGAGCGGTCGTCGAGGGTATAAGTATATAGTAGTTACTCTTTTCGGCTAGCGATAGTAAGGTTAATCTAAGTAACGTATACGATAGATTCTAGCTCTAGAGTACGTCTATAGCTATCGCTATCTATATATAGTCGTATATATTAGTATGCGCTATATTAGGTAAGCGATATATTATATAATATTGCCGACTATAGTAGCCGACTATAGTATAGGAAGCTAATCTCTACGTATAGAGATAAGCTAGCGGCTAGGCGGGAATAGCCGCGTACTAAGCTTCTAGTATACCTAAAGCTAGAATTCGTCGCACTTAGCTCCTACTATAATAACTACTACCTTAACCGCCGCTATACTCGTATTACTACCGAATTTTAAGCGTATATTTACTATATACCTCGCGATACTTATCTCTTCTTAGTAACTAAACTTACGATAATAGCGTAATAAAAGCGATGTTTAATAAGTACTACGCCCTCTAATAGTCTATAGAAGCGTCCCTGCCTTATAGATAAGGATTTAGATAGTATAAGTACTTCTATACTTTAAATACGACTAGGCGCTATAAGGAAAGATATAGATACCTACTCTTCTAATCCTAATACTCTTCGCGAGTATAGCTAGCGCGTAGATATATTACCTAAGAGAGCTATAGTAGATAAGTAGCGCAAAGCTAGAAATAAGTCCTTTACTTAGTAGAAGAAGCTTTTAATTAGCTCTAATAATATATAGAGCTCCCTATCGAAGGAGTAGTAGTAGAAGAAGATTAAGGCCTAGAGAGAGGAGTACTACGCTTAGTACGACCGGATAGCGTAAGTAATAATCTATATAGTCGGCTAATATAGTTAGTAGTACTAACGTATAATAGAGATAATAAGAAACGTAAGCGCGCGTAGGATAGGCCTACTATATAAGTAGCGAACTAGGATAAGGAAAGCTTCTATTTTAATATCGAGAAGGAGAAGGGCGCGGACGACCTATACTATAACTATAACTACTAGTATAATACTAATTAGTCTAAGTCGAGTCCGGAGGCACTTTACGTATTACTAGTAAGGTCGGCCGGTACTAGCTATAAAATAACTAACCTCTACCTTCGAGTCGCTACTAAGAGCGAGTAGGCTATATAGAGGAGCTACGCCGTCTACGCCTTTTAGAATAAAGCTATTCGATAGTTTAAGAAGAAGGTATATATACTTACGATACTACGCGCGTAATATAGGAGTTAAGCCGAGTTTATCGTATAACTAATTAAGAAGAGGCTAAGTTCCTCGTAGTAAGAAATAAACCTTATTAAGAGGCTATAATCTAAGAATAAGAGGAGATACGTGTTCTAAGTATCTAGAGCGGACGTAAGTAGCTCTTATTAAGAGTATATTACCGCTAGAACTAATAGCTTCTTTAGGACGCATTCGAGTACCTCTAATTAGACTAGAAGTATACTCTACGCTCCGTAAAGCCTTATAGAGAGCTTATAAAATTAGTCCGTATATTAGTATCTATAGCGAAAGCGAAGGTAAATTAGTGCCGACTACGCCTACCGACTATATACTAACTAGTAGTAGGAGCTAATAGTAGAAGGCCGTCTTCTAACTATAACGGAAATTTTCCTACTCTATTACTACGTAGTATATCGCAACTATCTCTCCTAGAAGTCCTTTAAGTTTAATATAGCTAATCGCTTTACTTAGACTCTAGAAGTCCTAGATTAGCTTGTCCCGTTAGGATATAATTAGGATAGTAATAGGTTCCGGAAGCTAGTTACGTCTAAAGTATAGGCTAAGCGAAATAGGCTAGCGTTCTAGTTATACGCTTATAAGTTCGATATAAAGGAGTCGGTATACGGAGAGCTTCTATAGGAAATATAGCTCGATTCTAAGTAGGAAGGAGGACTTAGCTTTTAGAATATCGTCGAGTAGCTTCTAGGTACGTCTACGAATAAGCTCGCTATCTCCGAGACCTTTATACGCAAATTCTAGTCGCTAGAGATAGGGTTTATATAGAAGCTCTATAACTCCTCTTAGGCTAGGTAGAATATAGATATATCTCGTAAGTTAAGATTAGTTATAGCCGCCAACGGTATATAATATATTAGTCTATAGTTTACGTCGTAGTACTAGCCGGCTCTCTAACCTATCGTAGAGAGAATTTAGAAACTGCCTAAAGACTACGTAAAGCGATATAATACTATATAGCAGAAGGCTAGAAATAATACTAAGAGTAAGAAGGAGAAAAAGAATATAGCGAGCTAGAAGTTTAAGGTATAGCTAGAGCTCCTAGATCTAGTACTAGCTCTAAAGACAAAGTAGTAATATATCTCCGAAGGCGTAACCGCTAGCTCGCTATATTCTTTTTCCTCTTCTTACTCTTAGTATTATTTCTAGCCTTCTGCCGTATAGTATTATATCGCTTTACGTAGTCTTTAAGTAGTTTCTAAATTCTCTCTACGATAGGTTTATTTACTTAGGCTAAGTCTAACTCTACTTTTTCGACTTAAGCTTTATTAACGCTACTAGCCTCTTGCGCTAGTAAGATGCTTGCCCTCGAAGGCGACTATAGCGTTACTATAATTAAAGAGTACTTAGTACGTTTATTAGTCGCGACTATTATAAGCTTAATAAGAGTACTAGAGGTACCCGTCTCTATAACGCTACTAGGATAGGCCGTCGGCCTATAATAGAGACACCTCGCTAGTACTTATACTAATAAAACTTAATCGCCTCTATAAATATTATTTACCTCTATTACTCTACTAGCTTTTACTCTCTAGTTCTATAATTCCTTCTTAGTACTATATACTTTATATTATAGTATTACTAGTATATCCTATAACTCCGATACGATATAGTAGTACTATACTTCCTTCTTTCTTAAGACGTATAAGTATATAGCTTCGCGAACGATAGACTAACTCCGAATCGTAGCTATCTCTCGTCGACTCTAGTCTAATTAAGAAGGCAGTATAATAGTAGAGGAAGGGACGCTATCCGATTATAAATACCTCGAGTAGTCGAGCTAGTATACGAGATAGGATACTATCTCTAGCTAACCTTACTAAGCTACTAGAGGATTCTAAGGACTAGGTTAAAACTAATAGCGTATAGATATAGTAGTAGGAGTATACTTAGTCGTTTAAGGGCTTTTACTACTACTATTAGTAGCTCGAAGAGGCGAGGTATTACGATAAGTATAGTAGAATATCTTCGAACTCTATAAAATAGAACTTAAATACGCGAATATTATAGGCCTAAAGATTTTTCGTTAAAGGTATAGACTAGGAAATATACGCCCCGAGGGTTATATATAGAGGATATAATAGAGTTATTAAATACCTAGGACTAGGTAACGGAATAAAAGCTCTCTAAAAGTACCTCGATTTAGTAGGCTACGAAGGAGCCTCCTAGGAGCGTAGAGTTACTAGAGAAGTTATTAAGGCTACTAAAGATTAATCTATAAGTTTAATATTCGTTAATACGAAAATAAGGTACCGACTACGCTTACTAACTATACTTATCGACTACGCTCGCCGACTACGCTTTATAGAGATATATAAAGTAGATATACTAATAGCTCTTATTTATAGGAACGGCTTAAGAAAAGTTTTACTAGAATAGAGTACCTAGAACGATTAAAGTTTCTAGAGTTATATAGGCTTATAGTTTCCTAGCTAGGCTTACTCTTAAACTTCTTCGAAAGTCTCGTAGTTTAGCGTACCTACGAATATCTATTAGAGGAGACTAGATCTATCGACTTTAAGAGCGCCGCTACGATTAAGTTATATATCTAGGACGCGGTCGATTACTCCGAGGATAATCTAAAACGTTAGCTATTTAGAACCTTCTAGGTAGCTATCGCCCTCGACGGTTAGTACGCTAGAGTACTCCGAGTATTATTCCTTACGATACGAGGCTACTAGATCGATAGCGAGTAGGCCTAGTATAAGGCTATACTAGCCTTTCTATATATTTTAGGCTATTATACGGGCGAAGTTCTAGCAGACCTACTATTCGACGTACTTATCCGTTTCGAGATCTCTAATAGGCTTATAAGGCTAATAGCGGATAATACTTCTAATAATAATATACTATATATAGCTATATATATATCCTTGCTATATATATACCTTCTAACTAACGAGTTCTAGCGTCGAGGCTATTAATATTTGCTCCTACGAGCGTACGCGTATAGTAAAGCTATTAGTCTCGATTAAATAACTTCCTCTCTAAGAAATAGACGGGGATATAGAAGAGATATTAGATACTAAAGACTACGAGTTCTCCCGTTCGGAATAGTTCCTATACTTTATATATATAATCTAGCTCTCCTTAAGGAAGTTCTTCGCTACTTTTAAGATCGAGCTAAGAAATAAGAGATAGGAACGATAGGACGAAGAAATAGATACGAACGCGTTACGTTAGCTTAAAGTAGGAAGTCTAGCTATAGTTCTAATAAAGGTACTATTTATTCTCCCTACGAAGTATATATAGTTAGCAAACGTAGTCGGTAGAAGCTATACTAATAACCGCTCCCTATAAAGTTCTAAAAACTTATAGTTAAGGTAAACTCTAGTACTTAACGCTTTAAGAGTTTTATAGTACTATAGCGAAAGAGGATCGCAGATCTATATCTATACTCGAAATAGTATAAATAGTAGAAGAAGATGCTTTAAAGAGTTTTATACCTAATATAAGATATAAAGACCCGTTAGAGCTTAACTACGATTATACTAATATATAGTTCTTAACTACGAGATATTATCGACGAGTATATTAAGAATAAGGGTTAGCCCGAACTAAAGCTAACTACTACGGAATAGAAGAGGGTTAAATATATTATTAACCTTACTACTCCTTTCGTAGAGGCTACGATATAGATCGGTACGATAAAGAGGCTAATAATCTACCTCGTTCTTAGCTACTATAATACCTTATTCGATATCTTAGATATTATAGATAAGAAACTTAAATATAAAACATAACTCTAGTAAAAGGAGATTTATTCTACCTTATAGGCTATATAGATAAAGCTCGAGAAGTACTATACTACTACCTAGGAGCGATTTAGTAATATATATAGTATTACGATTCTTCTTAATCTAGTAATAAAACGGGCGTTCTAGAACTATAAGGCCTTCTCTAGCGAGAAGCTCGATTCCTCCTTCGAGAATTACTACTAGTTAAAATTCTAGGTCGAATACGCGCGATATAAGCCTCTTATAGCTACGTCCTAGTCTAGGCTAAAAAAGGCCTTATACCGCTCCGCGATATTATTCGTAATAGGTCTCTATAGTAGATTAGATAGTAATAACTCCGACTTTAATTAAAAGATATCTAGACGGCTATAGTAGACCGCATAGCCTTTAGCTAATTCGGACGAGATATCTCGTTATCGCTACGCTAGATTTAAGAACTCGGCTACCTATTCTATAAAGTATCCGCTCCGGTTATAGAAGATAATCGTATTAGAATATCTAGGTTGCGCGCTAATAGCCCGGGATATCCTCTCTATTCTAGTAGTTAGAACTAGTTATAAGCGCGACTTTAGTATAGCGCGTTATTAGAGCTAATATAATCGGTTCTACGATCCCTCGACGTTTAGTAATATTATATACTATCGTTCCCGAGAGTATAACGCGTAGTAATAGGCTTAGGATTCGCTTATAGAGAAGGCGCTACCGATATTAACTACGTTCGAGCCTTCGAATAATATAGTAAATTAGTAGTAGGAGTAGCTTAAGGTAGATTAGGAGACGTTAGTAACTACTATATAGAGTAACTTCGACTTAATTAGCGATAATAAGGAGGATATAGCACTAATATATCTTCGCTATAGTACTTAGTAAAGGAAGTATTTGCTTTTACGTTATACCTATAGAGTAGAGTAGACTTCGTAGTCGATATTATAAATAGTATTTAATTCCGATATCTCGTAGTCGGCAAGTATAGTTAGTAAGTATAGTTAGTATCCTTATTTTTCTCCGCAACTATAGTCGCTAGTTTAACTAGCGCTTCTAATATGCTATAACGCTTAGTTCTATATATACGTATATTTAGTATTAGAGTAATTCTATTATCCCCGCGGCGACTTAGTCTTATTCTCTAGTATTAGACCTATCTTTCTAAACTTAGGTCCCTATAAAGACCTATATAGGAACCGGTAGTATTTAGACCCGACCTATCGATTTCGTATTAGGTCGAGGACCCTATCGATTTAGGTCTTAGGTCGGTTCCCTTAGGAACTAACCTAGACCCGGAACCGATCTAAAGTCGAGGACCTATTCTAACCTCTACTCTATATATTATCTAATAAGGTCTTAAGTATAGAGCTAGATTAAAGAGATACTTGCTTCCCTTTAAAGAACTATAGCTATAACTAACTTATATATACTTATAATATTCCTTAGGGCTTAGTTCTAGACTTACTTAATTAGTTTAGTAAGGCCTTTATTATATTCGCTTATTCCTTCTAGGTTAGACTAGGTTTAGTATCTATATACTAGAGCTAGCTTAATAATCTAAAAGAGATTATTAGACTAGTTCTTCCTAGCTAAAGAAGAGATTAATAAGAGAGAACGAAGCTATAAAGGAATAAAGAGATAAAGAGAAGTCTAGGAAGAAGAGTAAGATAATAAAAGAGCTTAATTTTATTTAAAGAAAGGTAAGATAGAAGAAGTAACTACTAACTATAAATATAAAGAGGAAGATAAGGGGTTTTTTATAGAATTTTCCCTTTTATATAATACTAGAGTAAAGCTACTTACTCTAGATAAAGAGGTAGACCGGTAATAAGATTAATCTATCTATCTATCTATTATAGTTCTATATATTTAGGTTCTAGACCCGACCCGGACCCGTCTCGACCTATTCTAACCTCTATTTATTAGTTTTATAGAATTATACCTTTTCTACTATAATAGCGACGTCGGTATTAGCGCTACCGTTTCGACTTTAGTACGTTCTTTATAGAGGAGAATAAGCTCTTTTAAATAGTATACTTAGCGTTAAAATTAGTTAGCGTTTCGTATTATAGTTAGCGTTTAATATTAGCGTATTTTATAGTAGGATAAGGTAGTATTAAGCTAAGTTTAAGGCTCGGCGAGGTCGGATCGGTATAAGCCGAGCTAGTAGGCCGTCTACGAGAAGAATTTACGCGTCGTAAAGTATAACGAGAGATATTAGAAAGAGACGGCGATAACTTAATAGTTTTAGAGGCTAGCGAGGCGTTTAGTAGCTTAAAAGAGAGTTAAAGATACGACGAGTTACGTAGTATATATTTTAGGTCGGGGTTCGATACGGCGGTAGAGCTATAGTAGTAGTTCTTATCTACGAGACGCTTCTATAGTACTAGTATTTAACTAAGTATAGCCTAAGTATTCTATTTAAGATATTTACTCTCGCTAGATATTATATTTAAGAAAGTAAGTAGAACGTCGCTCGTCTATCCTTCTTACTTTAAATTAGTAGTAATTAGCGCGCTTAGCTACTTTAAGATCGTAATATTCTTAGCCTCTTCGCTCTTTAGTATTATATTTAACTTTATAGTTTTATATAACTTCTTTCTTTATAGCTCTACTACTTCTAGGCTAGGTATATCTTTTATAATAGCTACCTTAATACTCTTATAATATTTTAATTATAACTAGTTAGCTAAGTCGTCTTCTTTATATTCTAATATAAGAATATTCTATAGTATATATATTTTAAACTTATTAAAGTCTTTATTTACTAGCGCCTTTAATAGACTCTCTAATTTTATAATACTATTATCGATCTCGTTCTACTTTAGCTCTACGAGTACTTCTTATCGCGCCTCGTTATTAGATAGTAAAGCTACCGTCTCTAGGCCTAACTCGAAACTAAGCTTCTTAGCTAAAGTACTTTCTAATCTCTCTTTAATTATGTTTATAATAAGGAAGACGAGCTTATTAATAGTATTAATAATATTATCTAGGAGCGTAAGCGAAGTATATTAAAAGTATTTAGTTAGTAGGGCCGTAGTCGTCTAGTCGCTAGCTGCTATAGTAACTAGCAATTGCGGTAGAGTAATGCGGACTAGCGTAGAAGTCGACAGTTCGAAGGTCGACGCGCCGACGTGAAGGAGACGTGACGCGACGACGCGGGATGGGGGGTTAATTACTTAAAAACTACATACCCCCGCATAAGCAAAAGTCTATGCTTTCATGTAAACAAACCACCTTGCGCGAGTGTCATTCTACTGAAACATTGATATGTACATACATCCCTCCCGCTACAGCTTGCTCGATCCTCCAGCACGCTTCAGCTCCGCGAGGTACTGTCGCCTGTATTGGTTTATTCCCTGATCGAGCATGACATCCTCACTGCCGGCCGGAATTCGTGTCCCCATCACTTCTCTCCAAAGCTTCTCAATTAGCGCTCCAGACTCGTTCCTTGCGTAACCTACGGCGCCCATGACCAAAGCCGCCGTTGAACAGCATTCCTGGAACACCATGCCGCCCTTGGCCTTCAACAGACAAATTGAGCCGCCACAAAATTTGTTGATCTCTTCTTCGGACAGTTGAGAACATTGATAGCCCACCTGGTCGACCCAAGCAGAATACCCTTCAAGCTCTGCACCCGCCTTGGCAAATCTGTGCCGGACGACAGGCTGGTCCAAAAGAGTCTTGCCGAAGGCTCTGCGCTCCGTGGCGTACTTGAATGCTGTCGACAATGCTGTCCGAGCGAATCGTACTGCGGAGGCAGCGAGTAGGAGCCGCTCGTGGTTCACGTTCGATACGAAGTATTGTAGACCTTTGCCTTCTTCGCCGATGAGGTTCGAGACTGGAACTCTGGCATTCTTGAATGTGATTTTTGCATGATATGCAGTAACTTGGCCAGACATCACGATCCTTTCCCTGGAGATGCCAGGACCCACCAGTGGGCATATGATGACAGAAACGCCCGCCGATCCAGATCCCGGTGGCCCTGTGCGAGCTCCGAGCATAACATAATCAGAGACCAGACCCTGCGTAATCCATTTCTTCTCACCATTGATTATGTAGTCTTTGCCATCAGCTGATTTTACAGCAGTTGTTTCGAGTTGTCCAGCGTCGGACCCTACCGCGGCTTCACTCATGGCAATGGCGAACTTTTGTTTCCCCCGAATCACATCAGGAACGTAGCGCTCCCTAATCCCACGCGAGCCGTGTCGGAAGATGTACGGCAGACCGACCGCTACAGCTTGTGTCAGTATGTTTTGTTTTTCAACCCATGGAGCAGACTTACCGAAACTCGATATGCAAGAAAAGGGTCCAGTCAAACCCGATCGGTAAATCTCATCGAAGAGAATGAGGCCGTGAAGCACATCGAAATCCTTGATTGGAATACCGAGGATCTCGTGGATGCCCATGCTGCTCAGCATGTCGCAGGGAAGCGGCATGGTCATAGCAGCCACAAGCACATTGGCACGAATCAGCGTCTGATAATGTGACTCGGGCACACTATCTGCCTCCTCCCATTGAGACGCGAAAGGATGATAGTGCTCGTCCAAGAATGCTTTGAGCCTTTTCTGCCATAAGAGGTGGGATTGGTTGTACAGCGGATTTGGAAGGCCACGGGCGAACGATGCTTCGGAGAATGGAACGGCCATTGTTGCGGTAAAATTGTTGGCTAGAAGCGATAGACGCGAGATGGGCAGAGAGAGTCAGAAGAGCGATGTGAGAATTCTGCTGATTTTCGACTATATCTCGACAGTGAGCCGTGAGACAGCAAACTCGCATCTCGGTCACCACGACTCGCGACCTTTTGAAACGGCGTCTGCGAATCGGTGCTCGGAAACAAATTTGGCACTTCACCGCGGTCCCATGGGTGTTGCGACTTGCCCGATTTGGCCTCGGAACAGCCAACCACTAGCAGCTCAATGTCACACCGAGCTCACAGCTTCCGAATGACCTCCGCATTCGGACCAATGCCTCGATCATGCTCCGCTACGATATTGCTGTAGCTGAACCGGAGTGCACTCTGGGGAGCGTGACGGCATTCGGGTACAGCAATATGGTTGGCCGCCACACCCTCTTCATCAAGGATATATCTTCCGAAGTTTGGACTAGCACTCCGCAGTACTGCGCAGATCGCGTCCGATCAATGACTTCTGATTTCACCTCTGCTGGAACATCCACGCCGTGCCGCCATTGCCAACATGCCTCACAAATCTACCTTTCCAGACATCACGCTGCCCAACACTGACGTCTTCTCGTTCTTCTTCCGCCGAACGAATCGAGAATGGTCAGATGATCTTGGTGTGTACTTGATCTATGTGGTTTCGTGCACGGTCACTGATTCATTCGTCAAGTCGTCCTCAAAGATGCCGTCCACCTGGACAGACAATACACTTTCAAAGACGTCGAAGAGACTGCTGTGAGCTTCGGGGCGGGTATTCAGGCCGCACTGAATGTGCAAAAGGGCGATCGGATTGCGGTCGTCTCTCAGAATGACATCGACACTGTACCAATCTTTTTTGGAGCGATGTCGATTGGCGCGGTGTTCAGCCCAATGAATCCCAATTATACGACCGGTGAACTTGCTGTTCAACTCCGGGACGCGGAAGCGAAAGTCATTGTGACACACTGCACAACGGCCGAGAAGATCAGACAAGTATGTGATCAAATTGGATTTCCAAAAACGCACATCTTCGTCCTTGGTTTGCAAGAAGGACCAGCAGTGGATCTTCGACACTGGAAGTCCTTGTGCAGAGCTATCGACAAGCGTAGCTTCCGTTTGCCAAAGATCACGCCGAGGGAGGATACAGCACTCCTGATGTATTCCTCGGGCACTACAGGACTTCCCAAGGGAGTCATGTTGACGCATTTCGGGATCGTTTCAAACCTCCTGCAACGGATATCTTGTGAATGGGGAGAAGTTCGGCCAAGTGGGGGCTTGGGGAAGGTGAAGAATCTTCCAGATGCTCCTGCAAGCGGGGACAAGGCATTACTGGCTATTCCCCAATTTCACGTCTACGGGTTCGCGTACGTGTTTCTTACCAATCTGTACGCGGGCATACCGGTTGTGGTAATGCGCAGATTCGACTTCAATGTCTGGTGCCAGACCATAGAAAGAGAGAAGATCACGATTGCACAAATGGTCCCAACCATGGCTTTACGACTCGTCAGGGAGAAGAATCCACATGATCTATCATCTGTGCGGATGTCCGCCATTGGTGGTGCTGCAACCCCTCCAGAAATCCAGAAGGCTTTGGCAGACATCTACGGCATGCCGACCAAACTGGGCTATGGCCTCACCGAGGCCGGCCCCTTCGTCACTGGTAAACGCTGGTATGACTGGAACGCAGACCTTACCGCGGGAGATCCGTTCAGTCCCAACATAGAGTATAAAATCTTGGAGATCCAGGACGAGGGTGAAACAGGCGCCGCAAGCGAGAAAGAGGTAGCCCCTGGAGAGACCGGGGAGCTACATATCCGCAGTCCTGGACAGTTCAAAGGTTATTGGAAGAATCCGCAGGCAACCTGGGACACTTTGAGTCCTGATGGATGGCTGCGGACTGGTGATGTCGGATGGGCTGATGAACAAGGTCGCTTCACCATGACTGATCGCGCCAAGGAATTGATCAAGCACAAAGGTTTCCAAGTAGCCCCAGCTGAGCTTGAAGGATTGCTGGTCACTCACGAGATGGTCGAAGATGTAGCAGTCGTCGGAGCATGGTCAACAGATATCGGTTCGGAAGTTCCTGTGGCGTTCGTGGCCCGAAAAGGAGGACTGAGTACAGTTCGACCTCACGATGATACCGCAATCATCCAATGGCTGGCGGCGAGAGTGATCAAATATAAGCACTTGAAGGCCATCAAATTTCTCGAGGCGATTCCCAGAAACAGCAACGGCAAGATTCTACGGAGAAAGTTGAAAGAGATGGCGAAGAAGGAGTTCAACAATGTCATTCGAGCAAAGTTGTAGCTGCGAGACAGTTGAGAATATTGTACATAGAACTGATGATATAACGATCGTTAAGACTCTTGGAAGTGGTCCCTTTTTTTCTGATCCTGTTGAGCACCAGTCGCACCAATGTGTTTCCAAGACCTGTCTTGGAACATCTGTTACTTGGAGTTCCCAAAAGACCTGCCTCCATGAGAGAACTTCTGGAAATTGCAAGCTCCTCGCCCAGGAGCAAGTATCCAAGAGTTGCGACGCACGGTGCGGCTTCGCGATGTCCTACGAAGTGTGTCACAACCACACCAAGCCGACAGAATATGCTCAAACTCGATGTTAAATAGGTTCGCACAGATGGTATGTTTTGGAGGACCCAACTATGTATGGGCACTTGATGCATCGTCTTGTGATGCCTCAGGCAGTTTATTTTCACTTGCTCTTGGCATTCACTCCGTGCCTCATGGAGATTCTCGCACCTCCGCATTCCATACTTCCTCAATCAACACTGCAGTCACGCTATTTCGTGTTGGGCTTGCAGCAAACATGCAACCAGAGGATGAGTCCCGTCAGACTAAAGTATGTGTCTCTGGTTAGTTGCCTAGAGCACAACACGTGTAGAGACTCTTGTCTTCGAGCACACGACCCAGAAAGCGGGGCTTCTAACCCTGCAGTAAGCTTACCTGCAGAATAACGAGCCGAATAACGACACTGCGGAATCAGGTCCCAAATTGGCAATTTGCTTTCCGCGACGTCCGAGGCGATGTCGGCTAAGCATCGAGACTGAGAATCACACCTCGTCTTCGGAACAATGGTCAGCGAAAGCAGCGGAAGATGATTCGGTCATTTGCTGTCCGCAATATTGATTTGTGTCAACGCAACAGCTCACGCGAGCCCAAATGGTTCCTCATTTGTGTCGGAGAGAGTCTGGCGCTTAACGTATTCACGATGTCCTCCTTCGAAATCGTCGAGCACAAGATTTCATGCCATGTAGAGGAAAGTGTTGCCAATAATCGCTCGCGAGATAGATACATTAGGGAGACGCTGGGGAAACGAAGCTATTCATCACTTGACTCGTTTTATACATAGACAATGCCTGGGTGGCAACCAAACGAAATGGTTTCGTCACTTGAGCAACTCTGTAGCAAATTGAAAGGCGTGGCTTGCCCATTAGGATGTACTCAAAGTCCTCAAAATCGGGACAAGATTGGCTCACGGCACGTTGGCGACTATCAGCTACAATTTGTGCACGTATTGAAATGTTGCGACTATGCCGGGTGAGATGAGTTCTCGACTACTTCAGTTTGGAGGGGAGGCCTTGTTCGGACCTCGGGCGCTCTACAATTGGCTTGAAATGTGCGTTCCGCAGGCGTGAGCTATAGCTCGGACTGACCTTGAATGAACGGACGCCAACGTTTGCAATTCCGTGGAACTAGCTCAGTCTTTTACCCTACTATGTCCTTGAACTGATGCGAGCGTATTTGGCCTGGTTGAAGGCATAAGTACTTTTGCACTCGCTCGCTGACCCATCCTGTGATACCCTTTGATTTCCAAGACTTCGATCCTATTCTTTTACCGACACAACTTCGATTATGGGAGACAGAAAGAAAGCAATCATCACGGGCGCTGCTGGAGGCATGGGTCTCGAGCATGCTCGGCATCTGGCTCGGCTCGGAATAGACATCGTTATCTTCGATATTGACCTCGAAGTAGCTAAGAAATGGAACGATAAACTTGCCGGAGAAACTATAGTCGACGACATTCGTAGCCTAGGCGTCGACTGTATCGCCCTGCAAGTCGATCTAACCAACGGCACGGAAACTCAGGCCGCAGTCGACAAGGTCGTCGCTCAATGGCCTATTATCGACATTCTTGTAAACAACGCTGGCGGCGCAGCTGCTCCATTCGAATTTAGTTCTCCCACTATAATTAGTGAGGCAGATACGCATCGCGTGGTTAATATCAACTTGATGTCGACTATAAATTGCTGCCGAGCCGTAGCACCTCACCTCAGGCGTCCCGGGGCTAGTATCATCAATATTGGTACTATAAACGCAGAATGGGAAGCTCCAGGGGCAAAGCAGGCGCTCTATGGCGCTGCTAAAGCTGCGGTTATTCGATATACGCGCTCACTCGCGGTTGAGCTTGGACCCGAAGGAATTCGCGCCAATACTATATCCCCGGGCTATGTCGAGACTCCCCGTATTGCTGTACAAGCAGCATTGAGGCCTGGCGTCGGTGGTTCCGATCTTGTCTCTAAGATACCTCTTGGCAGGGTAGGACGAAGCGAAGATGTATCCGCCGTCGTCGCATTCCTGGCCGGTCCGTCGTCCGGATTCGTTACGGGAAATAACATTCGTGTTAGTGGTGGTATGGAGCTTGTGTAGAGGAGTCACTACTGTCGCTAGATTTCTTTCGAGACCAAGATCAAACGAGAGAAGTCTTTCTAAGTCCTTGCGTTGACTCAGTTCCCGTTCTGTTGAAGCTGGTGTTCCGCTTCGTGGCTGCGCACTAACTGGGATGGATCATCTCTGGTGATTTTGGTAGCGCATGTTGCATTCACGACTGCGATTGATGTGCAGCGTAAAGCTGGGAAAGTTGGGACGGCGGCCCGTTGATGGCAACACACGTGGTTTGGCTTTGTTTGACTAATTAGCTATCAAAATACACTACTCTAGCTATAGTGCTTCTTCAACCATGTCTCAATGTGATCGACCAGCTCTCCGGGAGCCTCAAGCGGGATCCAGTGCCCGGCATCCAGTAAAGGCTTTTGTTCCAGCTTGGGCAGTAGTCCTCGCTCAACCAGTTGTATTAACGGCTCAGGCCGGCAGACTGAATCGTCTTTGCCACCGACAAACAAGGCTGGAACATTGACCTTGTCTCTGTCTTCAGGGAGGTTTCTATCGGCCTCGTATTGTTCATTGTTCTTTCTAGCTAGGTACCAGCACTGCGGCCCTTCGAAGCCATCACGGCTCATGCGATCGATGAAGGCCTGCCTGAACGCCGGATCCTGTGCATAAGGCCGAACGGTGATGCTGCGGCCGCCGTGTAGAAGGTAATTGCGGAAGGCATTGGGGACACACAAGAACTCCCACAAACTTTCGCCTTCTCCGTGAAGGACGTCGAGCAATCGATTCAAGTCATGCTTCAGCACCTTAGGCCCGTCTTGTGCGGCGTGGACGTTCCAGTAAGCAAACAATGGCCGCCCATAGGTCCTTTCAGCCATGTCGTTGAAGGCATCTAAGTCGAAAGGCTGCCGCGAAGGAGGCGCATAGGGAACGTTGACGTTGATCAGACCAACAACTCGATCAGGATAGTAGCAATACAGATGACTAGCACAAGCTGAGCCCATATCATGGCCAATTGAGATCAACTTGTCGGCATTCTCCTTGTCGGCAATCTCAACGAGGTCCGCTAGCATCTTGTCCCATCTATATTCGGCGGGGTCTGTAGGCTTGTCGGTCCCGTCGTAGCCGAGGAGATCGGGAACGATTATAGGATGCTTGGTAGCGCTGAGGGCAGCAGCAACATCCGACCACATTTCGGCATGGTCTGGCCAGCCATGTTGGAAGAAGAGGGCGGGAAGGGAGTCATCGCCGTCAATTTTGTAGTACGTGTAGACGTATCCCCGAGTAGTTCTCAATTTCTTCTTCTGGAAAGCATCCATGTTCCGACTGGCAAAAGCGAGCAGAATAGCCTCAATGGAGTCTCATGGGTGTGTGAGGACCTTCAATAGTGCTTATACTCTCGAGATACTTCGGAATTGGCGCACGGCGCCGCCTCCGCATTGGATTCTGTTCCGGGATGACCGAGAGCGTTCCGGGGTCGTTGGCCGAGTGTCCTACAGCCTACAGGGATGCACCGTATCGCCGCTAATGGATAGCATCACAAGACATCACTAGTGACTAGGCACTGCGCGTTGTGGAGACAAGTATTACGCGGACACTGCTTCTATGATCACCAAGGAAAGTTCACTATAAGAGACCGACCATCACGACTCCCACTGTTCCGAGCGAAGTGGGCGTTGAATGCCGAGTTCCGTATCAGGGGTCTCACTAGTGGAAACAACGAGTTTATGGACGAATATCGAAACATGGCCGATGCTTCCCAAGACATACTTACCTTGTATGCAGTTCTTCGTCCGTACAGGACCACGTCATCGGCAAGTGCCACATCCGGCACTCCCGCAATCTGCCGGTCATAGAATAGGGTGACCCCCTGCAATTCCCCGCATGTCACCCCGTGGGGTCTGAGATCCATCCCCTCACAGGTCTTACATTCTCGGTGTGACCGATTCCTTTCCCAATCGTAACACAGCAGCGATTCCGAGAGCATACCGATGGCCGAGCACAGAATTTCTACAGTGGTGAGAGGCCCGCCGCCTCAAGCTGGTCGCCGCTCGAAGTATACGACGTCCGCATGGTAATGACAACCTCTCTCGCGTTGATTCGTCTGCCACGGTGTGAGAGCTCATCACGCACCCAGACTCCGATGCAGTCTTAGAACTCTTGACTGACGCCGCAGCTTCACGATGCAGCTTGGATTGCTCTCAACGCAAAGTGAGGGTAAGTTGCATGACTGGAAGCCACGCCCCTCCGGTGCGTAACGTTGATTCCATCCCAGTGCTCTGGAGACCAGCCCTGTTCAAACTGCGTGGCCCGAGGTACAACGTGTAATTTCGTGCCCCGACGCGAACGTGGAAGGAAAGGAGCGCACGCCAAGTATGTGCGTACCTTCCTGCAGCACGGTCATAACGCCGACTCGAAGTGAGCGAGCCCACGACATCCCCTTCTCCTGAGCTGGTACTCACTCTGTAGCCGTGCCGAGCGATCAAGCCGAATCGACACATTACCTCCATCAAATCACCGCAATATTGCGCCACTCGATGGCAGGAACGCAGAGCAAGGGGAGCGGAACCAAGACTCCCAAATATTCATGACGCAAACAGGACGGTAAGCATGTATGTGTCCATCGCAATGTAACTTACTGATTCATTCAGGAACAACCGCATATCACAGAGTTGTGTGCTTTCCACGTCTGCTGACCTTACAATACAAGACACTAGAAGCTCACCCCATGCTGAGACGAAAACTTCCGAAGAAGGAATTGATACTTTTGATTTGCAACCGCAGGCAGGGAGCTCCATATCTCTCTCATCACAATTATCACAGTTGATGGGCTTGAGTGGAAGCCTGGCATCCAAAACAAGCTGCCTGCTGCCATCTCCTGATAAGGTCAGACCTGCTGCGCCGGTCCTATCTCTCCAGCTTCCCAATTTCGAAGTACTACAGGACCGAGTGGAGGTGTTCTTCAAAGAGATGAACCCTATGCGCCCTGTCTTGAACCAAAGCGAGATTGTTCCCCGCATCGCGCAGACTCTGAAGGCTTTAGGATACAATGAGCAGACGGGCATGATTTCCTCCCGGATCGATGACGCTATCTTCCTTGGTGTCATGTTTTTCATTGTGGCAATCGCCGATACCGAGACTCCTGAGCCACGGGTTGGAGTAGCAAAATCTGGATGGAACTGCTTCCAGCAAGGCGAGCGGTTGGCTAAGTACTTCGCTGCTACGGATTCACCTGGCGACATGGACCGAATCTGTTACTATACTCTCGGTGCAGTGTACCTTTTCCGCCTAGAGCTTCTAAGTCACGCTTCGGGATACATTACGCAGGCCTGGAATGCTGCGACCGTACAAGGCTTAAACGACCAAAGTTCCTGGCCGCGAGCCTGCTGTTCAACAAATCTTACTCGTCAAAAGTTGTGGTGGACTATCTACTGCATCGACATACATGTATCCCGGCGGCGAGGCAAACCATATCTTATTCGCGAAAGCGAGGTAGCAGTCGCTGAATTTATGCCCGAGCTGTCTCTTGTGTCGAAGCATGCCGGGCGAGAAGTTACAACAGTTTACGAGCACTTTCTGAGCTTCGGAGATTGCAGCGTTCGAGAGATGGAATACTTTCAAACTTCCGTCAATCTGTGCCGTGTATGGAAACAGATCTGGGACGCCTTGTTTAGTGCGAAGTTCGGCCGCTACGTCGAGCCACAGGACGTTGAGCTGCTTGACGCTCGGATACTACATCTGGAGAGACTAACGCCACCCTCGCTGAAATGGAAGAGCCTGGAGGCCTTGGGTCAGCAGAATTTGCGAAACTCGGAGATTTTGGATCGGCAGCGGCTATGCTGCCAGCTAGTAAGGAAACCACACATCGCATCGGGCATTCCGATTCTACGCTACAACCTGACGATCTAACAAATTTTGCTGTGCAGGAGTTCAACTTGTACCGCATGATCATTCGACAAAACCCAACCCGGGGGATGAAGGCATCACCTTATGACAGGAGAATATGCGCTGCTCTGGCGAAGGACAGTACCTCAATATGCGCAGCGTACATTGCTGCTTATCCTGGCGTTCGACGTCCAGCCGCCAATATTCTTACTTTACATCTTAGCGAGACTCTTTGCCACCTCGTCTACATCGTCCACGATCCAGATTCAGGCGTGGAGCATTCCACCTTAACTGACTCGTTCAAGATGGCGCATGAGCTCTTGAAGAAACTTGCGACTGGGTTTTACGGTGCACGGAAGGCGCTTAGCTCGATTGCCGCCTCATTGTGTGCTCTCAAGTGCACGGTAACCACATCAAGTACACTCGGCCACCTGGTAGATTTCGTCTCCAGAGAGCAGGAAGCTTTCAGGAAAGCCAACTCCGAAGGGGAAATGATGAATGCTGAGCCACAAGACAAGACTTCCGCTGGAACTGCGCAATCCTCCAACACGATACCGGCGTCGTTGTTCGGCAATGGAGACGCTGCTCTGGAAATGGATCTGGAGCAGTGTCTCGTCCACGCTGATCCGTTCTTCCAATGGCCCGGGACGGACAATGTCAGTTCGTGCCTACTAGGAAACTTTGACTGGCCAGATCTAGATCTAAGAGTCGAGAGAGATCTAACTTAGTATAAGCGCCTGCATGTTAGTTCTATCACCTATATTTTGTCACTAGAAAGTGCGAAAAAGATCTAACAAGTCAGGGTTCTCAGACCTATAGCGTGACAGATTAGCAAGTGGGACGGATAGGGAGGTACGACCAAAGTTCTAACGCACAACTAACCCCCTCCTTGATGCTTTGTAACTTAATTATAAAGCTATCGAATGGTGAGTCGAGAGGGAGACCTAACCCTGCCCCGTCCACCTATTACCAAGGCTAATTTCGAAGCCTCCAAGCCGCTACCGAAATATGTAAAGCACTTCACGTTATACTTCCTCGTTCATGCCACGAAGTCACGCGCGTCAGTCCAATACCATGCACAATTTTCGGTTTTCATCGTGCACTCGACAACTCTCTGCATGATACATATGCTTGCTACGAACACAAGCACGTCGAGGGTTTCCGGAAGGCATATATGATACGAAATTGCAGCGACAGCTCCTGCGAGAATTCGCCATGGCGTTGCGCCAACGCCTCGTCCGGAGGATCAACGCCACTTTCGTAAGAGGGACATCTCAAATGCAATGTCAAGTCAACCGCGAAAAGATGTACGAGCCTTAGGCCTTACCATCACAAGCAATGCTCTTGACGTTTAAGCCTACATATTCGCCGGAAGGCCCTTATAGTTTAGTGGTCGCGAGGGCGAGCGCAGCAGACAACGAATATTATAGAGACGGAAGAGCATGCCGAGAAGCGCGAGACCGGCTAGTATCTTTAGCGGTCCACCGTAACCTAGCTTATTAAGTCTCCTACCTCGCGCGTAAAATAGAGCGTAGTCTTCTCTCGGAGTATAAGAGACCGTAAAAAGTACTATTTCTCTAGGCTAGAATTAATTTAATAAAAGACAGATATTACTTATGCCGTTCTAGTATCGTATAGCTATTATTCTTTAAATAGTTACTAGTCGACGATCGTACTACGTCGTTTAGCCGTAAGGTCTCCTAGACTTACTCTTTAAGTATATACCTTCGCTTTAGGCTAAGTATTAAGGTTAAGCTACTACGTCTTATATATAATTATGCCGTAAATTCCGGAGTATTATATCGTACCTATAATCTAATCGCTAGTACTACGCGTCGCTATTCTAGATAGAGAACCTACTAACGAGTTAATATTTAAGACTTGCTATTACGAACGCTATATAATACGACGTAGGCACTTAGTAATAATAATAAGTCGCTTTAAGTCTTAGATTAGAAGCTATAGCGAATACTATAATATTTATAGCTAAAGCTTATAGCTTTTTATAAGTAAGGTCCGGAAAGTATACTACTTAGCTCTTATAATAGCTTAGATAAGGCACCTTAAGCCGCTTTAAAATTAGAGCTATAGTATAGAACCTAGTAGTAATAAAGACTATAAAGCTATCTTTGCTATATATAAAGCTAGCGTAGATAGGTAAGGTCTAACTTAACGAATCGCGAGAATTATATTTCGGCTTTATTCTAGAGAGGAAGGCTCGGGAATTAATAGTTATTTTATTATAAAAAGAGATTCTCTAATAGCGCTAAGTATAATTTATATAACTTAAACTAGTATAGAGTGCTAGTAATAATAGCGCCGTAAAGTTATTATATTAAATATTTAAATAAGCGGCTATAAGCTATATTTATACGATTAGCTTATACTAGTAGAAGGATAGTATAGCTAATCTACCGAAGGTAGTAATATACTAGTTACTATAATAATTATATAACTAGCTATAATAGCCTTCCTAGTTATAAAATAGGCCTTATAATATAAGAGTAGACTATATAGATATTAGTAGAATAGGCTAGTCTAGCCTATCCTTAGCTATCTCTCTATACTACGTACTAAGCTTACTTAGCTTAGTAAGGAGATACTTCTCGCTACTACTATCGTACTTAGAATAATAAGGTAGATATTCGTATAGTCCTAATCTAAGCCTATTATCCTTTATACTAGCTTATAGTACCTAGCTAGTAACTCTAATACGCGAATATCTTTTAAAACTATATAATAGCTCGAGAAATAGTAGGTAGAAGAACGCGCGCCGCGCTAAATAACGCTACTATAAACTAGAATAGCGCCGTAGAGGATACTCTATTCGAGAGTCGAGACGCTACGTAGAGTAGGCGACGACGCTACTATAAAAGACTAAGAATATTAGTCGAGAAACGAGGACGAATAAAGGCGCGAACTTACGCTAGACGCGCTTATAGAAAACGAGAAGATCGTAAGCGAATAGAAGAGACTACGTCTCGCGAGACTATAAGAATAAGCTCTTTAAGTCGAAGCTAATATTTAGAGATTAGAATAGGTTAGGTCGGGTCTAAGTCGGGTCTAGGACCTAAATATATAGAACTATAATAGTTAGGTCGGGTCCTCGCTAGTTCCTTTATAGTTACGAACCTATTTAATAAATATAAGTATTATCCGACTCGAGTCTAATAATAGATCTAAAAATAGGTCCTAATAAAAATATAAGATTTAATAGAATATAGTATAGAAAATCGAGGATTATAAATAGATAGAAACTAGAAGAAGTAGAAAGTATAGAAAACGACGGGTTTTAAAGATATATTTAATTCGATATAGTAAATTATATAATTTAGTATAACTATATATACCGACTACGAATACTAACTACGGTAACCTCTCTAATTATAACGATTTTTACTTTATATACCCTCTATAGTAATAATAATTTTCCTTATATATACTATAGAGATTTATCTCTTACTAAATATATTAGTTCCTTAAGATAAGAGTAGGCTAATAATAAACTTTATATCCTTCTACTAAATAGTTACTCGCTTTACGTAAATTATAGTAACGTTAGTACCTATTATATAGTTAATATCGATCGACTATAGAATAACTAGGAATATATATACTCGAGAACTAAATATATATAAAGAGATTTATTTTTATAGAATAAGCGCGATAACGAGAGAACTACTAGACGGGAGAGGCCTCGAGGCCTCTTAATATACTATAATCTACTATTAGCCGGCTAATATACGCTAACTAGCTACTTATTCTAATACGAGAGCTAAGACATGCTACTACTACGGGAACTTAAATTCGGGGCTTACTTTAGTAGTTTCGGGAGTCGGAGTTTAATTAGTAAGGCGGGTATACTTATAGCCTATAGTTCGAACACGAATATAAAGAAAATAAGAACGAATATAGATAGCAACGCAACGACGACGTATAGCTATAACCTTTATCTCTTACGAAGTCGTATATATAGAAGAGATAGTAGAGAAGTAGTTGCGATAGCTTCTAATATATACTTACTAGAAATAGATACGCTAGACGAGATAGTATCCGAGGACTAGCTACGTAGGGCATTCTATTACCTACCCGCCTTACGACCTACTCTATTTATACTAATATAAGCTACTCGAGTATATATAGTTTAGAGTTATATTCTAGAGCCGAAGGTAGGGCAAGACTACGACTAAAAAGATACTACGTTACTAAAAGAGGCACTATAAACAAGACTTAGATTTGATTTGCATACGTATATATATATAATTCGCGGGAAATTAGCTATTTCTACTATATATATAGCGTTTAGGATTAGATATAGTACGCGTTTAGAAGTCGCGGACAATATAGACTTAGAATCTAATATAGTACGCGTTTAGAAGTCGCAGATAATATAGACTTAGAATCTAATATAGTACGCGTTTAGGAGTCGCGGACGAGACTAGTACTAGAATATAGGTAGCGTAGGTATTACCTATACTCCGAAAATAAACGAAGACTATACTCCGTTCTTATAAATATATTTTGCGATAAGGGATAATAGTATATAGATAGGCTAAGTATACGCTATAGGTAATACGAGATAAGAAGCTACTATAAGGGAGCGGTAAGTAGAAACTAGGTAGTCTAACCTAATCCGGACGCGGACTAGGTAAAGGCAACCTAGGAACATACGATAAATTATTTCCTAGTAAGATAAAATGTCTATTAGGTAGGGAAATTAAAGTTAGGGCCCGGGGCCCCGACTAGGTTATAGAAGTTAGGGCCCGGGGCCTTAGCTTATAGATATAAAAAAAGAAAAGGAATCCGCTAAGATATAACTACTTAAGAGCCGAGAGAGCTACTATACTAGGTAATTAAGACGATCGTATAGAACCTAAGCTAGCTACTATAGTTTCTAGTACCAAGGAAGATAGAATCTATTATAGTACCTAAGAGTTCGATATAAGGAACTAACTAGCGGACTTTACCGCCGCTATAATAGGTACTATTAGTAATATACCTAATTAAGGACCCTCCTTGCGGTCGCCTACTACGATAGATATAACGTAGCTCTTAACTTTATAGGAAGTCCTAAGGAGTATACTAGATACCTATAAGCTAAAGCTACTATTACCTAGAACTAAAGCGAACTCGTTCTTTAGAGGATAGAATGCTACTAAGTTCCTCGAATAGTTCGATAGTCTCTAGAAGTAGTTCGATCTAGAAGAGCGTAGTAACTAGGAAAAGATTAATAGCGTTATCGCTAATACTAAGATTATCCTACGACTAGAACTAAAGCGGTTAAAGGGCGTGCCTAAATATAACTAGACTAAATTTAGGAAGTCCCTATTAGACTACTTCGCTAATAGTAATACGTATTATATTATTAAATCGGTATTATACCTTACGTCGTACTATAAGACCTAATAGTTAGAAAGCAATAATCTAAATAAATTCTTACGATAGTTTCGATTAGCTTCTAACTATATTAATTCCGAAGACTTAAGTAATAGAGAACGATCTATACTACTATTAAAAGCTTTGCTAGATAGTATTAGTAGAAGGATCTATAGGAAGTATAGCCTATATCCCTAGAAGCTAGAGTTCTTCCGACCGTTTAATAAGATTCTAAAGTCGGTAGAAGAAATAGTTAAAGGATCTAAAGAGTTTAGGCTTGCTAAAAGTAGAGATAAATAATAGATAACCTCGCTATAGAACTCTATCTCGGCTAGTTGTCCGGAAAGAGCTCTAGCGGTACCTATAGGTAATACCTTTATTAATAACGACTTTACTCGCAAGTTCGCGAAGATATCGATCCTATACGGACTTACTCTACGGACCGGAACTAGCCCTATATCCGTAAACTCTTCTATAGAGATAGGAACGTAGTAAGCTTATTAGGTAAATACTATAAGCTTAGGAAATAAACTACTCGCGTACGTAGGCATAGTTAGAACCTTCGCGACGTAGATCCTAGTCGATATAGAATAAGTATTTTAACTGCGGAGACTAAGACTACTACGTAAGGGAATAACTAATTATAGCCTAGCTCTAAGGAAGTAGGTATATCTAGTAGAATAAACGAAGGAGATAGTACTATAGTCCTCCTACTAGAAACTATTAGCTAATTAGTATACCGAAGTAGGATAGCTAGATACTACGAATAGCTTAGATATACCTAGTAGTATAGAAGTTATTCCTTCTATATAATCGTATTCTATAGCCGGCTTACCTATTAAGAGCGAATTAGTTATTAGTACTCTAAACATAAAGGGATATAACTAATATAGCGCCTAGAAGTATCTCGAACCTAGGATATTAGATACTATATAGGAAATTATCGTATATACCTAAAGATATTTAGTTAGAGCCCGGGGCCCTAACTATAATTCTAACTCCTCTAACGCTCGAACTTATATATACTACTACGACCGTGCCTCCTTAGGTTATTAGCGGCATCTATTTTGGTTTCGTACCTACGCCTACTATTTTTAGAGTAGCTATATACTAGTCTAGATAAGCTAGTATTAAAGAGGAGGATAAATACGACTATAGCGGACGAAGATATAGAGGATATTCTAACCGCTAGACTCGTTAACCCTCCGATAAGGAAGGCTAGGAACCCTCTAGAGAGATAGTAGTTCGATAATTATATAAGAGTAAAAAGAAGGAAGGACGAGGAGAACTTACTACTTACTAAGAAACTAGAGACTAGGTTACTTAGGAGGTTAATCTACTATAAGATTCTAATTACCTTCGAGGAATTTATCCTCCTTAGAAGTTCTAAGCTAGCGATTAAGTTACTATAGGACAGGATCCGTACTAACGATAATAAACTATATAACTTACTCCGAACTTTATTAGTCTCTTATAGAGAGATATTACTACTAGACTAACCCTATTAGTACCCGCTCCTCGTTCTATATCTATTAACCTATAGTAGTAATAGACTAGCTATCTAGTTACTCGGTCCTATAAGTAGGTACTATAGAGTATATAGTTAGAGCCCGGGGCCCCGACTAGGAATCGTCTTCTATTAAGCGTACTTATAGGGCCGTATACTCGAGGACTATAAGATCGTCGTAGATTAGAGCCCCTAAGTCGTAGGTAGAGTAGTTAGAGTTAGGAGTTAACTATACGCAGTCGAGCTACCTCTATAGCCTCTTAGTAATTAGTTCTATTAGGTTCCTTATACTCTAGAATCTCGACTAGCGATACTCCGAAACTATAGAAGTAAGTTCCCTAAGCGTATAAGAATTACTCTACGGAGGATACTAAGCTTATCGGTATAGTTAATATAATTAAGAGTGCTACGGTAGTATAGCTATCCGAGACCGTCGTGCTAATTAAATAGCACTATAAGCGAGCACGATAGGATATGCCTAACGGCCGTAGGCTACTATATAGGAACTATTCTCGACGCGCGAGTAGTAGAATATATAGCCTTTATACGAATATTACGGATAACTAGCTTAGAGGTCGTTTCGTAGTATACTTATATAGTAATATTAACGAGGTTAAGAGAACAAACCCTACGTAGTTTTAAGGCAAGCGTCGCCCTCCTATTATAGTAGACGCCTTAGGTATCTTTAGATATAGACCTATCCTAAGCTAGGATCCTCTACTAGAATATATTATAGATACTAACGCCTTAGTAGCCCTAAGAACAAGGCTAAATAAGAAGGTGCTTTAAGATTTTAAGGACTTTAGTACGACTATAGTTACTCTTTTCGATTAGCTTCGGCCGGTCGAGGAAGCTATTAAGCGAGAGTTTAATATCTACGACTAGTACCTTCGAGAGGCTAATAGGCGTAAGAATCTCGGTTAGCTACGGAATATATACTATAGCTTAACCTAATAGATTTTCCGCTAGGACCCTATATACTAGCTATATTATATATAGAGGTTAGAATAGGTCCCCGACTTTAGGTCGGTTCCGGGTCTAGGTCGGTTCCTAAGGGAACCGACCTAAGACCTAAATCGATAGGGTCCCTAACTTAATACGAAATCGATAGGTCGGGTCTAAATACTACCGGTTCCTATATAGGTCTTTATAGGGACCTAAGTTTAGAAAGATAGGTCTAATACTAGAGAATAAGACTAAGTCGCCGTAGGGATAATAGAATTGCTCTAATACTAAATATACGTATATATAGAACTAAGCGTTATAGTATATTAGAAGCGCTAGTTAAACTAGCGACTATAGTTATAGAGAAAAATAAGGATGCCGACTATACTTGCCGACTATACTTACTAACTACGAGATATCGGAATTAAATACTATTTATAATATCGACTACGAAGTCTACTCTACTCTACGAGTATAATATAAAAGCAAATACTTCCTTTACTAAGTACTACGGCGAAGATATATTAGTACTATATCCTCCTTATTATTACTAATCGAGTTAAAGTTACTTTATATAGTAGTTACTAACGTCTTCTAATCCGCCTTAAGCTACTCCTACTACTAATTTACTATATTATTCGAAGGCTCGAACGTAGTTAATATTAGTAGCGCCTTCTTTATAAGCGAATCCCGAGCCTATTACTACGCGTTACGCTCTCGGGAACGATAGTATATAATATTACTAAACGTTAAGAGATCGTAGGACCGATTATATCGGCTCTAATAACGCGCTATACTAAAGTCGCGCTTATAACTAGTTCTAGCTACTAGGATAGAGAGGATGTCCTAGGCTATTAGCGCGTAACCTAGATATTCTAATGCGATTATCTTCTATAACCGGAGCGGATACTCTATAGAATAGGCAGCCGAGTCCTTAAATCTAGCGTAGCGATAACGAGATACCTCGTCCGAATTAGCTAAAGGCTATACGGTCTGCTATAGCTATCTAGATACCCTTTAATTAGAGTCGGAGTTATTACTATCTAATCTACTATAGAGACCTATTACGAATAATATCGTAGAGCGGTATAAGGCCTTTTTCGGCCTAGACTAAGACGTAGCTATAAGAGGCTTATATCGCGCGTATTCGACCTAGAATTTTAACTAGTAGTAATCCTTAAAGAAGGAATCGAGCTTCTCGCTAGAGAAGGCCTCGCGGTCTTAGAACGCCCGTTTTATTACTAGATTAAGAAGAATCGCAATGCTATATATATTACTAAATCGCTTCTAGGTAGTAGTATAGTACTTCTCGAGCTTTATCTATATAGCTTATAAGGTAGAATAAATCTTCTTTTACTAGGGTTATATTTTATATTTAAGTTTTTTATCTATAATATCTAAGATATCGAATAAGGTATTATAGTAGCTAAGAACGAGGTAGATTATTAGCCTCTTTATCGTACCGATCCGTATTATAGCCTCTATAAAAGGAGTAGTAAGGTTAATAATATATTTAACCCTCTTCTATTCTATAGTAGTTAGCTTTAGTTTAGGCTAACCCTTATTCTTAATATACTCGTCGATAATATCTCGTAGTTAAGAACTATATATTAGTATAATTATAGTTAAGCTCTAATAGGTCTTTATATCTTATATTAGGCGTAAAACCCTTTAAAGCATCTTCTTCTACTATTTATACTATTTTAGATATAGATATAGATCTGCGATCCTCTTTTACTATAGTACTATAAAACTCTCGAAGCGTTAAGTACTAGAGTTTACCTTAACTATAAGTTTCTAGAACTTTATAAGGAGCGGTTATTAGTATAGCTTCTACTAACTATATTTACTAACTATATATACTTTATAGGGAGAATAAATAGTACCTTTATTAGAACTATAGCTAAACTTCCTACTTTAAGCTAATATAACGCGTTTATATCTATCTCCTCGTCCTATTATTCCTATCTCTCGTTTCTTAGCTCGATCTTAAGAGTAGCGAAGAACTTCTCTAAGGAGAGCTAGATTATATATATAAAGTATAGGAACTATTCTAGACGGAAGAACTCGTAGTCTTTAGTATCTAATATCTCTCCTATATCCCCGTCTATTTCTTAAAGAGGAAGTTATTTAATTAAGACTAATAGCTTCGCTATATATATATACTCGTAGGAGCAAATATCGATAGCCTCGACGCTAGAACTCGTTAGTTAGAAGGTATATATATAGTAAGGATACGTATATAGCTATATATAGTATATTATTATTAGAAGCATTGTCCGCTATTAGCGCTATAAGCCTATTAGAGATCTCGAAATAGGTAAGTACGTCGAATAGTAGGTCTACTAGGACTTCGCCTATATAACGGCCTAAAATATATAGAAAGGCTAGTATAGCCTTATACTAGGCCTACTCGCTATCGATCTAGTAGCCTTATATCGTAAGGAATAATACTTAGAGCACCTTAGTATACTAACTATCGAGGGCGATAGCTACCTAGAAGGTTCTAGATAGCTAACGTTTTAGATTATCCTTAGAGTAATCGACCGCGTCCTAAATATATAACTTAATCGTAGTAGCGCTCTTAAAGTCGATAGATTTAGTCTCCTCTACTAGATATTTATAGGTACGCCGAACTATAGGACTTTCGAAGAAGTTTAAGAGTAAGCCTAGCTAGGAAACTATAAGCCTATATAACTCTAGAAACTTTAATCGTTCTAGGTACTCTATTCTAGTAAAACTTTTCTTAAGCCGTTCCTATAAATAAAGGCTATTAGTATATCTATATTATATATCTCCGTAAAGCGTAGTCGGCGAGCGTAGTTAGTAAGTATAGTTAGTAAGTATAGTCGGCACCTTATTCCTATATTAATAAATACTAAACTTATAGATTAATCTTTAGTAGCCTTAATAACTTCTCTAGTAACTCTACGCTCCTAGGAGGCTCCTTCGTAGCCTACTAAATCGAGGTGCTTTTAGAGAGCTTTTATTCTATTACTTAGTCCTAGGTGTTTAATAACTCTATTATATCCCCTATATATAACTCTTAGGGCGTATATTTCCTAGTCTATGCCTTTAACGAAAAATCTCTAAGCTTATAACGTTCGCGTATTCGAGTTCTATTTTATAGAGTTCGAAGATATTCTACTATACTTATCGTAATACCTCGCCTCTTCGAGCTACTAATAGTAGTAGTAAAAGCCCTCGAACGACTAGGTATACTCCTACTACTATATCTATACGCTATTAGTTTTAACCTAGTCCTTAGAATTCTCTAGTAGCTTAGTAAGATTAGCTAAAGGTAGTATCCTATCTCGCGTACTAGCTCGACTACTCGAGGTATTCGTAATCGGATAGTATCCCTTCCTCTACTATTATACTACCTTCTTAATTAAACTAAAGTCGACGAGAGATAGCTACGATTTAGAGTTAGTCTATCGTTCGCGAAGCTATATACTTATACGTCTCGAGGAAGAAGGAAGTATAGTACTACTATATCGTATTAGAGTCGTAGGATATACTAGTAATACTATAATATAAAGTATATAGTACTAAGAAGGAATCGTAGAACTAGAGAGTAAAAGCTAGTAGAGTAATAGAGGTAAATAATATTTATAAAGGCGATTAAGTTTTATTAGTATAAGTACTAGCGAGGTGTCTCTATTATAGGCTAATAGCCTATCCTAGTAGCGTTATAGAGACGGGCACCTCTAGTACTCTTATTAAGCTCGTAATAGTCGCGACTAATAAACGTACTAAGTACTCTTTAATTATAGTAACGCTATAGTCGCCTTCGAGGGTAAGTATCTTACTAGTATAAGAGGCTAGTAGCGTTAATAAAGCTTAAGTCGAAAAAGCAGAGTTAGACTTAGCCTAAGTAGATAAACCTATTATAAAGAGAATTTAGAAACTACTTAAAGACTATATAAAGCGATATAATACTATATAGTAGAAGGCTAGAAATAATACTAAGAGTAAGAAAAGGAAAAAGAATATAGCGAGCTAGAAGTTTAAAGTATAGCTAAAGCTCCTAGATCTAGTACTAGCTCTAAAGATAAAGTAGTAATATATCTCCGAAGGTATAACTACTACGTAAGAGAATAAGGCTAGTATTAAATATACTTAGCTATCGAAGGTAAGACTTAAGCCGTCTATAAGAATTATAAAGGAGAATTATATATTCGGCAAGCTACTATAGAGCGAGAGGCAGAGATAAGAGATATAAGTTAAAGAGGGCCGGCTAGTACTACGACGCAAACCGTAGACTAATATATTATATACCGTTAGTAGCTATAACTAATCTTAACTTACGAGATATATTCGTATTCTACCTAGCTTAAGAGGAGTTATAGAGCTTCTATATAAACCCTATCTCTAGCGACTAGAATTTACGTATAAAGGTTTTAGAGATAGCGAGCTTATCCGTAGACGTACCTAGAAGCTACTCGACGATATTCTAAAAGCTAAGTCCTCCTTCCTACTTAGAATCGAGCTATATTTCCTATAGAAGCTCTTTATATACTAACTCCTTTATATCGAACTTATAAGCGTATAACTAGAACGCTAGCCTATTTCGCTTAGCCTACGCTTTAGACGTAACTAGCTTCTAGAACCTATTACTATCCTAATCGTATCCTAATAGGATAAGCTAATTTAGGACTTCTAGAGTCTAAGTAAAGCGATTAGCTATATTAAACTTAGAGGACTTCTAGAAGAGATAGTTGCGATATACTACGTAGTAATAGGATAGGAAAATTTCCGTTATAGTTAGAAGACAGCCTTCTACTATTAGCTCCTACTACTAGTTAGTATATAGTCGGTAGGCGTAGTTAGTACTAATTTACCTTCGCTTTCGCTATAGATACTAATATACGGACTAATTTTATAAGCCCTCTATAAGGCTCTATAGAGCGTAGAGTATACTTCTAGTCTAATCGGAGGTACTTAAATGCATCCTAAAGAAGCTATTAGTTCTAGTAGCGATATACTTTTAATAAGAGCTACTTACGTCCGCTCTAGATACTTAGAATACGTATCTCCTCTTATTCCTAGATTATAGCCTCTCGATAAGGTCTATTTCTTACTACGAGGAACTTAGCCTCTCCTTAATTAGTTATACGATAAACTCGGCTTAACTCCTATATTATACGCGTAGTATCGCAAGCGTATATACCTTCTTCTTAAACTATCGAATAGCCTTATTCTAAAAGGCGTAGATAGCGTAGCTCCTCTATACGGCCTACTCGCTCTTAGTAGTAACTCGAAGGTAGAGGTTAGTTATTTTATAGCTAGTACCGGCCGACCTTACTAGTAATATATAGAGTGCCTCTAGATCCGACTTAGACTAATTAGTATTATACTAGTAGTTATAGTTATAGTACGGGTCCTCCGCGCTCTTCTCCTTCTCGATATTAAAATAGAAGCTTTCCTTATTCTAGTTCGCTATTTATATAGTAGGCCTATCCCGCGCGCGCTTACGTTTCTTATCGTCCTTATTATACGTTAGTACTACTAACTATATTAGCTAACTATATAGATTATTACTTACGCTATTTAGTCGTACTAAGCGTAGTACTCCTCTCTTTAAGCCTTAATCTTCTTTTACTACTACTCCTTCGATAGGGAGCTCTATATATTATTAGAGCCGATTAAAAGCTTCTTCTACTAAGTAAAGGACTTATTTCTAGCTTTGCGCTACTTATCTACTATAGCTCTCTTAGGCGATATATCTATGCGCTAGCTATACTCGCGAAGGGTATTAGGATTAGAAGAGTAGGTATCTATATCTTTTCTTATAGCGCCTAGTTATATCTAAAGTACGGAAGTACTTATACTATCTAAATCCTTATTTATAAGGTAGGGACGCTTCTATAAACTATTAAAGGGCGTAGTACTTATCGGACGTCGCTTTTATTATACTATTATCGCAAGTTCGATCGCTAAGAAGAGATAAGTATCGCGAGGTATATAGTAAATATACGCTTAAAATTCGGTAGTAATATAAGTATAGTAGTAGTTAAGGTAGTAGTTATTATAGTAGAAGCTAAGTATAACGAATTCTAGCTTTAGGTACGCTAGAAGCTTAGTACGTAGCTATTCCTACCTAGCTACTAGCTTACCTCTATATATAGAGTTTAGCTTCTTATACTATAGTTAGCTACTATAGTCGGCGATATTATATAATATATCGCTTACCTAATATAGTATATACTAATATATACGACTATATATAGATAGCGACAGCTATAGACGCACTTTAGAGCTAGAATCTGTCGTATACGTTACTTAGATTAACCTTACTATCGCTAGCCGAAAAGAGTAACTACTATATACTTATACCCTTAACGACCGCTCGTCTACTCGTCGCTAATAGTTACTTCTTAGCTTATACTATCGACGACTACTTATCTCCTTAGCGTAGATAGCTACTTCTTAGCTTATATTATTAACGACTACTCGTCTCCTTAGCGCGGACGATTACTTTTTAGTTTATACTATCGACGACCGCTAGTCTCCTTAGCGCTAATAGTTGCTTCTTAGCTTATACTATCGATAACTACTTCTCTTCTTAGTATTAAAGTAGTATCGATAATTATTTCTTCTCTTCTACTATTATAACGACTTAGTTCCTCGATATAAAGGTAGGCTAAAGAGTCTATTTTTCTATTTTACTACTATATTACGACTACTTAACTAGTAATACTATAGAGTACTAGTAAGTCTAGCTCTTTCCCTTCTATAGTATTTTATATATTCGTAGAGAACTTCGAATAACGAAATATATATACTATAGTCGATATTATCTATATAATGCCCGGATATAATCTATACTATAGTAAATATTTGCGTCTATTACTATATTTTATAAAGTAGCGAAAGCGATTATAGCGTTCGCGTAACTATAACTTCTACTAGGTAAAGATCGGTAGGGGTGTCCTAATATAGTAATAGAATATAATATAGTTCTACTATATAGCGCTATCGAACTTTAACCCTCTCTTTATAGGCCTACGTATTCCGGCAGTCGTGCACGATTTTCTAGTACTCCTATCTGCCCTAGCTCTTCTCTCTCGTACCTCTACCTATCCGCTTCTTCTAACTCTTCGATATCTCTATCTATACTACTCGATGCCTTCTCTTATTTCTTAAGCGGACTCTAATATAGAGTTTAACTCGAGCCCTCCTCTACGAGTATATCCTAATATAGATACTAATATACTACTATTAGTACTACCTCTACGCGTAGGAAATAAGGCTACTAAGTAGTAGCGAATATAGCTACTAAAGGCTATAGTACTAGACGACGAGTCTCGTAGGAAGGTAGTAGTTCTATAGAAAAAAGTAATAGCTATAAAGATAATATAGCGACGAATAAGAGCTAGTAAGTCTAGTATCTCGAAAAGGTAGTTAATACTAGGGACGGCAGCCTTACGAGAGATTCGTAAGCTTTAGCGAACGATAGCTTTATATATCTAAAGGGTCCCTTTTTAGCGTATTATCCGCGAGATTATAATAGATAGAGGTAGTAGTAATATTATTAGAATTTAGGCGGTAGCACTTAAATGCTTATAGGAAGCGGCGGAGGTATTTCTCGTTATAGAGTTCGAGATTTCTAACCTTCTAGCGATCTACGCGAAGCGCGTTACCCTATAAGTAAAGGATATATACCTATATAGTTATCTACGCCGCTAGTTTACTAGCTAGGACAGAGGAGAGAATAATAATATATATATATAATACTAGGTTGCCGACTATAATTGCCGACTATAAAGAGCCTAGCATACGTTACTATACTTAGAAGCTTAGAATTAATATATATAGCGCGGGTAAAGCCGTAGCTAGCGCGCTAGCGAGCCTAATATCTACCTTAGCTAACCTATATACCCTTACTAAACTATTAGCAATACTACTACCTCTACTACCTTAGAACTTATTAGCGGTCGCGCTTTATTAGCCTATTATTATCGCCTTCCTTTTTTATACCTTCTAACGAATTTTCGTATTATATATACGAAGGATACTACTACGTATATTAATCGTAGCTTAATCGACTGCTTTTCTCTCGGCCCTCTACGTATTTATAATAGCTTAACTTCCTACTAATAAGCCTAGCTAGTTCGCCGAGTAATACTTCTCTAGCCGAGATATAGCGTCTGCTCCTTCTTTATCTAAAAACTCCCTCCTACCTAAAAACTCTTCTACGGATAATAGTAATATCGACCCTAGACTTCTTAGTAACTAGGCGCCCTCTTCTAACTAATATAGCGCTTCTACCCCTCCTTCTTTAATTTCTAACTCCTCTGCTTATAATAGTAACGACTAAGAGGCTACTAGTAGAAACGACTAGAATAGTTCTTATAGAAACGCGAACGGCGATAATAGAAATAACGAAGACAATGTCTCTATTATTAATATCGACGATAGTAATAGCGACGAGAGTAATAGCGACGAGAGTATTATACTACCTATCCCTCCCTCTTAGCTTTCTAGGAAGGCTCTATAGAAAACTATACTAGGCGGTCGGCCTCGTCTTAATAAGCAGAAGCTCGCTTACTAAATAGCTCGTAAGAGATAAATTAAGAGGGATAATATAGTAATAGTAGCGGTAGTAGTAGTAGCTAGAGGAGTAGTAGGTAGAAAACGATTACTAGGTAGAAAATAAGTAGCGAAAAAGGGATTAGCTAGAAAGAGAACGGCTAGAAAAGCACCGGCTAAAATAGTAGTAGTAAGTAGAGGAGGTCTAGCTTATAGAGCTAGTATATAGAAGACTTATTACTATAAGCTAGGTAGTAAGTTATATAGTCGGCATTTATAGTTAGTATTACTAACTTATACTTTAGCTATCGCGCTCTAAGAGATTCGTAAGTACTAGAAGTCTACGGATCTACTTATACTAAAGCTACTCTTTAGCTACCTCGTCTACGAAGTTTACTACGACGTTTCTAAAGGCTTAGCTATTTCTTAAGGAGGTTACTATTAGTAGGCGAGCGCCCTCGGTACTCTATAGGAAGCTACTAAGAGTGCTCTAGTCTACCTCTTCTCGAGTATATATACTCCTAGTCGTTCTATATTCGATTAATATTAACTATATTATAGGTACTAACGTTGCCGCGATTTATATAAAGCGAGTAACTATTTAGTAGAGGGATATAAAGTTTATTATTAGCCTGCTCTCGTCTTAGGGAATTAATATATTTAGTAAGAGATAAATCTTTATAGTATATATAAGGAAAATCGTTATAACTATAGAGGGTATATATAGTAAAAATTAGTATAAGTAGAGAGGTTACTATAGTCGGCATTCGTAGTCGGTATACTTATAGTTGCCCTAAAACGTATAATTTGCTATATTAAATTAAATATGCCTTTAAAACCCGTCGCTTTCTATACTTTCTACTTTCTCTAGTTTCTATCTATTTATAACCCTCGATTTTCTATACTATATTCTATTAAATCTTATATTTCTATTAGGACCTATCTTTAGACCTATCGTTAGACCCGAGTCGGACCTATCTAATACCTATATTAATTAGATAGGTCTAGAACTAGGTAGGAACCGGCTAGGACCCGACCTAACTATTATAGTTCTATATATTTAGGTCCTAGACCCGACCCGGACCCGTCCCGACCTATTCTAATCTCTAATTATATAGCAATTCGACTAGACTATACGACGTACCTATATTCCTACTCGTACTATACGAAGTTCTTATATAGAGCTATAGAATATAGAGAAGCGAATAGTACGAGCAAGTTCTACTATATCGACATCGCCCTTAATAAGCTATACTAAGGTACTAGCGTTAATCTTATATAAGGAAGCGTATCCCTTACTAATAAGGACGAGGCTAATACTACCGTATTAGTAAGAGGCCTATATAAGAGAGATGTTTTCCGGGCTTAGTTCGAGTATATAGAGAAGCGGGGGGTTCTAAAGGATAATAAGGGCCTATTTATTAAGGCTATCGGCCCTAATTAACTAATAGAAGAAGACTATACCCTAATCGGTTATAAGATAAAACTATAGATCTATAACGCCTTCTAAGTACGTATCTCGTCGCTATATCTACCGTATAGTACGAAGGCCTCTAAGAAGACTCGCCGAACTATACTTCCTTAGTTTACTCGAGTCGATATTAAGAATAATAGCCTAGAAATAGGTAAAGCTTTAGGAACCTATACTAAACTACGTAACGTATACCGTAACCTCCTTCTAGGAGTTAGTACGCTATTCGGTTATCCGAACAAGTATAGTATTATGCCCTTCTAGTTTCTAGCCTCTACTTATTTTACTCTATAGAGTCCTCTATCGGCTGCACTCGTAGGCTAGCTACGATAGAATAACCTAGCTATTATTAAGGACGCCTATAAGTAGATAACTTACTCTAAGGAAGACTTCTTTTCTAAGGCCTCCGACTACTACGACCGCGTACTTACGGAGTATACTCGTGTCTAGCCCTTAGTATTAGAACTAGAATAAATGTTTTTTAGAAATAATAGTTATATACTATACTAAGCTAACTATTCGAAGCGGCTTATAGCTTAGTTTTACGAAGACGCGGATATTAATAACTAGTTAGAGATCTACGGTTAGGTATAGAATAAGGTATAGGAGGAAGCTAAGGCCTAGGGCCCCGGCTTAGCGAAGTTAATAGTAGTAGATAATACGAGGGAGATAAGTTAGACTATAAACGATAAGTGTTTCCTATAAGTACCTTTACTTCTACTAGACTAGAATTTAACTAATATCGTAGGTTTAGGTTTATAATAGGGGTAGAGTATATTAGCCGGCTAATATACGCTAACTAGCTACTTATTCTAATACGAGAGCTAAGACATGCTACTACTATAGGAACTTAAATTCGGGGCTTACTTTAGTAGTTTCGGGAGTCGGAGTTTAATTAGTAAGGCGGGTATACTTATAGCCTATAGTTCGAATACGAATATAAAGAAAATAAGGACGAATATAGATAGTAACGCAACGACGACGTATAGCTATAACCTTTATCCTTTACGAAGTTATATATATAGAGGAGATAGTAGAGAAGTAGTTACGATAGCTTCTAACGTGCACTTACTAGAAATAGGTACGCCGGACGAGATAGTATCTAAGGACTAGCTATATAAGGCATTCTATTACCTACCCGCCTTACGACCTACTCTATCTATACTAATATAAGCTACCCGAGTATATATAGTTTAGGGTTATACTACCTATAGTAATAGTAAAATATCGATAGAGATAGAGAGCGCCCGAGAGAAGAAGGCTAGTACTCTCTAACCTAAGAGTAACTCCTAGAGCTCTAGTAACTACCTATAGGCCTTAAAGGCTAGTAGGATACCTAAAAGAAACTAATAGTAAGTAAAACTATTTAAAAGAATATACTTAAGCTCGCTATAGACATCTAAGAAGCCCTAGACTCTAACTAGGCCTAAACTTCCTCTTTTTTTCTTTTACTTCTTTAGAGAGCCTACTAGGCCCTCCTCTATTAGGCCTAATACTAGGCTATTAATAATACCCTTACTAATATCTAGAGGGATATCTAAAAGACCTAGAGAGCTACTATACCTAAGCTAGAGATATAGGCCTAAAAGATATAAATTTAACTTATAGTATTAAGGCTACCTCTATAACCTTAAGTACTAACCTAGATAGTAACTATTTAAATAGGTAACCTAGAAGAAAGAGAGGCAACTAAGAAATAATCTAATAAAGATATTAGGAAAGAGATTAGAGCCTAAAGGGTAGTAGTAGTATAGAAACTACCTAGTAGAAATATTAGAGTAGTAACCTACTTAATATATAATAAAGTAAAGATAAAGAAGGACCTAGTATAGCTAAAGGAGCTATAGTCTTAGGCTATAGTTTCTAAACTAGAATATAGAGTAGTAGTATATAGAGTAAGAGTAGAATAGTAGCTAGAAAATAAGAATAGCTAGAGTAGAATAAAGGAAGAGAACCTAAGATAGATTATAAACCTTAAGATCGAATAAGTAGTCTAGCTAAAGAGCCTAATAGCTAGGAAAGGATAATAATACTCCTTAGCTATTATTATAGTATAAAGTAAGGAATAGGTAAGAGAAATTACTAAGAAAGGCCTTCTATATATAAGTACTATTCTTATAGTAGAGCTATACTACTCTAAGTAGAGGGTAATCTAATACTTTAAGTAGCCTACGAAGTCCTATTATATACCTCTACGCGATCGTAGGTAGAAATAGGCAGCTCCGGCTATACTAGTAAAGTATAGGGCGGCTAGACACCTATAAAGAAGTAGGGAGAAAGCGATAAAAAGTCTAGAATTTTAACCTAAGGAGATCTAAAGAGCTCCCGAGAACATAATAATAGAGTTAGCGCGGCTATTACTAATATAAGATACTAATACTCGACTAAAGGATAGCCTTTTTAGGTAGTAAATACCCTTATAAGCCTAGAGGCTAGAGTAGTAACCTAGCCTTACTATAGGCTAAAAAGAAGGAACTAAGTATACCTAAGGGGAAGCTTTAATATAAAAGAGTAAGAATAGGAGGAATAGAAGCAAAGGAATAGTAATACCCCTAGAGATACTAGGATAAATAGCTACTAAGAGCCTTTATCTAAATAGAAGACTCTAAGGCAGGATTAGTCCTTCTACTCTAGAGCCCTCTAAAACCTTAAGTCTAAAGATAGAGCATCTAATATAAGCTATCTCTATACTATACTAAGGGCTGCCTATAAAGATACTACTATTCTAAATACTCTAGGAAACTAGAATTTCTCTAGATATAAGTTATATAACTAGATACTAAGTAAGGCAAAATCTAAGTAGAATTTATATAAAGAGACACCTACCCTAGGAACTAGTAAGAAAGAGTTAGATATAGATTAATATAGGTACTAGTATAGAGGCAAAGGCTATATATATAGGCTAAAGCCCCTAAGCTAGTAGGTAAGAGAATAGGCTCTCTAAGCGTAAAGGATATAGATAATATAAAGGAATAAATATACTATAAGGGAATAGTAAAATATTAAGATAATACTTATTATTCTAAGGAAAACTAAATACTATAGAAGCGGTAGGCTATATAGAGCTCGCCGTAAAAACATATAGAGACATAAGGAGGTTTTTATACTAGAGTACTTTATATAAGGGCTTTTCTACCTACGAAACATATATAGCGTACTACTTACTTCGTATAGAGAGGTAGATTAGCGTATAAGAATTATTATTATTATATTAAGTACGAGATAATATACTAAGGCGAAAATTAGAGTATACGATAATTTATAATAGACCTTAGTAATCTCGAGATATAGCTTAGCGACTATATCGAGGCGTAGCTAGTCCGCTAGCTACTTATAAAATTAAAGCTATTACTACGAAAGAATATTATTAAGAACTATATTATCCTAGCGAAGCGCGCCGACCTTATCGCCTTAGTACGACGCCTTAAATAGATAGAGAGGTCGATACTACGCGACTTAGGTCTACGCGACCGGAATAAGAACGCGTCGTACTAGTAGTTAAAGCGTAAGAGGGTCGATAGTAACGTATATACCTTAAAGGATAGTTACGAGTCTAACTTAAAGAAGGAGAACTCTTAGGATAAGTATAAAGGCAAAGTATAAGGGGCTAGATAAAGGGTTATATACTAGAACTAACCGTCGCTTACTAAGCGCGGTTACTATACCTTTTAGTTAAGTAGGTATTAGAAAGTTCTAGGCTAATTCCTTATAAGAGTAACCGCGCTTAATAGTTCTATTATAGGTCCGGCCGAATTCGGTATCTCGGTATATCCGAGGTCTTCGGTTCGATCCTCGCCTAGGGCTAAGAGGTAGAGTTAAAATCGCGCTAGTACGTGCTATCGCGTATCCGCTTATGTCGTATATACGACGTAGTCGTGTCGTACGCTCGTGTCGTGCGCGCGCTACGCACGTGTCCTACGATTCCTTACTCGATACTTCGGAGTTAATATAGCTTAGTAATTTAGGCCCTACTATTAGTTAGGACTACGGCGCGAGGGCCTTAGCGCCGGGGCGTCGCCTCTAGAAAGAGAGGATAGTTATAAGGGGCTAGATAAAGGGTTATATACTAGAACTAACCGTCGCTTACTAAGCGCGGTTACTATACCTTTTAGTTAAGTAGGTATTAGAAAGTTCTAGGCTAATTCCTTATATAAAGATAAGAACTAGTAACCTAGGTATTATAGTTATAACGAGGTAGGCTATATCCGTCTAGATTATCTAAATAAGAATAAGAATAGTAATAAGCTAGCGGTTCGTAAGGTAGCTATAGGCAAGTCGAAAAAAGTAGAAGTAATAGAGATATTATATAAGTCCTCGCTACTAAAGTAAATAGTATAGGGTAACTACCTATATAATATATACTAGTAGTACGAGTATAAGGAGAAGTTAAGTCTTAGAAGAGTAGTAGGCTAGCCGAGTTCCTTCTTAATAATACTACGAATATTAATATAGTATTACGAGCCTTCGTACTCTAGTATAAGTTGCTCTTACGGCCGAATACGGCCTTGCTACTAGCTACTACCTTTATAGGTAAACTAGGTTATTATTATAGTACGTACTACGTACGTATAAGGCTCGTAGACTTCTTAGAGACCGAGCGCGTAACCGGAGGGATCTTTTACGTATATAATATACTAGATCCCGATATTATTCTTAGCTATCTATAGCGACGTACGTAATAGGTAAGTATTAATAGTAGTATAAATAAATAGCGTTATAGTAATAATCGTTTCGGCTAGTTCGAAGTCTAAGAGGCCTACGAGTTCCTTAAAGACTTCTAGAAGGCACTCGCTATATTTCTAGTTAGCCTAAGTAGAATAGGCGAGGAGCCTACTTTAATATTAGAGGAGTTTTATTAGTTCGACGATATTCTTAACTTTATAAAGGAAATATAAAGTAGGCCTATCGAAGGCGCTAAGTATACGATTAACCTAAAACCTAGTACTATACTACCCTTTAGGCCTCTATACTACTAGTTAGGTAGAGAGCTCGAAGAGCTTAAGGAGTACCTAAAGACTAGGCTCGAGTATAATTAGATCGAGCGCTCTAATAGTAAGGTAAGTATATCTATTCTATTTATACTAAAGAAGAATAGTAAACTACGGCTATATATAGACTACTATAGGCTAAAAGAGATTATAATTAAGAATCGGTACCTACTCTCTTTTATTAGCGAAACGCTAAATAGACTTATAGAAGCTATATAGTTTACGTCGCTAGACCTTATAGACGCGTATTATTATATTTACCTACGAGATATAGCCGGCTATAGCTAAAGAGATACGGTATAGTAACGCGAAGGGAGTTATTCTCCTAGGATATAGTAAGTAATAGTAGCGACTAAGATACTATCTACTTAGCCTAAGAGGATAGATACGTATATCGGTTTTAGAAGAGAGGCGACCGCTCTCTAGTTCGCTAGAGCCCGAAAGAGTATAACTAAAGCTTAAGGAGCAAATAGTATATAGAGCGTAAGGTAGGAGTTTAGCCTAGGATCCCTCCCTTAAAGTAATAAAGGCTTAATTAGTATCCTTAAGCCGGAAAGCGTAAGTAGGCTTTATCTACCTACCTTATATAAGTTTATAGGAACGAGTATAATTATATGCTACTAGATAGACCTAGAAGGTACTAAAGGATATAGGAAAGGACTTACCTAACTAATAGAGAAAGTATAAAACTAAGCCCTCTAATATATTATAGGAGTATATAAGAGTGTCCTTATAGTAGTACTTTAGAGAGAAGTAGACATCCTACTAATCTACCTATATATATAAGACCTAGTAAGATAGGTAGCTAAAAAGAATAAGAACTAAGTAGTATACTAATATATCTAAGATAGGTATAGGAATATTATAAAGCAAATATAAAGAACTAAAAGATATAAATAAGGGAATACCTAGCTAAACTAAAGTATAAGATAAGAAAGGATCTAAGAGATAATTATAAGCTAAGAGGCTCTATAAGAGGTAACTAAAAAAGACTAGTAGATATACTAAAAATAGGAAACTATATAGAATAGGTTTAAGGCAAAAAGGAACTAAAGGAATAGGGCCTAAGTAGTAGCCTAGACCTTAAATAAGACTAATATAGGCAAATACCTATATAGAGAATAGTCTAGGCTAGAGAGCATAATAGCTATACTTCTTAAGACTAAATATATAGAGTTAAGGGCCTATCTAGCTAAGAGGAGAGTCCTAGGCATCTCCCTAGACTATATATATAACTAAGGCTACTAGACTCTAAAGTATATCTATATCTCCTACTTAGAAAGGTAGGAGAATAGATAGGTACTATTTACTACTATAGGCTTAAGTAACTAGAAAGACTTTATAAATACTAAGAGAGGCCTACTAGTAATAGCTAGGTAGATAATCTAGGAAGGTATACTAAAGTAATTCTCCTTAGTAAAAGAAGAGGAACTCTAAAGAATTTAGGAGAAGAAGGAGGAATAGGGACCTAGTAAGAGGTAGGACTTCTAGAGTACCTATATTTATTTAAAAGAAATGCAAACTCTAAAGTATAGGGCTACTAACCTATAGAAATAAAAAGAAAGTAAGAGGTTTTTATAGCTAAGGGCCTTAGCCCTAAGCTTTTCCTTTCTAGATAAATAAGTAGTATACGCTACGTACTCCTCTATAAGAGATAGAACGGCAATTAAATTTATCTATCTATCTATTATATTTATATTAAACTAAGCGACCGCTAGAAGACTACGTTCCGTACGCGATATAGTTACTACTAATATAGAGTAATGCCCTTTAGTTTAACGAACGCTCTAGTAACGTTCTAGGTATATATTAACCGCGCGCTAGTAGGGCTAGTAGATATAAGTTACGTAGTATACCTAAATAATATTCTAATCTATAGTAAGACTCGCGAGAACTACGTACGAGACGTATACGTAGTACTTAAAAGGCTTTATAAATTCGGACTCTATATATAACGCGCTAAGTATAAGTTCTTCTAGAAATAAGTTAACTTTCTTAGGTTCGTAGTTACGACTAAAGACGTAGTAATAGACCCTAGTAGGGTAGCTATAATCGCCTTATAGCTAAGGCCGACTACTCTAATAGAGGTTTAATTATTCCTTAGGTTCGCGAACTTCTACTATCGCTTTATCTTTAGATATTTAAAGGTTATAGTACTACTAACTATACTCTTAAAAGGTATAAAGAATAGTAGGAAGCCGGGGCCTATTAGTTAGAGCGAAGCCGAGGAGTAGGCTTTCTTAAAATTAAAAGAACGCTTCTAGACTACGCCGCTTCCTAGGTACTTTATTTGTTTTTATTTATTTATTTATTCTATTAACGTACTATAGGAGTCGAAGACTATATAGCACGGGTAGGCCTAATGCCTACCCGGTCGTAGAAGAGAGAGAAAAGCCTCCTAGGCTAAAAAACTCTCGGTAGTAGGAGTGTCTTATTCGCGCTAAAAACGTATATTATAGGCCGATGCCTAGGGGAACTAGAATTTCGCTTAGTGCGCCTTAGCGCTAAGCTAAGCGCTAAGCCCTATACGTAGAATTTTAGTATCTAAAATTAGTTCTAGTAGTAGATATAGCTAGTATAGTATATCGAGTCGGTATAGAGGCCTCTATTTCTATTCGTCTCGGACCTAGAGAGTCGTCTCTAGGAATATATATTCTAGGTAGGAAGGGTCTACCTTTCTCCCTTTCTTCTATAGCTCTTTTTAGTAAGTAAATAGCTAATCTCTTACCTAGTAGCTACCTCCTCTCTCTACTCCTATTCTACCTACTTCTATTCTATCCTCTCTTTTCTACCTCTTCTATAGTAGAGTTCTACCTTAGTTCGAGTTAGGTAGTCTTAGGGTTATCTTCGAGTAGTTCTTATCTTATTAGGTATACGGCTAGTAGTAGCGAAGTAGGATTATCTTATATGCCCTTATACTTTACTAGTATACTCGAGAGCATCTATTTCTACCTACGGCCGCGTAGAGGCGTATAATAGGACTTCGTAGGCTTCTTAGGTACTTTAACTCTACGTTACGCCTATAAGTCGAGACCGATATATCTAACTTCGCTATCGCTAGTATTCTAAGATAGCTATTTAAGTTAGAATAGTATCTAATCGCGTTCTTCTCGCGGAAGATAATTAATACTAAGTATAACTACGAGGTCTATAATAAGGAACTCCTCGTAGTTATAGAATCCTTTAAGGCATAGAGGCCTTACCTTAAAGGCGCTACGTATAAGGTAGAGGTACTAGTCGACTACGCTAATCTAAAGGCCTTTATAGGTATAAAGTAGTTAATAGGCCGATAGGCTAGGTAGGCTACGTTCTTAGCTCTATATAACTTTATAATTAGTTATAGAGCGGGTAAGCTAAACGTAGCTAACGCGCTATCGAGGCGTAGCGATTACGTAAAAGACGCGTAGGTAATAAATAACTTATTACTATCGCTATAGTAGAAACTCTAAGTTTAGAACGACCTCCGAGTATACGAACCGGTTATAAACTATATTAAGGCCGCCTATAACCGCTAGTATATAATAAGCTAGAGAGTAGCGGCAACGAAAGTAGCTAATAGGCGTACCTTACTAGTCTCGAACGCTACGAGCCGGGTCCGTATAGATTCGCGCTACTAATACGAGTCGCTAGCGCTATTATTACGAGAGAATAGCCGTACGCTAATATCTTAGACCTAGTAATAGGGTACGTAGCTACGCTAGTCTAGCTAGACCTAATAGCGAAGGAGCTATATATATAGGCGGAGAGTAATAAAGGCAAAAGCGATAAGTATACTACTTAAGATAGCTATATATACTACGAAGAGGTATTATACCTTCCCTACGATCTCGTATTACGAACGTAAGTAATTCGTATATACTACGACGACTTCCTAGCTAGCTATTTTAGTAAGAATAAGACTACGGAACTCGTTAAGAGAAAGTACTAGTAGCTAGAAGTTAACTAGGACGTTAAGTAATACGTCGAATCGTATAGTAACTATTAGAAGATAGAAGCAAGGCGATACCGTCCCTATAGAGAAATAGTTACGCTTCCTCTACTAGAATAGCTATAGAAAGATCTATCTATAGACTTCGTTATAGACCTTCTACTAAGTAAGCGTAATAGTCGTATATTCGACGCGATCCTTATAATTATTAACTACTATTCTAAGATAGTAACTTTTATTCGGACGATAAAGCGCTATATAAGTATAAAGCTTATAGATATCTTACTTAATAAAGTTATACGACTTCGAGGTATACCTAGTAGTATTATCTCTAATAGAGAGTTTATATTTACTAGCTAGTTCTAGTTAGACTTCTATTTCGAGGTATATATAAAACGTAGGCTAAGTATAGTATTTTACCTATAAATAGACGGCTAGACTAAGCGCGTAAACTAGACGCTTAAGTAGTACCTACGTATCTATTACGAGGAGAACTAAGACGACTAGGCGTCTATACTAGTATCGGTAGAATTCGTATATAATAATAGCCTAAATACGATACTAAAGATATTACTATTCTATATTATCTACGAGTTCGACCCGGACTTAATAATAGAGACTCGTAAGAGGGACGTAACTAAATTTTAAGGCGCGATTCTACGAGGAGAAGTACTAGTAGTAAAGGATGCTATAAAAAGGTTAAAGCGGAACTATAAGGAGTTAATAAAGCGCTAGTAGTAAGTAAGCGAGTCGTAGGCTAAGTATTATAACTAGAAGTATTAGCTTAAGGAATATAAGGTCGGTAATATAGTTCTTCTATCTACGAAGAACCTAAAACTAAAGATACTATTAAAGAAGCTAGCGAATAAGTTCGCTAGACTATTTAAAGTAATCGACGTAGTCGGGAAGTAGGCGTACCGCCTAGCTCTTCTAACGGGATTACGTATCTATAATATCTTCTACGTATCTCTTTTAGAACTCTAATATAGTAGTAAATCGTAGGAAACTAGCTTGCCTCTTATAGATAATAAAGATAAGTAGATAGTTAAGAAAGTACTAGAAACTCGAGTCGAGAAGAGTAAGAAGAAGTAGCTAGTCTAGTAGAAAGGCTAGCTAGAAGAATATAATACGTAGGAACTAATTAAGTATATTAGGGAATACGAAGCGCTCGAGGAATTTAAGGCGTAAATATAGAGTAAGAGGAGCTTACGTAAGCTATAAAGTCGACTATCGTAGCTACTACGCTACTAATTAACCGTCGCGACTACCGCGCTACTAATTAACTATCGCGACTACCGCGCTACTAATTAACTATTACGGGTACTATATTTTACGATAAGCGCGTAATAAGCGCCGAGGCTATAGGCAAAATATTATATTACTATAAGAAGATCGCGGAAATTACTAAGAGAAATAGAGAATATAGAGTAGAGAGAAATTATTTATTTATAGCGCTCGTAGGCGTAGCGTAAGTAGGCCGTAGCGCCGGTATAGAATAGAAGTACGAAGTAAGGTAGCGGACTATACGAGTAGCGCGAGAGGAGCGTAAGAAGAGAGTAGGAGGAGAGCGCGCGATACGCTAGCTTACTCCTCTATACTATCGCTAACCTTAGTACTACTCTTCTCTACGCCCTCGCTAGCCTTATTCTTATCCTCCTTCTTATTATTATTCTTTTTCTTCTTCTTCTTCTTTATTATAGAGGCCTTATTATTAGAGACCTCCTCTACTTAGCTACTAAAGTAGTCGGCGTAGGTAGTATAGACCGCTATATTAAGAGCCTTCTAAGAGGCGCCGAGTAGGTAAAGACGCTACGAAGAATATTAATAATATATACGAGAAGTATACTATCTATAAGATATACCTCGTACTTAAGCTTAAAGAGCTTAAAGGATAGAGTAATTTACTTACTAGCCGTAAGTAGCTCGGTAGTAGAAGGGCCGCTACTAGCCGGCGTAGCGCTAGCTCTACTTTTCTTTAAGGTCTTAAGGACCCTAGCCGACTTACTCTTATTAGACTATAGGACCTTAAGGCTATTAGCGATTAGAGCTTATAAATTAGTAGAGCGACGGCAGAGCTACTCGGCGCGTACGGCTAGCCTACCCTCGGCTAGCTTAGTAAGGTAGAAGCGTAAGCGCTTTAACTACGTAATTACTAATAATATCGGGGTTAGTATAGTAGTCGTAGGAGTAGTTATTATTATTATAGCGCTAGTAATTCTTCTTCTTACTTAATTTTAGAACTTTATTATACGGCCGGACGCCGGCTATATATACTATATTAGTAAGAAGCCTATAGCTAATATATACGTAGAACGCCGAACTTACTAGTCGCTAAATATAGAAAATAACGATAATAGTTATCGTCTTTAATAGTAAGAAGATTAGTAATAGTATAAGAATTAGCTAAGACTATAAAAGTAAAGTTCTTCTTAAGAGCTATAATACTTATAGGACGGGTACTAGAAGAATACTAGAGAGGTACGTAAATAGTACGAGATAAGGGCGGGGCGCTTATCTAAAGTTAGTATACTAGAATAAGTATTAATATAATTAGGCGCGAACTTATACTACGTATATACTCCGTAATTAACGCGTAGCCTATATAGAGTCTATAATATAGATAGATAGATAAATTTAATTGCCGTTCTATCTCCTATAGAGGAGTATATAGCGTATACTACTTATTTATCTAGAAAGGAAAAGCTTTAGGCTAAGGCCCTTAGCTATAAAAACCTCTTACTTTCTTTTTATTTCTATAGGTTAGTAGCTCTATACTCTAGGGTTTATATTTCTTTTAGATAAATATAGGTACTCTAGAAGTCCTACCTCTTACTAGGTCCCTATTCCTCCTTCTTCTTCTAAATCCTCTAAAGTTCCTTTCTTTTTACTAAGGAGAATTACTTTAGTATACCTTCCTAGATTATCTACTTAGCTATTACTAGTAGGCCTCTCTTAGTATTTATAAGGTCCTTTTAGTTACTTAAGCCTATAGTAGTAAATAGTACTTATTTATTCTTCTATCTTTTTAAATAAGAGATATAGATATACTTTAGAGTCTAGTAGCCTTAGTTATATATATAGTCTAAAGAGATACCTAGGACTCTCCTCTTAGCTAGATAGGCTCTTAACCTTATATATTTAGTTCTAAGAAGTATAGCTATTATACTCTTTAGCTTAAACTATCCTCTATATAGGTATTTGCCTATATTAGTCTTATCTAAGGTCTAGGCTACTACTTAGGCTCTATTCCTTTAGTTCCTTTTTGCCTTAAACCTATTCTATATAGTTTCTTATTTTTAGTATATCTACTAGTCTTTTTTAGGTGCCTCTTATAGAGCCTCTTAGCTTATAACTATCTCTTAGATTCTTTCTTATCTTATACTTTAGTTTAGCTAGGTATTCTCTTATCTATATCTCTTAGTTCTTTATATTTGCCTTATAATATCCCTATATCTATCTTAGATATATTAGTATACTACTTAGTCCTTATTCTTTTTAGCTACCTATCTTACTAGGTCTTATATATATAGGTAGATTAGTAGGATATCTACTTCTCTCTAAAGTATTACTACGAGGATACTCTTATATACTCCTATAATATATTAGAGGTAGTATATAATTATACTCGTTCCTATAAACTTATATAAGGTAGGTAGATAAAGCCTACCTACGCTTTCTAGCTTAGAGATACTAATTAAGTCTTTATTACTTCGAGAGAAGGATCCTAGACTAAAACTTCTACTTTATACTCTATATACTATTTACTCCTTAAGCTTTAGTTATACTCTTTTAAGCTCTAGCGAACTAAAGAGCGGTCGCCTCTCTTCTAAAACCGATATACGTATCTATTCTCTTAAGCTAAGTAGATAGTATCTTAGTTACTACTATTACTTACTATACCTTAGGAGAATAACTCCCTTCGCGTTACTATACTATATCTCTTTAGCTATAGCCGGCTATATTTCGTAGGCTTACTTAGGCTCCTACTTCTAGCTAAGTAGTAGCGCCCTTACGTTTCTACCTACTAACTAATATATCGCCTCCTCCTTACTTTCTTACGCCTTATATCTTTCTCCTTCTCGTCCTAAGTGCCCTCTTTAGCTCGCCTCTTTATATCTCTATTACCTACTTCTCTATATAGGCCTTCTTAGGTTTCTAAGCTCTTCTAGGCAGCTACTAGACTAGGTATCCCTCTTTATAAGGCTATACTCTAGGTAAAACCCTCCTACTCGTACTTAAGTAATTAATAGGCCTCTATAGGCTTCGTAGCGTTACTCTAAGCTCTATTACCTACTAACTAATACTTTCCTTCTAGCTCTTCTACCTAGGCTCTTCTAAGTATATAGCGTGTTTACTTCTAGCCTTAATAACGTATTCGCTCTCCGATTCTTCTTAAAACCTTCGGGAGGTAGATATTCTAGATCTAGGAGCTATATATTAGGTAACTTATTATCCTTTTAGCTCTAAATACTCTTAGCTAAGGATTCCTCCTATATACTAGAGGTATCCTATCGACGCCTAGGAGTTCTACGGCTCTTTTATACGCTTACGATCGAGCAGACCTATTTCTAATATAGGTAGGTCGTTATTAGATAGTTTTCGTATCTATTTCGGTAGTAGTCCTCTATTCGAAGTAGTTTTAGCGAAACCGTACTAGATTTCGTACTCTACTACTCTGCTCTACTATACTATATACTTTACTAGTATAGTCGAGTTACGAGCTCGACCGCCTATTTCTACCTACGGCCGCGTAGAGGCGTGCAATCGGTCTTCGTAGGCGAGTCTATAATATAAAACTCCCTCGAAGTTTAATACGTTACTATAGTACTACTAAAAATTACGTATAACTATAAGGTAATAGAGTAATATAACTATAACGTAATAAGAACGTAAGCGGCCGGCTGCCGTATTAATATAGACTCTCCTACGAGCTAAGGCAGCTCTATAAAGGAGAGGAAATAGTTATAAGAGCGAGAGGCTTAAGAGCTAATAGCTTAGAGAGCGTCTAAGTTAGACGCCGAAGTATCTAGCTTACGCTACGTATACTTAGCGTAAGATAAAAGTACGCTAAACGTATATAGAGGAATTAGTAAGAATTAGTCTCTTAATATCTCTAACGAGTATAGTTAGAGACGCTTAATATATTACTATATACTAACCTTTATATAATCTAAAATACTATTATAGTAGCGATTCTTATAGCTAGGCTCTTAGTCTATACTAAGGAAAGCTAGATACCTAAAAGTTAAAGGCTAATTAGGCTTACTAGAAAGATAAGAAGATAATAGAAAAACATCTAGATAGACTAAGTATACTAGGTATATATTACTATAAGTAAAGTAAGGAATAAGTAAATTAAAAGGAATACTAACCTTACTTAGAGGAAAGTAGTAAGGGAAGTTATAAATCCTAAATAAGATATAGAGACTAGCTAAATAAGTAAGAGAAGAGGCTAACTAAGTATACTAAAATCCTTAATTCCTAGAAATATAAGAACTTAATTAAAAGGAAGAGAATACTAATAGTAGGAAAGTAAGGATCTTAGCTAACTACTTCTTTCTAGTAGAGAAACTAGCTAATCTAAGTAATATTCTAAATATATAATACTTTAATCCCTTTCTTATAAAGATAGAGGTTCTAGAAGTAAAGGTAGTATAAGTACTTAAGAAGCTACTAGCTAATAAAGCTCTAGGGCCTAATTAAATCCCTAATCTAGTAGTTAAGAAATGCAAAGCTACTATTATACTAACTCTTACTAGGCTATTTATAGTATACCTAAAACTAGAATACTACTCGTAGCTATTTAAATACTCTATTATAGTAGTCCTTAGAAAGCTCTAGAAACTAAACTACTTTAAACTAGAAGTATATAGACCTATAGCCTTACTAAATATACTAGCTAAAATATTAGAAGTAATTATTATAAAGAGGATATCTAAGAAGATAGAAGCTAGAAAGCTCCTCTTAGAATCCTAAATAGGAGCTAAGCTAGGAAGGTCTACTACTTTAGTACTTAACCTTATTACTAAATAGGTTAAAACTATCTAGGTAACTAACTCTAAGTTAGTTATATCTATACTCTACTTAGATATCTTAGAGGCATTTAATAATATCTCCTATACTAGACTACTATATAACCTTAGACTTAAAAGGTTCCTAAGCTATCTTATAGGATATATTTAATTATTCCTCTAAGATAGAACTACTTACTTAAAGCTAAGAAATTTCTTAGACTAGCTAAAGCCTTAAGCTATAGGTATTCTCTAAGGCTCTATACTATCTCTAATTCTTTTCTTTTTCTTTATATCTACTCTTCTCCTTACTTTATAAAAAGAAAGGATAAGAGTAATAGGATTTATAAATAACTCTAATATTCTAATATATAGTAATAGTATAGAGGAGAACTATAAGTAACTAGAAAGAGCCTACTAAAAGTACCTAACCTAGGCTAGTAAGTATAGAGTAGCCTTTATACTATAGAAGTACTAGCTAATTTACTTTACTAAAGAAATATAATATAACCTCTAAGCTATAGTTAGAATATAAGAATTCGAGGAAGGCCTAGTTCTATTTCTTAGACTTCTAGGAGTATAGGTAGATACTAAACTATAGTAGGGACCCTATATTAAGAAAGTAATAGAAAAGGGAATATACTAAATATAGTTACTATAAAGGCTATATAAGTCTACCTAGGGTATATTATTCTAAAAGGCAAGATACTTATATATAGTAGTATTTAGGCTAGCAATTATATTTAGATATACTACCTAGATAGACCTAGAGAGTACCTAAGAATATAAGAAAGGACTTATCTAACTACTAGAAAAAGTATAGACCTAAGCTCTTAGATATATTATAGGAGCCTATAAGAGTATTCTAGTAGTAATACTTTAAAGAGAAGTAGATATTCTACTAATCTACTTATATATATAGGACCTAGTAAAGTAAGTAGCTAAAAGATATAAAGACTAAGAAGTATACTAATATATCTAAGAAAAATATAAGAATATTATAAGATAAGTATAGAGATCTTAAAGATAAAGGCAAGGGAATAACTAACTAACTTAAAGTATAAGATAAGAAAGGATCTAGAAGGTATATAAAAACTAAGAGGCCTTATAAGAGGTATCTAAGAAAGACTAGTAAATATACTAAAAATAGGAAAATATATAGAGTAGATATAAGAATATACTATATAGGTACTAGTAGAATAGGCTAGCCCGGCCTATCCTTAGCTATATCCTCGTACGACTTATCGAGCTTAGTTAGCTTAGTAGAGAGATACTCCTCGCTACTACTATTATACTTCGAATAATAAGGTAGATATTCGTATAGTCTTAATCTAAGTCTATTATTATTCGTATTAGCTTATAGTACCTAGCTATCTATCCTAATATACGAATATCTCTTAAAACTATATAATAGCTTAAAGGATATTAGGTAGAAGAACGCGTACTACGTTAAATAACGCTACTATAGACTAGAATAGCGCCGTAGAGAGTATCTCGTCCGAGATACTATATAAAGAAGGCGACGACGCCGCTATAAAAGACTAAGAACGTTAGTCGGAGAACGATAACGAATAAGGGCGCGAACTTACGCTAGACGTACTTATAGAAAATAAAGAGGTTATAAGCGAATAGAAGAGACTACGCCTCGTAAGACTATAGTAATAAACCCTTTAAGTCGAAGCTAATATTAGGCGACTAGAGGTAGAATTAGCTTAGTAGAGAGCTATACCCGTCGTACTAGACCTAAATAGCCTAGCTAGTAGCAACTAGCTTCTAAAGGCTAAGGAACCTTCTACGTTTAAGAGAAAGAGCTAGGTATAGTATAACGACTAGACCCGCGCTATAGAATATTTATTCCGTAGGTATCTAGATTTTAATAGTCGTAAGAACTAAAAAACGGATTATACTACTAATTATATAGGTAAGCTCTAGTAGGACTACTAGAAGTAATATATAGACTAGTTAGCGCTAGGGACTACTCTATCCTAGCCTATAATAAAGGAAGTTATAATTAACTCTATAGGTTCGCTATTTAAGCGACGCTAAAGGGCCTATAAGCCTACGAAGTCCTATTATACGCCTCTACGCGGCCGTAGGTAGAAATAGGTACTCCTAGAGTATACTAGTAAAGTATAGGGCAAATAAGATAATCCCTCGCTATAGTCGTACTAAAACTACTAAAATAACGATAAATCTAGAACGATATAAACTAGAATAGATAGGAAAGGAAAAGGAAGATAGAGAGATAAGTAGAGAAGTAGAAAGAGAGAATAGATAGATAAATAAGAGGAGAGGCAACCTGCCCTTACTAGAGAAAAACTATTTAGACTATAAGATAGAGCCTTAGATAAGAGAGATAAAGGCAGGCCCTTTTTAACTAGAATAACCTACTACCTAGGACTAGAGGCCCTAGGTATTACTTTAAATAGGTATAAAGGCCTATATAATAACTCTACCTACCTACCTACTTATACTTAGACTATAACCTACTAGCCCTTCTAGAATCTAAATTTAATTCTATATATATAGGGCTTAGCGCGCTAAGTAAAGCTTAGCGCATACTACTATAGAAATTCTAGGAATTCTTAGGCATCGGCCTATAATATATATTTTAACGCGAATAAGGGTAAATAAGAAGAGAGTTTTTTAGCCTAGGAGGCTTTTCTCTCGTAAATAAGGTAGTTAGGCTTACTAGTAAGCCTACCTATACTATATAGTCTTCGACTTCTAAAGTACGTAAATAGAATAAATAAATAAATAAATAAATAAATAAATAAACTCTAGATAGAGTAAATTTATAAGTATTAGCTTATAATATATATTTAGACGCGAATAATAAGATTTTCTTAGATAGAATACGACTAGTAGCTACTTACGGCTCCCGTTCTATATAGTCTTCGACTCCTAAAGGACGTAAATAGAATAATTAATTAAGCGGCTTTTACTAAGCTAAAGTAGGCGTTCTTAGTAGTATCTATTATATACTATTTCGACCTAGCCCTACCTATCTAGATAGAGACGGACGCGTCGGAGTTAGTAATCTCTAGAATTATAACCTAGTAGTATAATCTTAACGGTAAGAAGTAGTAGTTTCTAGTAGTATACTTCTCGCGAAAGATAGTTACTATAAAAAGAAACTATAGAATAGAAGATAGCGAACTACTAGCTATAGTAGCGTCTTTTAAATACTTCTATTACTACCTTAAAGGTATCTAGTACTAAGTCGAGCTCCTAATAGATTATACTAACCTCTAAACTCTAATAATAATAAAAGTACTATTTAGGCACTAGATAAGGTAGGCGGAATAGCTATCTACGATTAACTTCTATACGATCTATCGTCCCGGGCCTACGAATAGAGGCGCTAACGCGTTAAGTCGCAGACCTAACTATAAGGAGGCTAATTATTTAAGTAGATAAGCTATCGAAGAGAAGGTTAGTATAAGCTAGTAGTTTCTATAAATAGTATTAACGCCGATAGACTAATCTGCCTCGGTCTATCTCGTCGCTATAGTAAAAGCGGACACCGCTAGCCCGCTTAATAGTACGCCTATCTAAGAGCTAAATAGTACGATAGTACGTATATAGAAGGTATTAGGCCAAGACGATACGCCTATATAGGCTTAGTAATAGTCGCTAGAAGGGAGTAGTCTATACTATAAAGGCCGAGCGTATATATAGAAAGGGCCTAAATAGCTTAGGTTGCTCTAGAAGTACTACGATAACTCGCTTAGTAGCTATTTTAGGTTCGCTCGTACTTTAGAGTTACTATAACGAAGCTTCTACTAGCCTAAGATATACTAGTATATAAAGAACTTTATACGGACGTACGAAGTATACGCTAGAGCTAACCTAGAGGTACCTACTCTATAAGCTACTATATTCGAAGAAGCTATCCTTAGGTCTATAAAAAGATCTAACGATAGACTTTATTATAGACTTACTACCTAGCCGCCTCTAAGACCGCGTATACGACTCTATTCTTATAGTCGTAGATAGATTTACTAAGATAGCCTATTATATTCTATACGATAAGAATATTATAGTAGAAGAGCTAGAAGAGCTACTATTCTAGAAGGTAATACGGCTATATAGAGTCCCGTACTCTATTACCTCTAATAGAGAGCCTATCCTAACCTCTAAATACTAGAGTACGCTATACTACTACCTAGATATACGCTAGAAACTTAGTACTACGTTCTACTTATAAATAAACGAGTAGACGGAGCGCTAGAACTAGACCTTAGAGTAGTATCTACGTATATACTATAACTTTAAGTAAGATAACTAGGCTATACTACTATTAATAGTAGAGTTCGCGTACAAAGATAGCCGTTACGCGTCTATAAGGTATATACTCTTCTAGGTAAACTACGTTCGCGACCTATAGCGTCTAAACTAGCTTAGAATACGCTAGGCCGCTAGTAAAGTCCCTAAAGCGGCTACGTTAGCGGATTAGGTTCTCGCGATATAGAAATAGCTACGCTTAAGACTAGCCGTCGTACGTAAATAGTACGTAATAGTATATAACTAGCACTATAAGGATATAGCGTTTCGCGTAAAGAATTAGGTTTACCTCTTAACGAAGAATATTAAGTTACTACGGCTATTAAAGAAGCTAGACTATAAGTACGTAGAGCTCTTTCTAGTTAATAAGATAGTAAACCGCGTAACCTATCGCCTAAAACTACTATTTAATATAAAGATATACCTAACCTTCTACGTCTTATTATTAGAATAGGTTAATCTAGACTAGAATAGCCGAGAATAGGTACTAATATAGAGGTTCGACGCGGACGAAAGCGAAATTTATAAGGTTACCTCGATTAAGAAGTAATATATAGACGACTTAAGGAATTAGAAATACTTAGACTTATAGAAGAGGTACGACTTAGACGACGACTTCTAGGAACTAGTATTATTTATTTATTTATTTATTTGTTCTATTAACGTACTATAGGAGTCGAAGACTATATAGTACGGGTAGGCTAAAGCCTATCTAGTCGTAAGAGAAAAAGCCTTCTAGGCTATAAAAACTCTTTAGTCGTAGGAATGTCTTATTTGCGCTAAAAATATATATTATAGGCCGATGCCTAAGGAAAACTAGAATTTCGCTTAGTACGCCTTAGCGCTAAGCGCTAAGCCCTATATATAGAATTTTAGCATCTAAAATTAGTTCTAGTAGTAGATATAGCTAGTATAGTATATCTAGTATAGTATATCGAGTCGGTATAGAAGGCTATTATTTCTATTCGTCTCGGACCTAGAGAGTCGTCTTTAGGAATATATATTCTAGGTAGGGAGAGTCTACCTTTCTCTCTTCCTTTTATAGCTCTTTTTAGTAGATAAATAGCTAATCTCTTGCCTAGTAGCTACCTCCTCTCTTTGCTTCTCTACTTGCCTCTATTCTATCCTCTTTCTTTTCTACCTTTTCTATAGTAGAGTTCTACCTTAGTTCGTAGAGTAGTCTTAGGGTTATCTTAGAGTAGTTTTAGTCTTATCGAGTATATAGCTAGTAGTAGCGAAGTAGGATTGTCTTATATGCTCTTATACTTTACTAGTATACTCGAGAGCATCTATTTCTACCTACGGCCGCGTAGAGGCGTATAATAGGACTTCGTAGACTCTAGGAACTAGTAGTCTATATTAATAAGAGCCTAATAAACGTATATAAAAAAAATAGAATAGAAAGCGCTAAAATAGAACGAGCGTCGACGTTAAGAGATAGTAAAGCGTAATTATAACTAATAGGATCTAGTCTAAGCTAGTAAGAACTAGAAGTAGTAGGATATAGCGAAGGTTATACCCTAATAATCTAAGCTAAGCTAAGATAGACTAGTAGAAGCTAGTAGGCGCCGAGAGATATAGCGGGACTTAGTAAAAACTTAACGAGAAATCGTAAGAATAGAAAGTTTTAAAGAAAAAGATAATCGAGATATAATTTACGTAGTTTAGTAGCTACTATACGAAGGCTCGAGCTAAGAAGAAATAAGCTAGGCTAGATTAGCCTAGAATAGTAAGAGATACTACGTCCTTACTCTTATAAGGTATCTACGTCCTCGTTTAGGTCTATCTTACTCTTTAAGTTAGTATCTATTACCTCTAGGAGTATACTAGCTAAGGCTACCTTAGAGAGGCGCTTACTAGCTCTATTTAAGACCTTAGTATCGCGGACTATAGTAGCTATAACTTTTAGGCGGGTAGAAAGAGCCTAGTTCTTCTTCTTTAATATAGCGTAGGACTTTATACTCGATTCTATAAACTTCGTACGCTTTTTAGGTATAGGTATTTCCTATTAGAGTTAGCTTATACTAGAACGACTTAGCTCGCTTTAACCTACTATATTCTTAAGAAGCGCCGCTACGAAGCGGTCTCTCTTAGCGACCTTAGAGCTAGACTTATTATATATATTTATACTAAGGTACGCGCTAAGGCTATCCTCTCTACGAACGCTACTATCTAGACCGCTAAGCGATAAAGGTAGTTAGTATAAGCTAGGATAGGATAGGACGAGGTAACCTATAATATAATACTACTAGCCTAGATCTTAATATACTCTTAGAGGTTCTTTAGAGCCTCGAGGTCTAGAATTACGCCGCCCGCGAATATATTAGTAATCTTTATATTAAAAGCGTCCTACTTATCCTTACTTATAGTAGGAAGCTATAAAGTTAGCTTATAATAGCGTAAACTAAAGTAGGCTAAACGAACCTAGAGATAGTTAGTATTCTTATTTCCTTAATATAATAAGTAATTATAAATAAGGCTAGGAGGAGCCTTTTTGCTAGTAATCTAGTATAAGCTACGTAGGTCGATATACTTAGAGGCCTAACTAATATAAGTAAAGTAGGAATTAGTATTTATAAAGCCGACCTTAGCCTTCTCTAGATAATACTTATAAAATTTAGTAGTAGTAGACGATATATTAAGCGTACTAGTCTAAGTTAGTATAGTTCTAGCCTATTCTAGCGCTACTTAGCGCGAGTAGATCTTATTAAAATATAGGCGAGTTAGTAGTAAAGAAAAGAAAACTAAGTTAGAATAGAATAGCTAAACTCTAATAGTAACGAATTCTAAGAACTAGCTATAATTAGCCGAACTTTTTAGGACGGCCTATAGCCTCCGCTACCTCTAATTAGCTAAGTTAACCTAAACGGATTTACTATATAAATTCTAAAGTACTTAGTAGAGGATTTCGAAAGAGTAATAACCTTACTATATAGTAATAAATACGCGCTACGAATAGCGCTTATAGAAGAAAGGAAGGGATAATATAAGAATATACTATATAGGTACTAGTAGAATTAGCTAGCCCGGCCTATTCTTAGCTATATCTTTATACGACTTACTAAGCTTACTTAGCTTAGTAAGGAGATACTTCTCGCTACTACTATCGTACCTAGAATAACGAGGTAGATATTCGTATAGTTTTAATCTAAGCCTATTATCCTTCGTACTAGCTTATAGTACCTAGCTATCTACTTTAATAGTAGGCTTAAGATAAAAAGGAACTAAAGGAATAGAGCCTAGATAGTAGCCTAGATATTAGATAAGAATAGTATAAGTAGATACTTATATAAAGAATAGTCTAGGCTAGAAAGTATAATACCTATACTACTAAGGACTAAATATATAGAACCTAAGGTATACTTAGCTAAAAGGAGAGTCCTAGGTATTTCCTTAGACTATATATATAACTAAGGCTACTAAATACTAAAGTATATCTATATCTTATACCTAGAAAGATAAGAGAATAGATAGGTACTATTTATAACTATAGGATTAAGTAATTAGAAGGACCTTATAAATACTAAAAGAGAACTACTAGTAATAGCTAGATAGCTTATCTAGGAAGGGATACTCGAGTAGTTCTCTCTAGTAAAGAAAAAGGAAATTTAAAGGATCTAAAAGAAAGTAAAGAAAGTAGAGAAGAAATAAGGACCTAGTATAAGGAAGGACTTCTAAAGTACTTATACTTATTTAAAAGAAATATATACTCTAGAGTATAAAGCTACTAACCTATAGAAATAAAAGAAGAGCGAGAGGTTTTTATAGCTAAGGGCCTCGGCTTTAAGCTTTTCCTTTCTAAATAAATAAGTTAATATAAAGAGCAAAGCCCTAGTTACTAAGTACTAGCTTCTCTAGTACGAAGGCTTAGCGTACTAACTAATATCTCCTAGACGTCTTAGTATAAATATCTTCCTTCTTATCGAACTTATTAAATACTACTACGAACTATCTACGTACGCGTTATTCGCCTATAATATTAAGTTCGATTATTTATAGAAATAAATAGGCTATTACCTAATAATACGCTCTTAGTAGTAACGCCGGAGGCTATAGTAAACTTACTAAAGAACGTAGTTCTTATACTAGAAATAGCTATAATAGAGATATA